>CM055071.1:23061663-23161683 GCA_029204045.2 Tillandsia leiboldiana
AACGGTCGCCTCAGGAACACCTGTCATCACAGCGGGTGTGAGATCACTACAACAGTCAGATCTCAGTGGGGTACCAAAGCTCAACCCACGGTACACCCACTCATTCTGCTGGAGACAAAAACACAGATAGATAGATAGATAGATAGATAGATAGATAACTGGAAATGAATTTATCGCTACACGTGTGAGGTCCTGGAATCCCCCGCGTAGGGTTGCTGGTTGTTGGGCAGCTTTCGGTCGCCGTTGAGGGTGTTGGTGCGCGTGTTGGGGGCCCAGAAATGGATTTGTTATGCAATTTGGGATTTGCTTGCATCACTGGAGGCCTGCGTGGGTTGCGCGCAATTTGACACAAGTGGTGGACTTCGGGCTTAAATTGAGACCCCGTGGAAGTTGGAGGACCCGTCGGGTGTTTAGAAGTGTTTTCGCGCGATCCGATGTCAAAATTAGACTCCGGGTGAAGTCCGGATAAAAGTTTACCTCTCCGGTCGCCTTCGGGAATTTTTAGAGTTGGAATTGGGCAAATCGGACTTTAAAAATGGACCCGGCGCGAAAATCGGATCGAGTGGGCATTCGGCAAATTTTCGGGTGAGAATTTGGAGAAGCGGACATCATTTCTGGACTCAGCGCGCGAAATCGCTAAGGATGGACTATTTATTTGTTGGATTTGGAGTCCGGTAAGCGTGCGCTCTTTTCGAGGCAAAGCAGCACGCGGATCGAGACGCGCGTGGCGCGGATCCCGAGGAGGCTGCGGCGCGTCAGGCGAGGCGCGGCTGACGCGACAGGGCGCGCCTCTGCGCGCGTCGGGGCAGGCGCACCCATGCGCGGGCCACGTGGGGGCCGCCACGTGGCGGACCCCAGTTGGCGCCCGCGCGGGCGCTGGGGCACTCGCCCGTGTCACGGGCGCGTGTCCCGCGCCTGTGGGCGGCCCGGTGTCACGCGCCCGTGTGGCGCGTGAGCTGGGCGGCCGCGTGGCGTGCAGGGACGCGGCCACGTGGCCGCCCTTCCTCTTGCGTGGGCCGGGTGCACCCGGGTGGGTGTGGTGCACCGGCCGGTGCACGGTGCACCGTGCACCGTGGACCGCCCCTCCCATTTTTCCTCTTTTTCTTCTTCTTCTTCCTCCCCGCAAGCCACTTCTTCTCCTTCTTCGGTTCCTTCTTCATACGAGAGCGAGAGAGAGTGAGGAGGGAGGTTGTGGGATGTGCGGCGGCGCGCCGTGGACCTCGTGGAGCGCGCGAGTTTTTTCGTGGGGAGCGTTTCGGCGACGGCGGCGCAGTCGGGTAGGTCCCGTGTGTTGGTTTTACTATTTTTTTTGTACAGTTTTCGGGGCGACCTTTTGGACTGTAATTAATCCTCTTGCTCTTTTCTGTGTTGGGCACCGTGCACCGTTTTGCGTGCGGACTCCGGCACCGTGCACCGTTTTGCGTGCGGACTCCGTTTTGCGTGCGGACTCCGGCACCGTGCACCGTTTTGCGTGCGGACTCCGGCACCGGGCACCGTTTTGCGTGCGGACTCCGTTTTGTGTGCGGACTCCGGTACTGTGCACCGTTTTGCGTGCGGACTCCGGCACCGTGCACCGTTTTGCGTGCGGACTCCGGCACCGTGCACCGTTTTGCGTGCGGACTCCGTTTTGCGTGCGGACTCCGGCACCGTGCACCGTTTTGCGTGCGGACTCCCGCACCGTGCACCGTTTTGCGTGCGGACTCCGTTTTGCGTGCAGATCCTGGCACCGTGCACCGTTTTGCGTGCGGACTCCGGCACCGTGCACCGTTCTGCGTGCAGACTCCGTTTTGCGTGCGGATCCTGGCACCGTGCACCGTTTTGCGTGCGGACTCCGGCAGCGGGCATCGTTTTGCGTGCGGATCGCGTGGAGGCCAATTGCAAGTGTCTACGAGCAATTGGTGGCAAATCGATGTGGGTGGCCTTATCTCCAAGTTTTATGGAATGTACATTAATTCTATTGATGTAGGACTATGCATGATAGTTTATTTCCTTGTGTAGCATGCTAGATTGTTGGAATGGCTATCCCTTTATTATCTGTTAAAGTAGTTCTCTTGGAACTTGACCTAGCACCCCCGTCATATGTTGTATGTGTAACCAGACTAGTAGAAAACCCTCACTTGGGCTAGGGTTATTTATGCTTAGACATCCACACTGTTCCTTCATCCCTGGACATAGTGTTTTCTCGCCCGGGTAGTGGGCCGAGAGGTCGGGACTTGCTTTTAGTGTGGGATGCTTTTACACTCTTGCCTGGGAGCAGAGTGGAGTCTGGTAGTTGTACTGGGTTATTTATCTGTGCCGGGAGCCGTTTGGGTAAACGGTAGTCCCGGGAGGTCTTGTTCCCTGTTGTGCCGTCGTGGAGGGAGCCGTTGCGCAGACGGCAGTCCCGGGCCGTCGAGTATCTTCCGGTCCGCCTTGTTGGGAACCGTTGGGGTTGACGGTGGTCCCAGGTCGTTGAGTGTTGTCCGACCTGTTTTGTTACCCTGAGTTGTGGGTCGTTCCTGGCTGTGGAGTATCTCCAGCCAGTGAGCCTTGTGCTGCGAGCCGTTGGCGAGGCTAGTGTCTCGTGTTTCGAGTTAGCCGAGCAGCTGAGTCGTCGAGAGTTCTCCGACTGTCGTGCGAGGTATTTGGGGATCCTGAGTCCTACCGTTCTGAGAGTGAGCGTGGATTTTGACTAGTCTGCTTATGCCAATTTGTGATACTCTATGCCGCGCCGTGTTCCTCAGTTGGGGTCGCGTCCCTGAGATGCCGCTGTGGATACGATGGGCCTGTTGAGGCAGTTTTGCGCGAGGGGTGAGTTAGTCGGGCAGGACGCCCCACGTAAATCCCGTCCTCATGGGGATGCGTGGTAGTGGGCAGGCGCGTTCCTAGTCGACAGGCGCAGGCTTGACTGGACCCTATGAGGCAGTCAGTTCGATTGGGTCTATGAGCACCTTGGGTGCGAGTGGTCTCTTTTACTTGCATCTGCTCCACTTTTTGGAGTATCTAGATAGAGGCATGGTAGCTGTAGAGTAGCTCCAGCTTTTCTTGTTTCAGTTTGCATTGCGTTGTTATCTTTGGCCTCTAGTAGACTTGGTGGGCAGACCGTTGGGCTTGTTGACGGCACCCACTGAGAACTACTGTGGGAAGTAGTTCTCACACCCGTCGTGGTGTCTTTTTCCCCAGGAACTTCTCCTCCTGTTCCTGTTGCTCCAGTTGCTGATCCTTCTGACCGAGGCGAGGGAGTCGCGAGCTAGTTCCCTACCCGTCATTGGAGTGTAGCGGTACCCCTTCAGAGGAGAGCTTCAGTAGATTAGTTTTCTTCTTTTTCCTCTGTTGAGACACCTTTGTTGTGAGGTATAGAGTTGTACTTTATTTTACAGTTTGAGAGACTGTTGTAGTGAGGATATTCATTTATCGAGAGTCTGTACACTGATGTATTCATTGGAGATACCTCCCTTTTGAGTTTTGTATCAGAGGACTTTGTATATGATAGTATTTGGGGGGATGGTTATTGTATTATTTTCAGTTGTACAGTGTTTGGACTTCAGTTTTAGTAGTCTACTTTCAGCTCTCTGATATCTGTATACTGTAGTTGATTCTTTCTGCAGGTTAGACGCTTCATCAGTACGGCAGTTTCCGTACAGATGGCGGATCTGTTGGCGAGCCCGGGTGGCAGTTTCCACCCCGGGGCGTGACAGATTAGAGTGGTATCAGAGCCTAGGTTGTAGGTCGTGGTGGACTTAGAAACCCTAGGCTTGTGGTTGGATATTAGAATGACTACGTGAGAGTCGTGACTTTTAGCGAGAGTCCTGATTGAGTTTTTATCTCTCCCAAGAGACGGGATGAGAGTTTGGCATGTTTATTCTCCTAAATCGATTATGTTGGTTGCAGACAACATAATGCTATGGAATGGATGACATGTCTTAGACTTTCGCTGGATTGGGTCGTATGGTTGTTGTGTCCTGACGTTTGTAGTTGTGCAGTGGGTGGCGATACCCCTGAGACGTCGTGTTGTGAAAAGGACGCATTTTCCCTGGCCGAGTTACCAGGAGGGCATTTTCCCTGGCCGAGTTACCAGGAGGGCATTTTCCCTGGCCGAGTCACCAGGAGGGCATTTTCCCTGGCCGAGTTACCAGGAGGGCATTTTCCCTGGCCGAGTTACCAGGAGGGCATTTTCCCTGGCCGAGTTACCAGGAGGGCATTTTCCCTGGCCGAGTCACCAGGAGGGCATTTTCCCTGGCCGAGTCACCAGGAGGGCATTTTCCCTGGCCGAGTTACCAGGAGGGCATTTTCCCTGGCCGAGTCACCAGGAGGGCATTTTCCCTGGCCGAGTCACCAGGAGGGCATTTTCCCTGGCCGAGTCACCAGGAGGGCATTTTCCCTGGCCGAGTTACCAGGAGGGCATTTTCCCTGGCCGAGTCACCAGGAGGGCATTTTCCCTGGCCGAGTTACCAGTAGGGCATTTTCCCTGGCCGAGTCACCAGGAGGGCATTTTCCCTGGCCGAGTTACCAGGAGGGCATTTTCCCTGGCCGAGTCACCAGGAGGGCATTTTCCCTAGCCGAGTTACCAGGAGGGCATTTTCCCTGGCCGAGTCACCAGGAGGGCATTTTCCCTGGCCGAGTCACCAGGAGGGCATTTTCCCTGGCCGAGTCACCAGGAGAGCCTTTTCCCTGGCCGAGTTACCAGGAGGGCGTTTTCCCTGGCTGAGTTACCAGGAGAGCGTTTTCCCTGGCTGAGTTACCAAGAGGGCATTTTCCCTGGCTGAGTTACCAGGCGGGCATTTCCACTGGCCGAGTTACCAGATGGATAATTATCACTGGCCGAGTTACCAGATGATAATTATTGCTGGCCGAGTTACCAGATGGATAATTATCACTGGCCGAGTTACCAGATGGATAATTATCGCTGGCCGAGTTACCAGATGGATAATTATCACTGGCCGAGTTACCAGATGATAATTATCACTGGCCGAGTTACCAGATGGATAATTATCGCTGGCCGAGTTACCAGATGGATAATTATCACTGGCCGAGTTACCAGATGGATAATTATCGCTGGCCGAGTTACCAGATGGATAATTATCGCTGGCCGAGTTACCAGATGTATAATTATCACTGGCCGAGTTACCAGATGATAATTATCACTGGCCGAGTTACCAGATGGATAATTATCACTGGCTGAGTTACCAGATGGATAATTATCACTGGCCGAGTTACCAGATGGATAATTATCATTGGCCGAGTTACCAGATGGATAATTATCGCTGGCCGAGTTACCAGATGGATAATTATCACTGGCCGAGTTACCAGATGGATAATTATCGCTGGCCGAGTTACCAGATGGATAATTATCACTGGCCGAGTTACCAGATGATAATTATTGCTGGCCGAGTTACCAGATGGATAATTATCACTGGCCGAGTTACCAGATGGATAATTATCGCTGGCCGAGTTACCAGATGGATAATTATCACTGGCCGAGTTACCAGATGATAATTATCACTGGCCGAGTTACCAGATGGATAATTATCGCTGGCCGAGTTACCAGATGGATAATTATCACTGGCCGAGTTACCAGATGGGGTAATTATCACTGGCCGAGTTACCAGATGGATAATTATCACTGGCCGAGTTACCAGATGATAATTATCACTGGCTGAGTTACCAGATGGATACTTTCCCCTGGCCGAGCTACCAGAGGCGATGCCGCCCAGTGAGGGGCGATGCCGCCCAGTGAGTGGCGATGCCGCCCAGCGAGAGGCGAGGCCGCCCAGTGAGGGGCGATGCCGCCCAGTGAGTGGCGATGCCGCCCAGCGAGAGGCGAGGCCGCCCAGTGAGGGGCGATGCCGCCCAATGAGTGGCGAAGGTTCGGCCTGTTGAGGCGATTTTCACCTCCGGCCGAGTTACCAGGTGGTTATTTTAGTGAGATTAAGATGACCCGACAGGACGCCGAGATTTGATGGCGTCGAGTTCGTCCTGATGGACTACCGGGAGCGTCTCCAGCCGTGAGCTGCTTGTTGAGATAGTTTCCCGCTTTGAACGAGAGGGACCGAATCCCTGAACGGTAAAGGAGCGAAAACTTCGATAGACTGAGCCTAGAGTCTGTTCTGGTTGGATTGGGGTTCTAGGCACCGGTCTATTGGGATTTTTGGATTTTGGCCGCGACAGTCGGTTCTTCTCGCCTATGAGTGGGGTGTTGCTGCGAGTTGAGTCGTTGAGGGTTCTCCGACATAGCTGTGAGAGTGCTAGGGCATTTGCATCGATGTATGGGCTAGAGATAGTACCCTTAGCTTGTGCTCGTGAGGTTCAGATACCTGATCACGTGTTGCACATAGATGGGTGTTATTGGTCCTGCCCAGTGCAGTTGGGGCCCTGGTTTTTGCCTGTTGATCTTTTGGCTCTTCCTCAGCTCCGGGATTTCGAGGTAGTGTTGGGTATAGTACTGTGAGGATCTGAGGCCTTGATGCTTGGGTATACCACTCTGTTGATACACGGTGGTGATGCCACGCCGTTGGCGCACGGCAGTGATGCCACGCCATTGTTACACGGCAGTGATGCCACGCCGTTGGCGCACGGCAGTGATGCAACGCCGTTGGCGCACGGCAGTGATGCCACGCCGTTGTTACACGGCAGTAATGCCACGCCGTTGTTACACGGCAGTAATGCCACGCCGTTGGTACACGACAGTGATGCCATGCCGTTGATACACGGCAGTTATGCCACTCCGTTGATACGCGGTGGTGATGCCACACCGTTGATACATGGTGGTGATGCCACGCCGGTGGCGCACGGCAGTGAGGCCACGCCGTTGTTACACGGCAGTAATGCCACGCCGTGGGTGCACGGCAGTGATGCCACGTTGTAGGTACACAACGGTGAAAGTCTTTTGGATGTTTCGGACTTTTGACCGCGAGTTGGGCATCAGCTTTATGATCGCCTTGTGAGCCAGTTTTCAGTCCCGTTCACCGACGGTTTGGTCCCCGTTAAGGTGTTCTTTATGAGTAGAGGGATCGACTTCGACCCGTGGGTCCGTTGGGGTTATAGCATGTTGAGCGACCAACTGTGGCACGAGATTGTGTCTCTTGAGGATCCCTTTTGAGGGTAGCCTGCAGTTGAGTAGTCCACTCGGGTGGTTTTGGATCGGGAAGTGACCGAGTGAAGACCCCAACTTATTGGATTTCCCTTCCTTATTGGACGAGTCTGCGGGTATGCTTCGGGTCGGCTTGTTGAGGGTGGCACCATGTTGTGGTTTGGTGCGTATTACACTTGTGGTGATCTCAGTTTTCCCCCAGCCTTTTTAGTGGAGCCCTTGGTTTTTCACGTCTCAGCTCAGTAGTGATGTGTTTTTCCTCGCCCGTGATTTACTTGCCCCTTTGAGATCCGTGATTATTGGAGTACGAGGGACGCCCGTTGCAATTTCTGGCTCGAGAGATGAGAGAATTGCATATCGGGTCATGCCGTACTTGTTGTTGTTGTTGCGGAGTAATCACGAGGAGCGAGTGGGGGAGCTGGAGGCGTATTGTTTGATACCTAGCCGTGGTATTCTTGACTCCTGATGGGCTTGATCTAGTTTCGAGGACGAAACTTTCTTTTAGTGGGGGAGGATGTGAGGTCCTGGAATCCCCCGCGTAGGGTTGCTGGTTGTTGGGCAGCTTTCGGTCGCCGTTGGGGGTGTTGGTGCGCGTGTTGGGGGCCCAGAAATGGATTTGTTATGCAATTTGGGATTTGCTTGCATCACTGGAGGCCTGCGTGGGTTGCGCGCAATTTGGACACAAGTGGTGGACTTCGGGCTTAAATTGAGACCCCGTGGGAAGTTGGAGGACCCGTCGGGTGTTTAGAAGTGTTTTCGCGCGATTCCGATGTCAAAATTAGACTCCGGGTGAAGTCCGGATAAAAGTTTACCTCTCCGGTCGCCTTCGGGAATTTTTAGAGTTGGAATTGGGCAAATCGGACTTTAAAAATGGACCCGGCGCGAAAATCGGATCGAGTGGGCATTCGGCAAATTTTCGGGTGAGAATTTGGAGAAGCGGACATCATTTCTGGACTCAGCGCGCGAAATCGCTAAGGATGGACTATTTATTTGTTGGATTTGGAGTCCGGTAAGCGTGCGCGCTTTTCGAGGCAAAGCGGCACGCGGATCGAGACGCGCGTGGCGCGGATCCCGAGGAGGCTGCGGCGCGTCAGGCGAGGCGCGGCTGACGCGACAGGGAGCGCCTCTACGCGCGTCGGGGCAGGCGCACCCATGCGCGGGCCACGTGGGGGCCGCCACGTGGCGGACCCCAGTTGGCGCCCGCGCGGGCGCTGGGGCGCCCGCCCGTGTCACGGGCGCGTGTCCCGCGCCTGTGGGCGGCCCGGTGTCACGCGCCCGTGTGGCGCGTGAGCTGGGCGGCCGCGTGGCGCGCAGGGACGCGGCCACGTGGCCGCCCTTCCTCTTGCGTGGGCCGGGTGCACCCGGGTGGGTGTGGTGCACCGGCCGGTGCACGGTGCACCGTGCACCGTGGACCGCCCCCTCCCATTTTTCCTCTTTTTCTTCTTCTTCTTCCTCCCCGCAAGCCACTTCTTCTCCTTCTTCGGTTCCTTCTTCATACGAGAGCGAGAGAGAGTGAGGAGGGAGGTTGTGGGATGTGCGGCGGCGCGCCGTGGACCTCGTGGAGCGCGCGAGTTTTTTCGTGGGGAGCGTTTCGGCGACGGCGGCGCAGTCGGGTAGGTCCCGTGTGTTGGTTTTACTGTTTTTTTTGTACAGTTTTCGGGGCGACCTTTTGGACTGTAATTAATCCTCTTGCTCTTTTCTGTGTTGGGCACCGTGCACCGTTTTGCGTGCGGACTCCGGCACCTTGCACCGTTTTGCGTGCGGACTCCGTTTTGCGTGCGGACTCCGGCACCGTGCACCGTTTTGCGTGCGGACTCCGTTTTGCGTGCGGACTCCGTTTTGCGTGCGGACTCCGGCACCGTGCACCGTTTTGCGTGCGGACTCCGTTTTGCGTGCGGACTCCGGCACCGTGCACCGTTTTGCGTGCGGACTCCGTTTTGCGTGCGGACTCCGGCACCGTGCACCGTTTTGCGTGCGGACTCCGGCACCGTGCACCGTTTTGCGTGCGGACTCTGTTTTGCGTGCAGATCCTGGCGCCGTGCACCGTTTTGCGTGCGGACTCCGGCACCGTGCACCGTTCTGCGTTCAGACTCCGTTTTGCGTGCGGATCCTGGCACCGTGCACCGTTTTGCGTGCGGACTCCGGCAGCGGGCATCGTTTTGCGTGTGGATCGCGTGGAGGCCAATTGCAAGTGTCTACGAGCAATTGGTGGCAAATCGAGGTGGGTGGCCTTATCTCCAAGTTTTATGGAATGTACATTAATTCTATTGATGTAGGACTATGCATGATAGTTTATTTCCTTGTGTAGCATGCTAGATTGTTGGAATGGCTATCCCTTTATTATCTGTTAAAGTAGTTCTCTTGGAACTTGACCTAGCACCCCCGTCATATGTTGTATGTGTAACCAGACTAGTAGAAAACCCTCACTTGGGCTAGGGTTATTTATGCTTACACATCCACACTGTTCCTTCATCCCTGGACATAGTGTTTTCTCGCCCGGGTAGTGGGCCGAGAGGTCGGGACTTGCTTTTAGTGTGGGATGCTTTTACACTCTTGCCTGGGAGCAGAGTGGAGTCTGGTAGTTGTACTGGGTTGCTTATCTGTGCCGGGAGCCGTTTGGGTAAACGGTAGTCCCGGGAGGTCTTGTTTCCCTGTTGTGCCGTCGTGGAGGGAGCCGTTGCGCAGACGGCAGTCCCGGGCCGTCGAGTATCTTCCGGTCCGCCTTGTTGGGAACAGTTGGGGTTGACGGTGGTCCCAGGTCGTTGAGTGTTGTCCGACCTGTTTTGTTACCCTGAGTTGTGGGTCGTTCCTGGCTGTGGAGTATCTCCAGCCAGTGAGCCTTGTGCTGCGAGCCGTTGGCGAGGCTAGTGTCTCGTGTTTCGAGTTAGCCGAGCAGCTGAGTCGTCGAGATTTCTCCGACTGTCGTGCGAGGTATTTGGGGATCCTGAGTCCTACCATTCTGAGAGTGAGAGTGGATTTTGACTAGTCTGCTTATGCCAATTTGTGATACTCTATGCCGCGTCGTGTTCCTCAGTTGGGGTCGCGTCCCTGAGATGCCGCTGTGGATACGATGGGCCTGTTGAGGCAGTTTTGCGCGAGGGGTGAGTTAGTCGGGCAGGACGCCCCACGTAAATCCCGTCCTCATGGGGATGCGTGGTAGTGGGCAGGCGCGTTCCTAGTCGACAGGCGCAGGCTTGACTGGACCCTATGAGGCAGTCAGTTCGATTGGGTCTATGAGCACCTTGGGTGCGAGTGGTCTCTTTTACTTGCATCTGCTCCACTTTTTTGAGTATCTAGATAGAGGCATGGTAGCTGTAGAGTAGCTCCAGCTTTTCTTGTTTCAGTTTGCATTGCGTTGTTATCTTTGGCCTCTAGTAGACTTGGTGGGCAGACCGTTGGGCTTGTTGACGGCACCCACTGAGAACTACTGTGGGAAGTAGTTCTCACACCCGTCGTGGTGTCTTTTTCCCCAGGAACTTCTCCTCCTGTTCCTGTTGCTCCAGTTGCTGATCCTTCTGACCGAGGCGAGGGAGTCGCGAGCTAGTTCCCTACCCGTCATTGGAGTGTAGCGGTACCCCTTCACAGGAGAGCTTCAGTAGATTAGTTTTCTTCTTTTTCCTCTGTTGAGAGACCTTTGTTGTGAGGTATAGAGTTGTACTTTATTTTACAGTTTGAGAGACTGTTGTAGTGAGGATATTCATTTATCGAGAGTCTGTACACTGATGTATTCATTGGAGATACCTCCCTTTTGAGTTTTGTATCAGAGGACTTTGTATATGATAGTATTTGGGGGGATGGTTATTGTATTATTTTCAGTTGTACAGTGTTTGGACTTCAGTTTTAGTAGTCTACTTTCAGCTCTCTGATATCTGTATACTGTAGTTGATTCTTTCTGCAGGTTAGACGCTTCATCTGTACGGCAGTTTCCGTACAGATGGCGGATCTGTTGGCGAGCCAGGGTGGCAGTTTCCAACCTCTTCGCGGCACGCCGGTCCTCGCTCGGCTCCATGTCCACGCTCGGAGAAGAAAACGCCCAAGAGTTGCTTCTTCCAAAGCCTTCCTCTGCTTCTTCTTCTTCTTCCCTTTCCTCTCTTTTCTCATTTCCCTTTTCTTTCTTTCTTTCTCTTTTTCCTTTTTGCTACAGAGGTGGAGGGGAGTGGTTTTATAAAGCAAAAGCTTTAAATAAAATTAATTAACTTAATTAACTTAATTCCAAAAACCCAACTCCAACTCACTTTTTGCCCTCGGGCCCTCCGCCGCTGCCCGGAACCTCCCGAGCTCCGCTGTAATTCCAAAGTACACGCGCTCACAGCTTTTTCTCTTCAAAAAGCTCAACCGTTGAGTCGGGGTGCTCAAATCAAATACCGGCTCCAAAATTGCCAGTTCCGACTCACTTTTTGCCTCCGCGTCCTCCGCGTCAGTCCGGAACCTCCCGAACCTCGCTGTAAATCAAAAGTACGCGTGTCCACAGCTTTTTCTCCTCAAAAAGCTCGACCGTTGAGTCGGGGTGCTCAAATCAAATACCGGCTCCAAAATTGCCAGTTCCGACTCACTTTTTGCCTCCGGGTCCTCCGCGTCAGTCCGGAACCTCCCGAACCTCGCTGTAAATCAAAAGTACACCTGCTCCAAGTGTTTCCCAATTTTTCTGCATCCCAAAGCGGTGTCGGCGCTTCCCGTACCAGTCACCTAACGCGTACAAAGCCCGAAACAAGCAGAGGCTTCCGCGGGGATCCAAATCAACCCGAACTCCTCTGAAAGCACAAGTGGGACACATCCAAGGCAAATTCCTCCGCACCACACCATCCTGCAAGGTCGGTGCGTCATCCAAATCCCGGTGTTCTACACGGATGGCGCCGTATGAAGCATTGTACGGCAGACGCTGTAGATCCCCGATTTGTTGGGACGATCTGGGGGAGCGAAAGTTTTTGGGACCGGACTTGGTGGAGGAAACTGAGGAAAAAGTGCGCCTCATCAGACGGTGGTTGGTGACCGCCCAAAGCCGACAAAAGAGCTACGCAAACCGGAGACGCCGCGATTTGGAATTCCAGGTGGGAGAGCACGTGTTATTGCGGGTGTCACCGTCAAAAGGGGTGAAGCGGTTTTGGTTGAGAGGCAAGTTGAGCCTGCGGTACGTGGGGCCTTTCGAGATTCTGGAGCGCATCGGCCCTGTGGCCTATCGCCTCGCCCTACCACCGAACCTTGACCGAGTTCTTGACGTGTTCCACGTGTCCATGCTTCGGAAGTACCTCCCCGATCCATCGCGAGTGCTTGACGTCTCTGCAATTGAGCTTAAAGAGGACCTGAGCTTCGAGGAAGTGCCGGTGCAGATCCTAGCACGAGAGGACAAAAAGCTACGAAGTCGGACAATTCCCTACGTGAAGGTGCTTTGGAGCAATCAAGAAGAGCATGAGGCAACTTGGGAACCAGAGTCAAAGATGAGGGAGTGCTACTCGGACCTCTTCGCCGCGGGCGAGGGTTAAGTTTCGAGGACGAAACTTGTTTTTAGCGGTGAGTGGTGTAAGACCTGGCCTTTCTTTGACTTTTCCCGTTATCCCTTTTCTTATGACGGTCCGACTGAGTGTCACGCCCCGGGGTCGAAACTGCGACCCGGGCTCGCTAACAGATCCGCCATCTGTACGGAAACTGCCGTACAGACGAAGCGTCTAGCCTGCAAAAGATAAAACTACAGCTACACAGATATCAGAGCGGATAAAAAGCTATACTATAAAATTTCACAACTACAAAGTTGCAACAACACATAGCCTATCTCCCAAAATCAGATGATACAAATAGAAGCCCACCTATACAACATCTACAAATCCAAATGGGAGATAGCTAACAGGAAACATAACCAACTCCCACAATCCTGGATGGTACATCTACCTCTCTCTAAAGTAACAATGCTGGTAGGGAACTATCACGTGACTCCCTGTCCTCGGTCCGTCCAGTCAAGCCCAGCAGGAACGGAAGAAAGCCTCAGCAACCTGTCACCGACAGAGGGTGTGAGAACTACATCCTACAGTAGTTCTCAGTGGGTACCGTCTCCAAGAACCACGGTCTGCCCACTAAGTCTACCAGAGGCATAAGATAACAGATAAGACTGATAAGGAAAATAAGCTGGAAAAGAATCTACAGCTATCATGCCTCTATCTACTATGCTCAATAGGAGGAGACTATGGATGATGGTATGCAGCCACACACTGCTGACAATATGTCACAAGTACTAAGCCCAAGACGCTCTACTATGACACAAGCTACGCCATCACTCTCTCAGTGTAACCCAAATCTCAGCGACTGCCCCACAGGGTCCAGTCGAGTCAAGCCTGCGCCCCCTGGTGTATCAACCAGGGTGTCCAAACGGACAAACACGATATCTCACACAGTGACCCCATGGTAGCTCGGCCAGGGGTATCAAGCGACCTCTAGTATATGAACTAGGCTCATCATCGCAGCCTCGTCAGGCTCGGTATCATCATCGCAGCCTCATCAGGCTCGGAATCATCAACGCACCCGGGGCGTGGTTCGAGGGGTGCGACCCCACCGAACTCAAGTATCACATCAGTATCACTGTCTCACAAGTGGCTCCTGCAGGCTATAGTCCTCGATCAAACAGATCGGTATCTCGGTGCTCAAAGCACAACTCAGTCGGAGAACCCTCCACGACTCAATCTCCCAACACTGACCCGCTCCACGAAAGTACCTCACAGCTGGGACCACCGTCTCTCCCAACGGCTCCCACGAGAACACCCACTCAACTCAACACACAACTAATGGCCGGAGATGCTCCACAGCCCGATCTACGAAGGGTCCGAACCCCCAGGAGACTAACACCTACGTCCCCAAGAAAGAGAACATCCCTTAGAACCCAGATCACTCGAATCCGCTCGGGTGGATAAGTTTATAAGAAACCATGTCATTTATTTCAGAAAACCATTCAATCTAAGAGAAATCCATCTTTTAATGATTTTTAGTCTTTTTAGGAAAACCCCTTTGAAATCAAGTTTTATGCCCAAGCCTCGAAGAGCTAATGCCCTCGTCCTATCAAACAAGAACAGACTCAGGCGACTTTGCGAGGCTTGGAAGAAAACATTGCCTGACCAAAATCATGTATTCGTCCAAAAAGATTCTGGGTTCAAGGTCCTGCTAACACAAGTGCACCACGATCACAACACGGTGGTGATGAGAAAAACATCGGAAAGTAAAACCCCGGGACCACCGTTTATCTGAAATGGTTCCCCACGCACTAACACTGGCCTATCTCAGCCACCAGACCCCACTCGGCCCCCCGGCCCGAGTGCAACACCCGTCCCACAACACTCTGACCACTCAGCCCACTACCCGGGCGAGGAACACTATGTCCAGAAGGATATGCACGGTGTGGGATGTCTAAAACATACAAGAACCTAACCCAGATTAAGGTTCTCTATTGGTCTGGTCAAACACATGCTCATATGACGGGGGTGCTAGTTAAGTTCCAAGAAAATACTTAAACTAGCATGCAATCCTATCACAATAGAATTAGAAGGAAGTCCGTAGACTTGGAGAGAAAAACCAACCCACCTTAGAATGCCACCAATTGCTTGTCGACACTTGCAATTGGGCCCAGCGGGACTTACCTTGCCTCCACGAGGTCCGCACGCAAAACGGAGCACGCTGCGTCCAACCACACGACCGCGCGCTCTGCGGATGTCCCGAAATAAGTCGGCGGGTCCACGCGATGGAAAAACCAACAACCGCCCCCGGCGGAAGCTAAAAACAGCACCGCAAGCTGCCAGAAGCGAAGAAATCGCAAAATCAAACAAACGGTCGAAAACCGAGCATCCGACGGCGAAAAACAGCCTCCGTCGGCGAAAACAGCCTCCGTCAGCGAAAACCAGCGCCCGACGGCGAAAAACAGACTCCGACGGCGAAAACAGCGCGCGGTGGCGAAAACCAGCCTCCGTCGGCGAAAACAGCCTCCGTCAGCGAAAACCAGCGCCCGACGGCGAAAAACAGACTCCGACGGCGAAAACAGCGCGCGGCGGCGAAAACCAGCCTCCGTCGGCGAAAACAGTCTCCGTCAGCGAAAACCAGCGCCCGACGGCGAAAAACAGCGCAAAATCTGCTAGCGAAACAGTTCGCAAAAACCCTGCGAAACTGCTCGCGAAAACAGCTCAAAACTGCTCGCAAACTGCTTGCAAAAATTGCTCGAAACCGGCTTGCGAAAACAGCTTGCGAAAACTGCTCCGTCGGCGAAAAACTGCTCGAAAACCAGCGCGAAAACTGCGCGAAAACAGCGAGCGAAAACTGCGAAAACCCTTTGCGAAAATGCCTCGAAAGCCGCGCGAAAACCTGCGCGAAACTGCGCGAAATCTGCGCGAAAACGGCGCGCGAAAACTGCGAAGACCCATCGCGCGGTGAAAAACCGCCGCCGTGCGACGAGGGAGGCCCGCCGCGCGGCGCCAACCCCGGTCGCGCCGCGCAGCGGCCTGCTGCGCGGTGACAGAACGCGCCGCGCAGCGCCCTGCGGCGCTGCGCGCGGCGCCCAGCGGCACTGCGCGCGCCGCCCAGCGGCGCCCAGCGGCGCTGCGCGCGGCCGCGCGCCCGCGCAGGCCCGCGCGTGGCCCGCGCGGCCCCTGCCGCGCGCGGCCAAGCAGTGCCGTGCGCGGCCAAGCAGTGCCGCGCGCACCCGCGCGCGGCCCTGCCGCGCGCCCCCGCGCGCGGCCCTGCCGCGCGCGCCCGCGCGCGGCCAAGCAGTGCCGCGCGCACCCGCGCGCGGCCATGCCGCGCGCTCCTGCGCGCGGCCAACCAGTGCCGCGCGCGCCCGCGCGCGGCCAGGCAGTGCCGCGCGCACCTGCGCGCGGCCCTGCCGCGCGCGCCTGCGCGCGGCCTGGCAGCGCCGCGTGCAGCACTTTGCTGCACGCGGCGCCGCGCCCAGCGGCACGTCGCCGCAGGGTGCTGCCAACAGCGACACCCTGGCGCCGCGCGTGCGCCGTTGCGCGCGCGCGCGGCCGTCGGCGACGGAAAAATCCACCAAGAAGAAGAAAAATCCCGAAAATCCGATCGGTCCAAAAAATCCAAATTGCTCTTTAAAAACAAAACCAACAAAATCCACAAGCTCTCCAAAACCCGAGAAACCTCAAAAAAACTGAAATTGCTTACCTCGACGACGCTCGCCGCACGCCCACGAGCTCCACGCGGCCTCCAACGGCGAGTCCAAAAATCCAAGATCGGCTCCAAACTCCTTTTCCTTCCTCTTCTTCTTCTTCCTTTTCCTCTCCTTTCTTTTCCTTTCTTTCTTCCTTCCTTTTCTTTCTTTCTCTGCTGCAGAGGAAGAGGCTGGGGCCTTTTATAAAGCAAAAGGCTAATTAATTAATTAACTAATTAATTAATTCCCAGAAATCCAACTCCAACTCACTTTTTGCCTTCGGGCTCTCCGCCGCTGCCCGGAACCTCCCGAACTCCGCTGTAAATCGAAAATACACGTGTCCACAGCTTTTTCTCTCCAAAAAGCTCATCCGTTGAGTCGGGGTGCTCAAATCAATTACCGGCTCCAA
Source organism: Tillandsia leiboldiana (assembly GCA_029204045.2). Classification (NCBI taxonomy): domain Eukaryota; kingdom Viridiplantae; phylum Streptophyta; class Magnoliopsida; order Poales; family Bromeliaceae; genus Tillandsia; species Tillandsia leiboldiana. Next base: position 23,078,269 of record CM055071.1, read on the forward strand.
AATTGCCAGTTCCGACTCACTTTTTGCCTCCGGGTCCTCCGCGTCAATCCGGAACCTCCCGAACCTCGCTGTAAATCAAAAGTACACATGTCCACAGCTTTTTCTCTTCAAAAAGCTCATCCGTTGAGTCGGGGTGCTCAAATCAATTACCGGCTCCAAAATTGCCAGTTCCGACTCACTTTTTGCCTCCGGGTCCTCCGCGTCAGTCCGGAACCTCCCGAACCTCGCTGTAAATCACAAGTACACGTGTCCACAGCTTTTTCTCTTCAAAAAGCTCATCCGTTGAGTCGGGGTGCTCAAATCAATTACCGGCTCCAAAATTGCCAGTTCCGACTCACTTTTTGCCTCCGGGTCCTCCGCGTCAGTCCGGAACCTCCCGAACCTCGCTGTAAATCAAAAGTACACCTGTTCCAAGTGTTCCCGAATTTCCGGCACTCCACGGTGAAGTCGGAAATTTCCAATCCCATCCTCAATCGGCCTACAAAGCCCGGAAAAACCCCGAATCGAGCTGGAGCATCCGCGTTGATCCGAATCAACCCGGCATCAACTGTAAACTCAAATGCAACATGCTCAAGGCAACTCTCTGCTCCAAGTCACCTGTGTGGTCGGCGCGCTATCCAAAGACCCGGTACTCTACACTGAGGGTCTAATTTTGGTGTTTTTCTGGATAGTCCATCGGGGCTCGCGGACATTTTTAGGCGGTAGAGCTCGCGAAACGGAGCGCGAGGACGTGATCGGTTTCGGATTCTGACTCCCGGTTCATCCATAATTAATTTTTGAAGTTCGGACCCCCTGTAGGCGCACCGGGATCCGTGCGGGCGATCTGTGCGTTTATCGAGGTAGTCTGATACCCTAACCCTTAAATTGGCGAGCTAGGGCACGTTCAAGGGAGTTCCCTCTTTTTCACCTCCTTCCTCTCGTAGCACTAGGGCAGCCCGAGATAATCGAGCGAAAAAGGGGAGGGAAACGAAATCCCCATCTCTCTTCCTTTTCGTGCAAGGAGGCGACGGTGATTTGGGCGGTTGAGGCAAGGAAGGAACAGTGATCTCTTGTCTCGCGGAACCGACGTTTGGATGATCCCCCTTCTCCTTCTTCCCCTCGGAGGACCCAAGGTGAGTCTTTCCATTCGGTTTTGTGGATTTCGAAGGGATCTAGGAGGTGGGAGCCGCGGCCATACGCCGCGCGGGCCGCCTACAGACGGGGCGCCGCGCGGCAGGCGCGCTGGTCGGGCGCCGCCCGCAGGCGGGCGCCGCGCGGGCAGGTACCGCGCGGGCCGCCTGCAGGCGGGGCGCCGCACGGCAGGAGCACCCCACGGGCGCCGCCCGCAGGCGGGCGCCGCACGGGCCGCCTGCAGGCCGCTCGCCCCGCGGTGGGCGCGCCGTGCGGGCGCTGCCTGCAGGAGGGCGCCGCGCGGGCTGGTGCCGCTCGGGCCGCCTGCAGGCCGCACGCCGTGCAGCAAGTTCACCGTCGGGGCACCGCGACGGGCTGGGGCCGCGCGGGGCTGTCCGCGGACGGCGCGCGTAACGCGCAGGTCGGTGCCGTGCGGGGAACTTCGCAGCACGAAGTTCAGGGAGCGCATCGGGTCCTCCGTCTTTCAACTTTTGAGTCGCCATGGTTTCTAGTCGCTTAGTGAGTCTTTCCCTGTCCTACAGGAGCGCGGGACGTTGTAGACTCGACAGGCACACGGTCACGAACGAGCCGAGCTCCGGACGACATACATCAAGGTGGGTACCTCTCCGGGGATTTCGGGGATAGGCATGTATTAATAGGAATAACATATCGGGGCAAGGTGCATAGTATGTGGACTTTATGTTTATCTGACTAACCCTGCTACATTATATTACTTACTATCGATCTGATGCTCTTGTTTGCTACACGCACACCGGCGGTTTGGCCACCGCGAGGGTGTGCTTTTCCGGAAAAGTGGTACGTTGACCCGTGTACCCCACGTGACGGTGACGTTAGGAAAGGGGGCCCTCATAGGTGGGGGGTGTGAGCGGTGATGCCGAGGCAGGTGCTCGGCGGCCGAGACAGGTGCTCGGCGGGGGACACCCGGGCAGGGGCTCGGTGCGGTGTCCGGAAAAGGTGCCCGGTTTTGTTTGGTGCAGGGTGTGATTGTTGTTGACGGTGTTTGAGGGGTGACGGTTGCTCTGGTTACAGTGGTTTGCCTTATTTTAACCCTTTTTGCATATTATGTTATTTCTAGTCACTGACTTCCCACTCTGTGACAGGTTCGTCCAGGGGCGAGTGCTAGGGCACCGGTGAGGCCGCGAGGGTGCTGTTCTGACTTTGAGCGACCTCAGACACAGTGACTCTCCTTCCCCTTTTTCCTTTATTATTCATATTGGTTAGTTGTGGATTGCGACACCCCCGTGGGGTCGAAGTGGATGTACTTCTTTTCACATATGCGATTAAATAATTATTCCTTTCCTTGCTTGGCCGTTTTAAACAATGAAAAGAAAAACAAACAAAGAAAACCGTTTGCGAAAACCGCTTTTAAAACGTGGGTGCCATGTGGGCACCGGATCTTTAAAACCTTGTGGAATTTATGTGGTTTCGAACTGGCTTTACAAAACTCGGCCTCGGGTGGGTGCTGTTTTCTAAACTCTGTGGATTTATGCGGCTTTTAAATAGATTTTCTAAAACAACGGCGTCGGGTGGGCGCCGCTTTCAAAACCTTGTGATTATTTATCCTTTCAAATCGACGGCCTCGTTGTTAGATGTTTAATCTAGTAGATTATGTGAGATGAATGGTTGTATGTGTGCGAGACTCCAACTGGTGTGGTTAAAGACTGTATGTGATGTACCTTGTGAGGCACTTTGTAGTTGAGACGCCGTGCATATACAAAGGAGACTCTGCCCGTTTGCAGAGTGAGTTTGTATATGCGGCGGGTCTGGGCACGCGCCGGGGAGTAATGGTTTTCAAAAAAAAAAAATGTATAGCTGAATTAGTAGCATCGGTGGCTCCTCTTCCGCGCGTTCGAACCCCCGGGGCGTGACGGTTGAGCCACATAAACTTCCTCGTTCAAAAACCCATTTAAAAATGCGCTCTTAACGTCCATTTGAAAGAGTTTGATTTTAAAATGACAAGCAATCGCTAACAAAATACGAATCGACTCGAGTCGAGCAACTGGGGCGAACGTCTCATCAAAGTCTATACCTTCTATTTGTGAGTAGCCCTGAGCAACTAGGCGTGCTTTGTTCCTGATAATGGTACCATCCTCGTTTTTCTTATTCTTGAAAATCTATTTAGTACCAATCACATTGTATTGCTTTGGTGGCTTCGTTAGCTCCCAGACTTTGTTTCTTTCGAACTGATGGAGCTCTTCCTGCATCGCTTCAATCCAGTAGTCATCCTGAAGAGCTTCATCGACGTTCTTTGGTTCTACCATGGAGACGTAACATGCGACTCCACAAACCAACTATCTCCGAGTCCTGACTCCTTCTTGTGGGTCTCCAATAATGTCGGATTCCGGATGATCCTTGGAGATTCGTAGCGTTTGAGGTAACGGAGTACTCGGAGGTACATGTGATGATTCCTGTATTTCAGATAAACTAGAAGAACCATTAGATGCATCAACTTTATCAAAAGAGTTATTATGAGAAGATGCATTTACAGGAGTATCATCATCTAGAGACATATCAGGGGTAGATTTATCAGATGCAAAATGGAAAGCTTCATCTACTTTAACATTAATAGATTCTACCATCGTTTTAGATTCCAAGTTAAATACCCGATATGCTCTACTGTTTGTAGAATAACCCATGAAAATCCCTTCGTCACTTCGAGAGTCGAATTTACCAAGATTTTTGCGATCTCGCAAAATATAACAACGACTCCCAAAGATACGAAAATATTTGATATTCGGTTTTCTACAAAACCACAGCTCATGTGGTGTATTTAAAGTTCCCGGGCGCAAATACACTCGATTAATTACATAGACGGCGGTGTTCACAGCTTCTGCCCAAAAATGTAACGGGAGTTTCCTGCTATGAAGCATCACACGCGCCATTTCTTGAACAACCCTATTTTTGCGCTCGACTACACCATTCTGCTGAGGTGTATAGGGTGCTGAGAATTCATGTTTTATGCCGTTGGAAGTGCAAACATCAATGAATTTAGAATTAACGAATTCTCCACCTCTGTCACTTCGAACACGAATGATATTTTCATTTCTTTCAATCATAATACGATGACAAACCTCATGAAAAGAGTCGAAAGTATCCGCTTTCTCTTTTAAAAATGTTACCCATGAATATCTAGAGAAATCATCAACCAAAAGAAAAATATACCATTTACCTCCCAAAGATGGTTGACGAGTCGGCCCCATTAAGTCCATGTGCAGTAATTCTAAGGGCCGTTTGGTACCAACGTGGTTCAAAGACGAAGGAAGAATTCACCTTTGTCTACCCAAACCTTTTGAGTTTTCGAGTACGTCGGCAATGATTGTGAAGTTCTTACCTTTGGTGAAAGCGTCTTGATTGATTTATCGCTTTTCCTTGACGTCGTCGTCTTGTTTGATGTACTACTAATGTTCTTTTCTTTTGAAAAATTCTTCTTTGATTTCCGGGGAGTGAACTCATTGGTAGTTGTTGCAAGAGGCGCTTGATTTGTTCGTTTCGCTCCAATCTTGCAATCTCTTCGTATGTGCCCTGCAAAACCACAACGAAAACATACCTTTGTACTTGACGATCCCGAAGCAGGTGAGGTAAGGTTGTTGTCGTTGATTGCAGTGAATTCCGTCGTCGGAGGAGGAGTTACCGACTGGGGCACAAAAACTATTCCAACTGAACTAGAATTGTCTTCAGTTCGATTGTATCCAAGGCCGAAACGATTTGTTTGACCAAGACCAAGCATCTTATCCAACTTGCTCCCTCCCGAAGAAAATCGCTTTGAATCATCCTTAAGTTGGAAAATGGTCTTCGTCATCTCCATCTTTTCATGTCGAGCCTCGGAGTAGAGCTTCAAGAAGTAATCAGCTTTATCAACCATTTTTACATGTTCCTTCTCGAAATGCTCATTTTTCTCTTGAAGTGAAACATTTTCTTTTATCAGGTTATCCCTTTCCACTTCAAGACCGGTTGAGAGAGAAGTTGCCTGGCCTTTTTACTTCTTCTTCGAGATCCTGGAATCTCTCTCTCAACCCCTTGTTTTGCTTAGCCAGTTTCTTTGAATACTTTAGAAGTTTATGGTAGGCTAAAGCAAAGTCTTCACCTTCGGAATTACTTGATTCATCATCCGTTGCAGTTTTTTCAACTTGGGAGGAGTTGGACAATGAATCGGATGTACTTGCCATTAAGCACACGAAAGGTGAAGTTGTGGACGCGTGGAACGCCGTTGCGTTATTTTCTTCATCAATTGAAGATGACTCATTTGACGATGAGGTGTCGTCCCAAGTGACGGCTTGCATCGCTTTCTTCTTCGACGGATTCTTATTGGGACATTCCGTTGAGATATGGCCGTACCCTCGGCACTTGAAGCATTGGACTTGTCCCTCCGAGCTTTTCTTATCCTTTGAAAAACTCTCTTGCTTTCTTGACTTGTCGCTTGAAGAACCTTTGCCTTTCTTTGACTTTACGAAGGATGAAGTTTTACTTGAATTACCCCTTCGAAAGTTTCGGCGAAATTTTCTTGTCAAGAGAGCAAGCTGCTTCTCGAAATCCTCCATAGATAGGTTCTCGTCATCGTCTGAGGATGAAGAATCCGCGTCTTCTTCTTTTATTGTTTTCAACGCAAAACCTGAAGACTTAGAAGTAGATGCTTTTCCAGAAGAATAGTTAGTAGGAAATGTCATTTCATATGTTTGAAGTGCAACAACTAATTCTTCTACACGGATTTCGTCTGGGTGTTTAATAGTTTCAATGGCCGTAACCTTGGAACGAAATCTTTCAGGAAGAGTCCTTAAAATCTTTCTTACAACTTGAAATTCTGGAATTTTCTCTCCCAAGTTAGCACATGTATTCACGATGTCTTGCAATCGCGTATAGTAATCTGTGAACGATTCATTTTCTGCCATGAAAATAGAGTCAAACTTGCTCGTAAGTATTTGCAGTTTTTGAATCTTCACAAGATTTGTTCCCTCATGTGTAACTTGCAGAACATCCCAGATTTCTTTCGCAGTCTCACATGCCGAGACGCGAGAGAACTCAGTTTGCGACAAAGCATTAAATAAGGCGTTAATTCCTTTGCTATTGTAAGAAGATGAGTCAATCTCTTCCTTGGTCCATTTCGACCTAGGTTTGATGGTGTGAACATCAACAATAACTTTAGTTGGATTTGACCATCCTAACTCGATAGATTGCCACACCCGTTCGTCGATGGAAATTAAAAAGGCTTTCATCTGTACTTTCCAGTAGGCATAGTTTGTTCCATCGAAGAACGGGGGTCTGTTGATGTTTCCACCTTCAACCATTGTTTACAACCCTATTCCCGCTCTGATACCAATTGTTGGGTTATACTATAATAAGGATCTAAATAGGGGAAAAACCACCTAGAAGGGGGGTGAATAGGTGTAAACGAAAAACACTCAAAAATCTTTGCGTAATAAAAACCCAATGCGGAAATGAAAATAATACGCAAGATTTTTACGTGAAAAACTCCAAAACCAGGAGTAAAAAACCACGGGACCGATAACACGGTGAAATCAACTAAGATTATAACACGTACAAAGGTGATATAACACACTCACAGACGACTCATCCTTTTTCCATACGCTCCGAGTTGATCTTCTCCCCTTGCTCCGCAACGTGCCTCGAATCCACGATTTGCGTCCAACGCCGAATCCACGGCGTCCAACGTCGAGTCCACGACGTCTGACCGAATCCACGGTCTCCACCAGGTAGTACGTCTCGATCACATGAACGTACCTCGCTCCGAATCCACGAGAGCGGTAGCACGTTGAATCCACAAGGCCACGCGAATCCACGCGCCGATTTTGGAGAAAATCATTGTTTTGTTGGTGGTGATGATCCGCCGAATACTTAGATCAAAGATAGATCGGAAATGCCATCTAAGTATTCATTAATTTGATTCTACTCAAAATCTGAGTATGAAAACCTAGAATCAAATTAATTAATATAGATGAAGAAACATAGAATTAAATCTAGTTATTTCCTTTCTTCTCTATATGTGGATCTATAAGTTTTTCTCCGTTAATATTTTTCCGTCATTTTCCGGAGTATAAAACTTATTGTGGATTACCCTAAAAGATAGAATTAGGGTTTACTTATAGGTTAGAAACCATTGGAAGAGGATAAAAATCAAAAACTGATTGTAACAGAATTTTTCCCGCACGACGGTCCGGACCGGATTAGTCTCGTTCAGGACTGTCGTTGTTTTTCAGAGAATTCCTGAAAAATCAAGGTTCGGGGTCCGGAACGAAATGCCACGGTCCGGACTGTTCATGCAGTTTCTGCAAAAACTACGTTCGGGGTCCGGAACGAAATCTCACGGTCCGGACTGCTCATGTAGTTTCAGCAAAATCCACGTTCGGGGTCCGGAATGAAATAGAGATGTTCAGGACTGGATTTGTGCATGAACTACCAACGTTCGGGGTCCAGACTGTAGTCCCCTGTTCCGGATCCTGAACATGTAACTTGTACAGTTTTTGATTTTTATGCGATTAAAAACCCATCCAAGTGTTTCTACATTATAAAAAGTATTCAGATCACCAATAATGTTTAGTTAAACTTACCTGATCATTTTGAATTCTTCTTTCTTGAGATTGAGGTATATGATCCAAACTTCTTCATCTTCAATCTTCAAGACTTAAACACTTTCACGAAATACGCCAAAACTAAAATCCTTAACAAACCCTCCCGACGAATGTACCGAAGCCGGGAGCGCGAATGGATCACCGTCTCCGAATATTAGCGGTAAGCGAGATTTATTTTCGTGTAGTTTCGCTCAGTTTTGGTTTTGGTCTTTTACGGAGTCTTAGGAGTAGCCGTTTGCTACCCTATGCGTCGCCGCCGTGAAGCCCTAGGGCACCGCCGCACGGCCCTAGGGCATCGCCGCCGCGACCGCGATACGCGCCGCGCGGGGACGGTGCCCGCGCGGCCGCGGCTAGCGCCGCGCAGGACCAGGGTCCCCGCTTGGCCGCGGCTAGGCCCCGCGCGGCCGCGGCAAGCGGGGACCAAGGTGCCCGCGCGGCCGCGGCAAGCGCCGCGCGGGCGGGCGCCTGCGCGGCCATGGCGCGAGCCGCGCGGGGCCATGCTCGCGCGGCCGCAGCCGGTGCCGCGCGGGCGGGCGCCCGCGCGAGGCCATGCCTACTCGGCCGCCGCTGCGGTTTGTGCTGAGCGGCCGCGGCTGCGGTTTGTGCCGCGCGGGGCCATGCCCGCGCGGTTGCGGCGCGCGCCGCGTGGGATCGGTGCCCGCGAGGCCGCGGCAAGTGCCCCGCGGGGCCGGCGCCCGCGCGGTCGCGGCTCGCGCCGTGCGGGGCTGAGGCCGCACGGTTGCGGTCGGTGCCACGCGGGGTTGGTGCCCGCGCGGCTGCGGCTTGCACCGCGCAGAGCTAGGGCCCGCGCTGTCACGGCAAGTGCCGCGCGGGGCTGGTGCCCGCACGGCCGTTTGTCCCACAACGTCGCGGGGGCAGCCGCGTCGCTCGTCGCGCGCGGGCGCCACCGTCGGGTCAAGTTGTCATTAGTGTTTTTAAGTATTTGGGCTCGGTTTATCTACTGTTATATTTCTAATCTGACCGCCGCTCTTTTGGGGACTACTTCTAGGTCCGGGCGTCAACAGAGAGCAAGGTTCGGTGTCCGGAGTGCAGTTTTCGCATAATCGAGGTGGGTAGTTTTGGTTATTACCGGCGTGGTGTCGTTCCCGAATATTCATTTTGATAAAGTAGATCTGTTTGGTAATTTGACTAACCCCGTAGCATGTGAATCCCTTTTATTATGTTAATCAAAGCGGCTGCAGTCGCAAGATCGTTATACTATTCTGACTAAAGCGGCTGAGGTCGCAACGCTATTCTTACACTCATATTGCTTACACGCACACCGGCAGTTTGGCCACTGCACAGGGTGTATTTTTCCTGAAAGATGGTAAGTTGTTTTACCCGTGTACCCCACAAGGAGAGGTTAGTGGGGACCCCTCAAGGAGAGGCGACTGCTACTTGGGCAGCGGAGGGGTTGGAGGCACCAAGAAGATGAGTACGGTATTGGGGTTGGGGCCCAAAATATTCTGGAAGCTGGGGTAGGTGCCCAGTGTGACTTTCGACAGGGATTTAGCGATACATGAGGGGAGGGGAAAAGTAAATGCTCCAGTGATTCGGTGTGTTCTTTCTGTTATTGCGTTTACTTACATGTTTTCTACTTTATCAGTCACTGACAACCCACACTGTGACAGGTCCGAGTAGGGGTGGAAATCGGGACGACGGTGAGGCATCTGTTAGAGGACCCTAGCCATGAGGGCTAGTAAACGATACGTTCTTTTCTTTGGTTATTCCCTTATACTGTGGTTAGTTAAACTGTGATTCATTCGTGTGGTTTCTGATGGATGTTGGAATGAGGATTTCTTGTCTATAACTGGTGAATGTTAGGATGTGTAATCGCGGCTTGTTTTCAAAGGTAAACCTGGTTTCAAAAGTGTTTTCAAAGCAGGTGCCGTGTGGGCACCGATTTTAAAACCCGTGGATTTATCCTTTCAAGTTAATGACCGCTCAAAAGAGTTTGCGAAAACGTTTTGGAAAAACTGGGTGTCGAGTGGGCACCGCTTTCAAACCCCTGGGTTTATGCTATAGTTTCAATATGATAAATGCGACTATATGATTAAGTATAGTCTCTCCTTATTGTCGTTCATGGTTTGCATGGTTAAAGTATTTGTCGTGCTCGGAACGCCGTGCATATACAAAGGAGGCTCCGCCCGTTTGGGGAGTGAATTTGTATATGTGGCGGGTCTGATGCACACCGGAGGCGAGGTTCATTTAAGAAAAAAAAAATGGATACGTTTTTCGATCTTTTAGAACCTCCGGGGCGTGACATTTACAGTTTTCGAAACCCGACACTAAACCTCAGAATGAAAACCCACCTTTTTCGCGTAACGGTCAACGCTCGGTTCCTTCACGTCTTGGCGCGCTCCCCGAACCTACACAGTCCCCCGAGGAGAAGTTAGTACCCTCGAAAACCACAAAAGAAGCAAAAGAAACCGTCCGGGTCAGTTGCGGAATGCGGCCCTCGGATCCGGCGGCGGCGGTGGCGTCCCGGGTCGGGAACAAAGGCGCGGACGACCCCGCACGGGCGCGCTGCCCGCATGCGCGCGAGGCCCCGCGCGGCGCAAGGCCCGCGTGTTACGGAATTTGAGTTGGCGTAATTTCGTGAAAGGTTCAAGTCTTGAAGATTGAAGGTGAAGAAGGTTGGATCATTTAACTCAATCTCAAGAAAGAAGAATTCAAAAGGATCAGGTATGTTTAACTAAAGATTTTTGGTGATCCGAATACTTCTTGTAGTGTAGAAACACCTGGAAGAATTTTTCATTGCATAAAAATCAAAAACTGGACATGGGACATGTTCAGGATCCAGATCAGGCATTCCAATCCGGATCCCGAAGGGTGTTCGTTCATACACTGGTTCAATCCGGATCGCAACATCTCATGATCCGGATCCCGAACACTAGTTTTACCTGTTTACTTGCACGATCCGGATCAGGATTTGCAATCCGGATCCCTAACGTTGATGTTTGGTGAAACTGTATGAACGATCCGGATCAGCCATTTAGATTCGGATCCCGAACTATCGTTTTTCTGGAAACCGTCTTTCTTGCTACTGCAATCCGGATCGCCGAAATCCGATCCAGATCGCCGTCCGTAAAATTTTCAGAAATGGTAGGTTTTTGATTCTTATCTCCTTCCTAGGGTTTCTAACCTATAAATAGACCCTATGTTTCTTTTTCTAGGGTTAATCCAAATAGAGCCGTCATAATCAAATATCATCTTATACGGCCCTAGATCCACATATAGAGAAGAAAGGAAATACTAGATTTAATTCTATGTTTCTTCATCTATAGTTGATTGATTTGATTCTTGGTTTTCATACTCAGATTTTGAGTAGAATCAAATCAATGAATACTTAGATGGTATTTCCGATCTATTTCTAATCTAAGTATTCGGCGGATCATCACCACCCAAAAACAACGATTTCCCCAAAAATCGGCGCGTGGACTCGCGTGTCCTTGAGGATTCAAGGTTCAACCGCTCTCGTGGATTCGGAGCGAGGTACGTTCGTGGATTCGAAGCGTGCTACTGGGTGAAGACCATGGATTCAGTCGGACGTCGTGGACTCGACGTTGGACGCCGTGGATTCGGCGTTGGACGCAGATCGTGGATTCGAGAGCGTTGCGGAACGAGCGGAGAAGATCAACTAGGAGCGTATGGTAAAAGGTTGAGTCGTCTGTGAGTACGTTAAATCACCTTGTACGTGTTTCAATTCTAGTGGATTTCACCGTGTTATCGGCCCCGTGGTTTTTTACTCCGGTTTGGAGTTTTTCCACGTAAAAATCTTGCGTGTTCTTTTATTTTTCCGCATTGGGTTTTATTGCGCAATGATTTTTTGAGTGTTTATTGTTTACACCTATTCACCCCCCTCTAGGTGTTTTTTCCCCTATTTAGATCTATATTACATATAACCCAACAAGTGGTATCAGAGCGGGAATAGGGTTGTAAACAATGGTTGAAGGTGGAAACATCAATCGACCCCCTTTCTTTGATGGAACAAATTATGCGTACTGGAAAGTACGGATGAAAGCCTTTTTAATTTCCATCGACGAAAGGGTGTGGCAATCAATTGAATTAGGATGGTCTAATCCAACTGAGATTATTTCTGATGTTCGCACCTTAAAACCTAGGTCGAAATGGACCAAGGAAGAGTTAGATTCATCTTCTTACAATGGCAAAGGAATTAATGCTATTTTTTATGCCTTATCTCAAACTGAATTCTCTCGCGTCTCGGCATGTGAGACTGCGAAAGAAATCTAGGATGTTCTTCAGGTTACACATGAGGGAACTAACCTCGTGAAGATTCAAAAGCTGCAAATGCTTATGAGCAGATTTGACTCCATTTTCATGGCAGAAAATGAATCTTTCACAGACTACTATACACGATTGCAAGACATCGTAAACTTATGTGCTAACCTGTGAGAGAAGATTCCAGAATTTAAAGTTGTAAGAAAGATCTTAAGAACTCTTCCTGAACGATTTCGCCCAAAGGTTACAGCCATTGAAACTATTAAACACCCGGACGAAATGCGTGTAGAAGAATTAGTTGGTTCATTACAAACTTATGAAATGACATTTACTACTAACTATTCTTCGGGAAAAGCATCCTCTTCTAAGTCTTCAGGTTATGCGTTGAAAACAACTAAGGAAGAAGACGCGGATACATCCTCCTCAGACGATGACGAGAACCTTTCTATGGAGGACTTTGAGAAGCAACTCGCTCTCTTGACAAGGAAGTTTCACCGCAACTTTCGAAGGGGTAATTCAAGTAAATCTTCATCCTTCGGAAAGTCGAAGAAAGGCAAGGGTATTTCAAGTTACAAGTCAAGAAAGCAAGAGAACTTTTCTAAGGATAAGAAAAGCACAGAAGGACAAGTCCAATGCTTCAAGTGCCGAGGATACGGCCATATCTCAACGGAGTGTCCAACTAAGAATCCGTCGAAGAAGAAAGTGATGCAAGCCGTCACTTGGGATGACTACTCAACGTCAAATGAGTCATCCTCAAGTGATGAAGAAGAAAGCACAACGGCATTCCACGCGTCCACATCTTCACCCTTCATGTGCTTAATGGCAAGTACATCCGAGTCATTGTCCAACTCCACTGTTAAAAAGAATGCAACGGACAATGAATCGGATGATTCGGAAGGTGAAGATTTTGTTTTAGCCTACCACAGACTTTTGAGGGATTCAAAGAAACTGGCTAAGCAAAACAAGAGTTTGAGAGGGAGATTGCATGATCTCGAAGAAGAAGCAAAAAGGGCAACTTCTCTCTCAAACGCTCTTGAAGTGGAAAGAAAAAATCTGATAAAAGTAAATGTTTCCCTTCAAGAGTCCAATGAGCTTTTTGAGAAGGAACATACAAAACTGGTGGATAAAGCGGATCACTTCTCAAAGCTCTACAACGAGGCTCGACAGGATAACCTGGAAATGACAAAGACCATTTTCCAACTCAAGGATGACTTGCAGCGATTCTCTTCAGGAAGGAGTAAGTTGGATAGGCTTCTTGGTCTTGGTCAAACAAATCGGTTCGGCCTCGGGTACACTCAAACTGGAAACAGTCCAAGTTCGAGTGGGACAGTTTGTGTGCCTCAGTCGGTATCTCCTCCTCCGACACCGGAATTCAAGACAAACAACGACAACAAACCTACTTCATCCACTTTGGGATCGTCAAGATCTAAGGTATGTTTTCGTTGTGGTGTTTCAGGGCACATAAGAAGATATTGCAAGACGGGAGTCAAACGCTCACCTCAAACACCTCTTGCAATGACTACCACAAAGGTGATTCCTCGAAAATCAATTGTAAATCAATTGACGGAAAAGAACCTTGGTAGTTCACCGCGCAAGACGACTTCATCAAGGAGCAGCAATCGCTTTAACAAGACGCTTTCACCTAGGCATATAACTTCACGACCATTACCGACGCATTCCAAAAAGGTTTGGGTGCGCAAAGGTGAAATTTTCCCTTGTCTTGTTACCAATGTTTCCTTGCATGCATATGATAGTTCGTCTTGGTATCTGGATAGCGGGTGTTCCCGTCACATGACCGGTGACAAAAATAGCTTTCAAAACTTTGAGAAAATCTCCGGAGGACTCGTTGTTTTCGGAGACGGTCGATCTTCCAAAATTGTTGGAAAAGAAACAGTAGCTATTCCAGATGGCCCGATTTTGAAAAACGTGTTATTTGTTGATGGCCTTAAGACTAACCTCATTAGCATAAGTCAACTTTGCGACAATGGTTTTTCAGTTAACTTTTCATCTGTTGAATGTGTTGTAACTGATAAGGACCATGTATTCTTTTTAAAAGGGGTTAGATCAGAAAACAATTGTTATGTTGTTCCTAGTAAAACTTCTAAAAATTGTAACTTAGCCTCTTTGAATAATGAAACACTTTGGCATGAAAGGCTAGGTCACATAAATTTTAAGGAACTTGCTAGAATTTCAAACAAAGATGTGGTCAAGGGGGTTCCTAAACTTTCATTTGAAAAAAACATTGTGTGCGGCGGTTGTCAAAAGGGAAAACAGTCCAGGACTGCACACAAGAACTTGAACCACGTTGGTACAAAACGGCCTTTGGAACTTTTACACATGGATTTAATGGGGCCAACTCGTCAACCATCTTTGGGAGGTAAATGGTATATTTTCTTATTGGTTGATGATTTCTCTAGGTATTCTTGGGTAGCATTTTTAAAAGAGAAAGCTGATACTTTTGATTCTTTTCACGAGATTTGCCATCGTATTATGATTGAAAAGAATGAAAAGATCATTCGTGTTAGAAGTGATAGAGGTGGAGAATTCGTTAACTCTAAATTCATTGACTTTTGCACTTCAAACGGTATTAAGCATGAATTCTCAACACCCTATACACCTCAACAGAATGGTGTTGTCGAGCGCAAAAACAGGGTTGTTCAAGAGATGGCACGTGTTATGCTTCACAGCCGGAATTTACCGCTACATTTTTGGGCTGAAGCTGTGAACACTGCAATCTATGTAATTAATCGAGTTTATTTGCGCCCGGGAACGTTAAATACACCATATGAACTATGGTGTGGTAGAAAACCCAACATCAAATATTTTCGCATCTTCGGGAGTCGGTGTTACATTTTACGTGACCGTGAAAATCTTGGAAAGTTTGACTCTCGAAGTGACGAAGGGATTTTCTTGGGGTATTCTATAAATAGTAGAGCATATCGGGTATTTAACTTGGAATCTAAGACGATCGTAGAATCGATAAATGTTAAAGTAGATGAAGCTTTTCACTTTGCATCTGAAAAATCTACCCTCGATATCTCTCTAGATGATGATACACCTGCCATTGCATCTTCTCATGATAATACTTCCAATATTAATGATGCATCTAATGGTTCTTCAAGTTTATCTGATGTGCAGGAATCGTCTCATGTACCTCCGAGTACTCCGTTACCTCAAACTTTACGCATCTCCAAGGATCATCCTGAATCAAACATCATTGGAGACCCACAAGAAGGAGTTAGAACTCGGGGGCAATTGGTTTGTGGATTCGCTTGCTACGTATCTTTAATCGATCCAAAGAACATAGATGAAGCTCTTCAAGATGACTACTGGATTAAAGCAATGCAGGAAGAGCTCCATCAATTTGAGCGAAACAAAGTCTGGGAATTAACGAAGCCTCCAAAGCAACAAAATGTGATAGGTACCAAATGGATTTTCAAGAACAAGAAAAATGAGGATGGTACTATCATCAGGAACAAGGCACGATTAGTTGCTCAAGGCTACTCTCAAGTAGAAGGTATAGACTTTGATGAAACTTTCGCCCCTGTAGCTAGACTCGAGTCCATTCGTATACTATTTGCTATTGCTTGTCATTTTAAAATCAAATTATTTCAAATGGACGTTAAGAGCGCGTTTCTAAATGGATTTTTAAATGAGGAAGTTTATGTGGCTCAACCGAAAGGTTTTGTAGACCATAAACAACCTAACCATGTTTTTCGTTTGAAAAAGGTTCTTTACGGTCTGAAACAAGCACCGCGAGCATGGTACGAAAGGTTGACAAAGCACCTTTTGGAGAAGGGCTATACTCGAGGGGGAGCTGACAGGACTCTCTTTGTGAAGCATTATCAAAACAATTTCATTGTAGCACAAATCTATGTCGATGACATTGTATTTGGCACAACAAGAGATAATGATGCTTTTAAATTCGCGGAGACCATGGAAAGCGAATTTGAGATGTCCATGATGGGCGAATTGACTTATTTTCTTGGATTGCAAATTAAACAAAATGATGAAGGTATTCACTTGTGTCAATCCAAGTATGCAATGGAGTTGGTTAAAAAGTTTGACTTAGAAAATTCGAAGGATTTTCCGACTCCAATGGGAACTAGCCACAAGGGACTTGGAAGTGAATCACATAGTGAGAATGTAGACGAGAAACTGTATCGAAGTTTGATTGGAAGTCTACTTTACCTCACGGCTAGTCGCCCGGATCTATCCTTTAGTGTTGGGATTTGCGCGAGATATCAATCAGCACCAAAGGAGGTTCACCTGAAAGCGGTGAAGAGGATCATCCGGTACATCAAAGGATCAATTAATTTCGGAATTTGGTATCCTATGGGAACTAGTTTGGATATTGTTGGATACTCAGATGCCGATTGGGCAGGATCAGTGGATGATCGGAAAAGCACGAGTGGTGCATGCTTCTATCTTGGCCATTGCCTTGTTGCATGGCACAGTAAAAAGCAGAATTGCATAGCACTCTCGACTGCCGAAGCGGAATACATTTCAGCGCGTAGTTGTTCAACCAAACTCATTTGGATGAAAAGTGTGTTGAGCGACTTCCGAATTTCAACAACTTCGGTAACAATTCTTTGTGACAACACTGGTGCTATAAACATTTCCAAAAACCCTGTGTTGCACTCTAGAACAAAACACATTGAACTTAGATATCATTTTCTTAGAGAGCTAGTTGAATCAAATACTCTTCAACTTTCATATATTTCAACTGAAGATCAATTAGCTGACATTTTAACAAAACCTTTGGATCAAAAACGTTTTATTCATTTGCATAAAGCAATTGGAATGCTTTCCTTGAAATAAACTTCTTTTTGAAACTTTTGCTTAGGTTAGGTTTTATTTTTGTGTTTTTGTTCTTTATCTATGTTTATACATAGTACATTAATTGAGCATGTGTATTATTGACTTTACTTGCATCCTTTCATATAATTAGAAATTTATTATGCTTTGGATATCATAATAATTCAGTTGATGCATTGATCATTTATTTAAATTAAACCATTTTTAATTGATCAAAGTCAATTTCTCTCTCAATGATCTCTTGGTATTGTTTTTATCTTATTTGACTATTTAGTTGAGTATGAGTTCGAGATCAATCCTTGGTTGAATACTTTATATATTAAATAATTGATAGCCAATTGAGGGGGAGTCAAAGAAAAGTAAAATGCTCAAAAGATGTGGAAAGAGTTACATCCCAATGAGGAGTGTGAAAACTACCACCACATGGAGGAAAGAGCTACCACCTCGGTCGTCCGAGTACTGTGTGCAGCTACCACATGTATACCAAGCATGGTTGTTCAATTTTTGATTAAGTAAAATGCATATTGAGATACTTGACTCTGTCAAATTTCAAGGTTGGTATAAGGTGGGATTTTAAGGAAAGATGCTCAAAGAGCCACTCCGTCAACAGATTGTCAAGATACATTATATAATTAATTTGGGATTTCAAACATCTATTGATCTTGGTATTTCATTTTCTTTACCAAATTGATGATTTGATAAATGCCTTACTCATAAGATCATGATGGATGTGTTTGAACTTGATCAACTTTAAAAGTTTTAATTTCTGTAAATTGCCATGTCATTATTTGAATGTTATTGATAGATTTAACATAATTTATTTCTCTTGACATGAAACGATGATTTTTGTTTAAAGTTGATGTGCTAAAATGCTTACATACTTTTTCTGGATTTTATGGATTTTTTCTAAATTTTTCTGAAGAAAAAGTTGCAGCTGATCCGGATCGGGATAAGTGATCCGGATCCCGAACGCAGGCTTCTTCCTGCGGCTAGCCGATCCGGATCGAAATCTCGATCCGATCCGGATCACGGCTAGGGTTTTAATAAGAACAAGAGGGTTTTGATTTCTTTACCCTAATCTTTTGTTCTCAAGTCTCTAGAGCCTCTCTCTCTAGAATTCTTGCACCTTGGAGCTTTCCTAACCCAAGTTCTTCGAATCCAAGTAAGTTTTATTGATCAAAATCTCGTTTTTCACAGGTTTTCTCTATTTTCTTCAAAACGTGATGAGATTTTTCTATCCTTTTCGTTTGTGAATGGTTTTTGGTCAAATCTCTTTTGAAATAAGAACTCTGGGTAGATTAGTTTGATTATATGCTAGGTATTCTCCTGATTAACGAATTTTTGGGCTTCGATTTCAAAAATTTCGGTTTTAGGGCATATAATGGGAATTTTCCAAAATCATGCAATTGATCTAGTTTTAAAATTCCTTTTGCAAAACTAATTTGATTCTTAGTCTCTCTACATGATTATGATTGTTTGGGTACAATTTTTCAAATTTTTAAAAATTAATAATTTTTTTATGTGTTCTTGAGTTATTGTTCACAGGACTTTAAATCTATTAAGCACTTGCACCAATGACGTTCGCCTGGATAATCTTCCTTTTGGTAGAAATGGTAGGACCTACTGCGTCTTCTATAAAAAGAGAACAAGATGACCCAAATCAAGGAGAGACAAGGAAAGTTTGTCAAAATAATTCAGAATCAGATGAAGAAGACTGGGAAGAGATTTGTAAACAAGCACAACAAGCTGTTGACAAAGAAGATAGGTTGTATTTGAAGAACAAGAAGCTGATGAAATCTTCCTCAACAACCAAGCAGTACACTAGGAGAAAGAATTCGAGGGGAACTGGAATTCAAATTGATAGACCCCTCGCCAGAGCTCGCTCTCTCCCTAGAGAATCTCCATGGACTGAAAGTCAAGATGCACCGTCTAGATCTATACTACATCCTTCAACATCCTGGAGACACACGGGCAAAAGCGAATGTATGGTCCTCAATTCGATAAGAACAGCGGAGATTGTCTGCTGAACAAGACAGTGTGTCTACAAATCTCCAGCAGATTATCTCTGAACAACATAAGATGAAAAGAAAGTGCTCCACAATGTCAAAAATGCTTCAAGCAATTTTGAAGAAGTTGGATTGTACCAATCCCACTAGTTCTGATTCAGACTGACTTAACTTTCTTTCTAATCTTTTTGTGCAGGATTTCAGTTTTTAGGTTTTAATGTTCTGTTTTTACTTTGCTTTAGTTTTAGTTCTCAGGTTTTTCTCGATTTTGAAATCTTTAACTCTCCTTAATTTTTTGTAATTTTGGCTTAGTTTGTGACAAAAAGGGGGAGAGGTTTTAGAGAGAACTTGAACAATGATGATGTGAAAACTTGAACAATGATGATGTGAAAACTGTGTGAATGTGTGAACATCAAGGTAAGTATCACTTCAACTTCAACTTTGGTTTTTTATCTTGTGATTTGTTGCATGTTCCTACTAACTATTCGACTAACTATTTGGGCATGTAATTCGACTAACAAGTTGATGTTGGACTAACACTTTGTGACATTTGGTTTTTGAATGTGTAGAAGATATGTTGGTTTTTGACTATGATTCTTTTACATATCTGAATTCTCAAATGTCATGATGATCAGATAAACTCTATCTCTGTACTTGGTTTTGTATGTTTCAATTCTTGAGGTATCTAACGATTCTTTTTGTCAAGAATGATTTCTGTGTGCAGAGAGTACAGATGTCTAAGTCTAGAGTCTGTTTTAGGAGTTTATCTCATGTTTTTAAAATTTTTGGATCTCCATTGTAAATTTTTGTTGTATGGTGATAGCAACAAAAATATCTTTTTGAATTTTCTTTAGTGGATTTGTGTTTTGTCACGAAACCGCCAAAGGGGGAGATTGTTACGGAATTTGAGTTGGCGTAATTTCGTGAAAGGTTCAAGTCTTGAAGATTGAAGGTGAAGAAGGTTGGATCATTTAACTCAATCTCAAGAAAGAAGAATTCAAAAGGATCAGGTATGTTTAACTAAAGATTTTTGGTGATCCGAATACTTCTTGTAGTGTAGAAACACCTGGAAGAATTTTTCATTGCATAAAAATAAAAAACTGGACATGGGACATGTTCAGGATCCGGATCAGGCATTCCAATCCGGATCCCGAAGGGTGTTCGTTCATACACTGGTTCAATCCGGATCGCAGCATCTCATGATCCGAATCCCGAACACTAGTTTTACCTATTTACTTGCACGATCCGGATCAGGATTTGCAATCCGGATCCCGAACGTTGATGTTTGGTGAAACTGTATGAACGATCCGGATCAGCCATTTTGATCCGGATCCCGAACTATCATTTTTCTGGAAACCGTCTTTCTTGCTACTGCAATCCGGATCGCCGAAATCCGATCCGGATCGCCGTCCGTAAAATTTCCAAAAATGGTAGGTTTTTGATTCTTATCTCCTTCCTAGGGTTTCTAACCTATAAATAGACCCTATGTTTCTTTTTCTAGGGTTAATCCAAATAGAGCCGTCATAATCAAATATCATCTTATACGGCCCTAGATCCACATATAGAGAAGAAAGGAAATACTAGATTTAATTCTATGTTTCTTCATCTATAGTTGATTGATTTGATTCTAGGTTTTCATACTCAGATTTTGAGTAGAATCAAATCAATGAATACTTAGATGGTATTTCCGATCTATTTCTAATCTAAGTATTCGGCGGATCATCACCACCCAAAAACAACGATTTCCCCAAAAATCGGCGCGTGGACTCGCGTGTCCTTGAGGATTCAAGGTTCAACCGCTCTCGTGGATTCGGAGAGAGGTACATTCATGGATTCGAAGCGTGCTACTGGGTGAAGACCGTGGATTCGGTCGGACGTCGTGGACTCGACGTTGGACGCCGTAGATTCGGCGTTGGACGCAGATCGTGGATTCGAGACGCGTTGCGGAACGAGCGGAGAAGATCAACTAGGAGCGTATGGTAAAAGGTTGAGTCGTCTGTGAGTACGTTAAATCACCTTGTACGTGTTTCAATTCTAGTGGATTTCACCGTGTTATCGGTCCCGTGGTTTTTTACTCCGGTTTGGAGTTTTTCCACGTAAAAATCTTGCGTGTTCTTTTATTTTTCCGCATTGGGTTTTATTGCGCAATGATTTTTTGAGTGTTTATTGTTTACACCTATTCACCCCCCTCTAGGTGTTTTTTCCCCTATTTAGATCTATATTACATATAACCCAACACTGCGCGGCGCGCTGCCCGCAAGCGCGGGCAGCCCCGCGCGGGCGCCCCGTCTGCGGGCGGCCCCGCGCGGCGCCCGGCCCGCGCGGGCGGCCCAGCGCGGCGCCCGGCCCCGCGCGGGCGCCCCACCTGCGGGCGGCCCCGCACGGCGCCCGGCCCGCGCGGGCGCGCTGCCCGCATGCGCGGGCGGCCCCGCGCTGCGCGAGACCCCGCGCAGGCGCCCCGCCTGCGGGCGGCCCCGCGCTGCACCAAGCCCGCGCGGGTGCCTTGCCTGCGGGTGGCTCCGTGCGGTGCCCGGCCCGCACGGGTGCGCTGCCCGCAGGCCCGGGCGGCCCCGCGCGGTGCCAAGCCCGCGCGGGTGCCCTGCCTACGGGTGGCTCCCTCCCCCCCCCCCCCCCCCCCCCCCCCCCCCCCCCCGCGCGTTCGGCGACGGCGGCGGCCGAACCGTGAACCCCTCCCCCTCTCACAATAAGGAAAACAACGGAGAACCGAACAAGAAGATAACCATGCACCTCGGTTTCGCCGGTAAGGGAGGAAGAAGGAGGATCGTCCCGTTCTCGTTCGCCGGATTCCGCAGGAAATGCGATCGTCCTTCCTTCTCCCCGTCTCGTCGCCTCGGTTCTTCACACCGACAGATAGAAAGAGGGGAAAAACTAGGAACTGGGGTTTTTCGCACGCGCTCAGAAAGACCTAACGCACGACAAATGAGAAGTGGGAATGAACCCAAAATCCCCAACTCAAGAATAAAATCAATCGGGGTCCGGACCAGGGGTCCAATTTAACTCGAAAAGCGTGCCGATCGCCCGCACGCTTTTTGATGCACCCGGAACAGCTAGCAACCTTCAAAAATTTATTCTGGGAGATCCCGGGGTCGGAATTCGAATCCGATCGCGCCACCGTTCCCCGTTTCGTGAGCTCTAACACCTAAAAATACCCGCGAGCCCCGACGGTCTGCCCAGAAATAAACGCACAATTAACCCCCCCTCCCCGTCGGACCCCTATAAGTGAAGTAAATAAACAAATACCAAAAAAAAAAATTTAAAAGGGCGGTTACTACATGCCGACTGTCGGTCGTCGATCGACCCCATTGGGTGTTTGACCCTCTAGATATGATGCGCCGCATGCCAAAATGGAACAAAATGGATCAAGCGATCGGGTCGTGGAGGGATCTTCTCGGTCGGGTTCTTCTCAATAAGTTCTCGTGACCGTTCGGCTTAGAATAGCCGAATCAGGGTATGGAGATTGAGAGGGAGGCAAAGATGTGCCATAAACAAACGGCTAAGGAGCCGATTATGAAGATTGTATTGAGTGGAAAAAGAAGGTTACTAAAGTAACAAGTAACCAATTACAATTAATCTACTCCTAGAAAATGCGGTAAATCTATCTAGGAAAGCAGTAAAGATATGAAAAAGTAGGGGGTGGTCCTGCCTTACAAGATTGCAGGACCCCTTTCTTTTCGATGGTTTGGGTATTTATACATTCCCCGAATGTCATGCCCCGAGTTCGAAAAACAGCGTCTAAATTTTTTTTTTTAAATCAGAGTTTTAAACCAAGCCAGAGCATGACAGACCGCCACATATATAGAAGAGTCCCAATCCCCCTTGGGATTGAGCCTTTTCTATATATGCACGACTAAGCTTTTACAACAACATCAGAGTAGTCTAACTACGTACAACCAAACAACTCAAAATAAATATTACAATAACTTATTACAATTTGATAACTGCCAATAAGTATAACAGATGTCCAGGGTTCATTCTATCGCGGCATCTCACCAACACGTCCCGACATCCCAACACCCGACCGACCTGAAAAATGGTCACCCAGGGGGTGTGAGATACACTGTACATGTATCCCAGTGGGCACGACGAGCCGAGAAATAGCAAATCGTACCTACTGGCATACAATACTAGCGGATAGTAATAGTCAACAGGTTAGGATAAGCATATATAGTTTTGAAGCTGTAATTAAAAGCAACCTTACAAAATCTTGAAGCAAGCATAGGTTGATAACTATAACAGGAATAGGAACCAGGTAATCATGAGATATGATAAAAGCAGGCTAAACAGGCAACATATGCATCAATGAAAGAACTACCAAACACCCAATCAAGCCACCATATTGGTCAACCAGACCTCAGGTAAAACTGCCCACCTGGCACCACCTGGCTGACATTCCCCCCTGGGGGTCACGGGTCGCCACTGCTGACCACTTTACCGGTAAAGAACATCGCTGCGGTTAATTACTCCGCTAATGTTCGTGAAGTACAACGGTGCGGGCGATCATAATGCAAATGGTCAAGCTCACGGTCCACAGACCGGGTAATCGGCAACAAGCCGGAACAATCCCCTCTGGGATGCCACAGTGATATGATAACAATATCTCATTTCAATGCAAGATCAACAGCAAATCTCAACTCAAATGCAGGATCAATCATCAACAATATAACATGGATCAGAAATAATCAGAAGTACTGATAATAAGGTAAATATCCAGGTCTGAAGGCAACTAAATACCAATCATACAGGCTAACCAATCAGGCAAAACTAAACACATGTTTTTTGAGAAAACCATTTTGAAAACAAGTTTTAGGTCCAAACCTCGAAGAGCAATGCCTTTGTCCTATCAAACAAGAACAGACTCAGGCGACCCTACAATGCTTGGTAAAACCATTTATTGAATTAAATCATGTGTTTAGCAGCATAACAGGAAAAACAGGCTCAAACATCTAATGACCATACAGGCATGGCAATGTCCAGAATAATGATATAAATACTGGAAGCAACTGAGATCAATCATGTAAAGCAACAGATAACTGATAAAGGTCATAAATCAGGCGTAAAGCAGTATGAAACTGATCAAAAGGAAGGCAGGCTCAAAGTAATACTAAGCTACAAAAATAGGGGTCCAACCAATACGGTACCCCAGAGGGCCGAAATGATAAGGCACGGACCGAAGATAAACCCACCAGTCGTTTTGCAGGCGAACTTTTGACTCCAAAGGAAAACTCGAAAACTGTGCCAACCTGAATCAAAAATACTGATCAGGGAACAACTCAACCACTCTAACCCCCAACTTAATTTAAACTCAAATCTTTTCCAAAAATCGCACTTTTAGTGCCTTTAGATAGCCGTTTTCGCTCGTTCTCTTAACTGGAATAACATTTTTACGAACCGTCACTTCCAGTAGGTGACAAATAACTTGCTGAACACCGTGCTCACCCAATTGTGGCAGCACGGAACCAGAGGAAAACTTCGGGTCATAAAATACTCCTCTAACCTAGCCTTAAGCAATTTTTATTTCTTCGACTCACCCAAACTGAAATTAAACGCGAGCATCGCGTTCAGTGACCCCAAATTTGCCAGGAGCTCACTGTCGCGGCTTCGCAAACAGCCCAGAACAGACTTTGGGCCAAAACTTTAACCTAAAGCTTGTTTATACTATAACTACTCATCTAGTGATCCAAAATCAATTCTGTTTGAAACATAAGCTCAAAATACCTCAAGTTTCACAGGGCTTGCCCTAGTGCAGCCCAGCAACTACTGGTTCAACCAGAACCAACACCAAGCTCTCAGACAACATTCACAATGCTCCAAATGTAATTCCTCACAGATCCTGTTTGATCTGAAGTGAGCATCAAGCTCAGGGAATGATTTGAAGCAACATTCATATTTAAATCGAAGCCTAATTCCCACTTTTTATTCTCTGTGGCATTTTATCAAACAATTGGTGTGCACCTTTCACGTACAAACACACACTACCTTGCCCGAGTCCAAACTTAGCAACCACAGCACCAAAAGCTTTCAAACTTGGAAGGAAATGCTCTAAAGAGTTTAAACTACAATCCCAGCAAGTTTGGGCCAAGATTTACTATCTGGATTGGCCGGAGCAACGAAGAAGAAGAAGCCTTTTTGCTTTGAAAATCGTGACCATCCAACCAGTACATCTAGGACCCAACCACTTGCACAAACATTCCCAAAAAACTCAAAACAAACCTACCTGAACCCGTGCCCGGCGACAGGGCACGGCGGCGGCGCGGCGAAGCAAAGCTCGATTTGAGCTTCACCTCCAACAATGGCAACTTTTCATTCATCAGGTTTAGGTGCAAAGGACAGCACCAATAGCTTCCTAGCAAGCTTTTAGGAAGGTCTGGGTCTAACCCCGCTGTCGGAGGTCGCCGGATGGCCGACCGCCATTAATGGCCTCGAGCTCGGGCCATCCATGGCCGGTCCTCATTTGGGCTGCATGGTTCGCATGCAAGAGCATGGGTGGAACCCTCTCACACCCAGGAAGATCACCAGACACTTGGCCGGGGGCGGGGAGGCTTGCCGGCGCCAGAGCACAAAGCTCGGCCGAAGTGCAATATTCCCGAAAACTAGGGCACAAATCTGCCATTGATCCGCTCGATCATTCTCCACCAAATTTGGTGGGGTTGATCCTTATCACCTACATTCCATGCCTACCAACTTTGGCTCATTTTGGCCCATTGGTTGAAGAGAACGGCCGCGGCGGAGTTTTCTTAGGTTTCCAGCGATGGTTTTCCCCCGCCGGCCAACCAACGTGCATGGGGCTCGGGGCTATGCAGAGAGCATCCTAATGTCCTAAGAAGTCTACTACTAGTGGTCTCGGGCTCATACCACCAGAGGTTTGAGAGCCTTACCTCGCCGGAGTTGATGAAGAAAGGAAGAAGCCGGTTCTCTTCCCCCTCCTTCGTGCGGCCACGGCAAGCTCCGGGGTGATCCTCAGATGCAGGGGAACACCTCAGGGACTTCTAAAACCAACTTTGTGAAGTTTGGTTCCAAGCTTCCCTCTCCTCTCTCTCTCTCTCGGATCTCACCTCGGGTTGGCCTCAATGGAGATGGTTCCTCAGCCATTCCCATACCAGAGCTATAAAGAATAACTCCTGGGAGTTATGAAAACTCAAGAGTCACCTCGTGTAACTCTCACACGAGTAGCCCAAAAGCCAAATGGACTTAAAGCAAATTTTCAAAGAACCCCCTAAACTCTTATCCCTAAACTCTAGGGTCCCATCTGTAGGTAACAAATGCACCCAGAACCCTCACCAAGTAGCCTCATAAATTTTGTTACATAAAATACTAGCCTTTTTGAAAAAATACTCACTTTTTCAGTGTATTTCATGCTTTTCGAGGCACTCGAGTCGCCGAAACTGAAAATGGACTTCGCCACGACGTCCGGCTCGTCGAGACCTATCAAGTAGAGTATTTGCTTGTTTGATACGGCGCTCGAATAAAATCTCGGACCATAAAGTTCTTTATGTTGTAGAACGACGCACGCATTTCGATGCATCCGGATCGCCAAACGCGAATTCCGCCAGTGCCATTGTGCTCAGAACATCGAAAATAGCTGGAATAGACTACTCATACCCCTATGTTTGGAGTCCAGACGGTGAAACGGCCGACGTTGATCAAAAGGGTATTTGAATTAGGGATTACTATTCACAATTTAAGTTGTGGGGCCCGTCTTTTCTTCGCTGTTTTGCGGAAGATCCGACCGTTGGATCGAAGACATATGAATATCAACTTTTCATGTTTCGACGAGACGGTTGCAACGGTGATCTCGGATTTTCGAGATCAAGCTCCGATCAAAAGTCGGTACTTTAGGGCCACTATTGTACCATTAATTACCAATAAATAATTTAGGTTTTAAAATTCAAGATTACTACACCGAACCACGTTTACAGGCGCCGATTTGAAATATCAACGGAATTTGGGGGAAGTTGCCGTGAAATTCTCGACTACTTTCTTTTAAGTCGAAACTTCCTCAAGATATCCTAGTTCCAAACACAACCAAAGCCGAATCATCCTCCTATTGGGTTCAAGCGGCCGGCTGTGTTGAGCTCCGGTGGGGGAAGTTTGAGATCGGCTAGACGGGACCACGGGAGGCAGTCATTGGCGATGGGAGGCGGCAATGGTGTTGGAGCCCGTGCAGCCAATCTAGGGCTTAGCTCGAGTACATGTTGAGCTCGGGCTTTGCCGATGGTCGAGAGCATCGGGGTGACGCCAAAGGGACCACTTGAGGTTGTCGGAGGTGATCCATGGATCTAGGCAACTGCAGTAGTGGGTTGGCCAAGGAAGGTGCTGGTAAGTTCGAAGGCGACTAGAGCTTCCCGAAGAGGGTTCCTGGAACTATAGGATACTGATGGTGACGACTGCATGCGGCAGGGCCTTCCAATGATCCCTCTGTTTCAAGATCTAGGAAGAGAGAAGGAGAGATCGAGTGGTCGTGAGGTTTGGGGCTGCCTTGCCGAAGCTCCGGCGATTGGCTGACGGCTAGAGTGCAGGGGAGCATTGGCAGGGAGGCTGTAGATAGGGGGCGGGGGTGGCTGCAGGCGCGTGGGAGGGAGAACCGGTTAGGGTTGAGGAGAAACCCTAACATATTTCTATGAGGATTTTGAAAAAGATATTGAATAACCACCCAATTAGTGATATTTTCATCCAAATCCTTTACAGCCTATGTAAAACACGTAAACCACCCTCTCTGCCAATTTTTGCATTATTTGACACATAAAATGTCGCACCTTTGCAAAATTATGATTTTTAAATTTTAGAAGAATTTTCAATTTTCACGTAATTTCCTAGTTTAGTCTCATCGAACCAGAAAATGAACTGCACTACGAGTTTCGAAACTCCAAAGTAGCAATTTTCTTTCACCATATTCCTCGTCCAATTAGCGGAGTTAGCCTTCCTTTTCCATTAAGTCATAATTTGAATTAAAAATTAAAATTCTAAATTTTGATTTCAAAATTTAAATTAATTAATCATATTTTAAATTTTACCCGTTTTTATATGGTCAAAATAAATTTAAAGCTTACCAATTATGACAATAAAAAAAAAAAAAAAAAAAGTTCTTCTATCGATATATAAATTTATGTATATTAGTTTTTTTCCAAAAAAAGAAAAAATTGACAGCAATGCAGCCAAGGGAAGGCTTACTGTTGTGAAAAGCTGAAATTTGAAACATTGACTTGTCGATGATATTGACATACTCAAAATAATATGGACTAATCAGGTTACTATATGTTTTAACTTTAAAAAATTATTATTTATATATTTTAATAAATATGTATATTTTACATCCTACATATTTAATGAATGAAGTGTAATCACTAATTATCTGATATGATTAGTAAAATACTATCACCCATTGGATGAATAAAATATAAGATGTATATCCTTTTTAGATGTATAAATAATTCTGCTCTTTAATTTTGGACTAATTGCAATATTGTTCTCCAATATTTTAGAATCCTACTTGTACACTTCAAAGAAGATGTACATTCTATTTTATTTTTTTATTTTTTTTTAATGTGCAAGTACCATTGCTAAAATATTTTTACCTTTTCTCACTTAAATCATCAATTTTTATTATTATTATTATTATTATTATTATTATTGCAATTAAGCTCGCAATCTTCTCATTTTATTGTAATTAAGTTTGAATTCAAAATTTAAATTCAAATTTAAAATTCAATTCAGTATTGAATTGAATTTCACATTTAGATTTTGAATTCAAAAATTAATTCATATTCCCATTTAGATTTTGAAGTCGAAATATTAATTTCAAATTCAAAGTTTGATTTTGAATTCATAATTTGAAATCTAATCTAGTTTTAAATTAAATTAGAAATTCAAATGTAGATTTTGAATTTTTATTTAAAATTTAAGTTTAGAATTTGAATTCAAATTCTAAATTAGAGTAATTTTTAATAGCAAATATCAGAATTAAATTTTAAATTTTCAAATTAAAATTAAAATTTAATTTGAAACTCAAATATTTGAATCAAATTCAAATTTCTATATTAATTTTAATCAAAATTACAACTTTAAATTTAAATTTAAAATTTTAATGTTAGATTTTTAGTTTTAAATTAAAATTTAAATTTTGATAGTACTATTGGGCTCGAACATTTTCAACTTTTTCATTTTTGGAGCTCCGCTGCAAACACCACAAATTTAGTCAAATTTAAGAGCTCTCATATATTTTAATGGTTGGAGCCTAGTTGCACTAAAGTGAAGAGGTAGGAAACTCAACAACAAAAATAAAAAATTAGAGACTAAAAAGAAAAAAACTGAAAATTGTGGGGGCCAATCGGACAATTAATTCTTTTAACATTTTATACATAGCTTTTATGACGTGCGTGGAAAATTAGGTCGGAGATTTAGGCATCAATAAGAGATGTTGAACCGATCGACTCATTAAAAGCTTAGCACGTGATAATAGCCTTGCTGCTCTAATCTATACCTCTATATAATTTTCTTTATTTTTTACCACGTGTCAAATTTTCTTTTACTCTTATCTTTTTCAATTTTTAATGAATTAATGATAGACTCTTCACATTTCTAACCCCTAACTCTTCTTATTCCTAACTCTCAATGAATTAATTATAAATTCTTTCAATTCCCAACTTCCAACTCTTCTCACTCCCTACTTTCAATGAATTAATTATATCTCTCCTTTTTGAGTTCTTTTTATTATTATTATTCTTCTCTCCCTCTTTCTCTAAGCCACCACCTCCCTCTTCACTATCTCCGTTGACAACAACGCTCTCTCCCTCGACCCCTCCACCCTCGATCCTTGTCTCCTCCTTCCCGTCGTAGAGAACCTCGAAATCTCCTTGCCCTCCTCTTCCTCCTCCTCCTCCAAGATCAAAATCTCCATCGTCCACTTCATGGCCACCTTCGTCCAATCCAACTCTCTGTTTTTGAAAATCTTCCACCCCCGATCTCACCGAAAATCTAGACCCGATCCTCGCCTTCTTTAGCCGCATGGAGGGCATCGCTCATGATCAACTCCTATCTATCGCCGCCATTGCCACCGCGACCGCCATCGCCGATAAGAATCCTCCACTTCTCCGCCTACTCCTCCTTCTCCTCCTCCGCCACCGTTGTCGCCGTCACCGTAGCTCATTGAACGTGAGCTCTCTCTCATTCTCTCTCTAAACTTCATTACATTTCTATATATGTCTTAGATTTTAATCCTGAGTGAATAAATATTATACTCTGATTGTTGCTGATAGATTCTTATGTTAGGGTTGAGAATGATTAATTTTTTTTTTTTTTTCTGATAGGTTGATACGAGAGTTTTAAAATAAAGTATTTAAAATTTTTCTATACAAATTTTTATTTTTATTAATATTATGAGAAAAAAAATATAAAAAAAAATATTTTGATAATATTTACCTACCGCATCGCGCGGGTAACTACACTAGTAAGAGATTTAAACATCAATAAGAGATGTTAAACCCACTTATTAGATACTCGGCATGTGATAACAGTCAAAATTTTATTTATTTAAAAATTTAAATTTTACATGATATTATTTGTTGGAGTTTTCAATTCAAATTTTTTTATACATTGTTAAAATTAAGTTACCCCCAAAATATTGTAACACGATAATGATCATTTTAGATTGAATTTAATAAGATACACTGCAATGCATTAAACATAGAAAAAGAAAAAAATAATGCCTCAATTAATGGACAAACCCATTCACTGAACAATTTGAAAAACTGAATAAGAAAAATGCACGTGAAACCATATATTTAAATAGGGATAATATTTTTATATACCCCTTCAATTAATACTTCAAAAATATCTTATTTATTTCTATTTTTTTTATTTTAAATATTTCTTTCATATATTCTTTGGTTATTTAAAAACATCCCTACTTAGTACCCGTTAAGTTATCTCAAATTAAATTCAAATTAAATTCTTATTCGAATTAAAAAAATTAAAATATCTACTTTTCTCTCAACTGACGAGCATATACGAAAAGTTGGTGACCGCGTAAGGATATATATTTGAAAAGACAAAAAATTAAAATACTTTTATTGTCCCTA
Organism: Tillandsia leiboldiana; assembly: GCA_029204045.2. Lineage (NCBI taxonomy): Eukaryota > Viridiplantae > Streptophyta > Magnoliopsida > Poales > Bromeliaceae > Tillandsia > Tillandsia leiboldiana. Next base: position 23,109,145 of record CM055071.1, read on the forward strand.
ACTTAAGGACAGAAAAAAAAAAAAAAAAAAAAAAAAAAAAAAAAAGTTGGTTATGATAGAAAAATATATATTTGAAAGAATAAAATAGTAATTTTACAGAAATAATAACAGTTGATAGTTCACCAATAGAATTTAATTTTAAAAATATATTTGAAAAAACTCGTAGCGTTAAAAAAAAATATTTTTAATATTAGCTTTCTAAGAGAATAAATAAAAATGTCGAAAATTTTTCAAAAGTATAAAAATAATTGCCCCATTTAAATATAGTTGAGAAACCTATAACAATTTTTATTTTTTCTTTTTTCTTTTTTCTTTTTTTACTCTAGAGGCAATACAGAATATTGTACTCTCCACAATATATATATATATATATATGGGATAATTGCCCGTGTACCCTTGAAATATGAAGAAATATCTGATTTACCCCTCTTATTTTTTTCTTTCCAATATACCCTTCATACGTTCCACCGTTATTAAAAATACCCCTACCGTTTCCCTTTGTTAAGTTAACTAGGGTTAAACTAGAGTTAAATAATAATCGGAGTTGAAAACTATCAGATATACCTATTTTGCCCGGGTTTAGAGTTTAGGGTTTAGGGTTTAGAATTTTTTAGGGTTTTAGGGTTTAGGGTTTAGGGTTTTTTAGGGTTTTAGGGTTTAGGGTTTAGGGTTTTAGGGTTTAGGATTTAGGGTTTAGGGTTTTAGGGTTTAGAGGTTTAGGGTTTTAGGATTTAGGGTATATTTGAAAGGGCAAAATAGTAATTACACACAGATAACGGCAGTTCCAAACGGTACACTAACAGAGTTTAACTTCAGGGGTATTTTGGAAAGAAGTTGGAACGTAAGAAGGGTAGTTTTAATATTAGCCTTCTAAGAGGGGTAAATTTGAAAAGAGGAAAATTTTTAGGGATATGTAGGAAATTGCCCATATATATATAACACTGATTTAGATGTTATGTAAGCAAAATATTTTAGAATAGTTTACATGATCAACTTCAATTAAATTTTCTGGCATATATTTTTATATAGATAATTTAATATCTCTCACTCCAAACTTGCCGGCGACATGCGCTCAGTGGCCCTAGCACTTATGCTTTTATGACACTTTTATTGCTAGATTGCGAGTGTCGATGCTTGGAAGCTTCACGTCATCGAAAGGCGAAGTAGGAGAGATGTGAGTTTCGAGCGTTGTTGGACAAGACGAAGCACCACAAAGCTTTGAGCTTCAGCTTGAGGATCTTGTGGAGGACACTAGAAAGCAACGCCACGCGCATATGGATGTGGGTTTCGCCAAATTTGTAGTCGCGGAGATAGAGAATGAAGTTAGGGTTCTTGGGAATCTAAGGCGGTGAAAATAGTACTGGATGGCGGTGGAGGAGGGTAATCTGCAGGAGGGGGGAATAGGGGATGGTGGCGGAGAGGGGTAATCTGCAAGCGGTGGGGCTCCTGAAGTAGGTTACGATTTGGGAACGAGGGATGCTGGTGGATGGAGGAACAAAGAATGGTGGTGGAGAGGGATACAGATCCCTAGCAACTTCGCGTGGGGCTTTCAAGAGGGCTACGTTGGGTTTTTTACTCGCGCGCGCAAAGGAAAAGAGAAGTGTGACGAAAAAAAAATCCCGCACATTCAGTATATTTCTCATGGTCCTTGAAATTTTAGGGTGAACTCAATTTTTTAAAAAATAAAGTGGGCCCCAATATAAATCATACTAAGGGCAGATAATTAAAATGTCACAATAAATAAATTTTATTGGCTTTTTTTTACAACAACCACTAAAATAATGCCAATGAAAGTGATTCTTGGTATAGTGTTTATTAGTTGTCCCATTGTAAAAATTAAAGAACCTAGTTAAATAGTATATATATAATAGGGTTAATTTCATATAATTTTCTATAAAAATATTAAATAATATATAAATTTTAATAAAACTCAAGTGGTCATATTTATTCTTTTAAAAATTCTTCGATTTGCAAATATATCCTTTCAAAAATTCTAATCCGTTCATATATATTGCTGCCAGTCGTTTGATTTACCATTAGTTATTTAACGGTGTGCACATAAAATAAATATTTTATGCTTACAAATTTGTTTCTACAAAAGTTACTTTTTTTCTCTATCATCGCCTTTGTCATGCACGTACAGCGTACCTCATTTTTGGCACAGTCAAGGGCCTTGTTTTCGACATCGTTGTCGTCATCGTAGTTCTCGCCGTCGCCATAGATAAAAAGAAGAGAGTAAAAAAGATTACGAGAATCAATATTGAAATACAATATATATATATAAGAAGTTTTTTTTTTGAGTGGAAGGTAGCATGCTACCGCTTCATTCATAAGAAAAATGAATTTGGCTACAATTGAAGGCAACTAGGCCTCGAGAGAGGGAAAAAAAAAAAAAAAAAAACTAGCCGGAGTGGAGTCCCCACTCAACTCTGAGGGAGCGGAACTCAGAAAGAAGGCAGCCCGAAGATTTTTTTTGAATTCTCAAAAATTCTTTTGTTCCGTTCCAGCCAGATGGACCACCAGGCGGCTGCGATAGACACAAGCTCCCTTCCTCCTACTACCCCCCCTTTCTGTCTGCTGATATCCCAGAGCCTACTAGACGAATAGCAATTGAGGAGGGAACGTTTGTTAGGGAGTAGTCCTTGTAGTACATCTCTGATAGATTGGCAGCCCACAAAAAGGTGATCCATCGTCTGAGACTCGTCCGGGCAGAATGCACAATCGGCTTCCACATTCAACCCTCTTCTAAGCAGCAAATCTTTAGTAGGTACTTTTCGTTTAAGGACTAGCAAAATAAAAATCTTGACTTTCAGTGGGGCTTTAATCTTCCACACAATTCGAGATAGTTTTTGTCCGCTACTCCACCATCTTGGAGGAAGTTATAAAGCGATTTCACCGAAAACAATTCGGATTGGGTCCATCTCCAATTTACTTGATCCTTTCTGCAAGATAAGGTGATTTTCGAGAAGGACTCTTTCAACTTCGAGACCAGGTCCCTCTCTGGTTGGGACATGGTTGGAAGCCCTGATAAAATCTTACCCCACAGCCACCTGTTTCCTCTCCAGCAGTCCTTCACCCTGCGATTTTTGTTGACAACATATTCGTAGATCCGAGGATAAAGAGTTCGGAGTGGAGCGCGGTTGCACCAAATATTCGACCAGAAATAAGTTTTTGTCCATTACCTATCGAGAAAGATGCTCCACACTTAAAAATATTCCTAATTTTTAGAACGCTTAGACACCACTGTGAGAAAGGTCTGAAGGAAAGCTCTTTTCTAAGCGGCTTCCTTCGCTGGTAGTATAGCCCCTCAATGATTGGACCCCATAGGTGACTTCTCTCGGAAAGGTACCGCCACCACTACTTAGATAGTAAGGCTATGTTCATATTCTCTAGGTCTAGGACCCCTAGCCCTCCATTGTCAGTGCTCCTACAGACAGCTTTCCATCAGACTAGGCAATGACCCCCAGACACAGTTACGCCCCCTTTTCAAAAGAATGCCCTTTTTAGCGCTTCATAGCGTCATATTACCCATTTCGGTACAGTGGCAGATTCGAGAAAACCGAGTTCACAAGGACTAACCGTCCTCTCTGTGAAAGGAGTTTAGCTCGCCACCTTTCGATTCGCTTCTTAATTCTTCCAATTACTTGCCACCAATCCTCCTTACGTAGTGCGCGGTCGCTAAGAGGGAGTCCAAAGTAGCGCAACGGGAGAACACCCAATTTATATATATATAAGAAGTTAAAAGGTCATTTTACCTCTTAGCTAATTATGATTAACTTTTTTAACTTATGATTATCTAAATGTTGATAATAGAAGAATATATTTATTGATAAAAGAATTTTTGAAAAAATAAATCTGATAGCTGAAGTTTTATAGTAAAATATTTATTATTTGATATCTTTGTTGGAAGTAATATATAATTATCCTTGTATATATATATAATAACTCTCCTAGTGCCAAACAAAAGATGGAATCATAATTGACTGAAGATAATACATATCAATGTCCTTGAAGCACTAATAATGACCAACACTTTTCATAATTCAGTGAGTCATAATATTCTTTTTGCAAATGTTTTACAATTAATTTGAAACAATACTATAGTTACGGCAAGCTTTGATTCCTATTTTAATTTATTTCCGAAGAATTTGGAAGTGTCTGGGGATGTTTTGGGAGTAATTGAATTGCTTTATTGCCCATATCACATTAATCAGCATCAACTAATTAATAGACGAAATTAAAAATGTACGCCCGTGGAATTGCTTTAATTAATTACTCTGTGTGCTTCATGTTACAGGGTGCTGGTCCGATGCCAGGATGCGCGCCGCATCCCCGAGACTCTCAACCTCATGGTGGAGGACCGCTGCTTCCGAATTCCCATTGAGGTCGAGGATTGGGAGGATTCGGAGCCAATCCTACTAGGTGAATCGCTCGATCGCCGGCTTGGACTCTCCTCTCGGGAGGCCCAGAACGATTTCATCAACTTGGCGGGATTCAGCTCTATTCCGGAGTCCCAAGAGACCCGTACGGCACAGGCTTCAGCCCCGCGACGCGCTGCCGGGGGAAGCAGAGGTTCGAAGGGGCAAGGCGGCGGCCACAACTCTCGGCGCGCTCGCCACGTTGCTTATCTGAATCATCCCCGGACTGTCCAACCGGGAGCTCCGGCGACGTCCCTGCTTGGCCCGGTCAACGCCATCGGGGCTCCCTCTGGCCCTATCGCTGACATACTGTCTGGCTTTCCTACTCCGTGTTCCACTAATCCCAAGGCAGCGGCAGACCAAGAGCAATTCTTTCCACCTTCGACGCTTTCCTTCCCTTCTTTAAAGCTCGTTCTGTCTAGCGCAGAGAAGGCGGGCTTAGTAGGTCTGACGCCTTTGGAAGCGGGTTCTTGTGTGGGCTTGGGCCTGGAGGCTACAGAGGCGGGCCCCCAGCCTGTAGCCCCTCCGTGCATTGAGGCCTCGGCTCGGGAACCTCTTTCGGGCTCGGACCTCACTCTACAGACTCTACCGGGGGACACGGTAGGGGCCCACTCGGCCATACCGACGTCTCCTAACAAGGGCCTGTCAGCCCCAAGGGCTCCTCCTCAGAGCAGACGTAGCTCTCGTTTAGCCGCAAAGCATTTGGGAGTCAAAAAATCGCCCCTCTTTCGGGCCCAAGACCTTCTAACCAGCAAATACAGATTGGGGAGGGGTGCGTCCAAGCCACTCAGCCAAGCGTCCGCCCACTCATCTACACCCCCCTCGACAGCGCCCGGGACCGCCCCGCCGCCACCGACCCCTCCGCCACCGCCTCCTTCCGGCGCGCCCCTTGCACCCCCACCCCTCCCCCTTCGGCCCCCGGCGTCGTCGTCCACCCCTCCGCCACTGCCTGGGTCGACCGACCAGTGGGCGGACACCCGCGACCTGCGGGCTCCCCTTTCGGTGGAAGAGATTGAACTCATCAAGGCCGCGTGTGGGATTGCTCTTGAGGGGGGGGAAACTTTCGCTCTACCTAGTCTCCCCGACATAGCGGCCCCCGCGACTGCCGTGCAGGGAAGGGGGGTTTAGCCGCCTGTCAGCGGGTGAGTACTCGTGCGCTGCCCCCTTTCCGATGACTAGGAACAGAACATTCAAATTCCTATCGTGGAACGTGAGAGGCCTCAATGGCCGGGAGAAATGCTCGGTGGTTCGCGCCTTTGTTAGAAACTGCAAATGCGGCGTGATCTGCCTTCAAGAAACCAAGCTCGCGGCGGTTTCCTCTTCTAAATTCCTTTCCATCTATGGTGGGCACATTCGCGAGTATCGCACACTCAATGCGGAAGGTTCAAGGGGCGGTCTGCTCACAGCATGGAACCTCTCCCTCTTCGAGTGCGCCCAAGATTGGGCAGGAGCTTTTTCGCTTAATATCGTGCTGAAGAGAAGGATTGATGGGACTCTATTCACAATATCTAATATCTACGGCCCAACCAGTGCATCTTTGAAAGAGGCCTTCCTACTGGAACTTCGCGCAATTGGTCCAAGAGCGGTGGGAGTGTGGGCCCTGATTGGGGACTTCAACATCCTTTTATCCTTCCGAGACAAAAATGGCCCACCCTCGCACGTCGCAGACATGCTATCCTTCAGGAATGTCATCAACGACTTGGGGCTTTGTGATCTCCCTATTTCCAACCAATCTTACACCTGGACGAACGGGCGACCCAACCCCACTTTGGAACGCCTCGATCGAGCGCTTATCTCCCACGACTGGATGTCTACCTTCCCCAGATCATCTCTCCGGGCCCTACCACGGCCCAGGATCATTCTCCCTTGGTGCTAACGGCGTTCTCTTTTCTACCCTCTACCCACCTTTTCAGGTTCGAGACTTATTGGCTTAGACACCCGGCGATCGCCGATATCATCTCAACCTCTTGGTCTTCTATCAGCAGCACGGCTTTGCAGGCCCCCTTATTCGCTTCAAAAATCGACAGGGCCACAAAAGCTCTTAATACTTGGAGTGCAGGTCTGTCGGTAACTCTGAAGAAACAAGCCGACATCTGTCTTTTCTGGATCAGCTGGATCGACAGAGCGGAGGAGATTAGACCCCTCTTGGAAAGGGAACGGCTGGTCAGACCGTGTCTCAAGTTAAGATACGAGGAGCTGTGCGTACAGGAGGAGATGAAATGGAAACAGAGATCGAGAGTTAACTGGCTGAAGGTCGGGGATGCGAATACCAAGTTCTTTCACCTTTATGCCAATGCACGAAGGAACAAGAATTACATCTCTAGGCTGGTTGACGGGGCTGTCGTCCTCTCGGATCACGCCTCCATGGCTAAATTTCTGTTTTCGTTCTTCAGGAATCAACTGGGTTCAAGGTCCAGCCGAACCCGACGTTTAAATCTCCAGTCGCTTTTCGCTAACGCCAGCTATGATCTACACTCTCTACAGGTTCCGTTCTCGCTACAGGAGGTTAGGTGCGCCGTCTTCTCTTGTGCCCCTGACAAGGCACCGGGACCCGACAGCTTACCTCTACTCTTTTATCAGCGCTTTTGGGGAGTAATTAAAGAAGACCTCATGGAGGTCTTCCATGAGCTTTACTGCGGGAGGCTAGAACTCCAGGTGCTCAACCGCGGCTGGATTTGTCTTATCCCGAAGAAGGCTGAGGCAGCAGAAGTGAGAGACTTCCGCCCGATTTGCTTGGTTAATGGTATTATCAAAATCATCTCGAAGGTGTTGGCGACCCGCCTACAAGGCTTCCTCGAGGAGTTAATCAATCCCTTCCAAACCGCATTCATCAAAGGCCGCACGCTTCTCGACAACTTCTCCACGGCACACATCTTTACTCACCACTTATCTTCTACTAATTAGCAAGCGGCCCTCTTCAAGATTGATTTTGAACGCGCATTTGATCACATTAATTGGTCATTCTTGTTCGATCTTCTACAGACGAGAGGCTTCGGGAGCAAATGGATTGGTTGGATCACGGCTTTGCTGCATTCAACATCCAATTCGGTGCTACTTAACGGTACCCCGGGCGAGTATTTCACCTCCAAACGGGGTTTGCGGCAGGGGGACCCTCTCTCCCCAATGTTGTTCATCCTTTGCGTCGATGCCCTCTTCAGGATGTTTCACCTGGCGGTCTCGCACTCCCTGCTGCCTCCACTGGGAGTGGGAGATGTCTCGATCCACACTCTACAATTTGCGGATGACCTCCTCCTGTTCTTCGACGGAAATTCGAGATCGGCCGAAATTATTAAGATCATACTCGACGCTTTCTCAGCGGCCTCAGGTCTAAATATTAACTTCTCTAAGAGCTTCATCATCCCCATTAATCTGGAGACCTCCCAGGCCAACAGGCTTGCTAGCTTCTTTGGCTGCTCCACCGACGACTTCCCGTTCATCTACCTAGGCCTCCCTCTCTCCCCGAAGGCGTTGCGCAAAACGGATTACTTGCCACTAATCGAAAAATTGGATAGACGTTTGGCGGGTTGGAAGGGTCGGCTATTGTCTCGAGCCGGACGTCTGGTTTTGCTGAATTCTGTGCTTACTACCATTCCAACTTTTTTTTGTTCGGCGTTCAAGATCCCTGCGTGGGTCATCAAGGCAGTCGACAGGATTCGCCGGGGTTTTCTCTGGAAAGGCACGAACCGAACTAACGGCTTTCACTGTCTCGTAAAATGGGACCAAGTGTGTCGCCGGCTTTGCCAAGGTGGCCTAGGTATCCGGGATCTCAGAGCGATGAATTCCACCTTACTAATGAAGAACTTGTGGCTTTTTCTCAATGCTAAACCCCTCCCTTGGGTAAGTATAATTAAACACAAGCACTACAGACGGAGATCACCTTTCGCGGGCGGAGCCCCGCCAATGAAGTGCTCACCCCTCTGGATGGCTGTTCTTTCCACCACGGAACCTTTCCACACCTCAATCACCTCTACGCTTGGCAACGGAGCGATGACATCCTTTTGGCATTCGAGATGGTCGGGGGAAAAGCTATTGCGCAACCGCTTTCCTGCACTGTTCGCTGTGGCCACCCACAAACACTTGACGGTGGAAAGATGGTTGGCCCGATTCGCTATCGGCCGTTCCCTCGGTTTTGGCGATCAAACTGTCCTTGACTATCGGCAGGAATTGGAGCAGCTGGTTAGAGTTGTGAGGAGCTTAACACTGTCGGCGGCCGCAGACGACTTGAGCTAGAGGTGGAATAGCAATGGGCGGTTTAGTACACGGAGCGCATACAACTTCCTCGTCTTTGATGGGGTGGACGACCGCAAGATCCCTCATCTCTGGAAGATCAAGATTCCGCAACCACAAAAATCTTCTTGTGGCTGGCCGCTAGAAATAGATTACAAACTGCGGACTTCTTAGTCAAACGAGGGTGGCTCGGACCGTCGATTTGCCACTTATGCAGTCGCGACGAAGAACGATTGGAACACCTTCTTTTCCTTTGCAGTTTCGCACGAGCAGTCTGGCGCTGGATCCTAACGGGTTACAGCCGTTTGCGCACGACTCTCCTCGACGGACCGGGTGACCTTGCAACCAGATGGGGGCGTGCAAGAAACACCTTGAATGAGCGGGATTCTGCTTCACTCGACCTTTGCTTGGCGGCCACCTGCTGGGAACTTTGGATGGAGCGAAACCACAGGATCTTTGATGATCACCCCACAAGTACCGAGGATTGCGGCAAGAGAGTTGTGTCCCTAATTACTTCGTGGTGCAGGAACCTGGGAGGATAGCAAACGAGCACTGGCAGGGGTGCGACCACAGAGGCCGCGCTACAGACTTGAGTTGTGGCTGTGGCTGTGGCTGGACTGTTCAGTGGCAGCATTCGTTGCTTCACAGGTTCTGCATTTTCACCCATTGAAGATGCTACTTCCTGCTGGGGAACTACAAACCAAAGTTGGAATGCCTAAAAATTAATAAAGAGTAAGCTGCATCGTTTCTACATTTTTTTGGAATGCCTCTTCCCTGCTACTTTATTTCCGATTTGGATTGTTGGTGTTTCACAACATGCTTCTGATATATATTTGGGGCCCACGACCTTAAGCAATCCACAATAGTATAGATTAATAGCATAGAGTGATCTCTTTTTCTGGCACTTGCTCAAAGAGTTTCTGGGTTCAGCAAATGTGGGATTATGGATTCCTTGTTGGTGACCGGGCATAGATGGAGCATTGGGAAACAAGGGAAATCTGGGGTGTCAACCATCGTTTTATTGCGGCATCTAATCGACTAGGATCAACGATTATTGGAGTGACCGATGCTTACCTTTCTTCATCTACAGACAGGATACAAGGCACAAGGGACTTGTAGGTCCTTCAGCTGTGTTGCCCTGCTTACCTCAACTGCTACCTACTTGCGGCTTAAGTTACTCTAGAGAGGCGGCGGATTGGCGTATGCCGTTCCCCTAACGCAATGACTCAACCACTTTTGGAGAGTTTTATTGATGTTGGTTTGTCACTTTTGGGCAAATTGGGTTGTCTTGTGTTGTAATTTTGGGTCAATTGGTCTTTTGTTTACTCAGTGTTGGGTTGTACTGGACAAAATGCAGGGGGGGGGGGGGGGGCTGCCCAATTTTCTTCTTTTCTTCTATTTTTTTTCCTATTTGGGACACTTCTTTGGGCTTAGGAGCGGACATTGATCCAGTTTTTGGGAGCCCCCCCGGCAAAATAGGGTTCATCCCTGTTTAATTAAAAAAAATGTTACAAGTACGCAAAAATTAATTTTACATTTATAAACAGCGGAATGGATTCTAAGTCATAACTATATTATTTAAATATACAAATGATGGGCTGCTTAACTATAGTCAATTATAACTATTACTGTATGTGATTTATAATTACTTGGACACAAAATTAAATGTGAAGGTTATGAAGATGTTGAATTTTATCTCTAGATTTTTTATAGGATTTTGGATTTAGAATTTTATGCAGTAGCTTTCAGTCCATTTTCGCTATTATTGTCACAAAGGGAAAAGGACAAATGTGTAAATACAAACTTGTAGCAAATAGTCATATAAATTTTTAGTTTTAACAATTAGACTTTGTAAATTTTATTAGATTTATCCTTCTTTTGAAGCAAAGATACAAATTAAATAGTAATTTTTAACAAATGTCCTGGTAAACCTTTCTCCCATGTTTAGCACTCAAAAAAGTGATAAAAATTGAAGGTGGATTTATCTTATTCTGTCCCGATGCCTATTTATTTTCATTGGGAGAAGTATCTTTTGTTGTATTTTACATTTTTTTTAAGGAGGATTAATTGAACTATTTGATAAAATTTTAGTAGGTCGATCTAATTATCAAAACTAAAAGTTTACTAAGTAATTTAATAAATATATGAAGTTGAGGGATGTGTTCCTATTATCCTAAAAAAAAAAAAAATTTTCATGCACAAATCCACTTGTGATGACCTGAATTTCTACAAATGGCGGAATTATGATGAAAACTAACTTAGAAAATCATTTCTATGGTCCAGGTGAACTTTCAAGCTAGTTGGAGTGTTTTCGGCACGTATTTGTCACGAAAACAGAATAAATGAATATTAGACTTTGACCAATTGAGCATGAAACAGTTAAGAGACGATTGTGAACAAAGCTCATAAATAGTTAAGAGATGATTGTGAACAAAGCTCAAATTGTGTTCCGACAGTTTTGGAACAATTAGAAAAGAGTTGAAACCCAAGGGAGAAAAATTAGAAATTTTTGGACGAAACAAATATGGCCTGAAAAGTTCTCAAGATTTGGACCTTAATGGAATGGATCGAACCTTGGCCGTGGAAAGACCGGACCGTTGGGGGGAGTCCGAACCTTCACTGCGGATTTTGGAAGGCTGGGTTTGGGGACCAGTCTGTTATCCCGCGGACCGATCTATCAGCGCTCGGTCCCTAGGGTGCCACGATGTCCCGAGGACACCAATTTGCTCATATCACACTTAACCTTGAGTTTATTGACTTTATATTCTCGTATCACGCTTAACCTAGAGTTTATTAATTCTATGTTCTCATATCAGACTTAGCCTAGAGTTCATTGACTCTATATTCTCATTTAGATTTTATACTCTATACGCCTGCCTTAGGTTTTTCCTAAGTTCCATGCCACTTAATTTTTACTTAGATTCTTCTTAAGTCCAATGTCACACAATTCAACCTAGATTTTCTCCTAAGTTCCATATCACACAAAATTTTGACCTAAATTTTTCCTAAGTCTATTTTCATGCAAAGGTAATCTACATTTAGGTTTTCTTGTTCACATATATGCAAGGCTAAACCTTGAAAATCCACTTTTCACCAATTAGGGCTAAAACTCTAATTCTTACACATATACGCATACACTAAATGTCACGCCCCGGCGTCGAAACTGCGACCCGGGCTCGCCAACAAATCTGCCGCCCATACGGGAAGCCCCGTATAGACGAAGCAACTAACCTGCAAGAGATCAACTACACTATACAGATATCAGAGCTGAAAAGTAAACTGCCGAAATAAAAATATACAAATCCTCAAAGTAAAAATATACATGGCTCACAAAGTAAAAATATACATGAAATATCCCAAAATCAATAGCAGTACTGATACATCACCAACAGGGGTACATCTACTCTCACGGGAAGCAGACTGGTAGGGATCTAGCTCGCGACTCCCTTACCTCGATCAGTAGGATCAGCAACTGGAGCAGCAGGAACAGGAGTAGAGATCCCTGGGGAAAAATCACCACGGCGGGTGTGAGAACTACATCCCACAGTAATTCTCAGTAGGTACCGCCAACAAGCCCGACGGTCTGCCCACTAAGTCTACTAGAGGCATAAAGTAACAAATGCAGTGCTGAAAGTAAAGGCTGGAAAAGAATAACTCAATAGCTACTATGCCTCTATCTAAATGGTCAAGAAGTAGAACAGATGGAAACATGATGCATCTACTAACTCTCAAACATAGTCACCTAATCTACACTGACGGGTCCAGTCAAACCTGCGCCTACCTACTGCCGTTACATCCAAGGAGGACCGGACTTACGTAGGTCGTCCGTGACTGCCAAAACTGGCCCAACCAGAGGGACTGCGTCGACAAGTCGCGATAGCAAGTAACAAGCCCAGCTCGGGAGTGGCACTCGAGGGGCGTGACCCCACAGAGGAAAGTATCCGTGTATCTCTGTCGAGCTCAAATGTGGCTCATGCAGGCTATAATCCAAATCCACGATCAACAAGATCGATAGTAACCAACAACACTAACTCTCACTCACAGGTTGGAAACCCGGTAATACCCGCCTTCTGAATTAGTAATTTTTTTTAATTTATTACTTAGGTGGTCGGGTGGGGGGTTAAAAGGTTCAAAAATTTTTGGGCTGACCGTCGGGAATTGTGGGTATTTTTAGGTGCTAGAGCTCGCAAAACGGTGAACGTTGGCGCGATCGGATTTGAATTCCAACCCCGGGATCTCCCAGAATAAATTTGTGAAGTTCGCTAGCAGATTGGGCGCATCGAAATCCGTGCAGGCGATCGGCACACTTTTCGAGGTAATCTGGACCCCTCATTTGCATCCCGACTGATTACATTTGTGATTTGGGGTTTTAGCTTTTCCCGTTTCTCATTCTGTGCGCTAGGTTATACCGTGGTGCTTGCGGGAAAAGCCCCAATCCTCTTTTTTCCCTCTTTTCAATTTTGGCGTAGAGAACCGAGGCGGCGAGACAGGGAGAGGGAAGGAACAATCTCTCCTTTCTACAGGATCGATCGGGCGAAGAGCGGACGATCCCCTTCTACCTCCTTCTCCAACGAATCGAAGGTGAGTCTTTCGTTTTGTACGGTTCGTGTTCGTCTAGGTGTTTCGTCGTCGCTCGGGGTGAGACCGCCGCGCCGTCGTCACCACTGCGGAGCCGCCGGCAACAGCGGACTGCCCGCAGGCAGCGCGCCGCGCGGGCCGGTGCCGCGCGGGGCTGCCCGCAGGCAGGCACCGCGCGGTCTAGTGCTGCGCGGGGCTGCCCGCAGGCAGCACCTTGCGCGGGCTGGTGCCGCGCAGGGCTGCCCGCAGGCAGGCGCCGCGCGGGCTTGTGCCGCGCGGGGCTGCCTGCAGGCAGCACCCCGCGCGGGCTGGTGCCGCGCGAGGCTGCCCGCAGGCAGGCGCCGCGCGGGCTGGTGTCGCGCGGGGCTGCCCGCAGGCAGCGCGCCGCGCGGGCAGGTGCCGCGCGGAGTCACCCACAGACAGGCCGCGTCGCGCGGGCTGGGGCCGCGCGGGGCCATACGGTGCGCGCCCGCACGGGTTGGTGCCGTGCGGGGAACTTCGCTGCGCGGGTTTAACTTAGCCGTCGTCTGGGATCTGGGATCCGCGTCGGCTTTCCAATTTCGAATCAGCGGTGGGTGTTTCGGGACTTTTAGCCTCAGTGTTACTGCTGTTTTTCTTCAGGGGGACGTTGTAGGTTCCGCAGGCACGCAGTCGCGGACGAGCCGAGCGCCGGTCGTCACACGCAAGGTGGGTACCTTTCCGAGGTTTTAGGTTTCGAATATTTGGGAAATATCTAGACATAAAATATTTGTATGATACTTATCTTTACCCGGTTAATCCTTATGGTACGACATTATTGATCTTATGGCGACTGAGGGTCGCGGTGTTTGGTTACGATGCTCGAGGCTGCAACACGCACACCGGCGGTTTGGCCACCGCGAGAGTGTGCTTTTCCGGAAAAGTGGTATGATGACCCGTGTACCCCACAAGGTGACGCAGTGGGGGCCCCCATAGGTAGGAGGTTAGAAGCGCCAAGGTGCGAGCGGTGCGACCCGCCGAGATAGGTGCTCGGCGTGGTTTACCGAGGCAGGTGCTCGGTCTGGTTCGCCGAGGCAGGTGCTCGGTTTGGTTGCCGGGATAGGTGCCCGGGTTAGGTTATGCATGAGGGAGGTTATCGAGGGTTACTCATTGAGGAGGGCGGTTGCTCTGGTTTTGTTCTCACGGTTTGCTTTAGTTACAGTCTTCCTGCATTTCATCCATATTACCTTGTGTCGCTGACTTCCCACTCTGTGACAGGTTCCTTCAGGGGTGAGAGCTAGGGCGACGGTGAGTCCGTGGCTGGAGCACTCTTGGTCCTTCGAGGCCATAGACTATATTTACTTCTTATTATGCGCATTTCATTACTTGTTAGTAGCTTACTATGTGGATCTCTATACCCCTGTGGGGTCGATGTGGATGTTGTAATGTTTTCATACCTTGAGGATGGATGATTGTTTTATTTTTCTTTTGATTGGCTGTTTTCGAACTATTGGGAAAAAAAGAGAAACCATTGTGAAAATAGTTTTGAAAATATGAGTGCCGTGTGGGCACCGTTTTAAAAACTTTGTGGATTTATGGATTGCGAAAACAGTTTTGGAAAATATGGGTGTCGTGTGGGCACCGCTTTTAAAACTTGTGGATTTATCCTTTTAAACCTAATCGGCCTCGTTAATTCTTGATAACTTCGTGTACTCATGTTCGTGAACTGTTGTGGTTAAATGTTTGTTGTGATCATGACGCCGTGCATATACAGGGGAGACTCCGTCCGTCTGGGCACGCGCCGGGGAAGAGCAGTTGTAATATCACAGATTTTTGGTAACGTTTTACCCTCCTGCTAACAAGGATTATGTTTGAAGAAATTGAAGTAACGGGTTTACTTAAGTGGATAACCTTGAGGTGTGGGTATTTTTCTGCGATAGAGCTCGAAAAACGGAGAACGGCGGTGCGATCGGATCCGGATTCCGACTTACGGAACCCCCAGAAAGGGGGTGTAAGGATCGCGGTAACCGGGAGGTGCATCGAAATCCGTGCAAGTGATTATGCACGCTTTTCGAGGAGATAAGGAATTATCTTTAGGGAATTATCTCTAAGGAATTATCTCCAAGGATTAATTAAATAATTAATTAATTAGAGATTGAAATACCCGATGTGGATTTGACGGTACGTACGTATGAAAAGGGAAAATAAAAGAAATAAATTAATAATAAGATTTGTTTATTTCCCGTATACCGAAAGGAAAACTGTCACGCCCCGGGGGTTTCGCTCAGCGGAAAAGAAAGAGTTGTTTGATTAAGTTCCTTAAATTTTTTTTTTTTTTTTTTTTTCTTTTTGTAATTCAGTCTTCCCCGGCACGTGCCCAGACCCGCCGCATATACAGATTTACTCGAAAATCGGGCAGAGTCTCCTCTGTATATGCACGGCGTCGCGGCTATTACAACATCTCAACTCAAGCATTCAGTTAACCACAACAGTTCGAGTATTCAATCAACAATGTAAACTAAACAGGGTGCCCGCCGCCAATCAAGTTGAAAGGATAAACTCACAGTTTTGAAAAACAGGCCCACACGACCCAAGGTTTTGAAAGCGGTTTGAAAAGATGCCATAAATCCACAGGGTTTGGAAATAGGTCCACACGACCCGAGGTTTTGAAAACGGTTTAGAAATCTCATAAAACCACAGGGTTTGGAAACAGGTCCACACGACCCGAGGTTTTGAAAACGGTTTAGATATTCCTTTTTCTTTTTTTTGTTACTTTGTTTTGGAAAAACGGCCAAACGGGCGAATAAAGGAAACATAATATCAAATCCGGAGCACCGGGAATCAACATCCACACCGACCCCACAAGGGTATCGCGAACCACACCGTAGTCTACAGTATCAAATGAAATGCAAGGAAAACGTAAAAGGAGATACAGACTAGGGCTCCTCACAGCCCGACCACTCCCGTCTCGACCTCACCGTCGTCTACCGCTCACCCCTGGAAGAACCTGTCACGGAGTGGGTAGTCAGCGACATGCGATAATAATAATAAGCAGGAAAGAAAGCCAAACCCAACAGTAAGACTATCCGGAGCAACCACTCGACTCACTGGAAGAGTGACACGCGAACACATGTAACACCTGCAAAATCTGTAATGCCTGTAACACCTATACACCTTGATCTCGTCGGGCACCTATCCCGACGGATCGCACCGCTCACACCTTGGGGCACCTGACCTCGTCGGATGCCTGTCCCGACAAGTCGCACCTTTTTCCCCCACCTTTTGATGCCTCAAACCCCACACCTACGGGGGCCCCCACCACTTCACCTTGTGGGTTAACACGGGTCGAAGACCGCTTTCCCGGAAAAGAGCACCCTTTGCGGTGGCCAGACCGCGGGTGCGCGTGTCGCAACCACGAGCACAAAAACCCGAAATACAGGATAATATCGCAAACATAGAGACCGTCAGCATTAGTAATACAAATATGCAGTTAAACGACTAACACAGAATACCGAGTCTATACTTGGTCTCAAAGGAACCCACCTTAAACACGAAGGAGAAAACGTGCGGGAGCTCCAACAAAAAGAAGTACCCTCGCCGTGCGCCCGAACAGCTACAATAAAAGTTATTTGTTAAAAACCATCGTCGTGGTTAAAAACACTCAAAAACGGGGCGAAACGGGCCACAAACGGAGCTCCTGGACTCCTTTTCTGAACCCTGGTGCACGAAACCAGGCGTGGACCGGGTTCACGGCAGCAGGCGGCCGCGGCGCGGGCCGGGAGCACGCTGTAGGCGGTGGACCGCCGCGGCTTGGGCCGGGCCGCGCACGGGTGGAGGCGCGCACCGGGTTCATCGCCTCCCCCGCTGCGCGACGAGCACCGGGTGCACGACTGATGTCGTGCACCGTGCGGCCTGGCGCACCCACCCGTGCGCCGGGTCTGCGGTCCCAGGCCGCTGGGGCGTGTGCCGGGTGCCCGCCGGCCCGGTGGACCGCGCGGCCTGGCGCACCCTTCCGTGCGCCGGGTTCGCGGTCCCGGGCCGTGGACACGTGCGCCGGGTGCACGCCGGCGCGGTGGACCGCGGCCAGGGTTTGCCCTAGGAACAGTACGGCCCCCCCCCCCTTTTTCGGCTCCGATCGCGATCCCGCGACTCCGGCGACTGCGGCGACGACCCCGTGGACACGACAACGGCGGCGGCAGCCTCCCGTTTAACAACGGCGGCGGCGGCCTCCCGTTCGACATCCCGTATCGCCCGCAACACCGACGAACAAAGGAAAACCTCGTACCGAAAAGCAAGAAAATAAAACCCTAACGTGCTCACCTCGGTTGCCGGAGGGAAGGGTGATCCGATCCCGCGAGTTCGGCTACAAGGGATGTGAGGTCGTCTCCCTCTCCTTCCTTGGCCTCGCCGCTTGGATCCTCCGCACGATCGGTGAGGAAGAGGGTACGGTTGGGGGGGGGGGGGGGAAAGTCTGCTCCTCGTCCGCGCTCGGGTGTCGTACCCTAGAATGAGGGAAGTTGAGATAGATATAAGCCCGAGCGATCAGAAAAGGGGAAAGGAAATGAACCCGTTTCAAGTCAAAATAAACCAAAACCAAAAGGTCGGGTTCGAACCGGGTTCCGGTCTGCCTGGTACCCCGCGTTGGTCGCCAGAACCAACCGCCACCTTCTGGAATTTATTCCGGGAGATTCCGGAGTCGGAATCCAAAACCGATTTCGCCGGCGGTCTCCGTTTCGCGAGCTTTATTGACTAAAAATACTCGCGAGCCCCGACGATCTGTCCAGAAACAAAGAATTATTAGTCCCCCCCTCCCGGACCTCCGAAACGAAGCGCGAAATAGAGAACCCAAAAGTGGTCCCAAGAACGGAACCACAGTATTTTAAACCAGCGGATATTACACCACTCACCTTTTAAAAACGAGTTTCGTCCTCGAAACTCAATCCTGGTTCGCGGTGAAAAGATAGGGATAGCCCTCCCTCATCTTGGATTCCAGCTCCCACGTCGCTTCCCGCTCCTCGTGGTTGTTCCAGAGCACCTTTACGTAGGGGATGACTCGGTTTCGGAGCGTCTTGCTCTCTCTTGCTAGGATTCGCACCGGGGCTTCCTCGAAGCTTAGGTCCTCCTTCAGTTCGAGTGTCGAGACGTCCAGGACATGCGTTGGGTCGGGGAGGTATTTCTTGAGCATCGAAACGTGGAACACGTCGTGGACCCGGCTGAGGTTCGGCGGTAGGGCGAGGCGGTAAGCCACTGGGCCAATGCGCTCCAGGATCTCGAACGGCCCCACAAACCGTGGGCTCAGCTTGCCTTTCAGCCCGAAGCGTTTGATTCCTCTGGACGGCGAGACCCGCAGAAACACGTGTTCTCCCACCTGGAATTCTAGGTCCCGGCGTCTCCGATCCGCGTAGCTCTTTTGCCGGCTCTGGGCGGTCAGTAGGCGTTTCCTGATAAGGCGTACCTTCTCTTCAGTTTCTTCCACCAAGTCGGGTCCCAAGAACTTCCGTTCTCCCAAGTCGTCCCAACAGATCGGGGATCGGCAGCGTCTGCCGTACAAGGCCTCGTAGGGTGCCATCTGGATGCTGGCCTGGTAGCTGTTGTTGTAGGCGAATTCGACGAGGGGTAGGTAACGCTCCCAACCGATCCCCCAATCTAGCACACAGGCTCGCAGCAGGTCCTCCAGCGTCTGTATCACTCGCTCCGACTGTCCGTCCGTTTGGGGGTGGAAGGCCGTGCTGAACTGTAATTTGGTCCCCAAGGCCTGCTGTAGGCTCTGCCAAAACTTCGAAACAAAACGTGTGTCTCTATCCGATGTGATCGATGCCGGCACTCCATGCAGTCTCACAATCTCGCTGAGGTAGACTTGGGCTAATCGCTCTCTGGTCCAGATTGTGTGAATGGGCAGGAAGTGCGCTGACTTGGTTAGCCGGTCAACAATGACCCAGATTGTGTCGTGCCCCTGCTGTGAACGTGGGAATCCAGTGACGAAGTCCATGGTGATCTGATCCCACTTCCACTCCGGTACGGGTAATGGTTGTAGCTTTCCCGCCGGCCGCTGATGCTCTGCCTTTATCTGCTGACAAACCAGGCAATGCGCAACGTGACGAGTCACATCCCCCTTCAGCTTGGGCCACCAAAAAGTCTGCTTGAGGTCCCTGTACATCTTTGTACCCCCCGGATGTGCCGCATAAGGGGCGCGGTGTGCCTCAGCTAGGATTTCCTCCTTCAATTCCGGGGTATCCGGCACGCAGATCCGCCCGCGGAACCGTAAAGTGTCGTCCTCTTCCACGGAAAAGTCACCTCCTTGATCCGGCGAGATCTTGTCTCGTATGAGCTGCAAGTACGAGTCCGCCTGTTGTCCCCCTCGAATTCTCTCGAACAGCGTCGGCTTTACCACCAAGGCCAACAGCTGTGCGACTGTGCCCATTGGTACCACCTCCAACTTCAATCGCGAGAACTCCGCGATCAAGGTGCTCTGCTCAGTTATCGCGCGTGCCGTCGCCTCTTCTGGTTGCCCCTTCCTGCTCAAAGCGTCCGCCACTACGTTTGCTTTCCCGGGGTGGTACTGGATCGTTACATCGTAGTCCTTCAGTAGTTCGAGCCACCGCCTCTGTCGCAGGTTTAGTTCCTTCTGGGTGAACAGGTACTTAAGGCTTTGGTGGTCAGAGAAAACGTTACAGTGGACACCAAAGAGGTAGTGTCTCCATAACTTCAAAACAAAGACCACTGCAGCCAGTTCCAAATCGTGTATCGGATAATTCTTCTCGTAATCTTTCAGCTGCCTGGAAGCATAGGCTATTACTTTTCCCTGTTGCATCAATACACCCCCAAGGCCGATCCTCGATGCATCGCAGTACACTTCATAATCCTCTTCGGGTGTTGGTAGTACGAGAATTGGTGCCCTGGTTAGCCTTCTTTTAAGTTCTTCGAAGCTCTCCTGGCATTGTGTCGACCACACAAACTTTTCTCCTTTCCTAGTCAACCGGTTCAGGGGGGCGGCTATCTTCGAGAAGCCCTCGACAAAGCGTCGGTAGTACCCAGCGAGGCCCAAGAAACTGCGGATCTCCGTTACCGTAGTTGGCGGCTGCCAGGCTGTCACGGATTCCACCTTCTTGGGATCCACGGCGATTCCTTTTGCCGAGATCACATGTCCTAAAAAGCCCACCTCGCGTAGCCAGAACTCGCACTTCTTGAGCTTAGCGAACAACTCGTGGTCCCTGAGGGTCTGGAGGATCATCCGTAGATGTTGTTCGTGCTCCCCGTCGGTGGGTGAATAGATCAGTATGTCGTCGATGAAGACCACCACGAACCGATCTAGGAAGGGCTTAAAAATCCGGTTCATCATATCCATGAAGACGGCGGGGGCGTTCGTAAGCCCGAAGGGCATAACTGTAAATTCGTAGTGGCCATACCGGGTCCGGAAGGCGGTCCTTGGAATGTCCTCGTTTCGAACCCGAAGCTGATGGTAGCCCGATTGCAGATCAATCTTTGAGAAGACCGTCGCTCCCCGCAGTTGGTCGAAGAGATCGTCGATTCTAGGCAGGGGGTACTTGTTCTTCACTGTAACTTTGTTTATCCCTCTGTAGTCGATGCAGAGTCGTAGGCTTCCGTCCTTCTTCCGCACAAAGAGTACCGGTGCGCCCCAGGGTGACACACTCGGTCTGATGAACCCTTTGTCCAAGAGATCCTCCAGCTGCGCCTTGAGCTCTTTCAACTCCGCGAAAGCCATTCGGTACGGCGCCTTCGTAATCGGCTGCGTGCCCGGTAGCAGTTCAATCGGGAACACCACCTCTCGCTCGGGGGGCATCCCGGGTAATTCCGTCGGGAAAACATCGGGAAAGTCCCGCACTACCGGGATGTCTGACGGCACCCCCGAGGGTCGGGCGGCCATGTCTACCGATGCCAAGTAGGCCACACACCCACCTTCCACCAACCTCCTGGCTCGTGCCGCCGAGATGACCGCTGGGAAGGAGATGCTCTTGCACGCCAAATACGCGTTCTTAGGGAAGCTGGGTTCTTGAAGCTGCACCATCCGTTTCTCGCAGTCAATGAGCGCCTGGTACCTTGAGAGCCAATCCATGCCCAAAACAATGTC
The DNA here is from genome assembly GCA_029204045.2 of Tillandsia leiboldiana. Classification (NCBI taxonomy): domain Eukaryota; kingdom Viridiplantae; phylum Streptophyta; class Magnoliopsida; order Poales; family Bromeliaceae; genus Tillandsia; species Tillandsia leiboldiana. The sequence goes on from CM055071.1 coordinate 23,130,415, forward strand.
GTACTCCTTCAGGGGAATTACCACCAAGTCCCAAGGGCAAGGCAGTCGCCCTAACATAACTGGGCAGGTGGCCACTAAGCTGGTCGCCTCCAGTGTCCCACCCGCTGTCTGGACCGTTAATCGGTTTTGGAGAGGTGTCTCCCCAAGGTCATGCATAAACACGTAATCACAAGAAATGAACGAGTGTGTTGCTCCGGTATCAAAGAGGGTTCTAGCTCGGGAATTTGAAACAGAAGTAATACCTGCAAGCATGTCCTCCGGCCGGTCCGCCTCTTGGTGGGTCATTGAATATACTCGCCCTCCCGGTTGAGGTTGCCTTGTCTCCTCGCGACGCGCTGCCGGAGGCCTAGAGGTCGACCCCATAGGAGCTTTCCCCCGCCCTGAGAACTGTGTAGAAGGCGTGGATGCAGTAGAGGAGGCTGGTCCCAAGGTTAAGGGGCAGTTGCGGCGGAAGTGCCCCTGCTTGCCGCAACGGAAGCAATGATCGACTCTCTGGGGGCAGTCCAGCACTTGATGTGCCCCCCCGCAGATTACGCAAGGCCTGTCCCCCGGCCTCGGTCCTCCTGCAGGTGCGCTCCGGGTCCCCGACTGTGGTCTCCACCGCTTGGGGGGCCGGTTCCCACTGTAAGAACCCCCCCCAACGTACGGTTGTTGCCGCTTCTTTTCCTCGTGCCGTACCGGGGCTTCCCTCTTGGCGCGTGTAACTGCGAACCCGCGCTCGACCACCGTGGCCCGGTCGACGACTTGTTGGAACGTGTGCAAATCGGCCGCCTGTACCACCTGGAAGATATCACTCCGTAATCCATCCACGAAAAGTTGCGCCTTGTGGGCTTCGTCCCTTATGACGAAAGGGACGCAGTTCGCCAATCGCACAAAACCGCGCTGGTATTCCATAACCGTCTTGCTCCCCTGCTGGATGTGATTTAAGTCGTCCTCCAGTTTCTTTTTGACGCTGTTGGTAAAGAAAGCCCCAAACAGCTCCTGCTTAAACGTCGTCCATGATGGCAGCACGGTGCCCTTGGTTGGGTCGGGGCGCACCGTCTTCCACCATAAACGGGCATTTCCCCCCAGGCAGTGGACCGCTAGGGGAACCCGCTCACAGTCCTCCATGAGCAAATCTTCAAAAAGCTTTTCCATCGATCCAACCCAATCCTCGACGACCCAAGGGTCGGTCGTTTCTCCCTCGAACACGGGTGGATCATATTTCTTGAAATCCGCCAGGTTGGCTCGTACCCGCTCCCGCTCTGTTAGTGAAGCTGCCCCCTCCCCCGCGGCAGCGGCGGCCACAACAGGAACGGGTGCCACCAATGTCTCCCCCGAGGTACCCCCGCCAAGGGCCCCCGGAGCTGGTGCCGTGGACGCTGCTGGGGGTGCTGCTACAGGCGTCGTCGCCTGGGCTGGCGCTGTCCCGGTCGCTGCTATCGGTGGAGGGGCCATTCCTGCCCCAGTCCCCGTCACTTGCGGCGCTGCTGCTGGCGCGGCTGGCCCCTGAGGGGGGCCCGGTGCGACCGTCGCCGTCGCGGCCGGAAGCCGCTGCGTCAACTGACGCACATGGTCGGTGAGCGTCGCCAGATTTCCCGCCATCTCTTGCAGTTGCTGCCGCAAGAGTTGGTTCTCAGCGGCCACCGATGCCGTCGCATCCGCCCCTTCGTCCCCGGCCGACGCTCTGGTTCGAACCATTTTCTGTACACACATACAACCGAAAACAAACATCAGTCCTAGACCCTGCTAGAACAACGTCCCTGTATCGAGAGAGAAGAAACTACATTTTTTTTCCCCCTTCCCTCCCCCGATCACTCACGTCCTACCCCCTATGTCCTACACATTTCATTTACTCGAAGCTACGTGTGGTATTACCGTGGATGTTGGACCTTCACTGTTGTGATTAAAAGAAAACCGCTCTGATACCATCTTAATCTGTCACGCCCCGGGGGTTTCGCTCAGCGGAAAAGAAAGAGTTGTTTGATTAAGTTCCTTAAATTTTTTTTTTTTTTTTTTTTTTCTTTTTGTAATTCAGTCTTCCCCGGCACGTGCCCAGACCCGCCGCATATACAGATTTACTCGAAAATCGGGCAGAGTCTCCTCTGTATATGCACGGCGTCGCGGCTATTACAACATCTCAACTCAAGCATTCAGTTAACCACAACAGTTCGAGTATTCAATCAACAATGTAAACTAAACAGGGTGCCCGCCGCCAATCAAGTTGAAAGGATAAACTCACAGTTTTGAAAAACAGGCCCACACGACCCAAGGTTTTGAAAGCGGTTTGAAAAGATGCCATAAATCCACAGGGTTTGGAAATAGGTCCACACGACCCGAGGTTTTGAAAACGGTTTAGAAATCTCATAAAACCACAGGGTTTGGAAACAGGTCCACACGACCCGAGGTTTTGAAAACGGTTTAGATATTCCTTTTTCTTTTTTTTGTTACTTTGTTTTGGAAAAACGGCCAAACGGGCGAATAAAGGAAACATAATATCAAATCCGGAGCACCGGGAATCAACATCCACACCGACCCCACAAGGGTATCGCGAACCACACCGTAGTCTACAGTATCAAATGAAATGCAAGGAAAACGTAAAAGGAGATACAGACTAGGGCTCCTCACAGCCCGACCACTCCCGTCTCGACCTCACCGTCGTCTACCGCTCACCCCTGGAAGAACCTGTCACGGAGTGGGTAGTCAGCGACATGCGATAATAATAATAAGCAGGAAAGAAAGCCAAACCCAACAGTAAGACTATCCGGAGCAACCACTCGACTCACTGGAAGAGTGACACGCGAACACATGTAACACCTGCAAAATCTGTAATGCCTGTAACACCTATACACCTTGATCTCGTCGGGCACCTATCCCGACGGATCGCACCGCTCACACCTTGGGGCACCTGACCTCGTCGGATGCCTGTCCCGACAGGTCGCACCTTTTTCCCCCACCTTTTGATGCCTCAAACCCCACACCTACGGGGGCCCCCACCACTTCACCTTGTGGGTTAACACGGGTCGAAGACCGCTTTCCCGGAAAAGAGCACCCTTTGCGGTGGCCAGACCGCGGGTGCGCGTGTCGCAACCACGAGCACAAAAACCCGAAATACAGGATAATATCGCAAACATAGAGACCGTCAGCATTAGTAATACAAATATGCAGTTAAACGACTAACACAGAATACCGAGTCTATACTTGGTCTCAAAGGAACCCACCTTAAACACGAAGGAGAAAACGTGCGGGAGCTCCAACAAAAAGAAGTACCCTCGCCGTGCGCCCGAACAGCTACAATAAAAGTTATTTGTTAAAAACCATCGTCGTGGTTAAAAACACTCAAAAACGGGGCGAAACGGGCCACAAACGGAGCTCCTGGACTCCTTTTCTGAACCCTGGTGCACGAAACCAGGCGTGGACCGGGTTCACGGCAGCAGGCGGCCGCGGCGCGGGCCGGGAGCACGCTGTAGGCGGTGGACCGCCGCGGCTTGGGCCGGGCCGCGCACGGGTGGAGGCGCGCACCGGGTTCATCGCCTCCCCCGCTGCGCGACGAGCACCGGGTGCACGACTGATGTCGTGCACCGTGCGGCCTGGCGCACCCACCCGTGCGCCGGGTCTGCGGTCCCAGGCCGCTGGGGCGTGTGCCGGGTGCCCGCCGGCCCGGTGGACCGCGCGGCCTGGCGCACCCTTCCGTGCGCCGGGTTCGCGGTCCCGGGCCGCGGACACGTGCGCCGGGTGCACGCCGGCGCGGTGGACCGCGGCCAGGGTTTGCCCTAGGAACAGTACGGCCCCCCCCCCCCTTTTTCGGCTCCGATCGCGATCCCGCGACTCCGGCGACTGCGGCGACGACCCCGTGGACACGACAACGGCGGCGGCAGCCTCCCGTTTAACAACGGCGGCGGCGGCCTCCCGTTCGACATCCCGTATCGCCCGCAACACCGACGAACAAAGGAAAACCTCGTACCGAAAAGCAAGAAAATAAAACCCTAACGTGCTCACCTCGGTTGCCGGAGGGAAGGGTGATCCGATCCCGCGAGTTCGGCTACAAGGGATGTGAGGTCGTCTCCCTCTCCTTCCTTGGCCTCGCCGCTTGGATCCTCCGCACGATCGGTGAGGAAGAGGGTACGGTTGGGGGGGGGGGGAAAAGTCTGCTCCTCGTCCGCGCTCGGGTGTCGTACCCTAGAATGAGGGAAGTTGAGATAGATATAAGCCCGAGCGATCAGAAAAGGGGAAAGGAAATGAACCCGTTTCAAGTCAAAATAAACCAAAACCAAAAGGTCGGGTTCGAACCGGGTTCCGGTCTGCCTGGTACCCCGCGTTGGTCGCCAGAACCAACCGCCACCTTCTGGAATTTATTCCGGGAGATTCCGGAGTCGGAATCCAAAACCGATTTCGCCGGCGGTCTCCGTTTCACGAGCTTTATTGACTAAAAATACTCGCGAGCCCCGACGATCTGTCCAGAAACAAAGAATTATTAGTCCCCCCCTCCCGGACCTCCGAAACGAAGCGCGAAATAGAGAACCCAAAAGTGGTCCCAAGAACGGAACCACAGTATTTTAAACCAGCGGATATTACACCAACCCTAGTTTTAAAAGATCGACTCCTAAAACCCTTCCCTCATGTGCGTGCCGAAAACAAAACAAAACCCTAGTTCGAAAGGAGAGAAAAGAAAAAAGAAAAGGAAATCCTAACCGGAGGAAAAGAAATAGAGAAGGAAGAAGCAGAGGAACCCGATCGCCCCGATCGACGTGCCGGAGACCGAAGAACGAGACATCACCGCCATCGGAGGGCAGATCCGGATTCTCACCACCGCAAAGAACGGAGATCGGGATCGCGTTGCCTCCTCCATCGGAGTAAGGTTAGGAATCGTTATCTCTCTCCTTCGTCGGTTTAATTGTAGGTTTTACCGTGTTCTTTCGAGATCGGTTTAATCGGTGAATTGATCATGGGTTTTTGATTGATTATGATCGGTGATTTGTTCGTGTTTTGACCGGGTTTAATCGATGGTTTTTAATCGGTCTTGATCGGAGGCTTGATTGGGTTACCGATCGACGTTTTTTTCGGCCTCCGATCAATAGTTTCTTCGTCGGAGCAATCCGGGATTTTTGTTTGGGTTATTTTGTGCGTTTCGTCGGAGCATTGGGGAGTTAACGGGAGGTCACCGCCGCCGTTGTTAAACGGGAGGCCGCCGCCGCCGTTACCATGTTCGCGGGGTCGTCGCCGGAGCCGCGCGGGGGCGAAAACGGAGAAAACAATGCGAAACAGGGTGTTACTGTTCACCCTGTACGGCCCCCAAGCCACGCGGTCCACGGCACGGGCGTGCACCCGGCGCACGCCTCCACGGCCTGGAGGCGCGGACCCGGTGCACAGGTGCGTGCGCCAGACCGGCCGGCAGCCGCGCGGTCCACACGCCGGGCGTGCACCCGGCGCACGCCTCCGCGGCCGGGTGGCACAGACCCAGCACACGGGAGCGTGCGCCAGACCGGCCCCGCAGGCGCGGTCCATGCCTGGGCGTTCGCCCGGTGTTGCCGCCGCGACCGGGAACTGGTGCGCCTCTTGCCGTGCGCGGCCCGGCCCAAGGCTCGGCGGTCTACAGAACAGCGCGGGCCTGGCCTGCGGCGCCGCCACCCTTGGCCGCAGTCCCGGTCCAGGCCCGGCTCCGTGCACCAGCCCACAACGGAAGAGTCCGGTAGCTCCGTTTTCGGCCCGTTTCGCCTCGTTTTTGAGTGTTTTTGACCACGACGATATTTTTAACAATAATGTAGTGCTTTTGGGACAATTTTTGGTTCGACGGTTTTGTTGGACGACACGGTCCGCTTGGCACAATAATTTTGGTTTTTCGTCGGTCTATTGTTACAGTGGTCGGGACCACTGATTTTGCCTGTTTAGGGTAAAAGTGTTAAAAGGTGTTTTGGTTATTTTATTAGGCCGCGTGAAGTTCTGATTGCTAGGAGGGACATGGGCGCGGTCTTTTATCTTCGTTCAGGTGGGTACCTTTGGTTATTTTTGGTGTAATGTCGTCCCGTGTATTTTGCATGATAAAGTAGATATTTTTGGTAAACTGTCTAACCCCATTGCATGTAAATACCGTTTACTATTCTAACTGAGGCGGCTGAGGTCGCAATATCGTTTTATGTTCTAACAGAGGCGGCTGAGGTCACAATATCGTTTCATGTTCTAACTGAGGCGGCTGAGGTCGTAGTTTCGTTTTATATGCTCATATTGCTTACACGCACACCGGCGGTTTGGCCACCGCACAGGGTGTATTTTTCTGAAAAGATGGTAAGGATTACCCGTGTACCCCACGACTCGTGATGATGGGGATCCCTCAAGGAGAGGCGATTGCTACTTGGGCAGTGGAGGGGATTGGAGGCACCAAGAAAGTGAGCACGGTATTTGGTGTTGGGGCCCAACTTATTTCAAATTTGGGGTAGGTGCCCAGTGAGCTTTGTGACAGGGATTTAGCGGTACATGAGGGGGAAGTAAATGCTCCGGTGTATCTGTTTGTTCTTTTTAGTTATTGCATTTACTGTTTATATCTACTTTATCAGTCACTGACTGCCCACACTATGACAGGTCCGAGCAGGGGTGGGAACCGGGACGACGGTGAGGCAACGGTTAGAGGACCCTAACCCTTGAGGCTAATAAACTTTACAGTTTATGGTTATCTTTTATTGCGTTTGGTTAGTCTAGCTATGATTACTTGTGTATGATTTCTTGTGGATGTTGGATTGAGGACTTAGTTTATCATTGAATGTGGAGATGTATGAATGCGGCTCGTTTTCAAATACAAACATGGTTTCAAAAGTATTTTCAAACCAAGTGTCGTGTGGGCACTGATTTCAAAACCCGTGGATTTATCCTTTCAAGTAAGGTGGCCGCTTAAAAGAGTTTGCGAAAATATTTTGTAAAACCGGGTGTCGAGTGGACACCGACTTTCAAACCTATGGGTTTATGGTGTAGTTTCAATATGATAAATGTGACTGTATGGTTAAGTATAGTCTCTCCTTATTGTCGTCCATTGCTTGCATGGTTAAAGTATTTGTCGTGCTCAGAACGCCGTGCATATACAAAGGAGGCTCCGCCTGTTTAGGGAGTGAATTTGTATATGTGGCGGGTCTGGTGCGCACCGGAGGCGAGGTTCATTTAAGAAAAAAAAAATGGATACGTTTTCCGCTCTTTTAGAACCTCCGGGGTGTGACAGATTATATGGTATCAGAGAAAATGACTTTAACCATGGTGATCAGTGAACAACATCCACAGAATGTAGTACCACAAGTAACTAACCAAATTGATAACCAAGGTGTAGGTGTGTAATGTACGAACGTGAGTGCGGAAAAAAAAGGGATAGAGTCCTAGTGTTTGTAGGTCAAGGTGCTAGACCAATTAAGTCTAGGACTAACTTGGTTTCTTCGTATGCACGGTTAATGGCCCAAAACCGCTCTTCAATCGATGGCGCAGAAGTGGATACGACGGTTCCGGCAATAGTGGAGAATCGGCTACTCCAACAACGGTTATGCGACTTGGCTGAGCGTTTTCCCCTATTGTTAGAAAAGGCGAACCCCACACGGCCCGTCTTCACAAGGACGGTCTATGGAGCGACACTTTTCAGGTATACCCGCTTCCGAGAAGTGATCGACAGGACCACTGTGGTGGGGCGGGAATAGGCCGTTCCATGCACCCGGCAGAAGGATCATGAGCCTGCCGGGGGCCGAAAACGACCCCAGCCATAACCCGGGAATGACTTTCCCAACGGGAGCCGACCACCCCAGTATCCGAAGACGCTGCAAGGGACATGAAACACATCAGACAAGGGAACCAATACGCCATGGAGTATCAACAAGAATTTGTAAGGCTGGCCAATTGTGTTCCCTTTGTCATAAGGGATGAAGCTCATAAAGCCCGCCTCTTCGTAGATGGAGTGCGGAGCGATATTTTCAAAGTTGTGCAAGCAGTGGATCTTCACACCTTTCAGAAAGTGGTGGATAGGGCCACCATAGTGGAGCGCGGATTCGCGGTGACGCGCGCCCGACGAGAGAACTCGGTGTACAACAAGGATAAGAAACGACCCCATCCCTTCTCCGGAGGGGGATTTCCTAGCGGGGACTGGTCATACGTCATCTGCAGAGAAGCACCCTGGGAGATTATTCGTTTCCGGAAGCACGACCATTACTTCTGATGTGACAAACTAGGACAGTTCCGTTTTAACTACCCTGAACCTGGGAACAATATTTCGGAGTCACGACACGGATGAGAGGTCTTATGCGATGACACGACAAAGAACGCACTACCCGAGGGAAGTAGTAGCAGGAAAGACCCCTTACGAAGAGTAATGTTGGTCTTAACCCCAGGAGAACCCTTAGAAGCAAATACTTTGTACCTTCCTGCCTAGTAAGGATGTGAAGACTTAGTTGTCTTTGGTGTTGGCTATTTATTTATGGGTTAAATAGGTCCAACTTCTTGCCTCCAGACAATAGGACTAATAAGTTGAGTTGGGTGAGCCCAATAGGTTGAGTGGGGCTGCGGTCCACAACAGACCTAACGGCAAGAGACCCAACAATAGACCCAACGTCCAGGTGGGTTGAGTCCAGTCGAGATCCTGGCGCTGTGTCGGTACGCTTTAAGTTTATTGGTTGCATATCTCTAAAAGCTCGAGCTTTAGGGATTAATGGTTGGCGCCAACGATCCGACTTTTGGGACTTAGTGGTATCACCGCTAAGAGAATTCGAGGGGATACTCAGAAGGGATTGGCTTACTGAGTATCAGGTGCTAGTCGATTGCGAGAAACCGAGCGTGCCATCTTGGGGCACACCCGTTCTATTCATACGGAAGAAGGACGGGAGTCTACGATTGTGCATCGACAATCGGGGAATAGATAAGGTCATAGTAAAGAATAAATACCCCTCACCTCGGATTGATGACCTATTCGACCGACTACCAGGTGCGACGGCGTGCTCAAAGATTGATCTGCAGTCCGGCTATCGCCAGTTTAGAATCCGGAGAGATGACATACCGAAAACAGTCTTTCGAATTCGGTATGGTCGTTACGAGTTTACGGTTATACCGTTTGGACTCATAGTCGCTCCAGGGGTGTTCATGAATATGATGAACAGGATCTTGGAACCTTTCTTAAACCAGTTTGCAGTAGTCTTTATAAATGACATCCTGACCTACGCTCGCACAGACAAAGAGCACGAGGAACACTTGCGAGTGATCCTCCAGACCCTCCGGTACCAGAAAGTGTATGCCAAACTCAAAAGGTGTGAGTTCTGGCTCCGCGAGGTAGACTTGTTGGGATGCATACTCTCAGTGTCGGGAATAGTGGAGGACCCGAGAAAGATAGAATCCGTGACCGACTGGGCTCGGCCAACAACGGGGACAGAAATCCGAAGCTTTCTAGGACTGGCGGGGTACTACAGACGTTTCGAGGAAGACCTCTCAAAGATAGCCGCTCCCTTGAATCGACTAACCCGGAAAGGGGAGAAGTTCGTCTGGACGGCCCAATGTCAGAGGAGCTTCGAGGAACTTAAAGACAGACCACGCGGGTGCCGGTGCTCACATTGCCGAAGCCCGGTGAGGATTATGAGATCTATTGTGATGCGTCTCGGAGCGGTCTTGGGAGCGTGTTAATGCAACAAGGGAAGGTCATAGCATACGCATCAAGACAGCTTAAGGATTACGAGCAGAACTATCCTACACACGACTTGGGGCTCGCGGCAGTCATGTTTGCCTTGAAGCTCTGGAGGCATTATCTCTACGGGGCGCATTGTAACGTGTTCTCGGATCACCAAAGCCTCAAATACCTGTTTACTCGAAAGGAACTGAACTTACGGCAAAGGCGATGGCTGGAGTTGCTAAAGGACTATGATCTGCCCATCCACTACCACCCCGGGAAGGCAAATGTGGTGGCCGATGCCTTGAGTCGGAAAGGGCAGACGGGGGAAACGGTACTAAGCGCCCTTACCCAACAGGATCAGTTAATTGCACAATTCTCGCAATTGAGGCTGGAGGTAGTGCCAGCAGGTGCAGTTACGAAACTTTTGTCATTGGTGATGAGGCCTACGTTAATAGAAAGGATCTTGGAAGGCCAAACAATGGACATGCAACTACAACAGGTGCGGGACAGATTATCCTCGGAACAGAGTGGTGATTTTGCGATCGGTACTGATGAGGTGTTGAGGTTCTGGGGACGAGTCTGCCTGCCCGATGTGCCGGAATTGAGGAAGGAAATTCTGACGGAAGCGCATAATGCCCCTACACTGCGGATCCCGGAGGTACAAAAATGTACAAAGACCTGAGGCAGACCTTCTAGTGGCCCAAATTGAAGAGTGATGTGACGCAATTCGTGGCGCGATGTTTGGTGTGCCAACAGGTGAAAGCAGAACATCAGCGACCGGCGGGAAAACTACAACCATTGCCCATACCGGAGTGGAAATGGGAATGGATTACTATGGACTTCGTGACCGGTTTTCCGCGATCGCAACAAGGACGTGACGCGATTTGGGTCATTGTGGACCGTCTGACGAAATCGGCCCACTTTCTGCCTATCCATACGACGTGGACCCGAGATCGGCTAGCGAAAACCTATATCGACGAGATTGTAAGATTACACGGAATACCTTCGTCGATAACTTCTGATAGGGACACACGTTTTGTGTCAAACTTCTGGCGGAGTCTGCAGCAGGCACTGGGGACCAAGCTGCAGTTTAGCACGGTCTTCCACCCGCAAACGGACGGGCAATCAGAACGAGTGATCCAGATTCTTGAAGATATGCTTCGTGCCTGTGTGCTAGATCTGGGTGAGGGATGGTCGCGTTACCTACCCCTCGTGGAATTTGCCTACAATAATAGCTATCAAGCTAGTGTTCAGATGGCCCCGTACGAAGCCTTGTACGGACGCCGGTGTCGATCACCTATTTGCTGGGACGACTTAGGGGAGCGGAAGCTCTTGGGGCCAGACCTCGTAGAGGAAACAGAGGCAAAGGTGCGCCTTATCAGGCAGCGGTTGTTGACCGTCCAGAGCCGGCAGAAAAGTTACGTGGACCAAAGGCGACGGGAACTGGAATGTGGGGTAGGGGACCATGTGTTGCTACGTGTGTCACCGTCTAAGGGGACAAGACGGTTCGGCATACAAGGGAAGCTGAGCCCACGGTATGTGGGACCGTTCGAGATCATGGAGCGCGTGGGCCCGGTGGCATACCGGTTGGCCTTACCGCCGAATATTGAACGGGTGCATAATGTATTCCACGTCTCGATGCTCCGGAAGTACCTACCCGACCCGTCGCACATCCTCGCCGCTTCGGCCGTTGAATTGCGGGAGGATTTGAGCTTCGAGGAAACGCCGATATGGATCTTGGCAAGAGAAGAAAAGGAACCTCGTAACCGGACGATTTCCTACGTAAAGGTGCAATGGAGTAACCATGAGGAGCGCGAGGCGACGTGGGAACTTGAGACGAAAATGAGGGAGTGTTACCCTGAGTTATTTAGCGAGGGTTGAGGTTAAGTTTCGGGGATGGAACTTTTTTTAAGGGGTGAGTTGTAGAGTACCGGGACTTTGTAGAGCGCACCGACCTCGTAAGTTGGAGTGGTGCGGAGGAAATCACCTCAAGCGTGCTCCGTATGTATTTACAGATGAGTTCGGGTTGAGTCAGATCGACACGGAAGCCCCTTCTTGAATCGGAGTTTGCCGGGGCTTGTGCGCCGTTAGAGGACTGGTTTTGTTGAGCCCTGACTCCACAGTGGTGTGCAGAAAAATTTGGGAAACACTTGGAACAGGTGTATTTTTAGATTACAGCGGAGTTCGGGAGGTTTCGGACTGACACGGAGGACCTGAAGGCGAAAAGTGAGTTGGAACTGGCAATTTTGGAGCCGGTTTTTGGATTAAGCACACCGACTCCACAGTTGAGCTTTTTTGAGTTGGAAAAGTTTGGACATGTCTATTTTCAGATTACAGCGGAGTTCGGGAGGTTTTGGACTGGTGCGGAGGTCCCGAAGACAAAAAGTGAGTTGATGGGGGCATTGGATGGATTATTTAAATAATTTAATTAATTTAAGTTATTTGTTGTCTGTGGTATGTGGAAAATAAATAAATAAAAATAGATTAAGAAAGAAAGCAAGAGAAAAGAGTGGTTTGAGATTTTTTTTGGAGGTGCATTTAATGCTGCCAACCACCACCTCAGTTAAGCATCCCTTAATTAATAGCCTCCACGTCATCGTCTCCTTCTTGAGGCAAAACAGAGGAATGGATGGAAAACAGAGGAAAGGAGGCAGAAGGAGAAGAAGAAGTAGGAAAGAGGGGGTGCTAATGAAGTTTTGGAGTGAGGTGATGCTGTGGACTTGCTAGTAGAGGCCATGTGGAGCCGAGCGAAGCGCGCGTCGAGCCTTGAGCGAGGTATGTGGCTTTTGCAGTTTTTTTGTTGAGAGCTTGGTTTTTCTGGATTTGAGCTTGGGTTTTGGACCTTTTGGGTTTTAGATATGAGGTTGGTGGTGCTGGACTTTTGTCCATGGATGAGTGGCCGCAGCAAGCGCAGGTGGTGGGCGCCGCACTGCAGGGGCAGCGCAGGTGGCGGGCGCTGTGCGGAAGCGCGCAGGGCACCGCGCGGGCGCAGCCCGGGCACTGCGTAGGTCCGCGCGGGCGCGCTGGGGGCGCGCGCTTCGGGCCCAGACGCCGCGCGGGCCGCACGCTGCAGGCCCTGGCGCGCGCGGGCTGCGCAGCTGGGGCGCGGGCGCACGCAGCTGCGCGGCAGGCCCAGCGCCGCGCGGGCAGCGCGCTGCAACGCCGCAGGGCGCCGCGTGACAGGCGGCTGGCGCGGGGGAGGGGGCCGTGCGGGCAACTGCTGGACAGCGAGCAGTGGCGCGTGCGCAGCAAGCTCCTCGCGTCGGCGCGCGGCGCTTCTGACAGCCGAGAGCTGGTTTTTTCGCCGGCGATCGCGTGGGTTGGCCAGATTGACTGACTTTTTGTGGTTTTTCCCTTTTTCTCTCGCAGGATGCCGTCATCGTAGCAGTTTTGGCGAGGTGCTGTGCGGAGCCCGAGTTGAGTGCGCGGCACGCGGATTTTTGCACCTGTGCAGTCTGGACAATGCATGTGTGTGCTGTGTGGTGTATCTGAGCAGGGTGTGTACAGTGGACTTGTGTGTGTGCGCTCGGGAGCTGGTAGAGTGAGTGTATTTGAGCATTTTTTTTTTTATGGAGTGGCTTTTGAATTGAGGTGGATGAAAAGGAATTGTGAGCACCTAGTGGTTGCAGATGGACTTGTGAGTGCTATGAGATTGTATTGTGGGTTACCTATAAGATGATGGACTTGGATTTATGTAATTTGGGTTTATGTGAACATGCAACTTTAATTGTGTTGTAAGCTGATGGTGGACTTGTTGTATGTTGTGGGCATTTTGTTTATGGTGTGCTGAGACTTGGTGTGCACTGTGAGTGGGCAGTGGGTGAGCCAAGTGCGCGAAGGATTTTTTTGTGAGGACTTGAGAGCTTTGTTTGAGCTTCGGGGATTTTTTCGGGTTCCGCGACAGTGTTCGCGCGCGCGGTCTTCGTTTTCCGGCAGATTCGAGGCGGCGAGCGGTTCGGCACTTCACCGACTTCAGCGATTGCCTGCGGAATGAATTTGAGGTGGGTTGGAATTTCTCCAAAATGTATGGAATGCCCTTTAATGCTCCTGAATGCAATTTGATCATGTTTTCCATGTTATTTTCACTGTTTTTAAATCTGATAGTTGCCTGGAATTTTCTGTAAAATTTATTGGAACCCCGGAATATTTTTAGTAGACTCCTGATACTATATGACGCTAGACTGCATATTCTTTTGGCATTATTTTTGCACCCTGATCGTTTTAAAAATCGAGAAAGCCCATTTTAAGGAAAAATCAATATTTTTAAAGGTGGTTTTTAAATCATAAGTTCGCCAGAGGTATGGCAAAGTTTCAGGGTGCATTAGACCTCGTGTCCGGGGGCCGAGTGGTCTCTTTTTGAGTTTTGGGATGAGTTCTAGTGTCATGTGGATTTGAGCTTCCTTGTGGGTTGAGGAGATTATTCTAGATCATGAGTTATGTATCTCTGATTTGATAGTGGAGGTGGTTCTCCCACTTAGTTATGAGAGTTTTGGGGTTCTGGCAGATCGAGTCGTGGAGGTTTCCCGACTCAGCCATGGGTTGTGCATTATCAGATTGAGTCGTAGAGAGTTCTCCGACAGATTATGTGAGGATTTGGGCATTTCCTGTTGAGCCGTGGAGTCTCTTTTTCTGCCTGAGTTGTGCTTTTGAACTTTTCGTTGCCGATTTGTTTGATCGTGGACCATAGCCTGCATGTGCCGCTTATTGAGACAGTTGAGACTGATGAGATACTTGAGCTCGTTGGGGTCGCTCCCCTCGAGTTATGCACCGAGTGCGTGTTGATGATGAGATGTTGATGCGCCTAGTTGATTTACTAGTGGTCGCTTGATACCCCTGGCCGAGTTACCATGGGGTCACTTTGCTTGAGATTGAGATAGTCAGTCTGGGACGCCTCACGTAAATCCCATCCTCATGTGGATGCGTGGTAGTGGGCAGTTGCGTACCTAGACGACAGGCGCAGGCTGGACTGAGCCAGTTTTGGCAGTCTTTGAGATTGGGTGATAGAGCGGGGGGTTACATATTATGTTCTTAGATGGGTTTCCTTCCTTTGAGCATTGTTACTGAGGCATCTTAGCAATAGAGAGTGTACGCATATGATGTTATTGGTAGAGTTTTCTTGAACCTTTGATTGAGATATTTTAGCTGTAGTTTTCTTTCAGCTTACCCATTATCTATCTATCTGCATATCTACCTGTTTTGCCTCCAGTAGACTTAGTGGGCATACCGTGGATATTGGGACGGTACCCACTGAGATCTGCCTTCTGCAGTAGATCTCACACCCGCTGCGGTGACAGGTTTGAGGTGGCTGTTCCGGCTTGGTTCGCGCGGAGACAGCAGATCGAGGTGAGGACGTGGCCGATTAGTTCCTTACCAGCATTGAGAGTCTGAGGTAGATGTACCCGGTATATTTTATGTTTCCCCTTTTGTACTGGACACTCTGAGAGATCAGTGAGGATTGTTGTATTTACTTTTTATAGTTGAGAGAGACTATGTATTGAGGATTTGTTTTTATTTAGATGTTCAGTATTTGATTCTGTAGCTATTAGTTCTATATCAGCTCTGTTATATGGTTAGCTATAGATTTTTGCAGGGTAGACACTTCGTCTGTACGGCAGTTTCCGTACAGATGGCGGATCTGTTGGCGAGCCCAGGTCGCAGTTTCGACTCTGGGGCGTGACATGAGTGGTGTAATATCACAGATTTTTGGTAACGTTTTACCCTCCTGCTAACAAGGATTATGTTTGGAGAAATTGAAGTAACGGGTTTACTTAAATGGATAACCTTGAGGTGCGAGTATTTTTCTGCGATAGAGCTCGAAAAACGGAGAACGGCGGTGCGATCGGATCCGGATTCCGACTTACGGAACCCCCAGAAAGGGGGTATCACGCCTTGGGGGTTCGAATCGCGCGGAAGAGGAGCCACCGATGCCCCTAATTCAGCCATACTTTTTTTTTTTTGTAAACCATTACTCCCCGGCGCGTGTCCAGACCCGCCGCATATACAAATTCACTCAGCAAACGGGCAGAGTCTCCTTTGTATATGCACGGCGTCTCAACTACAAAGTGTCTCTCAAGGCATAACACATACAGTCTTTAACCACACCAGTTGGAGTCTCGCACACATACAACCATTCATCTCACATAATCTACTTGTTTAAACATCTACAACTAGGCAGTTGATTTGAAAGGATAAATAATCACAAGGTTTTGGAAGCGGCGCCCACCCGACGCCGTTGTTTTAGGAAAACTGTTTGAAAGCCGCATAAATCCACAGAGTTTTGAAAGCGGCACCCACCCGATGCCGAGTTTTGAAAAAGCTAGTTTGAAATCACATAAATTCCACAAGGTTTTGAAGATCCGGCGCCCACACGGTGCTCACGTTTTAAAAGCGGTTTTCGCAGATGGTTTTCTTGATTTGTTTTCTTTTCATTGTTTAAAACGGCCAAGCAAGGGAAGGAAAAATCATTGAATAGCATATGTGAAAGAAGGTACATCCACTTCGACCCCACGGAGGTGTCGCAATCCACAACTAACCAATATGAATAATAAAGAAAAAAGGGGGAAAGAGCGTCACTCTGTCTGGAATCGCTCAAAGTCAGAACGGCACCCTCGCGGCCTCACCGATGCCCTAGCACTCGCCCTTGGACGAACCTGTCACGAAGTGGGAGGTCAGTGACTAGAAATAGTATGGTAATCGAAGGGTTAAACAAAGCAAACCACATCACCGGAGCAACCGTTTCTCTCCAATACCGTCATCGGTAATCACACCCTGTACCAAAACAAAACCGGGCACCTTTTCCGACCACCGCACCGAGCCCCTACCCCGGTGTTCCCCGTCGAGCACCTGTCTCGGCCGCCGGGCACCTGCCCCGGCGTCACCGCTCACACGCCCCACCTACGGGGGCCCCCATTCCTAACGCCACCGTCGCGTGGGGTACACGGGTCAACGTACCACTTTTCCGGAAAAGCACACCCTTGCGGTGGCCAAACCGCCGGTGTGCGTGTAGCTAAACTAGAGCCTCACATCGATAGTAAGTCGAATCATATAACAGGGTTAGTAGCATAATTGGAAAAGCCTTACTATTCACCTTTGCCCCGAGCGTACTATTTCTATAAGCAAACACCTATTCCCAAAGGAAAACTCAGAAATGTACCCACCTCGTGCGTGTCGTCCTGTGCTCGACTCGTCCGTGCCCGTGCACTTGTCGCTAACGGCGTCCCGCACTCCTGTAGGGACAAGGCAAGTCAAGACTAAAAAGGCCCGGACACCGACACTGACTGTAAGACGAAAAGAACGACCGCCGTGAACCCCGGCTCCGTGCGGCGGAGTCTCGGCCTGCGGTCAGTCTCCTCCCCACGCGGCCCTGGCCCCACGCGGTGCCCCGACGGCGCGCTCGCTGCGTGGCGCGCGGCCTGCAGGCGGCCCGCGCGGCACCTGCCCGCACGGAGCCAGCCTGTGGGCGGCCCCCGTGCAGCGCGCCTGCCGCGCGGCGCCCAGCCTGCAGGCGGCCCGCGCCGCACCTGCCCGCGCGGTGCCAGCCTGCGGGCGGCGCCCCGCGCGGTGCGCCTGCCGCGCGGCGCCCCGCCTGCAGGCGGCCCGCGCGGCACCTGTCCGCGCGGTGCCAACCTGCGGGCGGCGCCCGCACGGTGCGCCCGCCGCGCGGCGCCCCGCCTGCAGGCGGCCCGCGCGGCACCTGTCCGCGTGGTGCCATCCTGCGGGCGGCGCCCGTGCGGTGCGCCTGCCGCGCGGCGCCCTGCCTGCAGGCGGCCCGCGCGGCACCAATCCGCGCGGTGCCAACCCGCGGGTGGCGCCCGCATGGTCCGCCCGCCGCGCGGCGCCCCGCCTGCAGGTGGCCCGCGCGGCACCTGCCCGCGCGGTGCCATCCTGCGGGCGGCGCCCGCGCGGTGCGCTTGCCGCGCGGCGCCCCGCCTGCAGGCTGCCCGCGCGGCACCAGCCCGCGCGGTGCAGCCTGCGGGCGGCGCCCGCGCGGTCCGCCTGCCGCGCGGCGCCCCGCCGGCAGGCGGCCCGCGCGTCACTTGCCCGCGCGGTTGCGACGGCGGCGGCGGCGTGACCCCTCCTCGCAGCGACGGCCTAAGGAAACCCCTCCAACTCCATAACCGGAAGCATCGGAAAATAAATGCGATCAAGAAAATCTCAAAGACTCACCTTGGTCCGCCGATGGAGGAGAGGGGGAAGGGGATCTTCCACCCGATGCTCGGCCGGTACCGCTAGCGAGAAGGTCCTTGGCTCGATCGCCCGAAACACTGCCGCTCCCTTTTTCCCTCGGTTGTCTCCTCTTTGCCGTACTCTATGAGAGGAAACCGAAAGGAGGCGGAATAAAAGAAAACCCTAAGTTCCAATCGCCCCAGCCCAATAGGTTAAAACATTTACCTCGAGATTCGTGCGGATCGCCGGCACGCATCCTGGGGCGCTTACGGAGGGTTCGAACTTCGAAAATTAATTCTGGATGAACCGGGAGTTGGAATCCGAAACCGATCGCGTCTGCGCGCTCCGTTCCGCGAGCTCTACCGTCTAAAATTATCCGCGGGCCCCGACGGTTTGTCCGAAAAAACACCAAAAATAAGGCCCTCGGTCGGACATTAAAAGAAGAGGGATGACGAGAAGAGTTAAAGAAAGGCCGGGTCTTACAGGGGGTGTAAGGATCGCGGTAACCGGGAGGTGCATCGAAATCCGTGCAAGTGATTATGCACGCTTTTCGAGGAGATAAGAAATTATCTTTAGGGAATTATCTCTAAGGAATATCTCCAAGGATTAATTAAATAATTAATTAATTAGAGATTGAAATACCCGATGTGGATTTGACGGTACGTACGTATGAAAAGGGAAAATAAAAGAAATAAATTAATAATAAGATTTATTTATTTCCCGTATACCGAAAGGAAAACCCTAGTTTTAAAAGATCGCCTCCTAAAACCCTTCCCTCTTGTGCGTGCCGAAAACAAAACGAAACCCTATTTCGAAAAGAGAGAAAAGAAAAAAGAAAAGGAAACCCTAACCGGAGGAAAAAGAAATAGAGAAGGAAGAAGCAGAGGAACCCGATCGCCCCGATCGACGTACCGGAGACCGGAGAACGAGACATCACCGCCATCGGAGGGTGGATCCGGATTCTCACCACCGCAAAGAACAGAGATCGGGATCGCGTTGCCTCCTCCATCGGAGTAAGGTTAGGAATCGTTATCTCTCTCCTTCGTCGGTTTAATCGTAGGATTTACCGTGTTCTTTCGAGATCGGTTTAATCCGTGAATCGATCATGGGTTTTTGATTGATTATGATCGGTGATTTGTTCGTGTTTTGACCGGGTTTAATCGATGGTTTTTAATCGGTCTTGATCGGAGGCTTGATTGGGTTACCGATCGACGTTTTGTTTGGCCTCCGATCAATGGTTTTTTCGTCGGAGCGATCCGGGATTTTTGTTTGGGTTATTTTGCGTGTTTCGTCGGAGCATGGGTGTCACGCCCCAGAGGTTCTAAAAGAGCGGAAAATGTACCCATTTTTTTTTTTTGAAATAGACCTCGCCCCCGGCGCGTATCAGACCCGCCACATATACCAATTCACTCCCCAAACAGGCGGAGTCTCCTTTGTATATGCACGACGTTACCAATAGAGCACATACTTTAACCATTCCAACCATGACAGACAAAGAGGGAAGAATACAATAAATCATACCATCACCGCTATCTCATACAACCTATAGCATAAACCCATGGGTTTTGTAAATCGGTGCCCACTCGACACCCAGCTTTTCCAAAACATTTTCGCAAACTCTTTGGGCGGCCATTAACTTGAAAGGATAAATCCACGGGTTTTAAAATCGGTGCCCACACGGCACCTGCTTTGAAAACACTTTTGAAACCGGGTTTGCATTTGAAAACTAGCCGCAAATACACATCGTACATTTACCAATTAGTTATAGGAAAACATCATTCCAACATCCATTAGCAACCACAATATATGTATCACAGTTTAACTAACCATAGTATGACGAAATAACCAAAAGTAAAGAAGATAACGTATCGTTTACTAGCCCTCATGGCTAGGGTCCTCTAGCGGATGCCTCCCCGTCGTCCCAAACCCCACCCCTATTCGAACCTGTCAGAGAGTGGGTTGTCAGTGACTGATAAAGTAGAGAAACATATAAGTAAATGCAATAACAGAAAGAACACACCGAAACACTGGAGCATTTACTTCCCTCCCCTTCCCCTCTTATGTATCGCTAAATCCCTGTCGAAAGTCACACTGGGCACCTACCCCAGCTTTCAGAATGTTTTGGGCCCCAACCCCAAGACCGTACTCATCTCCTTGGTGCCCCCAACCCCTCCACTACCCAAGTAGCAGTCGCCTCTCCTTGAGGGGTCCCCACTAACCTCCCCTTGTGGGGTACACGGGTAAAGTAACTTACCATCTTTCCGAAAAAATACACCCTGTGCAGTGGCCAAACTGCCGGTGTGCGTGTAAGCAATATGAGTGTCATAATAGCGTTGCGACCTCAGCCGCTTTGGTCAGAATGGTCTGACGATCCTGCGACCGCAGCCGCCTTGATTAACATGATAACGATCTCGCGACCGCAGCCGCTTTGATTAACACGATAAAAGGGATTCACAGGCTATGGGGTTAGTCAAAATACCAAATATATCTACTTTATCAAAACGAATATTCGGGAATGACACCACGCCAGAAATAACCAAAATTACCCACCTCGATTGTGCGAAGACTGCACTCCGGAGACCGAACTTTGCTCTCCGTTGACGCCCGGACCTAGAAGTAGTCCCCAAAAGAGCCGCGGTCAGATCAAAAATACAACAGCATATAAACCGAGCCCGAAAACTCAAAAACACTAATGACAACTTGACCCGGCGGTGGCGTCCGCGCGCGTTGAGCGACGCGGCCGCCCCCCCCCCCCCCGCGGCGTTGCGGTCATATGACCGCGCGGGCCCCAGCCCCGCGCGGCGTTGCGGTCGTACGGCCGCGCGGGCCCCAGCCCCGCACGGGCCCTAGCTTCGTGCGGTGCAAGCCGCGGCCGCGCGGGCACCAACCCCGCGCGGCAACCTCCGCAACCGTGCGGGCCTTAGCCCCGCACGGTGCGAGCCACGGCCGCGCGGGCACCGGCCCCGCGAAGCACTTGCCACGGCCGCGCAGGCACCGTCCCGGCGCGGCACTTGCCGCGGCCGCGTAGGCACCGTCCCCGCGCGGCACGCGCCGCAACCGCGCGGGCGTCCGCCCGCGCTGCACCCATCGCAGCCGCGCAGGCATGGCCCCGCGCGGCACACGCTGCCGCCGCTGCGCGGGCGCCCGCCCGCACGGCACGAAGCGCAGGCGCGCGGGCGCGGCACGCGCTACCGCCGCCGCACGGGCACCCGCCCGCGCGGCACGAAACGTAGCCGCGCGGGCTTGGCCCCCGCGCGGCATGTGCTGCCGCCGCTGCGCGGGCGCCCGCCCGCGCGCCACGAAACGCAGTCGCGCGGGCACGGTCCCCGCGCGGCACGCGCTGCCACCGCGCGGCACCGGTTACGGCCGCGCGAGCATGCGCCCCGCGCGGGCGCCCGCCCGCGCGGCACTCGCCGTGGCCGCGCGCCGCGGGGGCCGTGCCCGCGCGGCACCGGTTGCGGCCGCGCGAGCATGCGCCCCGCGCGGGCGCCCGCCCGCGCGGCACTCGCCGCGGCCGCGCGGGCGCCGGCCCGAGCGGCGCTTGCCGCGGCCGCGCGGGCACCGGCCCCGCGCGGCGCTTACCCTAGCCACGGCCACGTGGGAACCTTGGTCCCGCGCGGCACCGGTCGCGGCCGCGCGGGTACCGTCCCGCACGGCGCGTATCACGGTCGCGGCGGCGATTGCCCTAGGGCTTTGCGGCGGCAACGCATAGGGTAGCAAACGGCTACCCTAAGACTCCGTAAAAGACCCAACCGAAAACCGAGCGAAACTACACGAAAAATAAATCTAGCTTACCTCTAATCGTCGGAGATGGTGACCCATTCACGCTCCCGGCTTCGGCACGCTCGTCGGGAGGGTTTGGGGTCCTTTCGCCTTCTCTTTCTTTCCCACCGTTTCCTTCCGATTAGGGTTTCGCCTTTTTCCTTCTTTTTCGCTCGTTTCCTCCTCTCGTTTCCTTCCGATTAGGGTTTAGCCTTTTCCTTTTTTTTTCTTTCTTTCGGGAGAAGTCACAAATTAATCTTTTTGTACGACAAAATCCACATCGGGTATTTTAAAATCCTAATAAATTAATTCCTCAATTAATTAATTCCTCAATTAATTAATTCCTCAATTAATTAAATCCTCAGATAAAATCCTTCGGGATAATTCTTTAAAGATAAATCCCTCTTTTTCCTCGGAAAGCGTGCCAAATCACTTACGCGGATTTCGATGCACCCCCTGGCCATTGCGATCACTTTCTACCCTTTTCTGGGAGTTCCGTAAGTCAGAATCCGGATCCGATCGCACCGCCGTTCTCCGTTTTCCGAGCTCTATCGCAGAAAAATACCCGCACCTCCAAATTATCGACTTAAGTAAACACATTACATTCATTACCATAAACGGAAACTTTGTTAGCAGGAGGTATAAAGTGTTACAAAAATCTATGATATTACAATGGGGGAGTCAACGGGAGGCCGCCGCCGCCGTAACGGCGGCGGTCCACACGCGAAACGGGGTGCTACTGTTCACCCCGTACAGCCCCCAAGCCACGCAGTCCACGGCACGGGCGTGCACCCGGCGCACGCCTCCGCGGCCTGGAGACGCAGACCCGGTGCACAGGTGTGTGCGCCAGACCGGCTGGCAGCCGCGCGGTCCACGCGCCGGGCGTGCACCCGGCGCACGCATCCACGGCTGGGAGGCGCGGACCCGGCGCACGGGAGCGTGCACCAGACCGGCCCCATAGGCGCGGTCCATGCCTGGGCGTGCGCCCGGTGTTGCCGCCGCGACCGGGAACTGGTGAACCCGGCGCGCGCCTCTTGCCGTGCGCGGCCCGGCCCAAGGCTCGGCAGTCTACAAAACAGCGCGGGCCCGGTCTGCGGCGCCGCCACCCTTGGCCGCAGACCCGGTCCAGGCCCGGCTCCGTGCACCCGCCCCCAATGGAAGAGTCCGGTAGCTCCGTTTTCGGCCCGTTTCGCCTCATTTTCGAGGTTTTTTTACCACGACAATATTTTTAACAACGATGTAGTGCTTTCGGGACAATTTTTGGTTCGACGGTTTAGTTGGACGACACGGTCCGCTTGGCACAGTGATTTTGGTTTTTCGTCGGTCTATTGTTACAGTGGTCGGGACCACTGATTTTGCCTGTTTAGGGTAAAAGTGTTAAAAGGTGTTTTGGTTATTTTATTAGGCCGCGTGAAGTTCCGATTGCCTAGGAGGGATATGGGTGCGGTCATTTATCTTCGTTCAGGTTGGTACCTTTGGTTATTTGTGGTGTAATGTCGTCCTGTGTATTTTGCATTATAAAGTAGATGTTTTTGGTAAACTGTCTAACCCCATTGCATGTAAATCCCGTTTATTATTCTAACTGAGGCGGCTGAGGTCGCAATATCGTTTTATGTTCTAACTAAGGCGGTTGAGGTCACAATATCGTTTCATGTTCTAACCGGGGCCGCTGCGGTCGCAGTTTCGTTTTATATGCTCATATTGCTTACACGCACACCGGCGGTTTGGCCACCGCACAGGGTGTATTTTTCCGGAAAGATGGTAAGGATTACCCGTGTACCCCACGACTCGTGATAATGGGGATCCCTCAAGGAGAGGCGATTGCTACTTGGACAGTGGAGGGGATTGGAGGCACCAATAAAGTGAGCACGGTATTTGGGGTTGGGGCCCAACTTATTTCAAATCTAGGGTAGGTGCCCAGTGAGCTTTGTGACAGGGATTTAGCGGTACATGAGGGGGAAGTAAATGCTCCAGTGTATCGGTTTGTTCTTTTCAGTTATTGCATTTACTGTTTATATCTACTTTATCAGTCACTGACTGCCCACACTGTGACAGGTCCGAGTAGGGGTGGGAACCGGGACGATGGTGAGGCAACGGTTATAGGACCCTAGCCCTTGAGGCTCGTAAACTTTACAGTTTATGGTTTTCTTTTATTGCGTTTGGTTAGTCTAGCTGTGATTACTTGTGCATGATTTCTTGTGGATGTTGGATTGAGGACTTAGTATATCTATGAATGTGGAGATGTATGAATGCGGCTCATTTTCAAATACAAACGTGGTTTCAAAAGTATTTTCAAACCAAGTGTCGTGTGGGCACTGATTTCAAAATTCGTAGATTTATCCTTTCAAGTAAGGTGGCCGCTTAAAAGAGTTTGCGAAAATATTTTGTAAAACCGGGTGTCGAGTGGACACCGACTTTCAAACCTATGGGTTTATGGTGTAGTTTCAATATGATAAATGTGACTGTATGGTTTGTTAGGTTATATGTAATAAGGATCTAAATAGGGGAAAAAACACCTAGAGGGGGGTGAATAGGTGTAAACGTATAAACACTCAAAAATCGTTGCGATAAAAACCCAATGCGGAAATAAAAATAATACGCAAGATTTTTACGTGGAAAACTCCATCACCGGAGTAAAAAACCACGGGACGGATAACACGGCAGAAATCCACTAGAATTAAAACATGTACAAGGTGATTTACCATACACACTTACGACTCAACCTTTTCCATACGCTCCTAGAGGATCTTCTCCGCTCGCTCCACGACGCTTCTCGAATCCACGATCTGCGCCCAACGCCGAATCCACGGCGTCCAACGTCGAATCCACGACGTCCGACCGAATCCACGGTCTTCACCCAATAGCACCCTTCGAATCCACGAACGTGCCTCGCTCCGAATCCACGAGAGCGGTTGAACCTTGAATCCACAAGGACACGCGAATCCACGCGCCGATTTTTGGGGTAAATCGTTGTTTTTGGTGGTGATGATCCGCCGAATACTTAGATCAAAGATAGATCGGAAATACCATCTAAGTATTCATTAGTTTGATTCAACTCAAGATGTGAGTATGAAAACCTAGAATCAAACTAATCACTATAGATGAAGAAACATAGAGTATTCTCTAATGATTTCCTTTCTTCTCTATATGTGGATCTAGAGCCGTATAAGATGATATATGAAAATGACGGCTATGTGGATTATTTTTGTATTTACCCTAGAAAAGAGTCATAGGGTCTATTTATAGGTTAGAAACCCTAGGAAGGAGATAAGAATCAAAAACCTAACATTTCTGGAAATTTGACGGACGACGATCCAGATCGGATTTGGGCGATCCGGATTACAGTAGCAATAAAGACGGTTTCCAGAAAATCACACGTTCGGGATCCGGATCGGATTGTCTGATCCGGATCGTTCATACAATTCAGAAAACTCAACGTTCGGGATCCGGATCGTGAGATGCTGCGATCCGGATTGAAGTATTGTATGAAACAACAACCTTCGGGATCCGGATCGCTGGCTCTGATCCGGATCCTGAACTTGTCCGAACACCAGTTTTTGATGTTTATTCAAAGAAAGATTCTTCCAAGTGTTTCTACACTACAAGAAGTATTCGGATCACACAAAATCTTTAGTTAAACATACCTGATCCTTTTGAATTCTTCTTTCTTGAGATTGAGTTAAATGATCCAACTTCCTTCACCTTCAATCTTCAAGACTTGAGACTTTCACGAAACTATGCCAACTTAAATTCCGTAACAATCTCCCCCTTTGGCGGTTTCGTGACAAAACACAGATCCACTAAAGAAAATTCAAAAAGATATTTTTGTTGCTATCACCATACAACAAAAATTTACAATGGAGATCCGAAAATTTAAAAACATGAGATAAACTCCTAAAACAGACTCTAGACTTAGACATCTGTACTCTCTGCACAAGGAAATCATTCTTGACAAAAAGAGATCGTTAGATACCTCAAGAATATTTAGCATACAAAACCTAGTACAGAGATAGAGTTTATCTAATCATCATGACATTTGAGAATTCAGATATGTAAGAGAATCATAGTCAAAAGCCAACATATCTTCTATGCAATCAAAAACCAAATGTCATAAAATGTTAGTCCAACATCAACTTGTTAGTCATATTACATGCCCAAATAGTTAGTCGAATAGTTAGTAGAGACATGCAAACAATCAC
The DNA here is from genome assembly GCA_029204045.2 of Tillandsia leiboldiana. Classification (NCBI taxonomy): domain Eukaryota; kingdom Viridiplantae; phylum Streptophyta; class Magnoliopsida; order Poales; family Bromeliaceae; genus Tillandsia; species Tillandsia leiboldiana. The sequence continues at coordinate 23,156,137 of CM055071.1, forward strand.
AAGATAAAAACCAAAGTTGAAGTTGAAGTGATACTTACCTTGATGTATACAAAATTTTCACATCAGCATTGTTCATCATTGTACCTTGATGTATACAAGATCACAATTTTCACAATATCATTGTTCAAGTTCTCTAAACTCTCTCCCCCTTTTTGTCACAAACAAAGCCAAAATTACCAAAAATTGAAGGAGAGTTAAAAATTTCAAAGAAAATGTTCCGAAATTTAAGAACTAGAACTGAAAAACTTGAAAAACCTGCACAAGAAAAGGTTAAAAATCTGCAAAAGAATAAAAAGAAGGGAATCAGTCATCAGATTCGGAGTCTTCAGAGCTCGTGCAGCCCATCTTAGAAAACATCTTTTTCACCAGCTTGTTCATTGAATTGACCTTCTTAGTTATGGTAATGTGAGCTGCCGTGATGAGCTCGAGCTCATTGGAGATTCTCGTCTGTGCCTTCGAAATCTGTTCCTGCTCAACAGATAATCGTTGTTGTTCTTTGTAGATGGATGAGACTGATGCTTCATCCGCTGGTGTGGGTGCTGGTTGTGATGGTGACGCGGAAGTGCCGCTACTAGGTTTTGTTCCGCACGGAGGGACTGGAGTGACATGGGGCAATTTGTGAAGTGACTTCACAACGGTGGACTCATCGATCATACCCAAACATTGATGATAAGTCGGTGAGGTAATGTCAACCTGAAATTTCTTCAAGATCCTCATTATAATCAGTGGAAATGGAATTCTTTCTGTGGGATGAGGGTGCTCAACATATCTTGTCATTCTATTCCAAATAATGTATGGAATGTTGATATTCAATCCCATTGCCTCAGACGGATGTCCTAAGAGATACAAAAATAGCATTCGATCCCATCTCAAGACTTTCGTCTGCATATTTGGAAGGATATTGTAACAAGTGATGAAGTTTAGAAATCGGTACTCAAGACGAAGTTCCTTGGATATGATCGATTTCTCCATTGATTGCGTTCCTTCCAAACAAATTCCCTTTATAACCATTTGCCACACAGTGTTCGTCAAAACCTTTCCTTTCAAGTAATTAACTCCTGTCTTGCTGGCAGGCATTCCCAAAACCTCGCCAATCAATTGTGGAGTAAATTTGAATCTTGTGCCTTGGATGTTCGTGTAAAATTCCATTGGACCGTTTTCAATTTCACGAAGGTGCCGTGCATTTGTATAGAAGGCCCTTACAAGATGCAGACAGTATCCAAGCACTTCTGGAAATCGACAAACTTGAATAAGGTTTGCTTGTTCAATCAGAACGCCAAACTCAGGAGAGTGATCTCGTAGAGCCTCTATATTGACATGCCTCTCACCAATGCATTCACGATTCTCAAATGCCCTTAGGCGATCCGAATTAACGAACACTTGTTCCTCCCGAGGTGGAGAATCCGGAATAATCGGTTCGTTAGACATGAAACCTCGTGCTCGTCCAAACCGTCGAGCGAGTCGTTTCCTTTTCACCGAGATGGTTGGTGCAGTCATAGGTGCTTTACCTTTGTCCATGGGTGCTTTTCTTTCGATGCATCGGACGCTTTTCCTTTTGAACCATCAGACGCCTTTTGTTCAGGCAATGAGTCATCATCATCTGTCAATTCACTCCAATCTACCTCGTGACAATCTACTTCTGTGTCGCTGATCACATGAAACTCACCCTTTTGTTGTGTTTTCTTAGCTCTTTTTAACTTGTTTGTGGCCCGAGTGTGCACCATAGTGACCAATAAAAGAATGATCCATGAGAATCCCATTGATCCAAGTGCTTTAAGAAGATTAAAATCCTGTGAGCAACAACTCAAGAACACATGAGAAAATTGTTAATTTTCAAAGATTTAAAAAATTGTACCCAAACAATCATAATCATGTAGAGAGACTAAGAATCAAATTAGTTTTGCAAAAAGGACTTTTAAAAATAGATCAATTGCATGATTTTCGAAAATCCTTATTATATGCCCTAAAACCGAAATTTTAGAAATCGAAGCCTAAAAATCCGTTAATCAGGAGAATACCTAGCATATAATCAAAACTAATCTACCCAGAGTTCTTATTTCAAAAGAAATTTGATCAAAAACCATCCACAAACAAAGTTGATTCCAAGAAATTCATCACGTTGAGGAGGAAAAGAGAAAAACGGTGAAAAACCAGATTTTGATCAATAAAACTTACTTGGAGTTGAAGAACTTGAGTTTGAAAGCTTCCAGGAAGGATGAAATCTAGAGAGAGAGGCTCTGGAAACTTTGGAACAAAAGATTGGAGTAAAAGAAATCAAAACCCTTTGTTCTTTATAAAACCCTAGCCGCGATCCGATCAGTTCATGATTGCGATCCGGATCGGCTTGCCCGCAGTGAGAAACTGCGTTCGGGATCCGGATCGGCAGGTCCAATCCGGATCGTCAGCCCGCAGAAGAATACCTGCGTTCGGGATCCGGATCATCTTGCCCGATCCGGATCGGCTCCAACTTTGTTCTTTAGAAAATTTCAGAGAAATTCAAGAAAAAACCAGAAAAAGATTGTAAGCACAAATGTGTATCAACTTTAAACAAAATCATCGTTTACATACACAAGAATTAGATTATGCCAAAACTATCAATAATATCCAAAAATGAAACGAGAATTTACAAGAATTAAATCCCTTAAAGTTGAACACCTTCAATTACATCTAACTTGATCTTATGAGTAATGCCTTTATCAAATCATCAATTCAGTAAAGAAAATGAAATACAAAGATCAATAGATGTTTGAAATCCCAAATATAGTAGATAATGTATCTAGACAATCTGTTGAAGAGAGTGGCTCTTTGAGCATCTTTCTTTAAAAACCCACCTTATACCAACCTTGAAATTTGACGAAGTCAAGTATTTCAACATGCATTTTACTTAATCAAAAATTTGAACAACCATGCTTGGTATACATGTGGTAGCTGCACACAATACTCGGACGACCGAGGTGGTAGCTCTTTCCTCCATGTGGTGGTAGTTTTCGCACTCCTCATTGGGATGTAACTCTTTCCACATCTTTTGAGCATTTTACTTTTTCTATGACTCCCCCTCAATTGGCTATCAATTATTTAAGATATAAAGTATTCAACCAAATATTGATCTCGATTTCATACTCGACTAGCATCAAATAAGATAATGACTATACCAAGAGATCATTGAGAGAGAGAAATTGACTTTGATCACTTAGAAGATGATTTAATTAACATAAATGATCATTGCAATAGTGAAATATGATGATGGCAAAAGCATAATAAATTCTAAATGTGCGAAAAGATGCATTAAAGTCAATTATGATCTATGCTCAATTAATGTCCTATGTACAAACATAGATAATGAACAAAACAAAAACAAATACAAAACCTATCCTAAGCAAAGGTTTCAAAAGAAGTTTATTTCAAGGAAAGCATTCCAATTGCTTTTCGTAAATGAATAAAACGTTTTTGATCCAAGGTTTTGTTAAAAAGTCAGGCCAATTGATCCTCAGTTGAAATATATGAAAGTTGAAGAGTATTTGATTCAACTAGCTCTCTAAGAAAATGATATCTAAGTTCAATATGTTTTGTTCTAGAGTGCAACACAGGGTTTTTAGAAATGTTAATTGCACTTGTGTTGGTCACAAAGAATTGTTACCGAAGATGCTGAAATGCGGAAGTCCTCAATACGCTTTTCATCCAAATGAGTTGAGTTGAGGCAACTTCCAGCTGAAATGTATTCCGCTTCGGCAGTCGAGAGTGCTATGCAATTCTGCTTTTTACTGTGGCCATGCAACAAGGCAATGGCCAAGATAGAAGCATGCACCACTCGTGCTTTTCCGATCATCCACTGAGCCTGCCCAATCGCATCTGAGTATCCAACAAGATCCAGACTTGTTCCCATAGGATACCAAATTCCGAAATTAATTGATCCTTTGATGTACCGGATGATCCTTTTCACCGCTTTCAGGTGAACCTCCTTTGGTGCTGATTGATATCTCGCGCAAATCCCAACACTAAAGATATATCCGGGCGACTAGCCGTGAGGTAAAGTAGACTTCCAATCATACTTCTATACAGTTTCTCGTCTACATTCTCACTATGTGATTCACTTCCAAGTCCCTTGTGGCTAGTTCCCATTGGAGTTGGAAAATCTTTACAATTTTCTAGATCAAACTTTTTGACCAACTCCATTGCATACTTGGATTGACTCAAGTGAATACCTTCATCATTTTGTTTAATTTGCAATCCAAGAAATAAGTCAATTCGCCCATCATGGACATCTCAAATTCGCTTTCCATGGTCTCCGCGAATTTAGAAGCATCATTATCCTTGTTGCGCCAAATACAATGTCATCGACATAGATTTGTGCTACAATGAAATTGCTTTGATAATGCTTCACAAAGAGAGTCCTATCAGCTCCCCCTCGAGTATAGCCCTTCTCCAAAAGGTGCTTTGTTAACCTTTCGTACCATGCTCGCGGTGCTTGTTTCAGACCGTAAAGAGCCTTTTTCAAACGAAAAACATGGTTAGGTTGTTTATGATCTACAAAACCTTTCGGTTGAGCTACATAAACTTCCTCATTTAAAAACCCATTTAGAAATGCGCTCTTAACGTCCATTTGAAATAATTTGATTTTAAAATGACAAGCAATAGCAAATAGTATACGAATGGACTCGAGTCTAGCTACAGGGGCGAAAGTTTCGTCAAAGTCTATACCTTCTACTTGAGAGTAGCCTTGAGCAACTAATCGTGCCTTGTTCCTGATGATAGTACCATCCTCATTTTTCTTGTTCTTGAAGATCCATTTGGTACCTATCACATTATGTTGCTTTGGAGGCTTCGTTAATTCCCAGACTTTGTTTCGCTCAATTGATGGAGCTCTTCCTGCATTGCTTTAATCCAGTAGTCATCCTGAAGAGCTTCATCTATGTTCTTTGGTTCGATTAAAGATACGTAGCAAGCGAATCCGCAAACCAACTGCCTCCGAGTTCTAACTCCTTCTTGTGGATCTCCAATGATGTTCGATTCCGGATGATCCTTGGAGATTCGTAACGTTTGTTGAAACGGAGTACTCGGAGATACATGAGATGATTCCTGCACATCAGATAAACTAGAAGAACCATTAGATGCATCATTAATATTGGAAGTATTATATGAGAAGATGCCTAGCAGGAGAATCATCATCTAGAGAGATATCGAGGGTAGATTTTTCAGATCCAAAGTGAAAAGCTTCATCTACTTTAACATTTATAGATTCTACGATCGTCTTAGATTCAATGTTAAATACTCGATATGCTCTGCTATTCGTAGAATAACCCAAAAGATCCCTTCATCACTTCGAGAGTCGAACTTTCCAAGATTTTCACGGTCACGTAAATGTAACATCGACTCCCGAAGAACGAAAGTATTTGATATCCGGTTTTCTACTAAACCACAGCTCATATGGTGTATTTAAAGTTCCTGGGCGCAAAGTAAACTCTATTAATGACATAGACAGCGGTGTTCACAGGCTTCAGCCCAAAAATGTAGCGGTAAATTCCGGCTATGAAGCATCACACGCGCCAA
>CM055071.1:23161783-23203850 GCA_029204045.2 Tillandsia leiboldiana
AATACAAACAGGCTGGCAAAAAGCCAGACCCAAAAAGCAATAAACAAAAGCTGTCTGAGAAACCAGGTACCCAAAAGATCAGCTACAACCCTCGGGAGGTCCCTTCTAGTACGCGATGGCTTGCCCGATCCAGTGTGACGGCCCAGCAACTCCCACTGAGGATCTGCAAAACCAGGGAAGAAAAGTAACAAGAAAAACAATGGGGTAAGTATACAATAAACAGTAGCATCCACTAGGGGTAAAGCCTCAGCTAGATATGCCCACCGGTGATCAGAGGCAAAAAAAGGGAAAGGAAAAGAAAGGGGGTGTAGATAGCGGGAGGGAGACGGAGCAAATGCTAAAATGCTATCCCTAATATTGCCTCTACACGATAAAGCCACACACGGATGGGAAAAGGAAGGCATCAGTATTAAGAAGAAAGAAAGGTGTCCAAAGGACCAATTGACGCAGTGGACACTGGCACTGCATGTCTGCGCGACGGGATGCAGCTACGCATAAACACCGAAGCACAAGAGTCCCGGACGCAAGTCTGTCTGCCGTGCACTCGAGTAGTCGCACTCGTGGGGATGGACCCCACCGAGGAAAGTCAATGGTAACCACAAGTACATGAGATGCAGACTGGATCGAGACTCAAAGAAGGGGGAAAAACCCTCCACTAAAGAAAGCCCGATCCAAAACACCACTCTGATTGCAATAGTATGAAGCCGGTCGACCACCCAAGATCCGTGTCCGCCGCAAACACCCTGACATAAAACCCAACCTGTCCAAATCCCCAATATCGGACTACACTGTCAACACACGCTCGAACCTGAGCGACTAAGCCGCAGTGTCAATACTAGGGAGGAGAAAAGAGTAAATGCAGGTTTCTCAAGTCAAGTCCCCAAAAATAGTATAGCAGTAAAAGATGACATAATCATGTGACCCATTAATCATGCATTGTCTCAATATTTTTGTCCAGTTTTCCGAGAATAGCAGTGTAGAGTGACATAAGCTAGGGTGACAGTCCATAAGAATAATCATAAGTTTTGCAGTCCTCAATTATTATACTTTGTCTCTAAGCATACAGTCCCGAAATTAAGCGATTAAAACAAGTAATCAGTCTAACAATAATTTTTCATGGATTAGATAACCATAATTTGCCTCCCTAAAGCATGCGAGTCTACCAATAACGCATTTCGCATCATCAAAACAGGGGTACTGCTATTCCTAGTGGCATAACAAAGGAGAGGAGTTACAAAACCACCCACCTGGTGCAAACTTCCAAGTCCGTACAGCTAGAAAATACCAAAACTCCAAAATCCTTGCTCCCACAATTTAGCACACCCGAAATATTCCTGGTACAATACAAAGCTCACTAATTACACTTAGGCTCCCAATTATGCTGCTCTTAATAACCAACTACAACCTCGGATTCAAAACTGTTAAATTATCACCTGCAGAAAGTGCCCAGAAAATTCCAAGAAATAACAGCGATCCGTCCGCGTCGATAGCTTCGCAACGGTACCTTGCACGCCCAAATCCGAGTTCGGTAAGTCAAGATAAAAATTCGGCAAGGGGGTACACTCATACAAAAATCTGTGCTAAAAACTGTGCACTGTTCACTGAGAAAACAGTAATTTTCACCTCGAAATAAACCTCAGGAAAATCCAAGAAAAATACGAGCGTGTTCCTTGCGATCCGTAGATGAAAAAGTTGTACAAGCTCGTTTCCGTCTGATGCTCGTGCGCGAAGATATGGCCAAAATACCCCGCTGCTGTCAAGGAAGTCCACACAGAAAAAGGGGTCACTGTTTGCCTCGGGATCCGTGCCAAAACCTCGAAACGAGAAAGCGCCAAACGAAAGATGAAGTCCTACTCTTAGGAGTCTGCCGGCGCAAGAATCACAGCAAAATGATCTCGGGGTAGCCCAGGGGAGCTAAAACACTGTCGCTGCGCCGAAGAAGAACCCAGGAATGCAACGTCGCGCCGCACCGTAAAATGGGGAACCTCGGGATTCGAGCCTCCAAAATCTTGAAACTTGGCAGGAAGATCGAGGGTGAAGAGGTGAACAACTTTGCTTGAGGGGGCTCGGGCAGAGAGTGAGAGGGTTGAGAGAAAAAGGCAAAGGAAGGGGGCTCGGGTTGCCTTTAAATAGGCTGAAGAAAACAATTGCAGAAATACCCTATGTGTCCCCACTTCCGGGCGCCGCAAATTTTCGGGCGGCTACAGTAATGGGCCCGGCCCATTACTGTTCAAGCCCGAAACGCCGTGGGCCGGCCACGTAGCCCAGCACTGTGCTTCCCCGGGCCCCGCTGCACCCGGCGCACCTGCGCCAGCCAATGGCGTCGCGCCACGTGGCCCCGGCAACCCGTGCACCGCGCACGTGGCCCCGTGCACCGCGCACGTCCGCGGCTGACCCGGGCCGTACGGCCACCTGCCCTGCCGTACGGCCACCTGCCCCGGTCACCGACTCCACCAATCGCGTGGACCCGGGAGCACAACACGGACCAATATCCTCACGCCACGTGTCCACCCGGTCCACCGTGCACCCGGACCAAATTCCGTGGACCGCGTCTGCAGCGCCGGCCAACCGGAAAGCGCCACGTGGCCCGCCCCGGCGCACGACCTCCGCGGTGGGACCGCGCGCCTGCCCGCGCTCCCGGCCGCCTGCCCGCGCCCTGCCCGCGCCCTGTGCCGCCGCCTGCCGCCTGCCCGAGGCTTGCGCCGCCGCCCGCCGGCGCTGCCCGCCGCCGCCGGCGATCGTCGGAACACTGTTCCGGCGTGAACAGTAACCGCAGCCCAAAAACATCAAGTAAAAAGCCCATCTTGACCGTTTTCGCGCGCTGATTCCAAAACGGTGTCCATTTTGCCAAATTCCACTCCTAAAATTTGCCGGAGGCTCCCGCAAACACCGAAAACTGCCAAAACTTCCGGGAGCCCGCTTTTGGGCATCCGGACTCAGAATTAAGCAAACAAAAACCCATTCTCAAGCGTTTTTCCGCGCTGAATCCCAAATCCACTCTCCGTTTGGCCAAATTCCTTTTCTAAAATTCGGCAAAGCAGCCGAAGGCCAAACAGCCAACCAAAGCTCACCGGGTCCATCTGTGGCATCCCTTTGATGCACCATGGGCCAGATACACCATCAACAGGTGTTTGCACAGTGGATTCATGGGAAAAGCTGTAAGGAGTTTAGGGGCCCTATATCCTCCCCCACTAAAAAAAAAGTTTCGTCCCCGAAACAAAGAAAACAGAACAGACGTACCTCAAATAGAAGTCTCGAATAAGAAAGGGTAGGCATCCCTCATCTCTGTCTCCAGCTCCCAAGTAGCCTCTCGCTCCTCATGATTGCTCCACAGGATCTTCACATATGGAATGGCCCGGTTGCGCAATTCCCTCACCTCACGAGCAAGAATCCGCAACGGGCGCTCCCCGTAGACCAAGTCCTCGCCGATCTCCAACGAAGTGAAGTCAATCACGTGCGACGGGTCAAAAACATATCTCCTCAGAGCTGAGACATGGAAGACATCATGAACTCCGGCCAGGCGCGGGGGTAAAGCAACTCTGTATGCCATAGGACCAACTCTGTCAAGTACCTCAAAGGGTCCAATAAAGTGGGGACTGAGCTTTCCCCGTACTCCAAATCTCCGGACCCCTTTCGAGAGCGAGACCTTCAAAAGACATGATCACCAACCCGAAACTCCAGGTCTCGCCGTCGAGTGTCGGCGTAGCTCCTCTGACGACTCTGGGCTGTCACAAGGTGTCGGCGAATGACTCTGACCTTTTCCTCAGCCTCCAAAAGCAAATCCGGTCCTAAAGTCCTTCTCTCACCCACGTCACTCCAAAATAAGGGAGACCGACACTTGCGTCCATACAACGCCTCAAACGGAGCCATCTGGATGCTCGCCTGATAGCTGTTGTTGTACGCGAACTCAACCAACGACATGTGCCGGTACCACCCTCCCCCAAAATCCATAACGCACGCTCTCAACATATCCTCGAGGGTCTGTATGGTGCGTTCTGACTGTCCATCGGTCTGCGGGTGGAAAGCAGTGCTAAACCTGAGCTGAGTCCCCAATGCAGAATGCAAACTCCCCCAAAAGCGTGATACGAATCTCGGGTCTCGATCTGACACAATCGAAACAGGTATGCCGTGAAGCCTCACTATCTCATCCAGATATAACTGTGCCAAACGCTCCAGTGACCAGGTCATCTGAACCGGTAAAATGTGCGCCGACTTGGTGAGTCTGTCAACAATAACCCAGACCGCATCAGCCCCGCTCTGCGCCCTCGGCAATCCAGCGCCGAAATCCATAGTGACGTGGTCCCATTTCCACTCGGGAATTGGAAGACTCTGCAACTTACCAGCAGGAACGCGATACTCTGCTTTCACTTGCTGGCAAGTTAAACAATGAGCTACGAATCTCCCAATGTCCCGCTTCATCCCGGGCCACCAAACTGTGCCTTGAGGTCCTTATACATCTTAGTACCTCCAGGATGGATGGTATAAGGTGTAAAATGGGCCTCCCTCAAAATCTGATCTCTAATCTCCTGATCCATAGGCACACACACTCGGTCCCTGTACCGCAGTACTCCCGAGCTATCCACAGAAAAAATCCCCTGTCTGATCCGCCTGAAGCTGCGTCCTAATCCTCATCAAGTAGGGGTCCTCACTCTGAGTGTCCCTGATCCTCTCCAACAGAGTGGGCTGCAAGACCATAGACATGAGTCTAGCAGAGACCCCAGGGGATACTACCTCCAACTGTAACCGCCTCATCTGCTCGACCAACGGCGCCTGCTGCGAGATCAATAAGCTCAGACTCGTCCTCCTACTCAAAGCATCTGCCACGACGTTGGCCTTGCCGGGATGGTAAAGGATACTCAGCTCGTAATCCTTTAACAACTCCAACCACCGGCGTTGCCTCAAATTCAGCTCATTTTGGTGTGAACAGATACTTCAAGCTCTTGTGATCAGTATATATCTCGCAATGCTCTCCATACAAATAATGCCGCCACAGCTTCAGAGCAAACACAACCGCAGCCAACTCCAGATCATGAGTAGGGTAATTTTTCTCATAGTCCTTCAATTACCGCGAAGCATAGGCAATTACCCTACCATGCTGCATCAACACACACCCCAGACCACTATGTGAGGCATCACTGTAGATCACAAATCCTTCCCCCATAACTGGGAGGGCAAGGATTGGAGCGGTCATCAACCTCTGCTTCAGCTCCTCAAACAGCTCTGGCAAGTCTCGCTCCAAACAAACTTAACCCCTTTTCTGGTCAGACGAGTGAGGGGAGAGGAAAGCTTCGCAAAGCCTTCCACAAAGCGCCGATAGTAGCCCGCCAATCCAAGAAAACTCCGCACCTCGGTGATGGTCGTCGGCCTCGGCCAATCTCTAATAGCATCCACCTTGGCCGGATCCACCGCCACTCCAGCAGCTAAAACCACATGACCCAGAAAGGCAACCTCCCGGAGCCAAAACTCGCACTTTTTGAACTTATCATACAGCTTTTTCTCTCGCAGAAGCTGTAGCACGGTTCTCAAGTGCTCCTCGTGCTCCAGATCACTCCGGGAGTAGATCAGAATATCATCGATGAACACCACCACAAACCGATCCAAAAACGGCTGAAAAATCCTGTTCATCAAGTCCATGAATGCGGCAGGGGCATTAGTCAACCCAAAAGGCATCACAGTAAACTCATAATGCCCGTACCGCGATCTGAAAGCCGTCTTGGAGATGTCCTCGGCCCTCACCCTAAGCTGGTGGTAACCGGACTGCAGATCAATCTTCGAGAACACAGATGCTCCCTGTAACTGATCAAACAAATCATCTATCCGGGGGAGGGGATACTTGTTCCGGATGGTCACTTTGTTCAATTCCCTATAATCCACGCACAATCGGAGTGACCATCCTTCTTCTTAACAAACAACACAGGCGCTCCCCACAGAGAAACACTGGGTTGGATGAAGCCCCTATCCAAAAGATCCTGAAGCTGGGCTTTCAACTCCCTTAACTCGGCTGGCGCCATCCTATAGGGTGCCTTTGAGATTGGTGCAGTCCCAGGGACCACATCAATCACGAACTCAATCTCCCTCTCCGGCGGCATCGTCGTCAGCTCTGGGGGAAACACATCTGGGAACTCTCGGGCAATAGGGATATCCTCGAGTCCCAGTGCCGCCGTAGGCACCTCCACAACCGTGGCCAAAAAGGCAGTACAACCTCTGCTCAACATCCTCCTAGCCCTCGCCGAGGAAATGGTCGCTGCGAATAGCATGCTCTGGCAGCCTCTGAAGATGAACTCCTCCTGTCCTGGCTCGTTAAGAGTCACCGTCCTCTCTCTGCAGTCGATAGTGGCGGAGTACCGTGATAGCCAATCCATCCCCAACACCAAGTCAAAATCATGGAGCTGCTGCAAGACAAGCAAGTCTGCAGGCAAAATCCAAGGCCCCAACTGCACCGGGCATGCCAAACAACGCTCCTCGACATGCAAAACATGATCAGGAACCCGCACCTCTAATGCACATGACAATGACTCTACCTCTAGACCATGCAGGGATGCAAATGCTCGACTAATGAAAGAATGAGATGCTCCAGTGTCGAACAAGAGCGAGCCCGAATACCAAAGAGTAGAGTAATACCTGCCACCACCTGGTCTGCCGCTGCGGAATCTGCTAATTGGGCGGCATACACCCGCCCGCTCGGTGCTGGAGGTCGAGAATCTGTAGGATGGGAGGTGGACGGCCTGCTCGCTGGAGCATAAGGCCGCTGAGCTGATGGCCGCTGCTGCTGAGGGGGATATGGAGCCGACGCCGAAGAAGGTGCCGAAGAAGTAGCAAGGGGGCAAGTAGCTCGCACATGCCCCGGCTGTCCACAACGGAAGCATCGACCCCCATCTCTGATCACAAGTGATGGCGGCATGCTGACCGCCGCAGAAGATACATCGGTCAGAAGATCGGGGCTGTCTCGGCTGCTGCTGCTGTCTCGAGGACTGCTGCTGAGATCTCTGCTGCCTCTGCTGCGATCTCTGCTGCTGGTGCTACTGCTGATGCTGCTGCGGTCTCTGGGGTCCACCAGGACCTCTCCTATCAGATCGCCCACGGCCGTAAGACTGGGACTGCGGCGGCCGTGGCGGTCTCCAAGAACTGGCCTGTCCCCCGTCCTCTGGGGCTGGTGGTCGCTTCCTGTCGGAACTCTGCGCGACCCCGGCCCTCCGTCTGGCCACCTCCTCATCGCCTCTCTCCACCCACTGTGCGTGCTCTGCGGCTGCCTCTAGGGTCTGAAATCTCTGTGCATGCACAAGTGTGAAAATCTCGGGGCGAAGGCCTGCCTCAAACATCTCTACCTGGTGTGGACCGTCACGAGCGACAAAGGGGCACACAGTTCAGCAACTCCATGAACTCCTGGAAATAGACATGGGCCGATCGATCGCCCTGCTGCAGATTCTTCAAATCGTCCTCCAACTTCTTCTTCACACTGGTAGAAAATAGGTGTCCAACACCATCCGTTTGAACTCCTCCCAAGGCAACTGTCGAGTGATCCGGAACTCCAGTGGCTCAACTCGCTGCCACCAAAAATCAGCATCTCCGTCCAAACAGTGCACCGCCATGTGCACTCGATACCTCGGGTCGATGAAGAAGTCCCGAAAAAGCTTCTCCATCGCAGAAAGCCATCTCCCAACAGCCCGGGGCTGAGCATCCCGCCCCGAGAATCTAGGTGGTCCCCCGCTTAACAAACGCAGCGAGTTTGTCAGCAAAATCCCGCTCCTCCTCCGCAGTCAAAGGCTGAATAGCTCCAGGAGCCCCGCTACTCGAAGATGGTGCCGACGGCACAAAAGGTGCAACAAGAGGCACAGGGGCCTCAGGAACAGCTGGGGGTGGTGCCTCCCTCTGAGCAAGCAGCTGATCAAACCTCTGCTCCTGGCGGCGCTGACCCTCCGCCAACTGGGCCACCAAGGCCCTCAACTCAGTAAGCTCGGGGGGTGTAGGCTGCTCAGGCTCAACAGGGGGCGAAGGGACACCCCGAGTGGGAATCCGACGTCGAGGAGGCATCCTGCCACAAGAAACCAAGCATCAGTAACAAAACCCCACACGACCCAATCTGGCGAGAGTCAAAGACATCCCCCTATTTCTGTAACCTTATGTTGTCTGCAGCCAACATAATGGTTCAACGGAAATAGACTATGTCGATCTCTCTTCACTCACAGGAAGAGTCAACTATAAAATCACCGACTTTCGCAAAATGTTACGCCACTCACGCCCTATCATCCTAGGGTCTGTCCAAAAGCCTAAGGTTTCCTAAGTCCCAACTGACCTATCCCTAAGCTCTGATACCAACTTAATCTGTCACACCCCGGTTGTAAACCAGAACCCGGGCCCGTCTACAGATCCGCCGTGCATGCGGTATTTCCCACATACACGAAGCGTCAGTAACCTGCTCAGATAAGAAATAATAATAAAAGAGCATAATAATCAGAGCTAAACTAAAACTACTGTATCTCAGACAGAAGTTGGAAGTAAAAGAGTACAACAGTGGAATAAAATACAGATGTCTCTCCCAGCTCACCACTAAATACAAACAGCTGGCAAAAGCCAGACCCAAAAAGAAATAAACAAAAGCTGTCTGAGAAGACCAGGTACCCAAAAGCTCCAGCTACAACCCTCGGGAGGCTCTCTATCTAGTCCGCGATGCGCTTGCCCCGATCAGTTGCTGACGGCCCAGCAACTCCCACTGAGGACTCTGCAAAACAAGGGGAAAGAAAAAGAACAAGAAAAACAATGGGGGTAAGTACTACAATAAACAGTAGCCTCCCCTAGTGGGTAAAGCCTCAGCTCAGATATGCCCACCAGGTGATCAGAGGCAAAAAGGGAAAGGAAAAGAAAGGGGGTGTAGATAGAGGGAGCAACTGATAAAATGCTATCCCTAATATGCCTCTACACGATAACTCAACACGGATGGGAAAAGGAATGCATCAGTATAAAGAAGTCTGTCCAAAGGACCCAATCTGACCACCAGTGGACACTGGCACTGCCTGCTCTGCCGCGACGGGTATGCCAGCCTACGCATAACACCGAAGCACAAGGAGTCCCCAGGACTCAAGTCTGTCTGCCGCGCACTCCGGAGTCGCACTCGTGGGGAGCGACCCACACGAGGAAAGTAAGTAACCACAAGTAACCTGATATAGCAGGACTGGATCGAGACTCAATGAAGTGGGAAAAACCCTCCACTAAAGAAAGCCCGATCCCCAAAACACCCAATCTGATGCCATAGTATAAGCCGGTCGACCACCCAAGATCCGTGGTCGCCGCAACACCCTGACATAAACCCAACCTGTCCCAAATCCCCAATATCGGACTACACTGTCCAACACACGCTCGAACCTGAGCGACTAAGCCGCAAGTGTCAATACTAGGAGGAGAAAAGAGTAAATGCATGGTTTCTCCTAAGTCAAGTCCCCAAAAATAGTATAGCAGTAAAAGATGACATAATCATGTGACCCATTTAATCATGCATTGTCTCAATATTTTTGTCCAGTTTTCGAGAATAGCAGTTTAGAGTGACATAAGCTAGGGTGGCAGTCCCATAAGAATAATCATCAGTCTTGCAGTCCTCAATTATTATTACTTTGTCTCTAAGCATACAGTCCCGAAATTAAGCGATTAAAACAAGTAATCAGTCTAACAATAATTTTTCATGGATTAGATAACCAATAATTTGCTCCCTAAAGCATGCGAGTCTACCAATTAACGCATTTAGCATCATCAAAACAGGGGTACTCTGATATTCCTAGTGGGCATAACAAAGGAGAGGAGTACAACAACCACCCACCTGGTGCAAACTGTCCAAGTCCGTACAGCTAGAAAATACCAAAACTCCAAATCCTTGCTCCCACAATTTTAGCACACCCGAAATAATCCTGGTACAATACAAAGCTCACTAATTACACTTAGGCTCCCAATTATTGCTCTCATAATAACCACCTACAACCTCGTATTCAAAACTGTTAAATTATCACCTGCAGAAAGTGCCCAGAAAATTCCAAGAAAAATATCACAGCGATCCTCGCGTCGATAGCTTCGCAACGGTACCTTGCACGCCTAAATCCGAGTTCGGTAAGTCAAGATAAAAATTCGGCAAGGGGGTACACTCATACAAAAATCTGTGCTAAAAACTGTGCACTGTTCACTGAGAAAGCAGTAATTTTCACCTCGAAATAAACCTCAGGAAAATCCAAGAAAAATACGAGCGTGTTCCTTGCGATCCGTAGATGAAAAAGTTGTACAAGCTCGTTTCCGTCTGATGCTCGTGCGCGAAGATATGGCCAAAATACCCCGCTGCTGTCAAGGAAGTCCACACAGAAAAAGGGGTCACTGTTTGCCTCGGGATCCGTGCCAAATCCTCGAAACGAGAAAGCACGACCGAAACGAAAGATGAAGTCCTACCTCTTAGGAGTCTGCCGGCGCAAGAATCACAGCAAAATGATCTCGGGGTAGCCCAGGGGAGCTAAAACACTGTCGCTGCGCCGAAGAAGAACCCAGGAATGCAACGTCGCGCCGCGCCGTAAAATGGGGAACCTCGGGATTTGAGCCTCCAAAAATCTTGAAACTTGGCAGGAAGATCGAGGGTGAAGAGGTGAACAACTTTGCTTGAGGGGGCTCGGGCAGAGAGTGAGAGGGTTGAGAGAAAAAGGCAAAGGAAGGGGGCTCGGGTTGCCTTTAAATAGGCTGAAGAAAACAATTGCAGAAATACCCTATGTGTCCCCACTTCCGGGCGCCGCAAATTTTCGGGCGGCTACAGTAAGGGCCCGGCCCATTACTGTTCAAGCCCGAAACGCCGTGGGCCGGCCACGTAGCCCAGCACTGTGCTTCCCCGGGCCCCGCTGCACCCGGCGCACCTGCGCCAGCCAATGGCGTCGCGCCACGTGGCCCCGGCAACCCGTGCACCGCGCACGTGGCCCCGTGCACCGCGCACGTCGCGGCTGACCCGGGCCGTACGGCCACCTGCCCTGCCGTACGGCCACCTACCCCGGTCACCGACTCCACCAATCGCGTGGACCGGGAGCACAACACCGGACCAATATCCTCACGCCACGTGTCCACCCGGTCCACCGTGCACCCGGACCAAATTCCGTGGACCGCGTCTGCAGCGCCGGCCAACCGGAAAGCGCCACGTGGCACGCCCCGGCGCACGACCTCCGCGGTGGACCGCGCGCCTGCCCGCGCTCCCGGGCGCCTGCCCGCGCCCTGCCCGCGCCCTGTGCCGCCGCCTGCCGCCTGCCCGAGGCTGCGCCGCCGCCCGCCGGCGCTGCCCGCCGCCGCCGGCGATCGCCGGAAACACTGTTCCGGCGTGAACAGTAACCGCAGCCCAAAAACATCAAGTAAAAAGCCCATCTTGACCGTTTTCGCGCGCTGATTCCAAAAACGGTGTCCATTTTGCCAAATTCCACTCCTAAAATTTGCCGGAGGCTCCCGCAAACACCGAAAACTGCCAAAACTTCCGGGAGCCCGCTTTTGGGCATCCGGACTCAGAATTAAGCAAACAAAAACCCATTCTCAAGCGTTTTTCCGCGCTGAATCCAAATCCACCCTCCGTTTAGCCAAATTCCTTTTTCTAAAATTCGGCAAAAGCAGCCGAAGGCCAAAACAGCCAACCAAAGCTCACCGGGTCCATCTGTGGCATCCCTTTGATGCACCATGGGCCAGATACACCATCAACAGGTGTTTGCACAGTGGATTCATGGGAAAAAGCTGTAAGGAGTTTAGGGGCCCTACACGCAATGTTTGTGGTAACGGAGTATTCAGAGGTACATGTGATGATTCCTGTATTTCTGATAAACTTGAAGAACCGTTAGATGCATCAACATTATCGGAAGAATTATTATGAGAAGATGCATTTACAGGAGTATCATCATCAAGAGACATATCAGGGGTAGATTTATCAGATGCAAAATGAAAAGCTTCATCTACTTTAACATTAATAGATTCTATCATCGTTTTAGATTCGAGGTTAAATACCCGATATGCTCTACTATTTGTAGAATAACCCATGAAAATTCCTTCGTCACTTCTAGAGTCGAATTTTTCAAGATTTTCGCGATCACGTAAAATATAACAGCAAACCCCAAAGATTCGAAAATATTTGAAATTTGGTTTTCTACAAAACCATAGCTCATATGGTGTATTTAAAGTTCCCGGGCGCAAATAGACACGATTGATTACATAGACGGCGGTGTTAACTACTTTAGCCCAAAAATGTAACGGGAGTTTTCGGCTATGAAGCATAACACGCGCCATTTCTTGTACTACCCTGTTTTTGCGCTCGATTACACCATTCTGCTGAGGTGTATAGGGTGCAGAGAATTCATGTTTTATGCCATTGGAAGTGCAAAAATCAATGAATTTAGAATTGATGAATTCTCCACCTCTATCACTCCGAACACGAACGATCTTTTCATTTTTCTCAATCATAATACGATGACAAATCTCATGAAAAGAATCGAAAGTATCCGCTTTCTCTTTTAAAAATGTTACCCATGAATATCTAGAGAAACCATCAACCAAAAGAAAAATGGACCATTTACCTCCCAAACTTGGTTGACGAGTCGGCCCCATTAAGTCCATGTGCAGTAATTCTAAAGGCCATTTGGTACCAACGTGGTTCAAGTTCTTGTGCGCGGCCCTTGATTGTTTTCCCTTTTGACAACCTCCACACACAATGTTTTCTTGAAAAGATAGTTTAGGAACCCCATTAACCACGTCTTTATTAGAAATCCTTGCTAGTTCCTTAAAATTTATGTGACCTAGTCTTTCATGCCAAAGAGTTTCATTATCAAAAGAAACTAGGTTACAATGTTCAGGAATTTTGTTTGGAACTACATAGCAATTATTTTCAGATCTAACCCCTTTCAAAAAGAATACATGGTCCTTATCAGTTACAATACATTCTGCTGAAGAAAAATTAACTAAAAGCCATTATCACAAAGTTGACTAATGCTAATGAGGTTAGTCTTAAGGCATTCAACAAATAAAACATTGTTCAAAACCGGGCCTTCTGGAATCGTGATTGTCCCTTTTCCAACAATTTTAGAAGAACGACCGTCTCCGAAAACTACAAGTCCTCCGGAGGTTTTCTCTAAAGTTGTCACGCCCCGGAGGTTCTAAAAGAGCGGAAAACGTATCCATTTTTTTTTTTTTCTTAAATGAACCTCGCCTCCGGTGCGCACTAGACCCGCCACATATACAAATTCACTCCCCAAACGGGCGGAGCCTCCTTTGTATATTCACGACATTCCGAGCACGACAAATACTTTAACCATGCAAGCAATGGACGACAATAAGGAGAGACTATACTTAACCATACAGTCACATTTATCATATTGAAACTACACCATAAACCCATAGGTTTGAAAGTCGCTGTCCACTCGACACCCGGTTTTACAAAACATTTTCGCAAACTCTTTTAAGCGGCCACCTTACTTGAAAGGATAAATCCACGGGTTTTGAAATTAGTGCCCACACGACACTTGGTTTGAAAATACTTTTGAAACCATGTTTGTATTTGAAAACGAGCCGCATTCACACATCTCCACATTCACAGATATACTAAGTCCTCAATCCAACATCCACAAGAAATCATGCACAAGTAATCACAGCTAGACTAACCAAACGCAATAAAAGATAACCATAAACTGTAAAGTTTACTAGCCTCAAGGGCTAGGGTCCTCTAACCGTTGCCTCACCGTCGTCCCGGTTCCCACCCCTGCTCGGACCTGTCACAGTGTAAGTAGTCAGTGACTGATAAAGTAGATATAAACAGTAAATGCAATAACTGAAAAGAACAAACCGATACACCGGAGCATTTACTTCCCCCTCATGTATCGCTAAATCCCTGTCACAAAGCTCACTGGGCACCTACCCCAGATTTGAAATAAGTTGGGCCCCAACCCCAAATACCGTGCTCACTTTCTTAGTGCCTCCAATCCCCTCCGCTGCCCAAGTAGCAGTCGCCTCTCCTTGAGGGATCCCCATCATCACGAGTCGTGGGGTACACGGGTAATCCTTACCATCTTTCCGAAAAAATACACCCTGTGCAGTGGCCAAACCGCCGGTGTGCGTGTAAACAATATGAGCATATAAAACGAAACTGTGACCGCAGCCGCCTCGGTTAGAACATGAAACGATATTGCGACCTCAGCCGCCTCAGTTAGAACATAAAACGATATTGCGACCTCAACCGCCTCAGTTAGAATAGTAAACGGGATTTACATGCAATGGGGTTAGACAGTTTACCAAAAACATCTACTTTATCATGCAAAATACACGGGACGACATTACACCAAAAATAACCAAAGGTACCTGCCTGAACGAAGATAAACGACCGCGCCCATGTCCCTCCTAGGCAATCAGAACTTTACGCGGCCTAATAAAATAACAAAAACACCTTTTAACACTTTTACCCTAAACAGGCAAAATCAGTGGTCCCGACCGACCACCGTAATAATAGACCGACGAAAAATCAAAATCACTGTGCCAAGCGGACCATGTCGTCCAACAAAACCGTCGAACCAAAAATTGTCCCGAAAGCACTACATCGTTGTTAAAAATATCGTCGTGGTCAAAAACACTCAAAAACGCGGCGAAACGGGCCGAAAACCGAGCTACCGGACTCTTCCGTTGGGGGCTGGTGCACGGAGCCGGGCCTGGACCGGGTCTGCGGCCAAGGGTGGCGGCGCCGCAGACCGAGCGCGCGCTACCGCCGAGCCTTGGGCCGGGCCGCGCACAGCAAGAGGCGCGTGCCGGGTTCACCAGTTCCCGGTCACGGCGGCAACACCGGGCGCACGCCGAGGCATGGACCGCGCCTGTGGGGCCGGTCTGGCGCACGCTCCCGTGCGCCGGGTCCGCGCCTCTGGGCCGCGGAGGCGTGCGCCGTGTGCACGCCAGCCGTGTGGACCGCGCGGCTGGGGGCCGGTCTGGCGCACGCACCTGTGCACCGGGTCCGCGCCTCTAGGCCGCGGAGGCGTGCGCCAGGTGCACGCCCGTGCCGTGGACCGCGTGGCTTGGGGGCCGTACGGGGTGAACAGTAACACCGCGCGGCTCTGGCGACGACACCGCGAACATGGTAACGGCGGCGGCGGCCTCCCGTTTAACAACGGCGGTGGCGGCCTCCCATTAACTCCCCCATGCTCCGACGAAACACGCAAAATAACACAAACAAAAATTCCCGATCGCTCCGACGAAAAAACCATTGATCGGAGGCCGAACAAAACGTCGATCAGTAACCCGATCAAGCCTCCGATCAAGACCGATTAAAAACCATCGATTAAACCCGGTCAAAACACGAACAAATCACCGATCATAATCAATCAAAAACCCATGATCAATTCACCGATTAAACCGATCTCGAAAGAACACGGTAAAACCTACAATTAAACCGACGAAGGAGAGAGATAACGATTCCTAACCTTACTCCGATGGAGGAGGCAACGCGATCCCGATCTCCGTTCTTTGCGGTGGTGAGAATCCGGATCCGCCCTCCGATGGCGGTGATATCTCGTTCTCCGGTCTCCGGCACGTCAATCGGGGCGATCGGGTTCCTCTGCTTCTTCCTTCTCTATTTCTTTTTCCTCCGGTTAGGGTTTCCTTTTCTTTTTTCTTTTCTCTCCTTTCGAACTAGGGTTTCGTTTTGTTTTCGGCACTTACAAGAGGGAAGGGTTTTAGGAGGCGATCTTTTAAAACTAGGGTTTTCCTTTCGGTATACGGGAAATAAATAAATCTTATTATTAATTTATTTCTTTTATTTTCCCTTTTCATATGTACGTATCTTCAAATCCACATCGGGTATTTCAATCTCTAATTAATTAATTATTTAATTAATCCTTGGAGATAATTCCTTAGAGATAATTCCCTAAAGATAATTTCTTATCTCCTCGAAAAGCGTGCACAATTACTTGCACGGATTTTGATGCACCTCCCGGTTACCGCGATCCTTACACCCCCTTTCTGGGGGTTCCGTAAGTCGGAATCCGGATCCGATTGCACCGCCGTTCTCCGTTTTTCGAGCTCTATCGCAGAAAAATACCCGCACCTCAAGGTTTTCCACTTAAGTAAACCCATTACTTCAATTTCTCCAAACATAATCCTTGTTAGCAGGAGGGTAAAACGTTACCAAAAATCTATGATATTACAAAAGTTTGAAAACAATTTTTGTCACCGGTCATGTGACGGGAACACCCACTATCCGGATACCAAGACGAGTTGTCATAAGCATGCAAAGAAGTATGAACAACAAGACAAGGGAAGATTTCACCATTGCGCACCCAAACCTTTTTGGAATACGTCGGCAATGATTGTGGAGTTATTCTCCTTGGTGAAAGCGTCTTGTTTGATAGATTGCTTTCCATTGATGACGTCGTCTTGTTAGATGAACTACCAAGGTTATTTTCCTTTGAAAAATTCTCCTTTGATTTCCGGGGAATGACCTTGTTGGTAGTTGTTGCAAGAGGTGCTTGATTTGATCGTTTCGCTCCGATCTTGCAATTTCTTCTTACGTGCCCTGCAAAACCACAACGAAAACATACCTTTGAACTTGTTGAACCCGAAGTAGGTGAGGTTGGCTTGTTGTCGTTGTATGCAGTGAATTCCGTCGTCGGAGGAGGAGACACCGACTAGGGCACAAAAACTGTTCCACTCGAACTAGGACAGTCTCCAGTTCGATTGTATCCAAGGCCGAAACGGTTCGTTTGACCAAGACCAAGCAACTTATCCAACTTGCTCCTTCCCGAAGAAAATCGCTTCAAATCATCCTTAAGTTGGAAAATGGTCTTCGTCGTCTCCATCTTTTCTTATCGAGCCTCGGAGTAGAGCTTCAAGAAATAACTTGCTTTATCCACCAATTTTACGTGTTCCTTCTCGAAATGCTCATTTTTCTCTTGAAGGGAAACATTTACTTTGATCAAGTTATCCCTTTCCACTTCAAGAGCGTTTGAGAGAGAAGTTGCCCTTTTTGCTTCTTCTTCGAGATACTGCAATCTCCCTCTCAAACCCTTATTTTGCTTTGCCAGTTTCTTTGAAACCTTTAAAAGTTTATGGTAGGCAAAAGCAAAGTCTTCACCTTCGAAATTACTCGATTCAACGTCTGTTGCAGTTTGTTCAACCTGGGAGGAGTTGGATAATGAACCGGATGTACTTGCCATAAAGCATACGTAAGGTGAAGTTGTGGACGCGTGGAATGCCGTTGCATTGTTTTCTTCATCACTGGAAGATGACTCATTTGGCGTTGAGGTGTCATCCCAAGTGACGGCTTGCATCGCCTTCTTCTTTGACGGATTCTTGTTGGGACACTCCGTTGAGATTTGACCGTATCCTCGGCACTTGAAGCATTGGATTTGTCCCTCCGAGGTTTTCTTGTCCTTTGAAAAACTCTCTTGCTTTCTTGACTTAAAGCTTGAAGAACCTTTGCCTTTCTTCGACTTTACGAAGGATGGAGTTTTGCTTGAATTACCCCTTCAAAAATTTCGGCAAAATTTCCTTGTCAAGAGAGCAAGTTGCTTCTCGAAATCCTCCATTGATAAATTCTCATCATCATCTGAGGAGGATGAATCCGTGTCTTCTTCTTTTGTTGTTTTCAACGCAAAACCTGAAGACTTAGAAGAAGATGGCTTTCCAGAAGATTTGTTAGTAGGAAATGTCATTTCATACGTTTGAAGTGCACCAACTAATTCTTCTATTTTGATTTCGTCCGGGTGTTTAACTGTTTCAATGGCCGCAACCTTAGGGCGAAATCTTTCAGGAAGAGTCCTTAAAATCTTTCTTACAACTTTAGATTCTGGAATTTTCTCTCCCAAGTTAGCACATGTATTTACGATATCTTGCAATCGTGTATAATAATCTGTGAAGGATTCATTTTCTGCCATAAAAATTGATTCAAATTTGCTCGTAAGCATTTGTAGTTTTTGAATCTTCACAAGGCTTGTTCCCTCATGTGTAACTTGTAGAACATCCCAGATTTCTTTCGCAGTCTCACATGCCGAGACACGAGAGAATTCAGTTTGCGACAAAGCATTAAATAAGGCGTTAATTCCCTTGCCGTTGTAAGAAGATGCATCACTTTCTTCCTTGGTCCATTTCGACCTAGGTTTGATGGTGCGAACATCAGCAATAATTTCAGTCGGATTTGACCATCCAAACTCGATTGATTGCCACACCCGTTCATCAATGGAAATTAAAAATGCTCTCATCCGTACTTTCCAGTTGGCATAGTTTGTTCTATCGAAGAACGGGGGTCTGTTGATGTTTCCACCTTCAACCATTGTTTACAACCCTATTCTCTCTCTGATACCACTTGTTGGGTTATGACTGTATGGATCTAAATAAGGGAAGAAACACCTAGAGGGGGTGAATAGGTGTAAATAATAAACACTCAAAAATCTTTGCGTAATAAAACCCAATGCGGAAATGAAAAATAACACGCAAGATTTTATGTGGAAAAACTCCAAAACCAGGAGTAAAAAACCACGGGACCGATAACACGGTGAAATCAACTAAGATTAAACACGTAAAAAGGTGATATACCGTACTCACACACGACTCATCCTTTTTCCATACGCTCCGAGTTGATCTTCTCCGCTCGCTCCGCAACGCGCCTCGAATCCACGATTTGCGTCCAACGCCGAATCCACAGCGTCCAACGTCGAATCCACGACGTCTGACCAAATCCACGGTCTCTACCAAGTAGTACGTCTCGATCACATGAACGTACCTCGCTCCGAATCCACGAGAGCGGTAGCACCTTGAATCCACAAGGCCACGCGAATCCACGCGCCGATTTTGGGGAAAATCGTTGTTTTGTTGGTGGTGAAAATCCGCCGAATACTTAGATCAAAGATAGATCGGAAATACCATCTAATTATTCATTAATTTGATTCTACTCAAAATCTGAGTATGAAAACCTAGAATCAAATTAATATAGATGAAGAAACATAGAATTAATCTAATTATTTCCTTTCTTCTCTATATGTGGATTTTTATAAGTTTTCTCTGTTAATTTTCCTCGTTCATGTACGGAGTAAAAAACTTATAGTGGATTACCCTAAACAATGAAATTAGGGTTTACTTATAGGTTAGAAACCATTGGAAGAGGATAAGAATGGAAAACTGATTGTAACAGAATTTTTCCCGCACGACGATCCGGACTGGATTTAGCTTGATCCGGACTGTCGTTGTTTTTCATAGAATTCCTGAAAAAACATGTTCGGGGTCCAGACTGAAATATCCACGGTCCGGACTGTTCATGCGATTTCTGCATAATCCACGTTCGGGGTCCGGACTGAACCAAGGGTGTTCCGGACTGGATTTGCGCATGAACCTACCTACGTTCGGGGTCCGGACTGTAGTACCCTGATCCGGATCCTGAACATATAACAGTCCAGTTTCTTGATTTTTATGCAATTAAAAACTCATCCAAGTGTTTCTACACAATAAGAAGTATTCGGATCACCAAGATTGTTTAGTTAAACGTACCTGACCCTTTTGAATTATTCTTTCTTGAGATTGAGGTATATGATCCTAACATCTTCATCTTAAATCTTCAAGACTTAACCACATCACGAAATATGCCAAAACAAAATCTTTAACACCTCTGCCCTCAAGCCCTTTACTGGTTTTGTTCTTCATCTTATTGTGCATCTTGTGGTGGAGTTCTAGAATTTTTGGAGGCTGCGGCATCGGCGACTTCGCCATCGTAGCGCAGAGCGACGTTCTTTCATCGGAGGCCCGTTATCGTCGCATTTCTGTCCGCGAGGTCCACAGAGCCACTCCAATAGTTATTTTGGACAATTTTCACGGGGTCAGATTCACGAGAGGTAGATCTACGTTTTTTGTATTCTCCACTCACCTCAGGTTTGAGCTTTTGTTAGAGTTTCTGGTACATTTTTAACCCCCTTTGTTGCTGGTGGATCTTCTTGGACAGCAGCACCTTGTTGGATTTTTATCTCCACACCCGGGTATTGGAATTTGACGTTTATGGGCTCGATTGATATTTTTATTGGAATTTTTGGAGTTTATCCTATAGGTGAAAATTTCGCATCTTTGGGACTGAAATTCAGTAGATTTTTGTACATTTGGAATTTGAGTTATTTGTAACATTGGACTATATTTTTGTAACCAGGAAAGTTTTCGGGTGTTTCTGAACCCGTTGGAGTTGGGGGAAATCGGAGTGTTGTTCTCGGGTATTTTCAGCTTTTGGAATTTGGACAGTTTCGCACTTTCAGGTGGGTTGCCTCGCCTTCAAGATTGATGGACTGAACATTAATTCTATATTGTAGGATCATGCATGATTGTGCATGTATTACGAAGCATGCAAAAATGTGAGAATTGATATTCCCAGTGTTACTTTGATGATCATATGATTTACTGCTTCCTAAAATCTGTTAATTATTGTTATCATTGGAACTTGACCTAGCACCTCCGTCATATGCTGCATGTTCAACCAGACTAGTAGAAAACTCCAACTTGGGCTAGGTTATTATTGCTTTATACATTCCCACACTGTCATTCATTATTTTACCATTGACCTAGAGTTTCCTCGCCCGGATAGTGGGCCGAGTGGTCGGGTTGTCGTGGGATGCATGTTATACTCGCGCCTAGGGGCCGAGTGGAGCCTGGTAGCAGTGTTAGATCAGTTTATTTTTGGGAGCCGTCTGAGTCGACGGTGGGTCCTAGCTGTGTGGTTTTCCAGCCTGTGAGTGAGAGTTAGTGTTGTTGGTTACTGTCGATCTTGTTGATCGTGGATTTGGACTATAGCCAGCATGAGCCGCATTTGAGTTCGACGGAGATGCACGGATACATTCCTCGGTGGGGTCGCGCCCCTCGAGTGCCACTCCGGAGCTGGGCTTGTTACTTGCTATCGCGACTTGTCGACGCAGTCCCTCTAGCTGGGCCAGTTTTGGCAGTCACGGACGCCCTACGTAAGTCCGGTCCTCCTTGGATGTAACGGCAGTAGATAGGCGCAGGTTTGACTGGACCCTATGTGGCAGTCAGTGTAGATTGGGTGACTATGTTTGAGAGTTAGTAGATGCATCATGTTTCCATCTGTTCCACTTCTTGAGCATTTAGATAGAGGCATAGTAGCTATTGAGTTATTCTTTTCCAGCCTTTACTTTCAGCACTGCATTTGTTACTTTATTCCTCTTGTAGACTTAGTGGGCAGACCGTCGGGCTTGTTGGCGGTACCTACTGAGAACTACTGTGGGATGTAGTTCTCATACCCGCCGTGGTGATTTTTCTCCAGGGACCTCTACTCCTGTTCCTGCTGCTCCAGTTGCTGATCCTACTGATCGAGGTAAGGAAGTCGCGAGCTAGATCCCTACCAGTCTGCTTCCCGTGAGAGTAGATGTACCCCTGTTGGTGATGTATCAGTACTTCCAGTGATTTTGGGATATTTCATGTATATTTTTACTTTGAGAGCTTTGGATTTGGAGTGACTTTTGTTTTGTGAGGACCTGGCATGTACTATTTGAGGATTTGTATATTTTTATTTCAGCAGTTTACTTTTCAGCTCTGATATTTGTATAGTGTAGTTGATCTCTTGCAGGTTAGTCGCTTCATCTATACGGGGCTTCCCGTATGGGCGGCGGATCTGTTGGCGAGCCCGGGTGGCAGTTTCGACGCCGTGGCGTGACAGATTAGAGTGGTATCAGAGCCTAGGATGTAGGTCATTGTGGACTTAGATACCCTAGGCTTGTGGTTGGACCCTAGGATGACTCATGTGAGATCCGTGATTTTTAGCGAGTCCTGATTGAGTTTTTAACTCGCCCAAAGGATGGGATGAGTTATTGACATGTCTTCTCTCAGTGGCGACTATGTTGGCTGCAGACAACATAGTGCTACAGGAAGGGGGACATGCTTTTGACTTTCGCTAGATTGGGTCGAGTGTTGTTTTGGTTCTGACCGGTTTTTGTTGTCTCAGGTGTGAGTGATGCCTCCGCGGCGAAGGATGCTGACGCGTTCACAGCCTTCTTCCTCCGAGTCCGAGCCGGAGGAGTCGGGACAGGGACAGCAGAGTGAGGTACAGGAGCTTCGGGCTCAGATGGCTCTGATGTCGGAGGCTGTTCGACGTCAGGAGGAGGCTTCTCGACACCAGGAGGAGGCCATGGACCGGATGATGCATATGTTTGAGCTGAGGACGCAGCCTGTTGCAGCACCCCCTGAGAGTTCCCCTGCACCTTCTTCGCCAGTTGTGGCACCCCCTGTTGTACCGACGGCACCGGCAGCCCCTATTGCGCCGGTTACTAGCAGACCGCCGTCTGGATTGGTGGGACAGTTGACCCCTGCTGAGCAGCGAGAGGTGGTGGATCTGTTGATGAGGTTTCGTCAGTTTGACCCGCCTCGTTTCTCCGGGCAGAGTTCAGAGCCGTGGGAGGCAGAGTCGTGGATCACGGCGATGGAGCGACACTTTGAGAGCCTTTTCATCGAGGAGCGGTTTCATGTTCTGTTGGCGATGAACTTCTTGGAGCACAACGCCGAGGCCTGGTGGCGGCGTGTTCGACCTGTTGGTCTGCCTGGGGCTCAGCTTCTTACTTGGGCGGAGTTCCGCAGCCTACTTCTTGGAGCCCTTTTTCCCGGAGAGCGTCAGGCAGAGGTTGGAGGAGCAGCTGAAGAATCTCTGATGGGGAGATCGTCATGTGCACGCGTACATCACAGACTTCAACCAGTTGTTGGCCTATGTACCGCACGCGCTTAGGGACAAGGCGCATCGGATCTATATGTTCGAGCGAGGGCTGCGCTATGATATCTACCAGTTTGTCTGTTCGCGGAGATTACAGACTTTGGATGCCTCTATGGTGCAGGCCCTCTATGTGGAGCGCGGGGAGGCAGTGATGGACGAGGTGCCTCCAGCTCTCGCTGTGATTCCGGGGGCGAAGCGCCCAGCTCAGGTTGACAAGGGACAGTCGAGTCGGTAGGGACCCCCGAGACCTCCATGATTCCATCCTCAGGGTCGTGGGTTTTAGGGGCGCCAGAGGTCGGGTGCACCCCATCACTCTCAGCAGCAGCAGCAGCAGCGTCGACCGCCTCGGTAGCAGCACTCTCAGCAGCAGCAGCAGTCGCAGCGGCAGCCGAGCCAGGACAGATGTATTATTTGTGGAGGATCGCACCCACCGAGCCAGTGTACTCAGAGGCAGGGCCGATGTATCTGCTGTGGGCAGACTGACCACTTCTAGTCGTCGTGCCCCAGAGCAGGCTTCCCAACACCCTCGACGGCCTCAGTACCCTCCATTCCTCTTCAGACGGCTGGACCTTTTGCGGCCTATGGTAGGCCTGATCGTGCTTCTTCCTCACGACGGTCGGAGCGACGACCACCTGCACCGAGTGGGCGAGTATATGCCGCACAGGTTGAGGATGCTTCAGCGGCTGACTACGTCGTCGCAGGTATTATTTTGATTTATGTAGTTCATGCTCGAGATATTTTTGATACCGGTGCTTCACACTCATTCATCAGTAGAGTATTTGCATCCCTACATGGTATAGAGAGAGTTTCATTATCACATGCATTAGAGGTTCAGATTCCAGATCATGTTTTGCATGTCAAGGAGTGTTGTAGGGCTTGCCCTGTACAGTTGGGATCTTGGATCTTGCCGGCAGACTTGCTTGTCTTGCGGCAGCTCCAGGATTTTGATGTTATACTTGGTATGGATTGGTTGTCACGGTATTTTGCCACCATCGACTGCAGAGAGAGGACTGTGACCCTCCGCGAGCCTGGACAGGAGGAGTTTGTCTACAGAGGCTGCCAGAGCACACTATTCGCAGTGACTGTTTCTTCGGCGAGCGCTAGGGAGATGATGAGCAGAGGTTGTACCGCTTTCTTGGCGACTATTATCGAGGTGCCTAGGGTGGCACTGGGACTCGAGGATATTCCCATTGTCCGCGAGTTTTCATATGTGTTTCCCCCTGAGTTGACGTCTATGCCACCGGAAAGGGAGATAGAGTTTGTGATTGACGTGGTTCCGGGAACCGCGCCAATCTCGAAGGCACCTTACAGGATGGCACCTGCTGGGTTGAGGGAGCTGAAGGCCCAGTTGCAGGATTTGATGGACAAGGGTTTTATTAGACCCAGTGTATCTCCGTGGGGAGCGCCAGTGTTATTTGTGAAGAAGAAGGATGGGTCCCTGAGATTATGTGTGGATTATAGAGAGCTGAACAAAGTGACCATCCGGAATAAGTACCCCTTACCACGGATTGATGATTTGTTTGATCAGTTGCAGGGAGTTTCAGTATTCTCGAAGATTGATCTTCAGCCCGGCTACCATCAGTTGAGGGTGAGGGTCGAGGACATCCCCAAGACGGCTTTTCGATCCCGGTACGGGCATTATGAGTTCACAGTGATGCCATTTGGTTTGACTAATGCCCCTGCTGCATTTATGGATTTGATGAACCGGGTATTTCAGCCGTACTTGGACTAGTTTGTGGTAGTTTTCATTGATGACATCCTGATTTACTCCCGGAGTGATATAGAGCATGAGGAGCACTTGAGGATAGTGCTACAGCTTCTGAGAGAGAAGAAGTTGTATGCCAAGAATAAGAAGTGCGAGTTCTGGCTTCGAAAGGTTGCATTTTTAGGCCATATTGTATCAGCCGCAGGAGTGGCAGTGGACCCGACGAAGATTGATGCTGTTCGGGATTGGCCTAGACCGACGACGGTTACTGAGGTCCGGAGCTTTTTAGGCTTAGCAGGTTATTACCGTCGGTTCGTGGAGGGCTTTGCGAAGCTCTCTACCCCCCTGACCAGTTTGACTAGGAAAGGGGCAAGATTTACTTGGACTGAGCAGTGCCAGCAGAGCTGAAGAGGAGCTGAAGAGGAGACTGATTTCAATGCCAATTCTTGCTTTGCCCGTGATGGGTGGCGGATTTGTGATCTACAGCGATGCCTCTCACAGTGGTTTGGGTTGCGTATTGATGCAGCATGGTAGGGTAATTTCTTATTCTTCACGATAGTTAAAGGATTATGAGAAGAATTACCCTACGCATGATTTGGAGCTTGCAGCCGTTGTATTTGCTTTGAAGTTGTGGCGGCATTACCTTTATGGAGAGCACTGCGAGATTTACACAGATTACAAGAGCTTGAAGTATTTGTTTACTCAGAAGGAGCTGAACTTGAGGCAACGCCAGTGGCTAGAGTTACTGAAGGATTATGATGTGAGCATTTTGTATCATCCCGGCAAGGCCAATGTTGTGGCAGATGCTTTGAGCAGAAGGACAGTGCAGAGTCTGAGCATGATGATTACACAGCAGGCACCGCTAGTTGAGCAGATGAGGTGTTTGCAGATCGAGGTTGTATCCCCTGGGGTCTCTGCTAGACTTATGTCTATGGTCGTGCAGCCCACTCTGTTGGACAGGATTAGAAAGGCACAGAGTGAGGACCCCCATTTGACGAGGATCAGAGGACAGATTCGGACAGATCAGATAGGGGATTTTTCAGTGGATACCTCGGGAGTACTACGGTACAGGGACCGAGTGTGTGTGCCTATGGACTCGGAGATCAGAGATCAGATTTTGAAAGAGACCCATTATACACCTTATACCATTCATCCTGGTGGTACTAAGATGTATAAGGACCTCAAGGCACACTTTTGGTGGTCTGGAATGAAGCGGGACATTGGAAGATTCGTGGCTCAATGTTTAACTTGTCAGCAAGTGAAGGCTGAGCACCGAGTTCCTGCTGGCAAGTTACAGAGTCTTCCAATCCCCGAATGGAAGTGGGATCACATCACCATGGATTTCGTCACAGGACTGCCGAGGGCGCAGAGTGGAGCCGACGAGATTTGGGTTATCGTGGATAGACTCACCAAGTCTGCTCACTTTCTACCTGTACAGGTGACTTGGCCGTTGGAGCGACTTGCACAGTTGTACTTGGATGAGGTGGTGAGGCTTCACGGTGTACCCGCCTCGATCGTATCAGATAGGGACCCGAGGTTTGTATCGCACTTTTGGGGGAGTCTACAGACAGCCTTG
Source organism: Tillandsia leiboldiana (assembly GCA_029204045.2). Taxonomy (NCBI): domain Eukaryota; kingdom Viridiplantae; phylum Streptophyta; class Magnoliopsida; order Poales; family Bromeliaceae; genus Tillandsia; species Tillandsia leiboldiana. The sequence goes on from CM055071.1 coordinate 23,187,767, forward strand.
GGGACACAGCTCCAGTTTAGTACAGCATTCCACCCACAGACCGATGGATAGTCTGAGCGCACTATACAAACCCTCGAGGACATGTTGAGAGCTTGCGTCCTGGATTTTGGAGGAGGGTGGTACCGGCACTTAGCATTGGTTGAGTTTGCATACAACAACAGCTATCAAGCGAGCATTCAGATGGCTATATTTGAAGCATCGTATGGACGCAAGTGTTGGTCGCCCTTATATTGGAGCGATGTGGGTGAGAGGATGACTTTGGGACCTAATTTACTGCTGGAGGCAGAGGAAAAGGTCAGATTGGTTCGCCGACATCTTGAGACAGCCCAAAGTCGACAGAGGAGCTATGCTGATACTCGGCGGCGAGACCTAGAGTTCCAGGTTGGTGATCATGTCTTTCTGAAGGTCTCGCCTCCGAAAGGGGTCCGGAGATTTGGAGTTCGCGGGAAGCTCAGTCCTCGCTTTATTGAACCCTTTGAGGTACTTGAGAGAGTAGGCCCTGTGGCTTACCGAGCTGCTCTTCCTCCACGCCTGGCCGGAGTTCATGATGTGTTCCACGTCTCAGTTCTGAGGAAATATGTTTTCGATCCTTCGCATGTGATTGACTTCACCCCACTGGAGCTCGGTGAGGATCTTCAATACGAGGAGCGCCCGTTGCGGATTATGGCTCGTGAGGTGAGGGAATTGCGCAACCGGGCTACACCGTACGTGAAGATTCTGTGGAGCAATCACGAGGAGCGTGTGGCTACTTGGGAGCTAGAGATGGTGATGAGAGATACCTATTCTTTCCTGTTCGAGGCTTCTGACTGAGGTACGTCTGTTTTGTTTTCTCAGTTTCGAGAACGAAACTTCCTTCTAGTGGGGGAGGATGTGGTGTCCCGGTTTTTCCGTACGACCTGTCTGGGTGGTCGGCGGTGAGAAAACACCTATTATTGGTGTATCGAGCCTGTTGTGCATCAAACGGATGCCAAAAATGGACTCAGCGCGCAAAAACGTTGAAAATCGACTATTTTCGGGCTAAACGGGCAAACGGGCCGATTTTTCGGGTGGGCCGGTCCACGGCCCACTTGGCGTGCACCGGGAGCAGCCAACAGGGGCGAGTGCCACGTGGCAGGCCCTGATTCGTGGGTCAACGCACGCGCTGTCGCGCGTGGACTGCGCCGAGCGCGGCGCTCGGTGGACCCCACCGGGCCACGTGTCGCCCGCTCATTGGCGGGAGCAGTGACCCGGGAGGCCCGCCGTGAACCGGCCCACGGTCCCCGCCGTGGACCGCGCGGCCACGCGGGGCGCCGTGATTGGCGGGCGCGCGGGATGCGGAAAGGACACGTGGCGGCTCCTTGGCATTTCGGGCGCGCACAGTGTTGGGCCGGCCTAACACTGTAGCCGCCCGAATGGTTGCGGGCGCCCGGATTTCGGGCCCAAAAGTCCAATAAGTGAATTTTTTTCTGGGCTGTTGGGTGGAGCTTATAAATAGGCCGAGATCTTTGGCCTTGTACCTATTTTTCCCGAGCTCCTATGCCCTCAAGCCCATTACTGATTTTGTTCTTCATCTTATTGTGCATCTTTTGGTGGAGTTCCAGAATTTTGGGAGGCTGCGGCATCGGCGACTTCGGCATCGTAGCGCAGAGCGACGTTCTTTCATCGTAGGCCCGTTATCGTCGCATTTCAGTCCACGAGGTCCACAGAGCAACTCCAATAGTATTTTTGAACGATTTTCAAGGCGTCGGATTCACGACTGGTAGATCTACGATTTTTGTATTCTCCACTCACCTCAGATTTGAGCTTTTGTTGGAGTTTCAGGTACATTTTTTACCCCCTTTGTTGCTGGTTGATCTTCTTGGACACCAGCACCTTGTCGGATTTTTACCTCCATACCCGGTTATCGAAATTCGACGTTTAAGGGCTCGATTGATATCTACACTTCGCGAGGATCGCCTTCGTATTTTTATAAGAATTTTTGGAGTTTATATTATAGGTGGAAATTTTGCATCTTTGGGATTAAAATTCAGTAGATTTCTGTACATTTGGAATTTGAGTTATTTGTAACATTGGACTATATTTTTGTACCCAGGAGAGTTTTCGGGTGTTTCTGAACCCGTTGGAGTTGTGGGAAATCAGAGTGTTGTTCCTGGGTATTTTCAGCTTTTGAAATTTGGATAGTTTAGCACTTTCAGGTGGGTTGCCTCGGTTTCAAGATTGATGGACTGAACATTAATTCTATATTGTAGGATCATGCATGATTGTGTATGTATTATGAAGCATGCAAAAATGTGAGAATTGATGTTCCCAGTGTTACTTTGATGATCATATGATTTACTGCTTCCTAAAATCTGTTAATTATTGTTATCATTGGAACTTGACCTAGCACCCCCGTCATATGCTGCATGTTCAACCAGGCTAGTAAAAAACTCCAACTTGGGCTAGGTTATTATTGTTTTAGACATTCCCTCACTGTCATTCATTATTTTACCCTGGACCTAGAGTTTCCTCACCCGGATAGTGGGCCGAGTGGTCGGGTTGTCGTGGGATGCATGTTAAACTCGTGCTGGGGGCCGAGTGGAGTCTGGTAGCAGTGTTAGATCAGTGTTTATTTTTGGGAGCCGTCTGAGTCGACGGTGGGTCCCGGCTGTGTGGTTTTGTCACGCCCCGGGGGTTTCGTTAAGCGGAAGACGTCCACTGAAAAGAGTTGACTTTGCGTATTTTTTTTTTTTGAAACTGCTCTCCCCCGGCGCGTGCCCAGACCCGCCGCATATACAGAGTTACCCCGCAAATGGGCGGAGTCTCCCTTGTATATGCACGGCGTCACGATCACAACAAATATTTCACCACAACAGTTCACGAACATGAGTACACGAAGTTATCAAGAATTAACGAGACCGATTGGGTTTAAAAAGAAAAATCCACAAGTTTTAAAAGCGGTGCCCACACGACACCCATATTTTCCGAAACTGTTTTCGCAATCCATAAATTCACAGAGTTTTTAAAACGATGCCCACACGGCACCCATATTTTCAAAACTGTTTTCGCAATGGTTTCTCTTTTTTTTCCAATAGTTTGAAAATAGCCAATCAAGAGAAAAATAAAACAATCATCCATCCTCAAGGTATGAAAACATTCCAACATCCACATCGACCCCACAGGGGTATCGAGATCCACATAGTAAGCTACTAACAAGTAATGAAATGCGCAGAATAAGAAGTAAATACAGTCTATGACCTCGAAGGACCAAGAGTGCTCCTGCCACGGCCTCACTGTCGCCCTAGCTCTCACCCCTGAAGGAACCTGTCACAGAGTGGGAAGTCAGCGACACAAGGTAATTTCGATGAAATGCAGGAAGACTGTAACAAATGCAAACAGTGAGAACAAAACCAGAGCAACCGCCCTCCTCAATGAGTAACCCTCGATAACCTCCCTCCTGCATAACCTAACCCGGGCACCAATCACGGCAACCAAACCGAGCACCTGCCTCGGCGAACCAGACCGAGCACCTGCCACGGTAAACCACCCCGAGCACCTATCTCGGCGGGTCGCACCGCTCGCACCTTGGCGCCTCTAACCCCCCACCTATGGGGGCCCCCACTACGTCACCTTGTGGGGTACATGGGTCATCATACCAGTTTTACGGAAAAGCACACTCTCGCGGTGGACAAACCACCGGTGTGCGTGTTGCAGCCTCAAGCATCGTAACCAAACACCGCAACCCTCGGTCGCCATAAGATCAATAATGTCGTACCATAAGGATTAACCGGGTTAATATAAGTATCATACAAATATTTTATGTCTAGATATTTCCCAAATATTCGAAACCTAAAACCTCAGAAAGGTACCCACCTTACGTGTGACGACCGGCGCTCGGCTCGTCCGCGACTGCGTGCCTGCCGAACCTACAACTTCCCCCTGAAGAAAAACAGCAGTAACACTAAGGCTAAAAGTCCCAAAACACACACCGCTGACTCGAAACTGGAAAGCCGACGCGGATCCCAGATCCCTGACGACGGCTAGGTTAAACCCACGCGGTGAAGTTCCCCGCACTGCACCAACCCGTGCGGGCACGCACCGTACGGCCCCACGCGGCCCCAGCCCGCGCGGCGCGGCCTATCTGTTGGCGACTCCGCGCGGCACCTGCCCGCGCGGCACGCTACCTGCGGGCAGCCCCGCGCGGCACCAGCCCGCGCGGCGCCTGCCTGCGGGCAGCCCCGCGCGGCACCACCCCGCGCGGGGTGCGGCCTGCAGGCAGCCCCGCGCAGCGCCTGCCTGCGGGCAGCCCAGCGCGGCACCGGCCCGCGCGGCAAGCTGCCTGCTGGCAGTCCGCTGCTGCCGGCGGCTCCGCGGTGGCGATGGCGGCGCGGCGGTCTCACCCCGAGCGACGATGAAACACCTAGACGAACAAGAACCGTACAAAATGAATGACTCACCTTCGATTCGTTGGAGAAGGAGGAAGAAGGGGATCGTCCGCTCTTCGCCCGATCGATCCCGCAGAAATGAGCGATTGTTCCTTCCCTCTCCCTGTCTCGCCGCCTCGGTTCTCCACGCCAAAATTGGAAAGAGGGAAAAAAGAGGATTGGGGCTTTTCCCGCACGCACCTCGGTATAACCTAACGCACAGAATGAGAAACGGGAAAAGCTAAAACCCTAAATCACAAATGTAATCAGTCAGGATGCAAATGAGGGGTCCAGATTACCTCGAAAAGCGTGCCGATCGCCTGCACGGATTTCGATGCGCCCAATCTGCTAGCGAACTTCACAAATTTATTCTGGGAGATCCCGGGGTCGGAATTCAAATCCGATCGCGCCACCATTCACCGTTTTGCGAGCTCTTGCACCTAAAAATACCCACAATTCCCGACGGTCAGCCCAGAAATTTTTGAACCTTTTAACCCCCCACCCGACCACCTAAGTAATAAATTAAAAAAAATTACTAATTCAGAAGGCGGGTATTACATCACTCACCCCTTAAAACAAGTTTCGTCCCCGAAATTTAATCCTGGTCCGCGACGAATAGATCCGGGTAGCTCTCCCTCATCTTTGACTCTAGTTCCCAAGTCGCCTCACGTTCTTCCTGATTGCCCCAAAGCACCTTCACATAGGGGATCGTCCAGTTGCGCAACTTTTTGTCCTCCCATGCTAGGATCCGCACCGGTGTTTTCTCGAAGCTCAGGTCCTCTCTAAGCTCAAAAGTAGTGACGTCCAGTACATGAGATGGGTCGGGGAGGTATTTTCGGAGCATTGAAACGTGGAACACATTGTGGATACGGTCGAGGTTTGGCGGTAGGGCTAGACGGTAAGCCACCGGGCCGGCGTGCCCCAAGATCTCAAATGGCCCCACGAACCATGGGCTCAACTTGCCTCTCAGCCCGAACCGTTTAATTCCTTTGGATGGCGAGACCCGTAGTAACACGTGCTCACCCACTTGAAACTCCAAGTCGCGGCGTCTCTGGTCTGCATAGCTCTTTTGTCGACTTTGGGCGGTCAATAAACGCTGTCTGATGAGGCGCACCTTTTCCTCAGTCTCTTCTACTAAGTCTGGTCCCAAGAACTTTCGCTCCCGTAAATCATCCAACAGATCGAAGATCGACAGCGTCGCTCGTATAAGGCTTCATACGGCGCCATTTGAATGCTAGCCTGGTAGCTGTTGTTGTAGGCGAACTCCACAAGGGGTAGGTAGCGTGACCATCTGTCCCCCAAATCAAGTACACATGCTCAAAGCATGTCCTCGAGAGTCTGGATCACCCACTCAGATTGTCCGTCTGTCTTGGGGTGGAAAGCTGTGCTAAAATGCAGTTTGGTCCCTAGAGCCCATTGTAGACTCTTCCAAAAGTTTGAGACGAACCGTGTGTCCCTATCTGAAGTGATGATGCCGGCACCCCATGCAACCTCACGATCTCGCTGATGTAGACCTGAGCTAGCCGATCTCGAGTCCACGTCGTATGAATGGGTAGGAAATAAGCTGACTTGGTTAACCGGTCCACTATGACCCAGACTGCGTCGTGCCCCTGTTGCGAACGTGGGAACCCAGTGACAAAATCCATGGTAATTCGCTCCCACTTCCACTCTGGTACCGGTAGAGTTTGCAACTTTCCCGCCAGCCGCTGGTGTTCGGCTTTTATCTGCTGACAGACCAGACAATGCGCTACAAACTGTGTTACATCTCCCTTCAGTTTAGGCCACCAGAAGGTCTGCTTGAGATCCCTGTACATCTTTGTGCCCCCCGGATGCGCCGTATAGGGGAGCGGTGTGCTTCCGACAAAATCTCCTCCTTCAATTCTGACGAATCGGGCACGCAAATCCGCCCTCGAAAAGGTAGGGTGCCGTCTTCCCCCACCCAAAAAGTCGCCCTCCTGGTTCAGGGAAATCCTGTCCCGGACAAGCTGTAAGTGCGAATCGGTCCATTGCCCTTCATTGATTTTCTCAAACAACGTAGGTTTGACTATCAAGGATAAAAGTCGCGCGACCGTTCCTGCTGGTACCACCTCCAACTTCAATCGTGAGAACTCCGCGATCAAGCTATCCTGATCAGTAAACGCGCCTGCTGATGTCCCTTCCATCTGCCCTTTCCTGCTCAAAGCATCCGCTACCACGTTTGCTTTCTCGGGGTGGTATTGAATTGATGGATCATAGTCCTTTAGCAGCTCTAACCACCGTCTCTGCCGCATATTCAGTTCATTCTGGGTGAAAACATACTTAAGGCTTTGGTGATCTTAGAACACATTACAGTGGACACCAAAGAGGTAGTGCCTCAAAAGCTTTAGAACGAAGACGACTGCGGCGAGCTCTAGATCATGCGTCGGGTAATTCCGTTGCATCAGTACACCCCCAAGGCCGATCTGTGACGCGTCACAGTAAACCTCAAAATCCTCTCCAGGTATCGGTAGTACAAGTACAGGAGCCCGAGTTAGCCTGTTCTTGAGTTCTTCGAAACTCTCCTGGCATTGGGCCGTCCACGTAAATTTTTCCCCTTTCCTGGTTAAACGGTTCAGAGGGGCAGCAATCTTCGAGAAGCCTTCGACAAAGCATCTATAGTATCCTGTCAGGCCTAAGAAGCTACGGACCTCCGTCACTGTAGTCGGCCGGTGCCAGTTGGTCACCGACTCCACCTTCTTGGGATCCACTGTAATTCCCGCCGCTGAAATTACGTGCCCCAAAAATCCCACTTCGCGAAGCCAAAACTCACATTTCTTGAGTTTAGCGAACAACTTCTGGTCCTTGAGAGTCTGGAGAATGATCCGCAAGTGGTCTTCGTGTTCCTCGTTGGTATGCGAATAGATCAGGATGTCGTTGATAAAGACCACCACGAATTGATCTAGGAAGGGTCTGAAGATTCTGTCCATCATATCCATAAATACCGCTGGGGCATTCGTAAGCCCGAACGGCATTACAGTAACTCGTAGTGGTCGTATTGGTTCCCTTGTCTGATGTGTTTCAGGTCCCTTGCGGCGTCTTCGGATACTGGGGTGGTCGGCTCCCGTTGGGAAAGCCATTCCCGGGTTATGGCTGGGGTCGTTTTCGGCCCCCGGCAGGCTCATGATCCTTCTGCCGGGTGCATGGAATGGCCTATTCCCGCCCCACCATAGTGGTCCTGTCGATCACTTCTCGGAAGCGGGTAAACCCACCGTCAGTATTACCTGAAAAGTGTCGCTCCATAGACCGTCCTTGTGAAGACGGGCCGTGTGGGGTTCGCCTTTTCTAACAATAGGGGAAAACGCTCAGCCATGTCGCATAACCGTTGTTGGAGTAGCCGATTCTCCACTGTTGCCGGAACCGTCCTATCCACTTCTGCGCCATCGATTGAAGAGCGGTTTCGGGCCATTAACCGTGCATACAAAGAAACCAAGTTAGTCCTAGACTTAATTGGTCTAGCACCTTGACATACAAACACTGGGACTCTATCCCTTTTTTTTCCGCACTCACGTTCGTACATTACACACCTACACCTTGGTTATCAATTTGGTTAGTTACTTGTGGTACTACACTCTGTGGATGTTGGTCACTCATCACCATGGTTAAAGTCATTTTCTCTGATACCATATAATCTGTCACGCCCCGGAGGTTCTAAAAGAGCGGAAAACGTATCCATATTTTTTTTTTTCTTAAATGAACCTCGTCTCCGGTGCGCACCAGACCCGCCACATATACAAATTCACTCCCCAAATGGGCGGAGCCTCCTTTGTATATGCATGGCGTTCCGAGCACGACAAATACTTTAACCATGCAAGCAATGGACGACAATAAGGAGAGACTATACTTAACCATGTTACGGAATTTAAGTTGGCATAGTTTCGTGAAAGTCTCAAGTCTTGAAGATTGAAGGTGAAGGAAGTTGGATCATTTAACTCAATCTCAAGAAAGAAGAATTCAAAAGGATCAGGTATGTTTAACTAAAGATTTTGTGTGTCCGAATACTTCTTGTAGTGTAGAAACACTTGGAAGAATCTTTCTTTGAATAAACATCAAAAACTGGTGTTCGGACAAGTTCAGGATCCGGATCAGAGCCAGCGATCCGGATCCCGAAGGTTGTTGTTTCATACAATACTTCAATCCGGATCGCAGCATCTCACGATCCGAATCCCAAACGTTGAGTTTTCTGAATTGTATGAACGATCCGGATCAGACAATCCGATCCGGATCCCGAACGTGTGATTTTCTGGAAACCGTCTTTATTGCTACTGCAATCCGGATCGCCCAAATCCGATCCGGATCGCCGTCCGTCAAATTTCCAGAAATGTTAGGTTTTTGATTCTTATCTCCTTCCTAGGGTTTCTAACCTATAAATAGACCCTATGACTCTTTTTCTAGGGTAAATCCAAAAATAATCCACATAGCCGTCATTTTCATATATCATCTTATACGGCTCTAGATCCACATATAGAGAAGAAAGGAAATCATTAGAGAATACTCTATGTTTCTTCATCTATAGTGATTAGTTTGATTCTAGGTTTTCATACTCACATCTTGAGTTGAATCAAACTAATGAATACTTAGATGGTATTTCCGATCTATCTTTGATCTAAGTATTCGGCGGATCATCACCACCAAAAACAACGATTTACCCCAAAAATCGGCGCGTGGATTCGCGTGTCCTTGTGGATTCAAGGTTCAACCGCTCTCGTGGATTCGGAGCGAGGCACGTTCGTGGATTCGAAGGGTGCTATTGGGTGAAGACCGTGGATTCGGTCGGACGTCGTGGATTCGACGTTGGACGCTGTGGATTCGGCGTTGGGCGCAGATCGTGGATTCGAGAAGCGTCGTGGAGCGAGCGGAGAAGATCCTCTAGGAGCGTATGGAAAAGGTTGAGTCGTAAGTGTGTACGGTAAATCACCTTGTACGTGTTTTAATTCTAGTGGATTTCTGCGGTGTTATCGGTCCCGTGGTTTTTTACTCCGGTGATGGAGTTTTCCACGTAAAAATCTTGCGTATTATTTTTATTTCCGCATTGGGTTTTTATCGCAACGATTTTTGAGTGTTTATACGTTTACACCTATTCACCCCCCTCTAGGTATTTTTTCCCCTATTTAGATCCTTATTACATATAACCCAACAAGTGGTATCAGAGCGGGAATAGGGTTGTAAACAATGGTTGAAGGTGGAAACATCAACCGACCCCCGTTCTTCGATGGAACAAATTATGCGTACTGGAAAGTGCGGATGAAAGCCTTTTTAATTTCCATCGACGAACGGGTGTGGCAATCAATTGAATTAGGATGGTCTAATCCAACTGAATTTATTGGTGATGTTCGCACCTTAAAACCTAGGTCGAAATGGACCAAGGAAGAGTTAGATTCATCTTCTTACAATGGCAAGGGAATTAATGCTATTTTTAATGCCTTATCTCAAACTGAATTCTCTCGCGTCTCGGCATGTGAGACTGCGAAAGAAATCTGGGATGTTCTTCAGGTTACACATGAGGGAACTAACCTCGTGAAGATTCAGAAACTACAAATGCTTACGAGCAAGTTTGACTCTATCTTGATGGCAGAAAATGAATCTTTCACGGACTACTATACACGATTGCAAGATATCATAAACTCATGTGCTAACCTAGGAGAGAAGATTCCAGAATTTAAGATTGTAAGAAAGATCTTAAGAACTCTTCCTGAACGATTTCGCCCAAAGGTTACAGCCATTGAAACTATTAAACACCCGGACGAAATACGTGTAGAAGAATTAGTTGGTTCATTACAAACTTATGAAATGACATTTACTACTAACAATTCTTCTGGAAAGGCATCCACTTCTAAGTCTTCAGGTTATGCGTTGAAAACAACTAAGGAAGAAGACGCGGATATATCCTCCTCAGACGATGACGAGAACCTTTCTATGGAGGAATTTGAGAAGCAGCTCGCTCTCTTGACAAGGAAGTTTCGCCGCAACTTTCGAAGGGGTAATTCAAGCAAATCTCCATCCTTCGGAAAGTCGAACAAAGGCAAGGGTACTTCAAGTTACAAGTCAAGAAAGCAAGAGAACTTCTCAAAGGATAAGAAAAGTTCAGAAGGACAACTACAATGCTTCAAATGTCGAGGCTACGACCACATTGCAACGGAGTGTCCTAACAAGTATCCGGCAAAAGAAGAAGGCGATGCAAGTCGTCACTTGGGATGACAACTCAACGTCAAATAAGTCGTCTTCGAGTGATGAAGAAAAGAGCTCCACCGCATTCCACGCGTCCGTATCTTCACCCTTCATGTGCTTTATGGCAAGTACATCCGAGTCGTTGTCCAACTCCACTGTTGAAAAGAATGCAACGGACAATGAATCGGATGATTCGGAAGGTGAAGATTTTGCTCTAGCCTATCACAGATCTTTACGGGATTTAAAGAAACCGGCTAAGCAAAATAAGGGGTTGAGAGGGAGATTGCAGGATCTCGAAGAAGAAGTAAAAAGGGTAACTTCTCTCTCGACCGATCTTGAAGTGGAAAGGGATAATCTGATAAAGGCAAATGTTTCCCTTCAAGAGTCCAATGAGCAACTCGAGAAGAACTATATAGATATGGTGAACAAAGAGAACTATTTCTTGAAGCTCTACGGCGAGGCCCGACGGGAAAAATTGGAAATGACAGAGACCATTTGCCAACTCAAGGATAACTTACAGCAATTTTCTTTTGGAAGGAGTAAGTTGGATAAACTTCTTGGTCTTGGTCAAACAAACAAGTTCGGCCTCGGATACAATCGAACTGAAGACAATTTTAGTTCGGTTGGGACAGTCTTTGTGCCTCAGTCGGTATCTCCTCCTCCGACACCGGAAATCATGACAACCAACGACAACAAGCCTACTTCATCCTCTTCAGAATCGTCAAGCACAAAGGTATGTTTTCGTTGTAATTTTGCAGGGCACATTGAAAGAAATTGCAAGATTGGAGCTCAAAGATCAAATCAACCACATCTTGCAACTACTACCAATAAGTTCACTCCCCGGAATTCAAAGAAGGATTTTCCTAAAGAAAAGGACATTGGTAGTACTTCAAATAAGACGATGACAAAAGAAAAAGACCAATCATGCAAGACGTCTTCATCAAGGAAAACTTCTCAACCATTGCCAACATACTCCAAAACTCAAAAGGTTTGGGTATGCAAAGGTGAAACCCCTCCTTGTCTTTAATCGTTCTACGATTAAATCTTGTGTAGTTTATGTAGACTATTTTCTTTTCTTCTTTTTCTTTTGGCCGACCCGTCAACCATCTTTGGGAGGTAAATGGTACATTTTCTTATTGGTTGATGATTTCTCTAGGTTTCTTGGGTAGCATTTTTAAAAGAGAAAGCTGATACGTTTGACTCTTTTCATAAGATTTGCCATCGTATTATGATTGAAAAGAATGAAAAGATCATTCGTGTTAGAAGTGATAGAGGTGGAGAATTCATAAATTCAAAATTCATTGATTTTGCACTTCAAATGGCATTAAACATGAATTCTCGGCACCCTATACACCTCAGCCGAATGGTGTTGTTGAGCGCAAAAAACAGGGTTGTACAAGAGATGGCGCGTGTGATGCTTCATAGCCGGAATTTACCGCTACATTTTTGGGCTGAAGCCGTGAACACCGCTGTCTATGTCATTAATAGAGTTTACTTGCGCCCAGGAACTTTAAATACACCATATGAGCCTGTGGTTAGTAGGAAAACCGGATATCAAATACTTTCGTATCTTCGGGAGTCGATGTTACATTTTACGTGACCGTGAAAATCTTGGAAAGTTCGACTCTCGAAGTGATGAAGGGATCTTTTTGGGTTATTCTACGAATAGCAGAGCTATCGAGTATTTAACATTGAATCTAAGACGATCGTAGAAATCTATAAATGTTAAAGTAGATGAAGCTTTTCACTTTGGATCTGAAAAAGTCTACCCTCGATATCTCTCTAGATGATGATTCTCCTGCTAGTGCATCTTCTCATGATAATACTTCCAATATTAATGATGCATCTAATGGCTCTTCTAGTTTCTCTGATGTGCAGGAATCATCTATGTATGCTCCGAGTACTACGGTTGCAACAAACGTTACGAATTCGCAAGGATCATCCGGAATCGAACATCATTGGAGGATCCCACAAGAAGGAGTAGTTAGAACTCGGAGGCAGTTGGTTTGTGGATTCGCTTGCTACGTATCTTTAATCGAACCAAAGAACATAGATGAAGCTCTTCAGGATGACTACTGGATTAAAGCAATGCAGGAAGAGCTCCATCAATTTGAGCGAAACAAAGTCTGGGAATTAACGAAGCCTCCAAAGCAACATAATGTGATAGGTACCAAATGGATCTTCAAGAACAAGAAAATGAGGATGGTACTATCATCAGGAACAAGGCACGATTAGTTGCTCAAGGCTACTCTCAAGTAGAAGGTATAGACTTTGACGAAACTTTCGCCCCTGTAGCTAGACTCGAGTCCATTCGTATACTATTTGCTATTGCTTGTCATTTTAAAATCAAATTATTTCAAATGGACGTTAAGAGCGCATTTCTAAATGGGTTTTTAAATGAGGAAGTTTATGTGGCTCAACCGAAAGGTTTTGTAGATCATAAACAACCTAACCATGTTTTTCGTTTGAAAAAGGCTCCTTTACGGTCTGAAACAAGCACCGCGAGCATGGTACGAAAGGTTAACAAAGCACCTTTTGGAGAAAAGGGGCTATACTCGAGGGGGAGCTGATAGGACTCTCTTTGTGAACATTATCAAAGCAATTTCTTTGTAGCACAAATCTATGTCGATGACATTGTATTTGGCGCAACAAGAGATAATGATGCTTCTTAAATTCGCTAGGAGACCCATGGAAAGCGAAATTGAGATGTCCATGATGGGCGAATTGACTTATTTTCTTGGATTGCAATTAAACAAAATGATGAGGTATTCACTTGAGTCAATCCAAGTATGCAATGAAGTTGGTCAAAAAGTTTGATCTAGAAAATTGTAAAGATTTCCAACTCCAAGGGGAATATAGCCACAAGGTGACTGGAAGTAGAATCACATAGTGAGAATGTAGACGAGAAACTGTATAGAAGTATGATTGGAAGTCTACTTTTACCTCACGGCTAGTCGCCCGGATATATCCTTAGTGTTGGGATTTGGCGCGAGATATCAATCAGCACCAAAGGAGGTTCACCTGAAAGCGGGTGAAACGGAGCATCCGGTACATCAAAGGATCAATTAATTTCGGAATTTGGTATCCTATGGGACAAGTCTGATATTGTTGGATACTCAGATGCCGATTGGGCAGGATCAGTGGATGATCGGAAAAGCACGAGTGGTGCATGCTTCTATCTTGGCCATTGCCTTGTTGCATGGCACTCGTAAAAGCCGAATTGCATAGCACTCCTCGACTGCCGAAGCGGAATACATTTCAGCTGGAAGTTGCTCCACTCAACTCATTTGGATGAAAAGCGTATTGAGCGACTTCCGCATTTCAGCATCTTCGGTAACAATTCTTTGTGACAACACAAGTGCAATTAACATTTCTAAAAACCCTGTGTTGCATCTAGAACAAAACATATTGAACTTAGATATCAATTTTCTTAGAGAGCTAGTTGAATCAAATACTCTTCAACTTTCATATATATTCAACTGAGGATCAATTGGCTGACTTTTTAACAAACCTTTGGATCAAAAACGTTTTATTCATTACGAAAAGCAATTGGAATGCTTTCCTTGAAATAAACTTTCTTTTTGAAACCTTTGCTTAGGATAGTTTTGTATTTGTTTTTGTTTTGTTCATTATCTATGTTTGTACATAGGACATTAATTGAGCATAGATCATAATTGACTTTAATTGCATCTTTTCGCACATTTAGAAATTTATTAGGCTTTTGCCATCATAATATTTCACTATTGCAATGATCATTTATGTTAACTTAAATCATCTTACTAAGTGATCAAAGTCAATTTCTCTCTCTCAATGATCTCTTGGTATAGTCATATCTTATTGACGTGCTTAGTCGAGTATGAAATCGAGATCAATATTTGGTTGAATACTTTATATCTTAAATAATTGATAGCCAATTGAGGGGGAGTCAAAGAAAAAGTAAAATGCTCAAAAGATGTGGAAAGAGTTACATCCCAATGAGGAGTGTGAAAACTACCACCACATGGAGGAAAGAGCTACCACCTCGGTCGTCCGAGTATTGTGTGCAGCTACCACATGTATACCAAGCATGGTTGTTCAAATTTTGATTAAGTAAAATGCATGTTGAAATACTTGACTCGTCAAATTTCAAGGTTGGTATAAGGTGGGTTTTTAAAGAAAGATGCTCAAAGAGCCACTCTCTTCAACAGATTGTCTAGATACATTATCTACTATATTTGGGATTTCAAACATCTATTGATCTTTGTATTTCATTTTCTTTACTGAATTGATGATTTGATAAAGGCATTACTCATAAGATCAAGTTAGATGTAATTGAAGGTGTTCAACTTTAAGGGATTTAATTTTTGTAAATTTTCGTTTCATTTTTGGATATTATTGATAGATTTGGCATAATCTAATTCTTGTTGTATGAAACGATGATTTTTGTTTAAAGTTGATACACATTTGTGCTTACAATCTTTTTCTGGTTTTTCTTGAATTTCTCTGAAATTTTCTAAAGAAAAAGTTGGGGCCGATCCGGATCGGGCAAGATGATCCGGATCCCGAACGCAGGTATTCTTCTGCGGGCTGACGATCCGGATTGGACCTGCCGATCCGGATCCCGAACGCAGTTTCTCACTGCGGGTAGCCGATCCGGATCGCAATCATGAACTGATCCGGATCGCGGCTAGGTTTTATAAAGAACAAAGGGTTTTGATTTCTTTACTCCAATCTTTTGTTCCAAAGTTTCCAGAGCCTCTCTCTCTAGATTTCATCCTTCCTGGAAGCTTTCAAACTCAAGTTCTTCAACTCCAAGTAAGTTTTATTGATCAAAATCTCGGTTTTTCACCGTTTTTTTCTCTTTCCTCCTCAAACGTGATGAATTTCTTGGATCAACTTTGTTTGTGGATGGTTTTTGATCAAATTTCTTTTGAAATAAGAACTCTGGGTAGATTAGTTTTGATTATATGCTAGGTATTCTCTCTGATTAACGGATTTTTAGGCTTCGATTTCTAAAATTTCGGTTTTAGGGCATATAATAAGGATTTTCGAAAATCATGCAATTGATCTATTTTTAAAAGTCCTTTTGCAAAACTAATTTGATTCTTAGTCTCTCTACATGATTATGATTGTTTGGGTACAATTTTTCAAATTTTTGAAAATTAACAATTTTTCATGTGTTCTTGAGTTGTTGCTCACAGGATTTTAATCTCTTAAAGCACTTGGATCAATGGGATTCTCATGGATCATTCTTTTCTTGGTCACTATGGTGCACACTCGGGCCACAAACAAGTTAAAAGAGCTAAGAAAACACAACAAAAGGGTGATTTCATGTGATCACAGCGACACAGAAGTAATTGTCACGAGGTAATTGGACTGAATTGACAGATGATGATGACTCATTGCCTGACAAAGGCGTGCTGATGGTTCAAAAGGAAAAGCGTCCGATGCATCGAAAGAAAAAGCACCCATGGACAAAGGTAAAGCACCTATGAATGCACCAACCATCTCGGTGAAAAGGAAACCGACTCGCTCGAACG
>CM055071.1:23203950-23296450 GCA_029204045.2 Tillandsia leiboldiana
TAGGTGGTTCTCGATACCCTCGTGGGGTCGGTGGGATGTTGGTACGGTGACAATTGGATTGTCTATTCCTCTTTATATTTCTGTGGGCCGCTTTGGAAAATAAAACAGCAAACAAAGGAACGGATTGCGAAAACTATTATTTCAAACCTAAGTGTCGTGTGGGCACTATTTTTCAAAACCCTGGGTTTATGTTGCTTTTGCGGAAAGTGGATTTCAAACCTAAGTGTCGTGTGGGCACTGTCTTCAAAACCCTGAGTTTATGTTGCTTTCAAAAACGGTTTTCAAACATGGGTGCCGGTGTGGGCGCCGTTTCAACAACCGTGGGTTTTATCCTTTCAAAACTAATCGGCCGTGAGTAAATTCAGTATATTTGTGAATGGTTGTATGAAGTGGATTGTTGTGATTGAATGTTTCCTCATTATTGAAATTGTACAAACCGCGACGCCGTGCATATACAGGGAGACTCTGTCCGTTTGTAGAGTGATCCTGTATATGCGGCGGGTCTGGCACGTGCGGGGAAGAGGGGTTCTTTTAAAAAAAAAGAAAAGAAAACAAAAAAAAATTTTACACGTCAAATATTCAACTCTTATGATTCGTTTCCGCTAAAACAAAACCCCCGGGGCGTGACAGACTAAGATGGTATCAGAGACTTAGCTTTCAATCACAACAATTGGTGCCGACGTCCACAGGAATACCTCACTTAACTACAAAGGAATGGAAATGGATAGGTTATAGTAGAGTAGGACGCGAGTGATCGAGGGGGGGGGAACGAGCTTGGGTACC
The DNA here is from genome assembly GCA_029204045.2 of Tillandsia leiboldiana. Classification (NCBI taxonomy): domain Eukaryota; kingdom Viridiplantae; phylum Streptophyta; class Magnoliopsida; order Poales; family Bromeliaceae; genus Tillandsia; species Tillandsia leiboldiana. The sequence continues at coordinate 23,204,734 of CM055071.1, forward strand.
TTTGCCCTCGATGGGGGGTTCGTTGCATGGTCTTGGGGTGGTGCCCCTCCAAAATCGTTTGACGGTCCAAACGGCGGGGGGGGGGGGGGGGGGGTGTGGAGGCGGTCAGCTACGTGGCCGCCTGCCCGATCAATCTAGGGCGACCGGCTTGTCCAGGGGATTTGGTGGTAATTCCCCTGAAGGAGTATGACGTAGTGCTGGGCATGGATTGGCTCTCATTGTACCAAGTGCTCATCGATTGTGAGAAGCGGATGGTACAATTGCAAGAGCCGAGCTTTCCTGAGAACATGTACCTGGCGTGTAAGAGCATTTCTCCTTCCCAGCAATCATCTCATCGGCGAGGGCTAGAAGATTGGTGGAAGGGGGTACGTGGCCTACCTGGCCTCGGTGGACCTGGTGACACGACCCGCGGCGACACCGTCAGACATGGCGGTGGTAAGGGACCTTCCCGATGTCTTCCCGACGGAACTGCCCGGGGTACCCCCTGAACGAGAGGTGGTTTTTCCTATCGAACTCGTACCGGGTACCCAACCAATCACAAAGGCGCCCTACCGAATGGCCTTCGCAGAGTAAAGGAGCTTAAGGCGCAACTGGAGGACCTCTTGGACAAAGGATTTATCAGACCGAGTGTGTCACCCTGGGGGGCACCAGTGCTCTTTGTACGGAAGAAAGACGGAAGCCTGCGCCTCTGCATCGACTACAGGGGGATAAACAAGGTTACTGTGAAGAATAAGTACCCCCTGCCCAGAATTGACGACCTCTTCGACCAGCTGCGAGGAGCAACGGTGTTCTCAAAGATTGACCTGCAATCGGGCTACCACCAGCTCCGGGTTCGGAACGAAGATATCCCAAAGACCGCCTTCCGGACCCGGTACGGCCACTACGAGTTCACGGTTATGCCGTTCGGACTTACGAACGCCCCCGCCGTCTTCATGGACATGATGAACCGGATCTTCAGACCTTTCTTGGACCGGTTCGTAGTGGTCTTCATCGACGACATCCTGATCTATTTCATCTACCGACGAGGAGCACGAGGACCACTTACGAACGATTCTCCAAACCCTCAGGGAACAGAGGCTGTTCGCGGAGCTCAAGAAGTGTGATTTCTGGCTACGAGAGGTGGGTTTCCTAGGGCACGTGATCTCGGCAGAGGGAATCGCTGTGGACCCCAAGAAGGTGGAATCGGTGATCGACTGGCAACCACCGACGACAGTGACGGAGATCCGCAGCTTCTTGGGACTGGCGGGATATTATAGACGCTTCGTCGAGGGTTTCTCGAAGATTGCGGCCCCTTTAAACCGGTTGACCAAGAAAGGGGAAAAATTTCTATGGACGGCTAAGTGCCAAGAGAGCTTCGAAGAACTTAAAAGGAGGCTAACCAGGGCGCCTATTCTTGTACTACCCACGCCCGGAGAGGATTATGAAGTGTACTGCGACGCATCGAGAATCGGACTTGGGGGTGTTTTGATGCAACAGGGGAAGGTAATAGCCTATGCATCCAGGCAGCTGAAGGATTACGAAAAGAACTACCCGATTCATGATTTGGAACTGGCTGCAGTGGTCTTCGTTCTAAAGTTATGGAGACACTACCTCTTTGGTGTCCACTGTAACGTCTTTTCAGACCACCAAAGTCTCAAGTATCTGTTCACCCAAAAGGAGCTAAAATTGCGGCAGAGGCGGTGGCTTGAATTGTTGAAGGATTACGATCTAACAATCCAATACCACCCCGGGAAGGCAAACGTGGTGGCGGACGCTTTAAGCAGGAAGGGGCAACCGGAGGAGACGCCGGCACGCGCGATAACTGAGCAGAGCACCCTGATCGCGGAATTCTCGCGACTGAGGTTGGAGGTGGTACCGGCGGGCACTGTTGCTCGACTGACGGCGTTGGTGGTCAAGCCGACGTTTTTTTTGAGAAAATCCGAGAAGGACAACTGACGGACCCGCACTTACAGCTCGTGCGAGACAAGATCCACCCGAACCAGGAGAACGACTTTGCAGTGGGAAGTGACGGTGTCTTGCGGTTCCGTGGGCGTTTCTGTGTACCGGATTCGCCGGAATTGAAGGAGGAGATTCTGACAGAGGCACACCGCGCCCCTTATGCGGCGCATCCAGGGGGCACGAAGATGTACAGGGACCTCAAGCAGACCTTCTGGTGGCCCAAGTTGAAGGGGGATGTGACACGACACGTAGCTCACTGCCTGGTATGCCAGCAGATAAAGGCAGAGCATCAGCGGCCTGCAGGAAAATTACAGCCCTTACCGGTGCCGATGTGGAAGTGGGATCAGATCACTATGGACTTCGTCACCGGGTTCCCACGTTCACAGCAGGGGCACGACTCGATCTGGGTCATTGTGGACCGGCTAATTCCTACCCATCCACACAACCTGGACCAGAGAGCAGTTGGCTCAAGTCTACCTCAGCGAGATCGTGAGACTGCACGGAGTGCCGGCATCGATCACCTCGGATAGAGACACCCGCTTCGTCTCGAAGTTTTGGCAAAGTCTACAGCAAGCCCTGGGGACCAAGCTACACTTCAGCACAGCTTTCCACCCTCAGACGGACGGACAGTCGGAGCGAGTGATTCAGACCCTCGAGGACCTGCTGCGCGCCTGTGTACTTGACTGGGGAGTCGGTTGGGCGCGCTACCTACCCCTCGTGGAATTCGCCTACAACAATAGCTACCAGGCCAGCATCCAGATGGCACCCTACGAAGCTTTGTATGGGAGACGCTGCCGATCCCCGATCTGTTGGGACGACTTAGGGGAACGGAAATTCCTGGGACCCGACTTGGTGGAAGAGACTGAGGAGAAGGTGCGCCTCATCAGGCGGCGGTTACTGACCGCCCAAAGCCGACAGAAGAGCTACGCAGACCGACGGCGCCGCGATTTGGAATTTCAAGTGGGGGGAACACGTGTTCTTACGGGTCTCGCCATCCAGAGGGATCAAGCGTTTCGGGCTGAAGGGCAAGTTGAGCCCACGGTTTGTGGGGCCTTTTGAGATCTTGGAGCGCATAGGCCCAGTGGCGTACCGCCTTGCCCTACCCCCTAATCTCGACCGGGTCCACAACGTCTTCCACGTGTCCATGCTCCGGAAATACCTATCCGACCCGTCACACGTGTTGGACGTCTCCACTTTCGAGCTCAAGGAGGATCTAAGCTTCGAGGAAACCCCCGTGCGTATCCTAGCAAGAGAAAACAAAGCACTGCGGAACCGAGTCATCCCCTACGTGAAGGTGCTCTGGAGCAACCAGGAAGAACGAGAAGCAACATGGGAGCTGGAATCTAAGATGAGGGAGTGCTACCCCGACCTCTTCACCACCACCCGGGTTTGAGTTTCGAGGACGAAACTCGTTTTTAGAGGTGAGTGGTGTAATAACCGCGGCTTTATTTGTCTTTCTAGACCTTCTTTTAAACTCTTGTTAATCCGCTTTTCGACTAAGGGGTCCGGGGGTGAATTATTTTTCTTTATCTCTGGGCAGACTGTCGGGGCTCGCGGGTATTTTTAGACAATAAAGCTCGCGAAATGGATTTCGGCGGCGCGATCGGATCTGATTTCCGACCCCAGAATCTCCCGGAATAAATTTCCCAAGTTTGTTAGCTGTTCGGGCGTTTAGCACGCCCTTCGAGGTAAAACTAACCCGGGTTCGATTTCTTTTAATTGGGGATTTGGGTTTCTTTTCTTTCCCCCGCTCCGCTTTGACCGACGGTTTTAATTTCGTGTAGGATGACTTAGATTATTTTCCACTCTCCTTATCCCGTACGACGGTTCCCCTTTTTAGTGCGAGCGAGAAAACCCTTTTGTTTCCGAACCTCGGCTTTCTTGCAAGGCGGAGTGAAGAACCGTGGAGCGCGACGAGGAGAAGGAAGGGACCATTGTTTTCCCCCACGAAACCCGGCAAGCGAGCGTGGGACGATACTCTCCTCTTCCTCCCTCTTCATCGGCGAATCGGAAGCACGAAGTTTCGGTGAGTTTTTATTTATTTTTCTAGGGTTTCCTTCGGACCATCGCACGGGGGAAGGCGGGATGATCCGGTCAGCCACGCCACCGCCGTCACGAGGCGCCGGATGCGCGCAGGGCTGGGTCGCCTGGGCGTGCGGGTTGGGCACCCGCGCGGGGCCTGGGCGCCGCGCGGGGCCGCCCGTGCGTGCGGGGCCGCCCGTGCGTGCGGGTTGGGCACCCGCGCGGGGCCTGGGCGCCGCGCGGGGCCGCCCGTGCGTGCGGGCTGGGCACCCGCGCGGGGCCTGGGTGCCGCGCGGGGCCGCCCGTGCGTGCGGGCTGGGCGCCCGCGCGGGGCCTGGGCGCCGCGCGGGGCTGCCCGTGCGTGCGGGCTGGGCACCCGCGCGGGGCCTGGGTGGCGCGCGGGGCCGCCCGTGCGTGCGGGCTGGGCGCCCGCGCGAGGCCTGGGCGCCGCGCGGGGCCGCCCGTGCGTGCGGACTGGGCACCCGCGCGGGACCAGGCACCGAGCGGGGCCGCCGCAGTCAGGGAACCGTGCGGGTCTCACACCGCACGGGGCTCCGATACGCGTGCGGCCAGCGCGGCAGCGCGGGGTCACCGCCGCCACGGGTTCCAACTCGGTCACCGCCACCGCCGTCGGACCCGAGAGCCCCGTTCCGCGACGGGATCCGGACAACCTTTCTTTTCTCCTGGTTTTATGTTTGGTGAGTACTGACGTTTTCCCGGGGGACTTTGTAGTTTCGGGGAGCGCACCAGGACACGGGGGAGTAGCGCTTTGTTCATCGCTCGTAAAGGTGGGTGTTATCCCTAAGGTCTTAGCAATTAATTCTACCTTTTTGGATGGGGTCAATCATGTGTTGTACTTGAGTTAAATACTGATGGGTGTTAGACATTATGTGTTTAATGGTGCTGATTTTTAAAACTGCTATGAATCTCGTACTTGGATTAAATGTTGTAGAAAGGCATTAAGTAGTTTTTTACGGTTCTACGGTTCTTATACTTGGACTATGCATTATTTCATATGGTTCTCATGCATAGATATATATCGGATCTCGTACTTGGATTAAATGTTATAGCAAGGCATCAAGTAATTGTTTACGGTTCTACGGTTCTTATACTTGGATTGTACATTATTTCATATGGTTCTCATGCATAGATATATATCGGATCTCGTACTTGGATTAAATGTTATAGCAAGGCATCAAGTAATTGTTTACGGTTCTACGGTTCTTATACTTGGATTGTACATTATTTCATATGGTTCTCATGCATAGATATATATATATATTGCTTCACATAGTTCGCATGCATGGATATATTTGCATACATGGATATATATATATGGTTCACGGTTACTATGCTCGGCTGCAACACGCGCACCCGCGGTTTGGCCACCGCAAAGGGTGTGCTTTTCCGGAAAAGTGGTCCATGACCCGTGTATACCCACAGGACGGCGTGGGGCCTCTTTAGTTGTGGGGCATGTATGCGCCAAGGTGTGAGCGGTGCGACCCGTCGGTTTAGTTGTCCGACGTGGGAGCGGTGCGACCCATTCGGTTTAGTTGTCCGACTTGGGCGCGGTGCGATTCGTCGGTTTAGTTGTCCGACGGGATCGGGTATTGCAGGTTTACAGGTGTTTGATTCTACTTTTCCCTTGCGGGGAGGGGTGGTTGCTCCGGATAGACTACGGTTGGACGTTTTCTTTACCTGCTTTATTATTATCTTTTATGACTAGTCGCTGACTTCCCACTTTGCGACAGGGTCCTACAGGGGGGAGAGTTAGGCGACGGTGAGGCCACGGCTAGAGGTGTTGGGTCTCAGGAGACCGGAACAGTATTTTACTCTTTACTTTCGCATTCCATTTATTATTTGTAGACTGTGGATGGTTCTCGATACCCTCGTGGGGTCGGTGTGGATGTTGGTACGGTGACAATTGGATTGTCTATTCCTCTTTATATTTCTGTGGGCCGCTTTGGAAAATAAAACAGCAAACAAAGGAACGGATTGCGAAAACTATTATTTCAAAACCTAAGTGTCGTGTGGGCACTATTTTCAAAACCCTGGGTTTATGTTGCTTTTGCGAAAGTGGATTTCAAAACCTAAGTGTCGTGTGGGCACTGTCTTCAAAACCCTGAGTTTATGTTGCTTTCAAAAACGGTTTTCAAAACATGGGTGCCGGGTGGGCGCCGTTTCAACAACCGTGGGTTTTATCCTTTCAAACTAATCGGCCGTGAGTAAATTCAGTATATTGTGAATGGTTGTATGAAGTGGATTGTTGTGATTGAATGTTTCCTCATTATTGAACATTGTACAAACCGCGACGCCGTGCATATACAGGGGAGACTCTGTCCGTTTGTAGAGTGATCCTGTATATGCGGCGGGTCTGGGCACGTGCCGGGGAAGAGGGGTTCTTTTAAAAAAAAAAAGAAAAGAAAACAAAAAAAAATTTTACACGTCAAATATTCAACTCTTATGATTCGTTTCCGCTAAAACAAAACCCCCGGGGCGTGACACAGCAAGAGCCCCGAAAATTCCCAGAAAAATATCACCGCGATCCTCGCGTTGATAGCTTCGCAACGGTAGCTTGCACGCCCAAATCTGAGTTCGGTAAGCCAAGATATAAATTCGACAGGGTGGTACACTCACAAGATTTCAGCACAAAAAGACTGTAGCACTGTACACAGAGAAACAGTGATTTTCACCTCTGATGAAATCTCAGAAAAATCCAAGAAAAATATGAGCGCGTTCCTTGCGATCAGAAGATGAAAAAGTTGTATAAGCTCGTCTTCGTCTGACACTCGAGCGCGAAGATATGGCCAAAATACTCCGATGCTGTCCTCACAATCCTCACAGAAAAAGGGTTCACATTAATGCCTCGGGATCCATGCCAAGGAGTTAAAATCAGAATGCGTTATCAATGAAAGATGAAGCCCTACCTGTCGTGAAGCCAACGGCGCAAAAATCACAGAAAAATGAGCTCGGGGTAGACCAGCGGAGCTAAAACACCGCTGCTGCGCCGAAGAAGAACACAGGAAATGCAACGTCGCGCCGCGCCGTAAAATCCAAAACCTCGGGATTCGAGCCTTCTAAAATTCTGAAACTTGGCGGGTGTAATCTTCACTTCATGGAGAAGATTTCTCCTTCTCATCACCCTTCGAGCTGAGAGCTCGAAGGGGTCGAAAATCCCCCTTGAAGAGCCCTCGGGATGCAACTTAAGGGAAAACCAGAAAAAGCTTTTGCAAAAATTCCCAACAAGTCCCCTAAATTTTTCGCTGCGCCCGGAGCACGTGCGCCCGCCAATGGCAGAGCGCCACGTGGCCCCAACCACCGTGCACCGCCCGTGCACCGCGCACGCCGCACCAGCCCGCACGTCGCGTACGGCACCTGCTCCACCCATTGCGTGGACCGCGCGCACAACGCCGCACCAATCAACAGCCGCCACGTGTCCGTCGGTCCACCGTGCACCCGCGAAACTCCGTGGACCGCGCGCTGTGAACCGCCCAACCACCATCCGCCACGTGGCACCGCCACGGTGCACGCCCGGGCCGTGGACCGCGCGCCTGCCCGAGGCCGCCGCGCGCTGCCCGCGCCCTGCCCGCGCCGCGTGCGGCCGCTGTGCCGCCTGCCCGAGGCCGCGCCGCCGCCCGCCGGCAATGCCCGCCGCCGGCGATCGCCGGAGTTACTGTTCCGGCCAGTGAACAGTACCCGAGCACCAAAAATACAAGTAAATCGCCCATCTTGACCGTTTTCGCGCGCTGATTCCAAATTCGGCGTCCATTTTGCCAAATTCCAATCCTATAATTTGCCGGAGGCTCCCGAAAATGTATTTTTAATCCGAATTTCGCGCCGAGACTAAATTTGATATCCACTCTGCGCGTAAACTCTTCTAAACATCCGACGGGGTCCCCCGATTACCCACGTGATCCATTTTAAGCCCCGAGTCCATCTCTTGTGTCCAAATTGGCGCGCGAACACCGCCGACATGCCACGTAGGCTTCCAGAAGCTGCTGGTCACACTGTAGAAGCCCTGCAAAGATCCGGGTCACCACACCTAAGGATTGGTTGCAAAAAGAAATTATTTCAAGAAAAGCATTCCAATTGCCTTACGCAAATGAATAAAACGTTTTTGATCCAAAGGTTTTGTTAAAATATCGGCTAATTGATCTTCAGTTGAAATATAGGAAAGTTGAAGAATACTTGATTCAACTAGCTCTCTAAGAAAATGATATCTAAGTTCAATGAGTTTTGTTCTTGAGTGCAACACAGGGCTTTTTGAAATATTTATAGCACTGGTGTTGTTACAAAGAATTGTTACCGAAGTTGCTGAAATTCGGAAGTCGCTCAACACACTTTTCACCCAAATGAGTTGGGTTGAACAACTACCCGCTGAAATATATTCCGCTTCGGCAGTCGAGAGCGCAATACATTTTTGCTTTTTACTGTGCCATCCAATAAGGCAATGGCCAAGATAAAAACATGCACCACTCGTACTTTTCCGATCATCCACAGATCCTGCCCAATCGGCATCTGAATATCCTACAATATCTAGACTTGTTCCCATAGGATACCAAATTCCGAAATTTACGGTTCCTTTGATGTACCGGATGATCCGTTTCACCGCTTTCAGGTGAACCTCCTTTGGTGCTGATTGATATCTCGCGCAGATCCCAACACTAAAGGATATGTCCGGGCGACTAGCCGTGAGGTAAAGTAGACTTCCAATCATGCTGCGATAAAGTTTCTCGTCTACATTTTCACTAAGAGATTCACTTCCTAATCCCTTATTGCTAGTTCCCATTGGAGTCGGAAAATCTTTAGAATTTTCTAAACCGAACTTTTTGACCAACTCCATTGCATACTTGGATTGACATAGATGAATGCTTTCTTCATTTTGTTTTACTTGCAATCCAAGAAAGTATGTCCGTTCGCCCATCATGGACATCTCAAATTCGCTTTCCATGGTTTAAGCGAATTTAGAAGCATCATTGTCTCTAGTTGCACCAAATACAATGTCATCGACATAGATTTGTGCTACAATGAAATTATCCTGATAATGCTTCACAAAGAGAGTCCGATCTGCTCCCCCTCGAGTGTAGCCCTTTTCCAAAAGGTGCTTTGTCAACCTTTAGTACCGTGCTCGCGGTGCTTGTTTTAGACCGTAAAGAGCCTTTTTCAAACAAAAAACATGGTTAGGTAGTTTAAGGTCTACAAAACCTTTCGGTTGAGCCACATAAACTTCCTCGTTTAAATACCTATTTAAAAACGCGCTCTTAACGTCCATTTGAAAGAGTTTTATTTTAAAATGACAAGCAATTGCGAATAAGATACGAATTGACTCGAGTCGAGCAACTGGGGTGAACATTTCATCAAAGTCTATTCCTTCTATTTGAAAGTAGCCTTGAGCAACTAAACGTGCTTTGTTCCTAATGATGGTACCATCCTCATTTTTCTTATTCTTGAAAATCCATTTAGTACCAATCACATTGCGTTGCTTCGGAGGCTTCGTTAATTCCCAGACTTTGTTTCGTTCAAACTGATGGAGCTCTTCCGGCATTGATTCAATCCAGTAGTCATCCTGAAGAGCTTCATCGACGTTCTTTGGTTCTATCATGGAAACGTAACAAGCGAATCCACAAACCAACTGTCTCCGAGTCCTGACTCCTTCTTGTGGGTCTCCAATAATGTTAGATTCAGGATGATCCTTGGAGATGCATAACGTTTGAGGTAATGGAGTACTCGGAGGTACATGAGATGATTCCTGCACATCAGATAAGCTTGAAGAACCATTAGATGCATCATTATTATCGGAAGATTTGTGATGAGAAGATGCATTTGCAGGAGTATCATCATCAAGAGAGATATCAGGGGTAGATTTATCAGATGCAAAGTGAAAAGCTTCATCTACTTTAACATTTATAGATTCTACCATTGTTTTAGATTCCAAGTTAAATACCCGATATGCTCTACTGTTTGTAGAATAACTCATGAAAATCCCTTCGTCACTTCGCGAGTCAAATTTTCCCAGATTTTCGCGGTCACGCAAAATATAACAACGACTCCCAAAGATACGAAAATATTTTATATTCGGTTTTCTACAAAACCACAGTTCATATGGTGTATTTAAGGTTCCCGGGCGCAAATACACTCGATTAATTACATAGACTGCAGTGTTCACTGCTTCAGCCCAAAAGTACAACGGTAAGTTCTAGCTATGAAGCATAACACATGCCATCTCTTGTACAAACCTATTTTTGCGCTCGACTACACCATTCTGTTGAGGTGTATAGGGTGCTGAGAATTCATGCTTAATGCCGTTGGAAGTGCAAAAATCAATGAATTTAGAATTTATGAATTCTCCACCTCTATCACTTCTAACACGAATGATCTTTTCATTCTTTTCAATCATAATACGATGGCAAATCTCGAAAAAAGAATCAAACGTATCAGCTTTCTCTTTTAAAAATGCTACCCATGAGTATCTAGAGAAATCATCAACCAATAGAAAAATGTACCATTTATCTCCCAAGGATGGTTGACGAGTTGGCCCCATTAAATCCATGTGCAATAATTCTAAAGGCCGGTTGGTGCCAACATGGTTCAAGTTCTTGTGTGCAGTCCTTGATTGTTTTCCCTTTAGACAACCTCCACACACAATGTTTTCTTTAAGTGAAAGTTTTGGAACCCCCTTGACCACGTCTTTGTTTGAAATTCTGGCAAGTTCCTTAAAATTTATGTGACCTAGCCTTTCATGCCAAAGTGTTTCATTATTCAAAGAGGCTAAGTTACAGTTTTCAGAAATTTTATTTGGAATAACATAACAGTTATTTTCAGATCTAACCCCTTTTAAAAAGAAAACATCATCCTTATCAGTTACAATACATTCGACAGATGAAAAATTAACTGAAAAACTATTGTCGCAAAGTTGACTAATACTTATGAGGTTAGTCTTAAGGCCTTCAACAAATAGCACATTATTCAAAACCGGGCCATCTGGAATAGCGATAGTTCCTTTTCCAATAATTTTAGAAGAACGACCGTCTCCGAAAACTACAAGTCCTCCTGAGATTTTCTCAAGTGTTTGGAAAGAGTTTTTGTCACCGGTCATGTGATGGGAACACCCGCTATCCAGATACCAAGACGAATTGTCATAAGCATGCAAAGAAGTATGAATGACAAGACAAGGGAAGATTTCACCTTTGCGCACCCAAACCTTTTTGGATTGCGTCAGTAAAGAATGTGACGTTATTCTCCTTGGTGAAAGTGTCTTGATTGATTGATTACTTGACATCGTCTTGCGAGGTGAACTACCAAGGCTCTTTTCCTTTGAAAAGTTTTGCTTTGATTTCCGGGGAATCACCTTTATGGTAGTTGTCGCAAGAGGCGCTTGAGATGAACGTTTCGCTCCCACCTTGCAATTTCTCCTTATGTGCCCTACAAAACCACAACGAAAACATACCTTAGTGCTTGACGATCCCGAAGAGGGTGAAGTAGGCTTGTTGTCATTGCTTGTCGTGAATTCCGGTGTCGGAGGAGGAGATACCGACTGAGGCGCAAACACTGTCCCACTCGAACTAGGACTGCCTCCAGTTCGAGTGTATCCGAGGCCAAACCGATTTGTTTGACCAAGACAAAGCATTTTATCCAACTTACTCCTTCCAGAAGAAAATTGCTTTAAATCATCCTTGAGTTGGAAAATGGTCTCTGTCATTTCCATTTTTTCCTGTCGAGCCTCGCTGTAGAGCTTCAAGAAGTAATTTGCTTTATTCACCATATCTACATAATTCTTCTCGAAATGCTCATTGGACTCTTGAAGGGAAACATTTACTTTAATCAGATTATCCATTTCCGCTTCAAGAGCGTTTGAGAGAGAAGTTGCCCTTTTTGCTTCTTCTTCGAGATCCTGCAATCTCCCTCTCAAACTCTTGTTTTGCTTTGCCAGTTTCTTTGAATCCCTCAAAAGCTTATGGTAGGCAAGAGCAAAATCTTCACCTTCAGAATTACTCGATTCGTCGTCCATGGCATTCTTTTCAGCATGGGAGGAGTTGGACAAAGAATTGGATGTCCTTGCCATTAAGCACATGAAGGGTGAAGATGTGGACGCGTGGAATGTCGTTGCATTGTTTTCTTCATCACTGGAAGATGACTCATTTGACGTTGAGTTGTCATCCCAAGTGACGGCTTGCATCGCCTTCTTCTTCGCCGGATTCTTATTTGGACACTCCGTTGAGATATGGCCGTACCCTCGGCACTTGAAGCATTGTGTTGGGTTATGTATAATATGGATCTAAATAGGGGAAAAAATACCTAGAGGGGGGTGAATAGGTGTAAACGCTTAAACACTCAAAAATCGTTGCGCAATAAAACCTAATGCGGAAATAAAAAATAATACGCAAGATTTTTACGTGGAAAACTCCAAACCGGAGTAAAAAACCACGGGACCGATAACACGGTGAAATCCACTAGAATTATAACACGTACAAAGGTGATATACCGTACTCACAGACGACTCAACCTTTTTCCATACGCTCCTAGTTGATCTTCTCCGCTCGCTCCGCAACGCTTCTCGAATCCACGATCTGCGTCCAACGCCGAATCCATGACGTCTGACCGAATCCACGGTCTTCACCCAGTAGCACGTCTTGAATCCACGAACGTACCTCGCTTCGAATCCACGAGAGCGGTAGCACCTTGAATCCATAAGGCCACGCGAGTCCACGCGCCGATTTTGGGAAAATTGTTGTTTTTTGGGTGGTGATGATCCGCCGAATACTTAGATTAGAAATAGATCGGAAATACCTTCTAAGTATTCATTGATTTGATTCTACTCGAAATCTGAGTATGAAACCCTAGAATCAAATCAATCAATATAGATGAAGAAACATAGGATTTAATCTATTGATTTCCTTTCTTCTCTATATGTAGATTTTTCTATTTTTGACCGTATTTGGATTACCCTAGAAAATGAATCGTAGGGTCTATTTATAGGTTAGAAACCGTTGGAAGAAGATAAGAATCAAAAACTAACTTTTTCTGAAATTTTTCAGGACGACGATCCGGATCGGATTTACGGCAATCCGGATTGTCGTAACAAAACAGACAATTGCCAGAAAATAGAGGTTCGGGATCCGGATTGAAATGCCTGATCCGGATCGTTCATACATTTCAGCAAAAACCAATGTTCGGGATCCGGATCAAAAATGGCTTGGATCCGGATTGGATTTGCGTATGAAACAACAGCCTTCGGGATCCGGATTGCTGTGTCTGATCCGGATCCTGAACATGTCCCATGTCCAGTTTTTGATTTTTATACAATTAAAAATTCATCCAAGTGTTTCTACACTATAAGAAGTATTCGGATCACCAAAAATAATTAGTTAAACATACCTGATCCTTTTGAATTCTTCTTTCTTGAGATTGAGTTATATAATCCAAACTTCTTCATCTTCAATCTTCAAGACTCAATACTTTCATGAAATGCGCCAAAACAAATTCCTTAACACATTGGACTTGTCCCTCTGAGTTTTTCTTATCCTTTGAAAAACTTTCTTACTTTCTTGACTTTTGGCTTGAAAAACCTTTGCCTTTCTTCCACTTTCCGAAGGATGGAGTTTTGTTTGAATTACCCCTTCAAAAGTTTTGGCGAAAATTTCTTGTCAAGAGAGCAAGCTGCTTCTCAAAGTCCTCCATAGATAGGTTCTCGTCATCGTCTGAGGAGGATGAATCCGCGTATTCTTCTTTTGTTGTTTTCAACGCAAAACCTGAAGACTTAGAAGAGGATGCCTTTCCCGAAGAATAGTTAGTAGGAAATGTCATTTCATATGTTTGTAATGAACCAATTAATTCTTCTACATGGATTTCGTCCGGGTGTTTAATAGTTTCAATGGCCGTAACCTTGGAACGAAATCTTTCAGGAAGAGTTCTTAGAATCTCTCTTACAATTTTAAATTCTGGAATTTTCTCTCCCAAGTTAGCACATGAATTCACGATGTCTTGCAATCGTGTATAGTAGTCTGTGAATGATTCATTTTCTGCCATGAAAATGGAGTCAAACTTGCGCGTAAGCATTTGCAGTTTTTGAATCTTCACAAGGTTAGTTCCCTCATGTGTAACTTGAAGAACATCCCAGATTTCTTTCGCAGTCTCACATGCCGAGACGCGAGAGAACTCAGTTTGGGACAAAGAATTAAATAAAGCGTTAACACCTTTGCCATTGTAAGAAGATAAGTCTATCTCTTCCTTGGTCCATTTCGACCTAGGTTTGATGGTGCGAACATCAGCAATAATTTCAGTTGGATTAGACCATCCTAATTCAATTGATTGCCACACCCGTTCGTCGATAGAAATTAAAAAGGCTTTCATCCGTACTTTCCAGTAGGCATAATTTGTTCCATCGAAGAATGGGGGTCTGTTGATGTTTCCACCTTCAACCATTGTTTACAACCCTATTCCCGCTCTGATACCACTTGTTGGGTTATGTATTAATTGGATCTAAATAGGGGAAAAAACACCTAGAGGGGGGGTGAATAGGTGTAAACCATAAACACTCAAAAATCGTTGCGCAATAAAACCCAATGCGGAAATGAAAAAATAACACGGACGATTTTTACGTGAAAAAACTCCAAACCGGAGTAAAAAACCACGGGACCGATAACACGGCGAAATCCACTAGAATTAACTCACGTACAAGGTGATATACCGTACTCACAAACGACTCAACCTTTTTCATACGCTCCTAGTTGATCTTCTCCGCTCGCTCCGCAACGCTTCTCGAATCCACGATCTGCGTCCAACGCCGAATCTACGGCGTCCAACGTCGAGTCCACGACGTCTGACCGAATCAGCGGTCTTCACCCAATAGCACGCTTCGAATCCACAAAAGCGGTTGCACCTTAAATCCACAAGGCCACGCAAGTCCATGCGCCAATTTTGGGAAAATCGTTGTTTTTTGGGTGGTGATGATCCGCCGAATACTTAGATTAGAAATAGATCGGAAATACCATCTAAGTATTCATTAATTTGATTCTACTCAAAATCTGGGTTTGGAAAACCTAGAATCAAATTAATCAATATAGATGAAGAAACATAGAATTAAATCTATTGATTTCCTTTCTTCTCTATATATGGATTTTTCAATTTCGGCCGTCTTTTTATTTTATGTGGATTACCTAGAAATTGAATCATAGAGGCTATTTATAGGTTAGAAACCCTTGGAAGAAGATAAGGATCAAAAACTAACCGTTTCTGGAATTTTACAGGACGACGGTCCGGACTGGAATTGGCGGTCCGGACTGTCGTGACTTAAACAGACAATTTCCAGAAAAGAGGACATTCGGGGTCCAGACTGTAATTCCACGGTCTGGACTGTTCATGCAGTTCCTGCAAATTCCACGTTCGGGGTCCGGACTGAAGTTCCATGGTCCGGACTGGAATTGAGCATGAACTATTCTACGTTCGGGGTCCGGACTGTGATGCCCGATCCGGACTCTGAACATGTAGTATGTCCAGTTTTTGATTTTTATGCAATCAAACATTCAACCAAGTGTTTCTACACTATAAGAAGTATTCGGATCACCAAAAATATTTAGTTAGACGTACTTGATCATTTTGAATTCTTCTTTCTTGAGATTGAGGTACATGATCCAAACTTCTTCATCTTCAATCTTCAAGACTTAAACAATTTCACGAAATACGCCAACACAAATTCCGTAACACAGGAATCATCGCAATTACCCCCGAGTACTCCATTACCTCAAACGCTACGAATCTCCAAGGACCATCCGGAATCAAATATCATTGGAGATCCTCAAGAAGGAGTTAGAACTCAGAGACAATTGGAATGTGGAGTCGCATGCTACGTCTCCATGGTAGAACCAAGGAATATTGATGAAGCTCTTCAGGACGACTATTGGATAGAAGCTATGCAAGAAGAGCTCAATCAATTTGAAAGGAACAAAGTCTGGGAACTAACAAAACCCCCGAAGCAACAACATATAATCGGTACAAAATGGATTTTCAAGAACAAGAAAAATAAAGAAGGTACCGTTATTCGGAACAAAGCACGGTTAGTTGCTCAGGGCTATTCACAAGTTGAAGGTATAGACTTTGATGAAACTTTCACCCCGGTAGCCCGTCTCGAGTCAATTCGTATCCTATTTGCTATCGCTTGTCATTTTAAAATAAAACTTTTTCAAATGGATGTTAAGAGCGCGTTTTTAAATGGTTTTTTAAATAAAGAAGTTTATGTTGCTCAACCGAAAGGTTTCATTGATCATAAACTTCCAAACCATGTTTTTCGATTAAAAAAGGCTCTTTACGGTCTAAAACAAGCACCGCGAGCATGGTACGAAAGACTGACAAAGCACCATTTGGAAAAGGGCTATACTCGAGGGGGAGCCGATCGGACACTCTTTGTGAAGCACTTTCAAGACAACTTCATTGTAGCACAAATCTATGTGGATGACTGTGATGACCTGGATCTCAGCAGAGCTTCTGTAGTGGGTTTGGCAGCTTCTGGGGGCCTGTACTGTGTGTTGGAGGTGTTAGTGCACCAATTGGACACAAGTGGCGGACTTCGGGCTTAAATGGATCACGTGGGTGATCGGTTGACTCCGTCGGATCTTTAGAAGTGGTTTCGCGCGAAACGGATATTAAAATTGAGCTCAGCGTGAAGTTTGGACAAAAGAACACCTTTCCAGATGCCTTCGACAATTTTTAGAGTTGGAATTTGGCAAAACCGACAGCGGATTTGGACTCAGCGCGCGAAAACATGAAATTGGGCTACTTACTTGATTTTTTTGCGCCACAGGTTACTGTTCAGGCTGGAACAGTAACTCCGGTAGCCGGCGGGCAGCGGTGGAGGCGGCGGGCAGCGGCGGAGCGCGGCAGACGGGCTCGGGCAGGCGGCGGAGTGGCCGCGGTTAGCACGCGGGCGCGGGCAGCGCGCGGGCAGGCGCGCGGTCCACGGGCCGGCGTGCACCGGAGGACACGTGGCGTGTTTGGGTTGGTCGGTGCAGTGGACTGGGACCACGGAGCAGCGCATGATGGTGCATGGACCGGCGGGACATGTGGCGGATTCTGGTTGGCGGGCTCATGCAGGCAGGGACCACGGAGCGCGGGGATGCCTCGGAACAATGCATCGCAGGCGGCACGCCAGGCGGCGCGCCAAGGTTGGTCGGGGGCGGTAGTGCGGGCCAGGTGGCGCCCTGCGATTCGCGGGCGCGACCCACCCGCGTTTACCGAGAGTGGCCGCGCGGCGCCTTGCGTGCGGCAGGAATGGCTGTCACCAGTTCGGGGCGACGTGGCGCCCTCCGGGCGTTCCGGGCGCTCGTCGCGGGCCGGCCCGTGGGGCTTTCGGGCGCCGGAAAGTGGGCTTGCGCCCGAAAGTTGGGACAAATCCGGGATTTTTGGATTTGTCATTTTGGGCCTATAAATAGAGCCCGAACTTCTCCCTGGAACTCTTTTCCTGCTCCTCATTTCTCAGTGCATCCTTCACGAGTTTTCTTCATCTCCCTGAGCTGGTTCCACCTGACGATCACCAGATTTTTCTGCGGCATGCATCCCGAGGTTTTCATTTTTACGGCGCGGCGCGACGCTCGTTCGTTTGTGATCTTCTTCGTCGCGTTTTGGTGCGAGGACCCCCCGGCTTACTCCGACCTCCAATTGAGGCGATTCTTGTGCCGTTGGACTCAAGACAGGTAGGGCTTCGATTTTCGTGTTTTCAGCTCCCCCTCATTTTGAGTTTATCTTGGAGTTCCCCAAGCTTTCATTTGACCCCTTTTCTTGGGCGGAGTTTTGGACAGCACTGTGGTATTTCGGCCATATCTTCGTGTACAGACATCGGATTGGGGCGTTTCATAAGGCATTTTGCATCTATATATCACGAGGAATATCCCCAAATTTTCTTGGAATTTTTTGAATTTTTCCCCGAAGGTGAAAGTCCCTGTTTGCAGAACCTTGTGATTCAGATTTTGCGATTTGTTTATTTCGGGGTGGTCCCCTTGTCGAATTTGTATCTCAACGTAGGAAACTCGGATTTGAACGTGCAGGTACTCGTTTCGACCGGTTCGTCGCGAGGATCGTGACAGTATTTTTTTTGGAATTTTCCGGGCATAGCTCATGGGTAAAAACAGGGCATCTTTGGACTGTTAGCAATATTGGGACAGCATGTGTTGAGTTTAATTGTATGTTTTGGGGTAATTCTTGTACAGTGATCGCGGCGGTTTAGCTGTTTGGGCGGGAGCACTTTTTGGACTTGAAATTAGCGATCGAGGTGGGTGGTTGCTATACTCCTCATTTTCTGATATAACCCTAGGAATATTGGAGAGATCCTCTCATTGGTTACATTGAATGCTCAACTATGGACATGCATGCTTAAAGTAAAATAATTGTGAGCCTATCAAATGAAAATTACTATTGTGGAACTCTGATAGTGGTTGGGGGTTATACATGTTCGTATGGATATAGTTTTGGCACTTAACCTTGCATGTGGAATTTACTTTTATGTTGGGATAAAATGAAATGTCTTGTGGGAGGGTACCACTTGAGGATTTTTTTTGGGACATGCATAGGTGGATGATTTAGGTGAGGGAAAATTGTGGATTTTAAACATGTGTGGTTGGATAATGATTTAGCATGATGGTTATATCTATGCGGAGCTATTAATTGATACACATGTGGAGCCACTATTTGTCACACTTTCTTTTATCGCTCTTGAGGACATATGCATGCTTGTATGGTCATCTAGATAGGCCACTTTTTATTGCTGCACTATCATTTTGGGACTTGACTTAGGAGAAACCATGTTTGTTTCCTTTTCTCCTTCTTATTTAGACCTTTGAGTCTGGTTGCTCGGGTTCGAGCAGGGGTTTGGGATAGTGTAGCGGGAACCTTAGGGTCGGTGACAGGTTGTGTTTGATTTTGGATTGGGGGTTATTGCGGCTACCGCGGATAGTAGGCGGTTGACCGGATGTCGGATGTGGGACATGATTGTGATTGTGGGTTATTCCGACGACCGCGGATATTGGGCGGTTGACCGGAGGTCGGTTGTGAGACCTGGTCGTGGATTTTGGGGTATTGCGGCAATCGCAGATATTGGGCGATTGACCGGATGGTTACTTATGCATCCGATTGGGAATCAGTTTTCTTTTAGTGGAGGGTTGTGTTCCACTGGGGCTTTATAGTTGTGATACAGTACTGCTTTTGTTTCTTATCACACCGGCGCGGTTATTGCCCGGTGATGCTTTCCTCGTGTGGGTCACTCCCCTCGAGTTCCCCTCCGGAGGCCGGGGCCAGACAGTTATTGACAGTTTTGCTATCACATCGGTGCGGCTTATTTGCTCGATGATGAGGGCGGCAGCAGGAGTTTTGCTATCACATCGGTGCGGCTTACTTGCCCGATGATGAGGGCGGTACAGATTGGGTTCATCTGGGACGGTTGGTTACTGTTGCATATGGTTGTTCCAGTCTAGGACTGCATTTTTAGAGGCATAGTAGTGGTAGTTTTTCCTTTGCAGTAGTCTTTTTACTTACCACTCTTCTTCCCCTTTTTGCCTCTGGTAGACCTAGTGGGTGTGTTCAGGGCGTGAGGCTTTACCCACTAGGAGAGGCTACTGGTTCACTAGTAGTTCTCACCCCCATTATGTTTTTTTTTCTTTTCTTCTCCTTTGTTTTGCAGAGCCTTCTGAGGGTGCTGCTGGACATACAGCGGCGGGTCGAGGAGCGAGGACGGCTGAGTAGCTAGACAGTGGGCTTGACAGTGAGTAGCTAGACTGGTACCTCTTATGTATCCTATCTCAGACGGTTGTACTTTTACTTTTGGGGTCTGGCTTTAGCCAGCTGGTTGTATATTTGTGGTGAGCTGGGAGAGAGACTTGTACTTTATTTTACAGTCATTTTGTATTTTTACTTCCAGTTCAGTCTTAGATGTAGTATTTTCAGTTCAGCTCTGTTTTATTGCTCTATTATTGTATCTGTTTGATTTGAGCAGGTTACCGGCGCTTCGTGCATGCGGAAAATTCCGTGTGCACGGCGGATCTGTAGACGAGCCCGAGTTCTGGTTTACACTCGGGACGTGACAGATTAGTTGGTATCAGAGTTTAGGGATAGGTCAATTGGGACTTAGGAAACCCTAGGCTTTTGGTTAGCCCTAGGATGGTAGGGCGTGAGGGACGTGACATTTTGCGAAAGTCGGTGATTTAGTTTTTGACTCTTCCAGAGAGTGAAGAGGGATCGACATATCCTATTTCTGTGGGACAGTTATGTTGGCTGCAGACAACATAAAGTTACAGAAATAGGAGGATGTCCTTGACATTCGCTAGATTGGGTCGTGTGTGGTTGTGTGGCTGACTTGTGGTTTCTTGTGGCAGATGCCTCCCCGACATCGGATTCCTACCCGGGGTGCCCCTACACCCCCTGTTGAGCCAGGACAGGCTGGACCTTCTAAGATTGCTGAGTTGAGGGCCTTGGTGGCCCAATTGGCTGAGAGCAACCGCCGGCAGGAGCAGCGGATTAAGCAGCTACTGGCGCAGTGAGAGGCGCCGCCTCCGACAGTTTTTGAGGCCCCGGCACCACCTGTGGTACCACTTGTGCCGACGGCACCATCATCGAGTAGCGGGGCTCGGGGAGTGGCCCAGCCTTTGACCCCGGCCGAGGAGCAGGATATTGCTGACAAACTTGTTAAGTTTTGTCAGCACGGACCGCCTAGATTCTCGGGGCGGGACATGCAGCCGTGGGAGGTTGGAACATGGCTATCAGCGATGGAGAAGATTTTCAAGGATTTCTTCATCGACCTGAGGTATAGAGTTCATATGGCGGTACACTGCCTAGATGGAGATGCAGATATTTGGTGGCATCGAGTGGAGCCACGGGAGTTTCAAATTTCTCGACAGTTACCCTGGTCCGAGTTTCGGCGTATGGTATTGGATACCTATTTTCCGACGAGCGTGAAGAGAAAACTGGAGGATGATTTGAAGAACCTTTAGCAGGGCGATCGGCCGGTTCAGGATTACCATCAGGAGTTCATGCAGTTGCTTAACTGCGTGCCCTTTGTCGCCCGTGATGGGCCACACCAGGTCGAGTTATTCGAGGCAGGCCTCCGCAGCGAGATTTATACCCTAGTGCATGCACAGCGACTCCGGACTCTTAAGGAGGCCGTCGAGCATGCCGAATGGGTGGAGAGAGGCGACACAGTGGTGGCGAGGCGAGGCGGGATGGTCGCACAGAGTTCCGTTAGGAAACGACCAGTACCCGAGGACGAGGGACAGGCTAGCTTGTGGAGACCGCCGCGGCCTCTGTTACCTAGCCGTGGGCGTGTGGATCAGCGAGAGCCTAGTGGATCTCAGAGGCCATCGCAGCAGCAGCCAGAGTCTCAGCATCACACACAGAGACAGCATCAGCCGGGACAGCCACGGCCTCGCGACAGAGACAGATGTATATTCTGAGGGGGACCACATTTGTCGCACACCTGTGATCAGAGGTGGCGTCGTTGTTACAAGTGTGGACAGCCAGGCCACATTCGGGCTTCGTGCCCCTTTTCGACTTCAGCGGCACCTTCATCAGCATCGGCTCCTTTTCCGCCTCAGCAGCAGTTATCAGCTCAGCGGCTTTATGCTCCAGTGAGCGGATCACCTTCTTTTTGCCCGGCGGATCACCGGCCGCCGGCTCAGAGCGGTCGGGTCTACGCCGCTCAGGTGGAGGACTTTACAGCAGCCGACCTTGTGGTGACAGGTATTATTTTTGTTATTTTATTTTAATTACCGGCATTGGTTTTGCATTGTATTGCACTTGAGCATCCTAGTCATTGGTTAGGAGTGCATGTACTTCTTCGCATGGGTTAGGGGTAGGACGGTTACCTGGTGATCGGGAGGTTCATATTCCCGATCCTCGGCTCGTGGGGGGAGTGTTGTTTGGTCCTTCCCGGTGCAGTTGAGTCCTTGATAGTACCGGTAGACCTGATGGTCTTAACCTAGTTATGGGACTTGGATTTGGTACTTAGGACGGTTTGGGTGGCTCGGTTTTCTTCTTTTCGCGGCGGTTGATTGTGCCGCGAGGACGGTCCTCTTAGGAGGGGCTAGGCCAGGAGTAGATAGTGTGCTGGGGTTATTTGGGGCCTATCTTTGCCTCTTTGGTTTCGACTTTGCGTGCGGGGCGGGTGTCCCGCCTGTGACGCCCCACTTCCCAGGGGGTCACCCATCCTAGAACTACTCTAGCTCTAGCACGCTTAACTCTCATGTTCCTCTTGGATCTTGCTACCATCCAAAAAGCTATAGCCGGGTTAGAGATTTAGTCCTATTATATCATTTATATAGAGGACTAATCCAAATTCTGGGGGTGTCACATTCTTCCCCCCTTTAAGCCCTGACGTCCACGTCAGGCTCAAGCACACTCACAAGCACCAGGCGATGTGAGACTCGTCTCGCTAGCCTTAGCCGACCTTGTGAGGAGCTGCACTCCACTCACAACGGTCATTAGCTGGGGAGCCTCGCTCTACCCGCTATATAACCCTGGCTCAGCCGAGACTCATCTCACATTTCCGGCTGGTGAATGTCTCTGATACCAACTGTGACGCCCCACTTCCCAGGGGGTCACCCATCCTAGAACTACTCTAGCTGTAGCACGCTTAACTCTCATGTTCCTCTTGGATCTTGCTACCATCCAAAAAGCTATAGCCGGGTTAGAGATTTAGTCCTATTATATCATTTATATAGAGGACTAATCCAAATTCCGGGGGCGTCACACCGCCGTGGGTGCGCAGCCTTTTTGGCTAGCGTGGTTGTGGGATACCCCGGGAGTGCGGAGGTACTTGCGTTGAGCTTTTATGCCATTGGACTTGGTGGTTGGATTATCGGGGCCCTGGGAGGAGCGGATGCTTGTACCGATGCAGATTACTTGGTAGCTCGAGCGGTTAGCCCAGCTGTACATGGACGAGGTGGTGCGGTTTTCTGGAGTGCCCGCCTCTATTTTGTTCTAGTTAGAGACCCGAGGATTACGTCGCGTCTCTGGAGGAGGTATTAGACAGCCTTGGGAGCTTGAGTGGTGGATGATTGGATATTTACCCCCTCTACTTGGTAGAGGTTCCGGGTTGAGGAATGACTTTAGTTTCGAGGATGGAACTTTCTTTTTGTGTGGGAGGATGTGATGATCTGGATCTCAGCAGAGCTTCAGCAGTGGGTTTGGCAGCTTCTGGGGGCCTGTACTATGTGTTGGAGGTGTTAGTGCACCAATTGGACACAAGTGGCGGACTTCGGGCTTAAATGGATCACGTGGGTGATCGGTTGACTCCGTCGGATCTTTAGAAGTGGTTTCGCGCAAAACGGATATTAAAATTGAGCTCAGCGTGAAGTTTGGACTAAAGAACACCTTTCCGGATGCCTTCGACAATTTTTAGAGTTGGAATTTGGCAAAACGGACAGCGGATTTGGACTCAGCGCGCGAAAACGATGAAATTGGGCTACTTGATTTTTTTGCGCCACAGGTTACTGTTCATGCCGGAACAGTAACTCCGGCAGCCGGCGGGCAGCGGCGGAGCGCGGCGGACGGGCTCGGGCAGGCGGCTGAGTGGCCGCGGGCAGCACGCGGGCGCGGGCAGCACGCGGGCGCGGGCAGCACGCGGGCAGGCGCGCGGTCCATGGGCCAGCATGCACCGGAGGGCAGGACACGTGGCGTGTTTGGGTTGGTCGGTGCAGTGGACTGGGACCACGGAGCAGCGCAGGATGGTGCATGGACCGGCGGGACACGTGGCGGATTCTGGTTGTCGGGCTCACGCAGGCAGGGACCACGAAGCGCGGGGATGCCTCGGAAGAGTGCATGGCAGGCGGCGCGCCAGGCGACACGCCAGGCGGCGCGCCAGGGTTGGTCGGGGGTGGTAGTGCGGGCCAGGTGGCGCCCTGCGATTCGCGGGCGCCACCCACCCGCGTTGACCGGGAGTGGCCGCGCGGCGCCTCGCGTGCGGCGAGAATGGTTGTCGCCTGTTCGGGGCGACGTGGCGCCCTCCGGGCGTTCCGGGCGCTCATCGCGGGCCGGCCCGTGGGGCTTTCGGGCGCCTGAAAGTGGGCTTGCTCCCGAAAGTTGGGACAAATCCGGGATTTTTGGATTTGTCATTTTGGGCCTATAAATAGAGCCCGAACTTCTCCCTGGAACTCTTTTCCTGCTCCTCATTTCTCAGTGCATTCTTCACGAGTTTTCTTCATCTCCCTGAGCTTGTTCCACCTGAGGATCACCGGATTTTTTTGTGGCACGCATCCCAAGGTTTTCATTTTTACGGCGCGGCGCGACACTCGTTCATTTGTGATCTTCTTCGTCGCGTTTTGGTGCGAGGACTCCCCCGGCTTACTCCGACCTCCGATTGAGGCGATTTTTCCGCCGTTGGACTCACGACAGGTAGGGCTTCGATCTTCGTGTTTTGAGCTCCCCCTCATTTTGAGTTTATCTTGGAGTTTCCTGAGCTTTCATTTGACCCTTTTTCTGGGCGGAGTTTTGGACAGCACTGTGGTATTTCGGCCATATCTTCGCGTACAGACATCGTATTTGGGCATTTCCGGAGGAGTTTTGCATCTACACATCACGAGGAATATCTCCAAATTTTCTTGGAATTTTTTGAATTTTTCCCCGAAGGTGAGAGTCCCTGTTTGCAGAACCTTGTGATTAGAATTTTGCGATTTGTTTATTTCGGGGTGGTTCCCTTGTCGAATTTGTATCTCAGCGTTAGAAACTCGGATTTGAACGTGCAGGTACTCGTTTCGACCGGTTCGTTGCGAGGATCGTGACAGTATTTTTCTTGGAATTTTCCGGGCACGTCTCACAGGTAAAAACAGGGCATCTTTACACTATTAGCATTGGGACAGCATGTGTTGAGTTTAATTGTATGTTTTGGGGTAATTCTTGTACAGTGATCGCGGCGGTTTAGCTGTTTGGGCGGGAGCACTTTTTGGACTTTGAGTTAGCGATCGAGGTGGGTGGTTGCTATACTCCTCATTTTCTGACATACCCCTAGGAATATTGGAGAGATCCTCTCATTGGTTACATTGAATGATCAACTATGGACATGCATGCTTAAAGTAAAATAATTATGAGCCTATCAAATGAAAATTACTATTGTGGAACTCTGATAGTGGTTGGGGGTTATACATGTTTGTATGGATATAGTTTTGGTACTTAACTTTGCATGTGGAATTTACTTTTATGTTGGGATAAAATGAAATGTCTTGTGGGAGGGTACCACTTGAGGATTTTTTTTGGGACATGCATAGGTGGATGATTTAGGTGAGGGAAAATTGTGGATTTTAAACATGTGTGGTTGGATAATGATTTAGCATGATGGTTATATCTATGCGGAGCTATTAATTGATACACATGTGGAGCCACTATTTGTCACACTTTCTTTTATCGCTCTTGAGGACATGCATGCTTGTATGGTCATCTAGATAGGCCACTTTTTATTGCTGCACTATCATTTTGGTACTTGACTTAGGAGAAACCATGTTTGTTTCCTTTTCTCCTTCTTATTTAGACCTTTGAGTCTGGTTGCTCGGGTTCGAGCAGAGGTTTGGGATAGTGTAGCGGGGACCTTAGGGTCGGTGACAGGTTGTGTTTGATTTTGGATTGCGGGTTATTGCGGCTACTGCGGATAGTAGGCGGTTGACCGGATGTCGGATGTGGGACATGATTGTGATTGTGGGTTATTCCGGCGACCGAAGATATTGGGCGGTTGACCGGAGGTCGGTTGTGAGACCTGGTCGTGGATTATGGGGTATTGCGGCAATCGCGGATATTGGGCGATTGACCGGATGGTTACTTATGCATCAGATTGGGAATCAATTTTCTTTTAGTGGAGGGTTGTGTTCCACTGGGACTTTATAGTTGTGATCCAGTCCTGCTTTTGTTACTTATCACTCCGGCGCGGTTATTGCCCGGTGATGCTTTCCTCGTGTGGGTCGCTCCCCTCGAGTTCCCCTCCGGAGGCCGGGGCCAGATAGTTATTGACAGTTTTGCTATCACTTCGGCACGGCTTATTTGCCCGATGATGAGGGCGGCAGCAGGAGTTTTGCTATCACATCGGCGCGGCTTACTTGCCCGATGATGAGGGCGGTACAAATTGGGTTCATCTGGGACGGTTAGTTACTGTTGCATACGGTTGTTCCAGTCTAGGACTGCATTTTTAGAGGCAAAGTAGTGGTGTATTTTCCTTTGCAGTAGTCTTTTTACTTACCACTCTTCTTCCTCTTTTTGCCTCTGGTAGACCTAGTGGGTGTGTTCAGGGCGTGAGTGTGGTGACCCTGATCCCCGTGTAGCTTCTTCCATGAACCATGGTGTAGAACACCTAGTGTTGGTGTATCTGGTCCATAGTGCATTAAAGGGATGCCACAGATGGACCCCGTGTGATATCCACAGCTGGATTGGCCTTCGGCTGCATTTGCTGAACTTTTGAAATGGTTTTGGGCCAAACAGAGGTTGGATTTGGATTCAGCGCGGAAAAACGCTTGAAAACGGCTATTTGCTTGTTGAATTCTGAGTCCGGATGCCCAAAAACGGACTCCCGGAATTTTTCGCTGAATTTCGGTACATGGGAGGGGCCGTGGACCGCCGGCTGCCACGTGGCGGCTTGTGATTGGGCCGGTCCGCAGCGCTCGGTCCACAGAGGGGCGCGGCTGGGTGCATGGACCCGGCGCATGACACGTGGCACCGCCTGATTGGCGGGCTCGTGATACGCGGTCTACTGGGAGGCGCGGCGGTGCATGGACCAGGGCGGGTGGACACGTGGCAGTCCCCGATTGGTCGGTGCACGCGGCGCGGTCCATGGAACCCAAAGTAGGGTGCGTGGACCGGGTGCAGGGGACACGTGTCGGCGTGCTACTCGCGGGCTCACGAGGCGCGGCGCACGGGGTCTCAGGCGTGCGCCTCGGGGGGCGTGCGTGGCAGGCGGTCAGGCGGCGCCTGCCCGCACGTGTGACCGCGACAGTGGCAGGGACGCGTGTCGCCCTGCCACTGGCGGGCGGCACCTACCCGTTTGACCGGGTAGGTGCCACGCGGCGGCACCACACGCGCCCCGCACAGCTGTTTGCTGTGCGGGACACGTGTCGGTCACCGGGAGTGCCACGTGGCCACTCCCGGCGCGCCCCGCACAGCTGTTTGCTGTGCGGGTGACGTGGCCGCACCAGGAATTTCCCGGCGGCTACAGTAAATGGGCCTTGCGCCCGGATTCGGGCGCCCGAAAGTTCGGGTGCACCCGAATCTTGGGACTTAATGGGAATTTCCCCATTTGTTTTCTGCGGCCTATTTAAAGCCCGAGCCGCGTTCTTTTGCATCTTTTTGGCATTTCTGAGCTTCAAACTGAGGAGAGTTCCTCACCAAAGTTGATCCTCACACTATGAAGCTTCCATCTGCAGAGTTTGGCGATTTTTGGGGGCACGCTTTTTGAGATTCTCATTTTCTTGGCACGGCGCGACGCTCTTTCTTCGGTGTTTCTTCCGTAGCTCTTCGGTGCACGGGCTCCCCCGACCTACTCCGACCATATTTTCGAGCGATTCCTTCGCTGCTGGATCCGCGACAGGTGAGGCTACATTTTTTGTTTCTTCCACATTTTCTTGTTGCACGTTTTTCGAGGAGTTTTCTCGACTGGGACCCTTTTTGCTGTGAGATTTTGGTGAGGGCAGCACCTTCTTTTGAGGAGATCTCCGCGCTCGAGTCTCGGTTCAAGACGTGCTTATAGAATTTTTTCATCTACTCGACGCATGGATCATCGTGGTATTTTTCTTGGAATTTTTGGAGACCTTCCCGAAGGTATACACTTTGCCTTTTATCTGTACAAGAGTTTACAGTTGAATGTTTTGGGATTTTGCGCACCAATACTGTGGAATTTGTAACTTGGCCTACGGTGCTCGGAATTGGGCATGCAGGTACTTGTTTCGAAGCTATCGACAAGAAGATCGCAGGGAAATTTTATTTGGAATTTTTCGAGCACATTCAGTAGGTGGAATAATCGCATCTTTGCGGCTGGAATTTTAGTGTTGTTTTTCTTGGCAGATTTTGGGATTAAAGTATAACTGTAGCCTTATGTTGTACCCAGGAGGGATTGTGGACTGTGCAGGACCAGTTGGACATAGAGTTGTTATTTTTCCTGGTTTTCTCAGTTGTACGACTCCGGACAGTTAGCGTTTTCAGGTGGGTGGATTGGCTTTTAAGATCTATGGACTGTGCTCTAATTCTATTGATATAGAATCATGCATGATAGTGATTGGACTTGGGTAGCATGCTAGAGTGTAGGAATTGTTGTTCCTAGTTTTATCTGTCGATCTTGTGATCTCTTGCTTCCTTCTATCATGTTAAATATTTGTTATCTTGGAACCTGACCTAGCACACCCGTCATATGTTGCATGTGTAACCAGACCAGTAGAAAACCCTCACTTGGGCTAGGGTTATTTATGTTTAGACATCCACACTTTATGTTTCATTCCTGGACTTAGTGTTATCCTCGCCCGGGTAGTAGGCCGAGCGGTCGGGACTTCTTTTTAGTGTGGGATGCATTTGCACTCGTGCTTGGGAGCAGAGTGGAGTCTGGTAGATGTAGTGGATCATTTGTCTGTACCGGGAACCGTTTGGGGTAAACGGTGGACCCGGGAGATCTTGTTTTCCCCTGTGTGGGTTGTCGCCACTGTGTTAGTGGCAGTAGTTTACTAGTGATAGCCGGACCTAGAACCCTGAACCCTTTTCGACATACACATGATTTTAGTCTACCAATGTTTTCTTCCAAGCATCGAAGGGCCGCTGGAGTCTGTTCTTGTTTGATTGGACAAAGGCATCAGCCCTTCGGGGCTTGGGTAAAACACTTATTTTTCTAACTATTTTTCTAAAAAGAACTAAATTCATTAAATATGGATTTCTTCTAGATCAAAATGCTTTTCAATAATAAATGTCACCTTTTTTTGTTAATCTCCCCACTCGAAAGGATTCGAGTGATCCGGGTTCTAGGGGCCGTTCCTTTGTCGGGACGAAAGCCACGGGGGCCGAGCCTGGAACCTGTTCTTGTTTGATAGGGTTGTAGGTGTAGGTCTCCCGGGACTTTCGGGCCCTGTTGGTGTCTTCTGCGTGTAGTACCGAGATTGTTGCTTTCCCGAACTATAAGGGGATCGGGAACTTCGATAGGCGGAGCCTAGAGTCTGTTCTTGTTTGATAGGGTTCTTAGCACCGGTCTATCGGGTTTCCGAACCCTTATGGTGTTGGTCTTTCCTGAGAGTTTAGTGTTCTGCTGTGGGAGCCGTCTGGTGGACGGTGGCCCCAACTGTGTGGTTTTCCAGCCTGTGGTTGAGAGTTGGTGTTGTTGGTCGATCTTGTGGATCGTGGTTTGGACTATAGCCTGCATGAGCCATATTTGAGCTCGGCAGAGATACGCTGATACTTTCCTCGTTGGGGTCGCGCCCCTCGAGTGCCACTCCGGAGTTGGGCCTGTTACTTGCTATCGCGACTTGTCGATGCCGTCCCTCTGACTGGGCCAGTTAGTGGCAGTCACGGACACCCTACGGTAGACCCGTCCTGTTGAGGATGTGCGGCAGTAGGTGGGCACAGGTTTGACTAGACCCTTTGAGGCAGTCAGTTTAGATTTGGTGAGTTTACTGTGTGTGTTAGTAGATGCATCATGTTCCATCTGTTCCATTTTCTTGAGCATCTAGATAGAGGCATAGTAGCTGAGAGTTACTTTTCCAGCCCTTTCATTTCAGTTTTATATTGTTACTTTATGCCTCTAGTAGACTCAGTGGGCAGACCGTCGGGCTTGTTGGCGGCACCCACTCAGAACTACTTGGGATGTAGTTCTCACACCCGTCGTGGTGTCTTTTCCCACAGGGACTTCTACTCCTGTTCCAGTTGCTCCTGTTGCTGCTTCTGTTGATCGAGGTAAGGGAGTCGCGCGCTAGATCCCTACCAGTCGTCGTCCTGAGAGTAGATGTACCCTTATTACTTTTGAGAGTTCATGTTGAGAGATCTTGTAGTGAGGTATAGAGTTGTACTTTTATTTTACTGCTTGAGAGACTTATGTACTTTTGGTGAGGGCTTCGTGTTGTATATATTTTCTCTTTTCTAGCAGTTTACTTCCATCTCTGATATCTGTATAGTATAGTTGATCTTTTGCAGGTTAGTCGCTTCGTCTATACGGGGCTTCCCGTATGGGCGGCGGATCTGTTGGCGAGCCCGGGTCGCAGTTTCGACGCTGGGGCGTGACAGATTAGGTGGTATCAGAGCCTAGGATGTAGGTCATTGTGGACTTAGAAACCCTAGGCTTGTGGTTGGACATTAGGATGACTACGTGAGAGTCGTGACTGTTAGCGAGAGTCCTGATTGAGTTTTATACCTCTCCCAAGGGATGGGATGAGTGACTGCCATGTTTACTCTCCTAAGCGATTATGTTGGCTGCAGACAACATAATGCTAGGGAATGGATGACATGTCTTAGACTTTCGCTAGATTGGGTCGAGTGTTGTTTGGTACTGTCCTGATGTTTGCATGTGGATTGCAGGTGGGCACGATGCCTCCCCGACGCAGGGTACAGACGCGTTCTCAGCCTTCCCCCTCCGATGAGCCTGGGCAGGAGGAGCCAGCACAGGGTCAGCAGAGCGAGGTGCAGGAGCTTCGGGCTCAGATGGCTCAGTTGTCAGAGGCTGTTCAGCGCCAGGAGGAGACCTTACGACGCCAGGAGGATGCCTCGCAGTGCCAGGAGGAGGCTTCTCGCCGCCAGGAGAAGGCCATGGGTCGGATGATGCTTTTGTTGGAGCAGAGGGTACAGCCAGTTGTAGCACCCCCAGGGAGTTTCCCTGCACCTTCGTCGCCAGCAGTGGCACCCCCAGTTGTACCAGCAGTGCAGGTAGCCCCTATTGCACCAGATACCGGTAGACAGCCGTTCGGGACGGCTGGGCAGTTGACCCGGGCAGAGCAGCGAGAGGTGGTGGATTTGTTGTTAAGATTTCGTCAGTTTAACCCACCTCGTTTTTCGGGGCAGAGTTCGGAGCCGTGGGAGGCAGAGTCGTGGATCACGGCTATGGAGCGCCATTTCGAGAGCTTATTTATCGAGGAGCGGTTTCCGGTCCTATTGGCGACTCACTTTTTGGAGCGCAACGCCGATGCCTGGTGGTGGCGTGTTCGACCAGTTGGTCCACCTGGGACCCAGCTGCTTACTTGGGCGGAGTTCCGCGGTCTACTTCTTGGAGCCTCTTTCCCGGAGAGCGTCAGGCAGAGGTTGGAGGAGTAGCTGAGGAACCTCCGACAGGGAGATCGGCCCGTGCATGAGTACATCGCAGAGTTCAACCAGTTGTTGGCTTGTGTACCCCACGCGGCTAGGGATGAGGCGCACCGGATCTACATGTTTGAGCGAGGACTGCGCCGTGATATCTACCAGTTTGTCCGCTCGCAGAGATTGCAGACTCTGGATGCCTCTATGGAGTAGGCCCTCTATGTGGAGCACGGAGAGGCGGTTATGGTCGAGATGGTCCCAGCTCCCGCAGGGATTTCGGGGGCGAAGCGCTCAGCACCGGAGGTTGAGGGTCAGACGAGCCGGCAGGAACCTCCGAGACCTCCACGATCTCATCCTGAGGGTCGTGGGTTTCGTAGGCGCCGGAGATCAGGTGGGCCCCAGCAGCAGCAGCAGTATCGGCAGCAGCGACAGGAGCAGTGGGTCATTTGTGGCGGGCCTCATCCACCATCGCAGTGTGATCAGAGACAGGGGCGGTGTTTCCTCTGTGGAGAGTTGGGACATTTCTGCGCAGCTTGCCCCCAGGTCATTTTGTCAGTTCGGCCGATTGCGACAGCACCTCCCTTGCCTATCCATGCAGCGGAAACCCCTCCGGCACACCGTCAGACAGAGTGGGCCACGACGTCGGGACAGACGGGACGACGACCTGCAGCACCCAGTGGACGGGTTTATGCAGCCCTGGTGGAGGACACCCCGGCAGCGGATCATGCCGCGGCAGGTATGATTTTATTTCAGTTAGCTGAGTTGAGCATTTCGTTACCGCTGCATCCTTCTGCATTATTAGTTGAGCATCTGCATCAGCATCCTTGCATGGGAGTGGGTTAGGAATGTATGCTACATGTTTTAGCAATTGGATTCTTCCCAGTATCCTACGAGTAGAGGAGGTTCGCGGTGTATGATCAGTGCAGTTGAGACTTGGGACTTCACCGGCTGATCTGACGATTCAAGGACAGCTCCAGGACTTGGATTGAGCACACATGTCGGACTGGTTGGTGCGGTGCAGTGCTACGACTGATAATGGAATGAGAGCAGTTATCCTTCTGCGAGTTGGACTGGAGGAGATCGTTTTCTCGGATTGTCGGCGTATCCTTCCAGCAGCAGCAGCTTCAGCGGCTTTGGATAGATGCCACCTCAGGAGCTGTTGTGACGTTTAGGACTGGGGTTGCGTCCTTAGGAGTCTCGTTAGTGGTAGCTTTCTTTTTGTTGCCACAGCAGGAACGACACCAACACTTCTCTCCCTTTTCTCGCCTTTGTACTGAAATTTACGAACAGGACAAAAATTTCGAAGGATTGCTCCAGAAATGGAGACAGTGCCCGAACCTGTTCTTGTTTGATTGGGGCGAAGGCACTGATTTTTCGAAATTTTTAGACTTTTTGCTAATTTCAGCTGTTTTCTAAATCGAGGGTTGGGGTTGATGACTTTCCTGCTGCTGGAGCCGTATCTTCCTTGTTAGTTTAGTCTTGCATTCTTGGTTGTTTTGATTGTTTTGGTTTTGTTGTTGTGGTGTGTTTTTGTTTCGGGGACGAAACTTCCTTTTAGTAGGGGAGGATGTGGTGACCCTGATCCCCGTGTAGCTTCTCCCATGAACCGTGGTGTAGAACACCTAGTGTTGGTGTATCTGGTCCATAGTGCATCAAAGGGATGCCACAGATGGACCCTGTGTGATATCCACAGCTAGATTGGCCTTCCGCTGCATTTGCTGAAATTTTGAAATGGTTTTGGGCCAAACAGAGGTTGGATTTGGATTCAGCGCGGAAAAACGCTTGAAAACGGCTATTTGCTTGTTGAATTCTGAGTCCGGATGCCCAAAAACGGACTCCCGAAAGTTTTCGCTGAATTTCGGTGCATGGGAGGGGCCGTGGACCGCCGGCTGCCACGTGGCGGCTTGTGATTGGGCCAGTCCGCAGTGGGGCGCGGCTGGGTGCACGGACCCGGCGCATGACACGTGGCGCCGCCTGATTGGCGGGCTCGTGATGCGCGGTCTACTGGGAGGCGCGGCGGTGCATGGACCAAGGCGGGTGGACACGTGGCAGTCCCCGATTGGTCGGTGCACGCGGCGCGGTCCACGGAACCCGAAGTAGGGTGCGTGGACCGGGTGCAGGGGACACGTGTCGGCGTGCTACTCGCGGGCTCACGAGGCGCGGCGCATGGGGTCGCAGGCGTGCGCCTCGGGGCGCGTGCGTGGCAGGCGGTCAGGCGGCGCCTGCCCGCACGTGTGACCGCGACAGTGGCAGGGACGCGTGTCACCCTGCCACTGGCGGGCGCCACCTACCCGTTTGACCGGTAGGTGCCACGCGGCGGGACACGTGTCGGTCACCGGGAGTGCCACGTGGCCACTCCCGGCGCGCCCCGCACAGCTGTTTGCTGTGCGGGTGACGTGGCCGCACTAGGAATTTCCGGGCGGCTACAATAAATGGGCCTTGCGCCCGAATCTTGGGACTTAATGGGAATTTCCCCATTTATTTTCTACGGCCTATTTAAAGCCTGAGCCGCGTTCTTTTGCATCTTTTTGGCATTTCTGAGCTTCAAACCGAGGAGAGTCCTTCACCAAAGTTGATCCTCACACTGTGAAGCTTCCATCTGCAGAGTTTGGGGATTTTTGGGGGCACGCTTTTCGAGATTCTCATTTTCTTGGCACGGCGCGACGCTCTTTCTTCGGTGTTTCTTCCGTCGCTCTTCGGTGCACGGGCTCCCCCGACCTACTCCGACCATATTTTTGAGCGATTCCTTCGCTGCTGGATCCGCGACAGGTGAGGCTACATTTTTCGTTTCTTTTACATTTTCTGGTTGCACGTTTTTCGAGGAGTTTTCTCGTGCTCACTGCGACCCTTTTTGCTGTGAGATTTTGGTGAGGGCAGCACCTTCTTTTGAGGAGATCTCCGCGCTCGAGTCTCGGTTCAGGATATGCTTATAGACTTTTTTCATCTACTCGATGCGTGGATCATCGTGGTATTTTTCTTGGAATTTTTGGAGACCTTCCCGAAGGTATACACTTTTCCTTTTATCTGTACAAGTGTTTACAGTTGAATGGTTTTGGGATTTTGCGCACCGATACTGTGGAATTTGTAACTTGGCCTACGGTGCTCGGAATTGCGCATGCAGGTACTTGTTTCGAAGCTATCGACACGAAGATCGCATGGAAATTTTATTTGGAATTTTTCGAGCAAATTCAGTAGGTGGAATAATCACATCTTTGCGGCTGGAATTTTAGTGTTGTTTTTCTTGGCAGATTTTGGGATTAAAGTATAACTATAGCCTTATGTTGTACCCAGGAGGGATTGTGGACTGTGCAGGACCTGTTGGACATAGAGTTGTTATTTTTCCTGGTTTTCTCAACTGTACGACTCTGGACAGTTAGCGTTTTCAGGTGGGTGGCTTGGCTTTCAAGATCTATGGACTGTGCTCTAATTCTATTGATATAGAATCATGCATGATAGTGATTGGACTTGGGTAGCATGCTAGAGTGTAGGAATTGTTGTTCCTAGTTTTATCTGTCGATCTTGTGATCTCTTGCTTCCTTCTATCATGTTAAATATTTGTTATCTTGGAACCTGACCTAGCACCCCCGTCATATGTTGCATGTGTAACCAGACCAGTAGAAAACCCTCACTTGGGCTAGGGTTATTTATGTTTAGACATCCACACTTTATGTTTCATTCCTGGACTTAGTGTTATCCTCGCCCGGGTAGTGGGCCGAGCGGTCGGGACTTCTTTTTAGTGTGGGATGCATTTGCACTCGTGCTTGGGAGCAGAGTGGAGTCTGGTAGATGTAGTGGATCATTTGTCTGTACCGGGAACCGTTTGGGGTAAACGGTGGACCCGGGAGATCTTGTTTTCCCCTGTGTGGGTTGTCGCCACTGTGTTAGTGGCAGTAGTTTACTAGTGATAGCCGGACCTAGAACCCTGAACCCTTTTCGACATACACATGATTTTAGTCTACCAATGTTTTCTTCCAAGCATCGAAGGGCCGCTGGAGTCTATTCTTGTTTGATTGGACAAAGGCATCAGCCCTTCGGGGCTTGGGTAAAACACTTATTTTTCTAACTATTTTTCTAAAAAGAACTAAAATTATTAAATATGGATTTCTTCTAGATCAAAATACTTTTCAATAATAAATGTCACCTTTTCTTGTAAATCTGTGAGGACCCAAAATTCCCACGTAAGGATTACTGTTGGTTCGGCAGCTTCTGGAAGCCTTTTGTTGAGTGTGGAGGCTTTGCGCCCAAATCGGACTTCAAACCGGACTCAGCGCGAAAAATGGATCGAGTTAGTGTGTTCGGATGTCCCCGTAAATTTTTAGAAATGGATTCTTGCAAAATGGACTTCGTATTTGGATTCAGCGCGGAAAAACGTTGGAAATCGGCTGCTTGGTTGTATTTTTCGGAGTCCGGACGAGGGAAAACGGGCAACCGGAAGTTTCGGGGATACTTTCGGGTGCATGGCGGGCTGTAGACCGGGGTGCCACGTGTCGGCACCCCGTTGGGCCGGCGCTGGACACCCGGCCCATGGGGCGCGCCAGCGGGACGCGTGGCGGGCCGCAATTGGCCCGCCACCGCACGCACGTGGGCGCCGCAGTGCGGTCCCCGCGTGGGGACACGCGGCGCGCGCCAACTGGGCGGCGCCGTGGCCACCCGGATCAGGCCGCGTGGCTTGATCCGGGCGGCCCAACCGGGCGACGTGGCGGCCCGGATGGCCGCCACGTGTCCGGGTCCTTCCCCCCCCCCGCTGTTGACTGTCCGAGAGAGAGAGAAAGGGAGTGAGAAGGGATTTTAATCCCTTCTCCTTCTTCTTCTCTTCTTCTTCTTCTTCTTCGTCCTCCTTCCTCCTTCCTTGAGCTTGGTTTTCTTTGGAGGACTTCACAGTCAGAGCATCTTCATCACCTCCTTCATCTTCATCAGCAAAGAGATGGACAAAAGGGGCTTCATCACCATCATCTTCTCCATGAGGCAAGTACCACCATTGTTGCTGATTGGTGGACCTGCCCGTCGCATTTCAGTGCGAAAATTCCCCAGGACTCATTTCTTGGAATTTTGAGCTCATTTTTGGTTCTACATTCTCACAGGAGGTAAGGCTACAATTTTTGTATTCAACTATCCCCTCAGATCTCATGTTTTGACAGAGTTTTAAGGCCATCTTTGGAACCCTTCATTTCAGTCTGGAATCCTGAATAGTTCTCAGTGTTTTGGCCTTTCTGGGCGGTAGGATGGGAATATTTGGATGATTTTTGCGGGTAAAATTTCCATAACTCGAAGATCTACAATATTGTTATGTACCATTTTCCCCAGATCTGAGTTTTTATTAGGGTTTATGCATGATCTTTGGAGCACCTTGCTGCATTCGTGTACAGATGGAACTTGGTGGATAGTTCAAAGTATTTATGGGTTTTCTCCTTCATCAGAGCATGAAAATTGGAGTTATTTAACTCAATTTGTATCTACTCTCGACAAGGAATCCAATGGTACCTCTCTTGCAGGATTTGGAGCACGTTTGGTCAGGTAAAATTAATGATCTTTTCAAGTGCTATTTTATGGATTACTGCAGTCCCTGTTTTAGTTTTGATTTGAGCAATGCACCTTGGAATGCAGATAACTTTGTGGATATAAGGTATTTTTCAGAAATTCAAGTTGGTACCTTTTCTTAACTTCAAGGTGAGCAAATGCTCTTTTGTGATCTGTGGATAAATCCCTTTGGAAAAAGCCTCTAATTAAGCTTGGAAATGCTAACAAGTTGATGTTAGCAGTTTTTGGACAGCATTGTGATTTTGCTTCATTTGAATGTTAAGGGAAATTAATGGTGGGTTTTTGAGGACTTGAAGATATTTGTATGAAAGAGGAGATCTTTGTTTTACTGTTGGAGACTTCATTTTGAGGTATTTGAGGTTGCACATACATTTTATTTAATCTTGTTGCACTTGCTGAAATTCTGGATTTTGAGTGCGCAGTGTGCATTGTTTCAGTGATTGCGCCCAATCCGTGAGGCGGATTTGGATGATTTTTGCGGCATCGGTCTCCTGGGAGGATAAAGATTACTCACGCCAAATTTGAGCTACAGAGGGCAGCGGATCGTCAAGTTTCAGGTGGGTGGTTGTGCTTTGCCGAAAACAACGATTTACCCACTCGGGCTATTGGTTTTCCCCATGGCATAGTTGATTGTTGTTCTCTTCCCCTTGGTGTGATGTGTTTGAATATCCATGTTTCGATTAAGTTAATTGATCCTCATTGTATACATAAGTGAATGAATAGTTTGATTGATGTGCATCATCTCATATGAAGTTGATTATTAAGTGATCATCCTTAAACCTATGCTATGTGAGGGTAATTGGGAAATTAAACTTCAACCTATACCTTGTGATAAATGGTTAATATAATTATGTGAGAATGATGGTGATAGTTATATGTGAATGGTTGGTTGATTTATGTGAGGACTTGAGGGGATTATGTGACAAGTGCTTGGTTGCTTATGTGAGAAGGACTTGGTTGATTTATTTGAGAATGGTTTATGTGAGAGTAGTTGGTTTGGTGATTCTTAGTCTCCACTTTGTGATTTGAATTATAGTTGTCGATCTTTAACCTACAATGTATGATGTTGGGCATAGATGTGATTTGTAACCTATCTATGTGAGATTAATTAATTGATTGATCTTCGATCTAGCTTATGAGAAAATGGGTGTTGATGTTGATTATTGATCTAGTTGATGTGCGAATGACCTATGCTTTTGACTCTTAATTCACTCATAAAAAGATGATTATCATTGTGAGATGAGGCCTATTCCTTATGAGACTAAGCTTTGTTAATGACTCCTAATTCCTACAAATGAGATGGGATGTTGTTGGTAGATCCTATGTGCAACCTAGGTGAGATCAATAAAAGTTGTTGAACCTTAGTCTATTCATTGGTGATAGTGGATTGAATGACCATATTCAAGTAATGTTAAATGATCTTTGGCAAGTCTATATGTGAATGGATGTTTCATTTGAGGGTGGTTAGTGGTTTGTGTGAGAATAACTGACTACATTAATCTTGATCTATCTATGTGAGATTCACTCTTTATGAAAGTAATGATTGTCATTTATCTCCTGATTCATGTTTGGTGAAAACCATGTTGGATACTATTCTCACTTTATTTCCAAATGTGAAAGGTGCATACTTGTGTAGACTTGATGTATGCTATGTTAACATCCAATCCTTTATGAGATTGATTATGTAATTTGGATAGCATGCTCTAATAAATATAAGAACATCGACACCTGTTTACTTTACATCATCTTGGGACATCTTCATGCTTGTATGGTCATCTAGATAGGCCGCCTTTTTCTGCTACACTATCATGTTGGACTTGACTTAGGAGAAACCATGCTTTATACTTTTCTCCTTTTCATTTTAGACTCTGGGTATTTGTGGCTCGGGTGCGAGCAGGGAGTTTGGATAGTGTAGTCAGGTTTCTAGGGATTTGGGACATGCAGGGCCTGATGGCAGGGATTACGGCAACCGCGAACTGTGGGCGGTTGACCGGGTTATTATTATTACATCAGATTTGAGGTGAGGGATCGGGCTTCCTTAGTGGATGGTTTTTCCCACTTACTTAGAGTCTTGATCCAGTCCTGCTGACTTATGATATTTATGTTACTGGATACTGAGATACTTTACTCGTGTGGGTCGCTCCCCTCGAGTGCCACTCCGGAGTAGGCTTTAGACCGTGTTGGGTGCCGGTCAGACCGTGTTGGGTTCCGGTCATTTGGACAGTGGAGACCCTGAGTTCGTGAGATTGATGACAGAGCAGGCAGTACCAGTGTTTACTGGTGTATTGATTGGGTTTGGTCAGGCAGGCTTTGACTTTCTCAGGCATACTTTTAGCTATTCTTTTAGCTGGGCATTTTAGAGGCATTTTAGTGGTAGCTCTCTTTTATCAGTAGTTCTGTTTATAGCTTACCACCTCTCTTATTCTTTTTCTTGCCTCTGGTAGACTTGTGGGTACGTCGGGGTTTGAGGCTTTACCCGCAGGGGGAGGCTACTGGTTTTACTAGTGGTTCTCACCCCCATTGTTGTTTTTCCCCTTTCCTCCCTTTGTTTTGCAGTGTCTGCTGCGGGAGTTGCGGATCTTCGGTTGACGGTTCGAGGCGAGGGAGTTGCGAGATAGATCCCTACCAGTGTTGATTCCTACAGTGGGATAGATGTACCAACCCAGATTGTGGGTTTCACTGTACTCAGTTGTATTTTATTATTTTAGTTATCTCCCTTTTTGGATTTATAGATGTTGTATAGGTGGCTTTTACTTGTATTACAGTTTCGGTGGATCAGATTATTGTATTATTATTTTTTGGAGATTGATATTGTACTTTTATTTTTCAGTTGTACAGTGATTCAGATTTTTATTACAGCAATTTTTCTTCAGCTCTGATATCTGTATAGTCGTTAGATAGTACTTTGCAGGTTGGACGCTTCGCTTATGCGGGGTTCCGCATAGGTGGCGGATCTGTTGGCGAGCCCGGGTCGCAGTTTCGACCCCCGGGGCGTGACAAAATCTCCCCACTCGAAAGGATTCGAGTGATCCGGGTTCTAGGGGCCGTTCCTTTGTTGGGACGAAAGCCACGGGGGCCGAGCCTGGAACCTGTTCTTGTTTGATAGGGTTGTAGGTGTAGGTCTCCCGGGACTTTCGGGCCCTGTTGGTGTCTTCTGCGTGTAGTACCGAGATTGTTGCTTTCCCGAACTATAAGGGGATCGGGAAATTCGATAGGCGAAGCCTAGAGTCTATTCTTGTTTGATAGGGTTCTTAGCACCGGTCTATCGGGTTTCCGAACCCTTATGGTGTCGGTCTTTCCTGAGAGTTTAGTGTTCTGCTGTGGGAGCCGTCTGGTGGACGGTGGCCCCAGCTGTGTGGTTTTCCAGCCTGTGGTTGAGAGTTGGTGTTGTTGGTCGATCTTGTGGATCGTGGTTTGGACTATAGCCTGCATGAGCCATATTTGATCTCGACAGAGATACGCTGATACTTTCCTCGTTGGGGTCGCGCACCTCGAGTGCCACTCCGGAGTTGGGCTTGTTACTTGCTATCGCGACTTGTCGATGTCGTCCCTCTGACTGGGCCAGTTAGTGGCAGTCACGGACACCCTATGGTAGACCCATTCTGTTGAGGATGTGCGGCAGTAGGTGGGCGCAGGTTTGACTGGACCCTTTGAGGAAGTCAGTTTAGATTTGGTGAGTTTACTTGTGTGTTAGTAGATGCATCATGTTCTATCTGTTCCATTTTCTTGAGCATCTAGATAGAGGCATAGTAGCTGTAGAGTTACTTTTCCAGCCCTTTCATTTCAGTTTTATATTGTTACTTTATGCCTCTAGTAGACTTAGTGGGCAGACCGTCGGGCTTGTTGGCGGCACCCACTGAGAACTACTTGGGACGTAGTTCTCACACCCGTCGTGGTGTCTTTTCCCACAGGGACTTCTACTCCTGTTCCAGTTGCTCCTGTTGCTGCTTCTGCTGATCGAGGTAAGGGAGTCGCGCACTAGATCCCTACCAGTCGTCGTCCTGAGAGTAGATGTACCCTTATTACTTTTGAGAGTTCATGTTGAGAGATCTTGTAGTGAGGTATAGAGTTGTACTTTTATTTTACTGCTTGAGAGACTTATGTACTTTTGGTGAGGTCTTCGTGTTGTATATATTTTCTCTTTTCTAGCAGTTTACTTCCATCTCTGATATCTGTATAGTATAGTTGATCTTTTGCAGGTTAGTCGCTTCGTCTATACGGGGCTTCCCGTATGGGCGGCAGATCTGTTGGCGAGCCCGGGTCGCAGTTTCGATGCCGGGGCGTGACAGTGAGGCTTTACCCACTAGGGGAGGCTACTGGTTCACTAGTAGTTCTCACCCCCATTCTGTTTTTTTTTCTTTTCTTCTCCTTTGTTTTGCAGAGCCTTCTGCGGGTGCTGCTGGACATACAGCGGCGGGTCGAGGAGCGAGGATGGCTGAGTAGCTAGACAGTGGGCCTGACAGTGAGTAGCTAGACTGGTACCTCTTATGTATCCTATCTCAGACGGTTGTACTTTTACTTTTGGGGTCTAGCTTTAGCCAGCTGGTTGTATATTTGTGGTGAGCTGGGAGAGAGACTTGTACTTTATTTTACAGTCATTTTGTATTTTTACTTCCAGTTCAGTCTGAGATGTAGTATTTTTAGTTCAGCTCTGTTTTATTGCTCTATTATTGTATCTGTTTGATTTGAGCAGGTTACCGGCGCTTCGTGCATGCGGAAAATTCCGTGTGCACGGCGGATCTGTAGACGAGCCCGAGTTTTGGTTTACACTCGGGGCGTGACAATGACATTGTGTTTGGTGCTACAAGGAACAATGATGCTTCAAAATTCGCCGAAACAATGGAAAGCGAATTTGATATGTCCATGACTGGCAAGTTGACATATTTTCTTGGATTGCAAGTAAAACAAACTGAAGAGGGCATTCATTTGTGTCAATCCAAGTATGTGAAGGAGTTGGTCAAGAAATTTGGTTTAGAAGATTCTAAAGACTTTTCGACTCCCTTGGGAACTAGCAATAAGGGACTTGGATGTGAATCTCACGGAGAAAAAGTAGACGAGAAACTTTACCGAAGCATGATTGGAAGTCTACTGTACCTTACGGCTAGTCGCCCGGACATTGCCTTCAGTGTAGGGATTTGTGCGAGATATCAATCAGCACCGAAGGAAATTCACCTGAAAGCGGTGAAACGGATCATCCGGTACATCAAAGGTATGTTAAATTTCAGAATTTGGTATCCTATGGACACATCTCTCGACATAATAGGATATTCGGATGCCGATTGGGCTGGATCAGTGGATGATCAAAAGAGCACGAGTGGTGCATGCTTTTACCTTGGCCATTGTCTTGTTGCATGGCATAGTAAGAAGCAAAACTGCGTTGCTCTCTCGACTGCCGAAGCGGAATACATTTCAGCGGGAAGTTGTGCAACTCAATTGATTTGGATGAAGAGTGTATTGAGTGACTTCCGCATCCCGGCGACTTCGGTAACAATACTTTGTGACAACACTAGTGCTATTAATATTTCAAAAAACCCTGTGTTGCACTCAAGAACAAAACACATTGAACTTAGATATCATTTTCTTAGAGAGCTAGTTGAA
The DNA here is from genome assembly GCA_029204045.2 of Tillandsia leiboldiana. Taxonomy (NCBI): domain Eukaryota; kingdom Viridiplantae; phylum Streptophyta; class Magnoliopsida; order Poales; family Bromeliaceae; genus Tillandsia; species Tillandsia leiboldiana. Next base: position 23,247,034 of record CM055071.1, read on the forward strand.
TCAAGTACTTTACAAATTTCTTATGTTTCAACTGAAGATCAATTAGCCGATATTTTGACAAAACCTTTGGATAAAAAACGTTTTATTCATTTGCGAAAAGCAATAGGAATGCTTTCATTGAAATAACAATTTTTGAACCATTGCTTAGGTTAGGTTTTGTTTTGTGTTTTTGTTCTTTCTTTTTGTTGGTATGTAGAACATTAACTGAGCATTTGTTAAATTGACTTTAATTGCATCCTTTCATATTTTGAGAAATCTATTATGATTTGGATATCATGATAATTCATTTGATGCAATGATCTTTTATATCAATTATTTCATCTTTAATTGATCAAAGTCAATTCCTCTCTCAATGATCTCTTGGTATAGTTTTTATCTTATTTGATAGTTAAGTTAAGTATGAACACGAAATCAATTTTTGGTTGAATACTTCATATCTTAAATAATTGATAGTCAATTGAGGGGGAGTCCATTATTTAAGGTTTCATGCTCAAAAGATGTGGAAAGAGTTACATCCTTAGTGGAGTGTGAAAACTACCACCACACGGAGGAAAGAGCTACCACCTCGATTGTCCGAGTACTGTGTGCAGCTATCACATGTTTACCAACCATGGTGAGTATTGTTTATTAAAATACTTTTTAGAATACTTGACTTTGTCGAATTCCAAGATTGGTATAAGGTGGGATTTTCATTGAAAAATGCTCAAAGAGCCACTCCCTACAATATATTGACTAGATAGCATTATCTAATTTATTTGGGATTTCAAACATCTATCGATCTTTGTGCTTTATTTTCTTTACTAAATTGATGATTTGATAAACGCATTACACATTAGATCGTGATTGCTGTTTTGAACTTGCTCAACTTTAGAGGATATAACTCGTATAAATTTTTTGTTTCATAATTTGACTATTAATGATAAATTTAGCATAATCTATTTCTCTTTATATGAAACGATACTTTTTGTTTAAAGTTGATATGCAAGAATGCTTACATATTGTTTCTGGATTTTCTGGAATTTTTACAAGTTTTTCTGGAGAAAAAGTTGCAGGCAGTCCGAACTGAATGGACTCAGTCCGGATCACGAACGATGGGTTTTCCTGCGCATAGCCGATCCGGACTGAGTTTCAACCCGATCCGGACCGCAGCTAGGTTTTAATTGAAACGAAAGGTTTTTTCGAATTCCATTCTCTTCAATCTTTTATTTCTTGCTTCCTGGTATTTCTCTCTCTAGAATCCAAAAGCTCTTGGGTCTTTCCAGCTTGTTTTCTCACAAACCAAGTAAGTTTCCTTGATCAAAACCCCAGGTCTTCACAGTTTTTGTTCTTGTTCATCAATACGTGAAGGTTCTCTTAGCTAATCTTCAATTTTGCATGGTTTTTTATCAAATTTCTTTTGAAATAAGAACTCTGGACACCTTAGAATGGCTCTTATGCCTTATATTCATTTGATTAACGGATTTTTGGGCTTCGATTTCTGAAAATTCGATTTTAAGGCAAAATTTGAGAATTTTCTAAAATCATGAGATTGATCTATTTTTAAAATTCTTTTTGCAAATCTAACTTGATTCCTAGTCTCTCTACATGATAAGAATTGTTTTGGTAAGATTTTTCAAATTTTTGAAATTAATCAATTTTTTCGTATTCTTGAGTTCTTGCTCACAGGTGACTTCTTTTTAAAAACTCACAACCAAGATGGTGTTTGCTTGGATCATAGTGCTTGTTGTCGCAATGGTAAGCACGCAAGCGACAAACAAGCTCAAGAGAAAGAAAAGGACTCAAGATGAAGGAGAGTATATCTCCGTAGATGAATCAGAAACAGAATCAGAGGACTGGGACAAAGTCCTTGAGGAGACCGCAGCATTGGCTGCAGCGGCAGAGAAGGGGAAAGCCCCTGCTTCTACAAAGGCGAAGACTCCGCCTACTGCTGCAGCGAAAGGGAAAGCTCCCGTGCAACCAACACCCATGTCAATGAAAAGGAAGAGCGTTGCTTGAAAAAGGGGCAGAGCGCGAGGAATTGAGATCGAAGAACCATTGGCAAGTGAGCCACCTCCGCAAGATTTTGTTCACATCAACACGGATAGAATGAAAGCTTTTGAAAATAGAGAGTGCATTGGGGAACGTCATGTCAATCTCAAGAACTTGCAAGACCGATCTGCGACTTTTGGTCGACTTATTGATAAAATTGGCATGTCTCCTATTTGCAACTTCCCGGAATCGACATGTTATTGTATTCATCTTGTACGAACCTTCTATCTCTGTGCTAACAACCTTCAGGACAATGAAAGAGGACCAATGGAGTTTCGAACAACGGTTCGGAACACTCATCTGACAATTACTCCTCAGTTGATTGGAGAAGTAACTGGAATAAAGGCTAGGCTGGATGGCACGCACTACATAAAGTCTCCAATATTGACAACAGCGCTTTGGAGAGTAGTCGTGGATGGAATTTGCATGCCCGATACTAGTTCAACTGGAAATTCTGTATTTTCAAAAGAACTTCGACCTGAGTATCGATTTTTGAATTTCATTATTTGCTACAACATTCTACCAAACATGCAAACCAAAGTCCTGAGATGGGATCGCATGCTATTTCTATATCTCTTGGGACATCCCACTGCCGCGGAGGACATGAACATCAGCATTCCATATATCATCTGGAGCAGAATGGCTCGGTATGTGGAGCATCCTTATCAGACGGAGCGACTTCCATTCCCTATGATCATTATGCGGATTTTGAGAAAATTTGACATCGACATTCGATCGTCAAGTTATATGCATAGCTTGGGGACAATCAATGACACAACAGTTGTGAAGTCACTTCCCAAAAAATCGGATGATACACCTACTCCTCCCCGAGGTAAGAGATCATCAGCAACAACAGCAGCAACAACAGCAGCAACAACAACAACAAAAGCAGCAGCAGCAGCAGCTTCTACGTCAGAGGATGAGGCTTCTGTTACGTCAATCTATCGAGAGCAACAACAACTATCATTGGAGCAAGAACGCATGTCAAAAGAAATAACGCAGATATCTTCCGACATGGCTAAGGTTACTGCCACCCAAGTCAACATAAAAAGGAAGTTTAAATCTTTTGCGAAGTTGGTCAAGAAGATCTTTACCAAACTTGGGTGTAGTGACTTCGACGACACATACTCAGATTGATGTTTTTGACATTTTCTTTGTTGTTCTAATCATGTTTCTTTTGCAGGTTTCTATCTTCCTTTGATAGTTTTTGTTTTTAAACTTTTTGAACATTTCACTTTTCTTTCCCTTATATTCCTTTTGGCGTGTTTGTTGACAAAAAGGGGGAGAAGAGACTATGGTGTCGATGGAAGGTAAGAGGTCTTTGGAAGGTGAGTAAGTAATATGCATGTCAAGCTAACAACGACTAACTATTTGGGCATGTAATATTTGCTAACAAGTGATGACTTTTGACACTTGTTTGAACATGACATGACATGGAACTTGAATGTGAAGGTATGTTTCTCTCTGAATGTTTATCTTCTTACATATCTGATAATTGATGTCATGGTAAGTATAAACACTATCTCTCTGATTGATTATTGAATATTTAAATTCTTGAGGTATCTAACGATTTCTTTTGTCAAGAATTATGTCTTTTGCAGAGAGTACAAACGTCTAAGTCTAGAGTCTGTTTTAGGAGTTTATCTCTTGTATTCATTTTTATTTGGATCATTCTTGTAAATTTTTGTTGTATGGTAATAGCAACAAAAATATCTTTTAGGATTTTTTTTTTAAGTGGATTTTTGTTTCGTCACGAAACCGCCAAATGGGGAGATTGTTAAGGATTTTGTTTTGGCGTATTTCGTGAAGTAGTAAAAGCCTTGAAGATTGAAGATGAAGAATTGTGGATCAACTACATCAATCTCAAGAAGAACGGATTCGGAATGATCAGGTACGTTTAACTAAATAATTTTGGTGCTCTGCATACATTTGTATAGTTTAGAAACACTTGGATGATTTTTAATTGCATAAAAATCAAAAACTGGACAAGTTGGATGTTCAGGATCCGGATCAGACCAATCCAGTCCGGACCCCGAACATAGTTTAGTTCATACGAAATTCCAGTCCGGACCTCCCCTGTTTCAGTCCGGACCCCGAACTATGTGTTTGCTGAAATCGCATGAACAGTCCGGATTAGGAAATTCCAGTTCGGACCCCGAACTGTTTTTTCAGAAAAATTTCTGGAAGAAGACGACAGTCCGGATCAGCCAAATCCAGTCCGAACCGTCGTGCGGAAAAAATTCTGTTAAGTCAGTTTTTTATGCTTATCTTTTTCCAAAGGTTTCTAACCTATAAATAAACCTAATTTCATCTTTTAAAAGAATGGAAGAAGGACGGAGAATTCATCGAGATAATCGATAAAATATAGAAAAATCCACAAATATAGAGAAGAAAGGAAAACACGATTAAATTCATGTTTCTTCATCTATATTGTTCAATTTGATTCTAGGGTTTCCAAACTCCTATTTTTCATAGAATCAAATTGAAGAATACTTAGATGGTATTTCCTTATCTATCTTTGATCTAAGTATTCGGCGGATGATCATCACCAAACAAAAACAACGATTTCTCAAAATCGGCGCGAGGATTCGCGTGGCCTTGTGGATTCAAGGTGCTACCGCTCTCGTGGATTCAGAGTGAGGCGCGGTCGTGTGATCGAGACGTGCCACATTGGTGAAGACCGTGGATTCGGTTGGGCGTTGTGGATTCGATGTTGAACGTCGTGGATTCGGCGTTGGGACGCAAATTGTGGATTCGATGAGCGTTCGGAGCGAGCGGAGAAGATCAACTAGGAGCGTATGGAAAAGGTTGAGTCGTAGGGTTATGGTAAATCACCTTGTACGTGTTTAATCTTAGTGGATTTCGCCGTGTTATCGGTCCCGTGTTTTTTTACTCCTGTGACGGAGTTTTCCACGTAAATCTTGCGTACTTTATTTATTTTTCGCATTGGGTTTTTTTTTTTTACGCAACGATTTGGTGTGTTTATTGTTTACACCTATTCACCCCCCCTCTAGGTGGTATTTCCCCTATTCAGATCCATATTATTCATAACCCACAAACACTTCTCTCCTTTTTCTCGCCTTCATGCTGAAACTTACAAACAGGACAAAAACTTCGAAAGGCTACTCCAGAAATGGAGACAGTGCTCGAACCTGTTCTTGTTTGATTGGGGCGAGAGCACCGGCCTTTCAGAATTTTTGAACTTTTCGTTATTTTCGGCTGCTTTCCAAATTGAGAGTTGGAGTTGATGACGTTCCTGATGGTGGGGCCTTTACCTTTTTTGTTTGGTTGTGTTGGCGTACTTCATGTAGATTTGGACGAGTTGGTTTTGTGGTTGTGGTGCGTTTTAGTTTCGAGGATGAAACTTTCTTTTAGTGGGGGAGGATGTGATAACCCGGATCTCCGTGAAGGTCTTACGGAGTGAATTGTGGCTTCTGGAGGCCTATGATGTGTGTTGGAGATAGTTGCGCGCAAATCGAACCTCAGAATTGGACCCAGCGCGAAATTTGGATTAAGAATACCTGTCCGAATGCCTTCGACAAATTTTAGAAGTGGAATTTGGCAAAGCGGGTATCGGATTTGGACTCAGCGAGCGAAAACGATGAAAATAGACTTTTTACTTCTATTTTTCGGAGCCCGGATGCCAAAACACGGATTTCGAGGCATGGTTACTGTTTCGACGGCCGGCGGGCAGCAACGGCAGCACGGGCAGGCGGCAGAGCGCGGCGGCGGGCAGGCGTGGGCGCGGCCGCAGGCAGGTGCGGGCAGTGCGGGCAGCACGGGCAGGCGCGTGCAAGGCGCGGGTAGGCCGGTTCACGGGATTTGGGCGTGCACCAAGACCAGCGGACTTCGGCGGGACACGTGGAGCGCGCGGATTGGGCGATCAACCGGCGTGACGTGAGGCGTGACTCGCGCCGGGCCCGGCGCACCATGGGCCGTGCTAGGCCACGTGGCGCCCGCCCATTGGCGGGCGCAGTGACCCGGCTAGCCCGGCGTGGACCGCGGGTCGTCCTCCCCGCCGTGGACCGCGCTGCCATGTGGCGCGCCGCGACTGGCGGGAGCGCGGGACGCGGATCGGGTGACGTGGCACGCCGAGGGGGGATTCGAGCGCTCACAGTATCGGGCCGGGCCGAATTCGGGCGCCCGAATCCTGCGCCCGAATCCGGATCCTCTCCCTTGGTGGGCTGGGCTATAAATAGCCCCTTGTGTTTTCGTTTGTGGGTTTTTCCTCCGAGCTCTTTGGCCCATTTTCGACAGGAAGCGTCGTCTGCGAGTCTTCTTCGATATTTGGGATCTCGGAGATTTTTGGGAGTCATGCCATCTGCGTTCTTCTCGACATCGCGAGTTTCGACGCGCCTTTGATACCGAGCTTTTTCCGTCGACGCTTCTTCCGCGAGCTCCCCAAGACTGATGGAAGGGAATGTTTGGCCGATTTTTGTTGCATCGGTTTCAAGAGAGGTAGATCTTCGTTTTTCATGTCTTTCGCTCCTCTCAGTTTTGGGTTTTTATTGGGGTTTCTAGAACATCTTTGAGCCCCTTTCTTGCTGGTGGTTTTTCTGGATAGCGGAGGCTTGTCTGATTTTTATCTCTGCGCTTAGGTATCGGATTTCGGCCTATGAGGACTCGATTGACATCTATGCTTCGCGAGGATCGCTGTCGTATTTTTATTGGAATTTTTGGAGATTATCTCATAGGTGGTAATTAAGCTTCTTTGGAACAGATTTTTCAGCAGTGTGTATATAGTGACCCCGACCCCCGTGCAGCTTTCCCCATGACCCATGTAGTGGAACACCTATTAGTGGTGTGTCGGACCCGCAACGCGTCAAATGGACGCGTTGGACGGACTCAGGGAGGTTTCTGGATCAAGCCTTTCCTTCGGCTTCTTTCGCCGAATTTTAGAAAGGATTTCATGCTAATCCGAGACCGGATTTGGATTCAGCGCGGAAAAATGTCGAAAATCGGCTATTTACTTGTATTTTTCGGAGTCTGGATGCCCAAAAACGGACACTCGGAAGTTTACCGTGCGTTTCGGTACATGGGGGGAGCTTTGGACCGGGGAGTGACACGTGGCGGCCTCTGGTTGGCCGGCTCACTCGCGCGGTCCATGGGAGCGCACGGGGAGCCGTGGACCAGGGCGGCGGGCCACGTGGCGGCTCGGGGTTGGATGGCTCACGCGGCTCGGTAAACGCAGCGCTGCGGAGGCGCGGTCCATGGAGCAGGTGCGTGCACTAGGTGCAGCGAACCTGCACCATGGACGCGGGGCGGCCGTGGATTGGAGGGGCAGGTCGGGATAGGTTGGGGCAGGCGGGGCGGCATGGGGCCCACGCGGGGGGCGCCACGTGGCGCCCTGCCATTCGCGGGCGCCAACTGCCCCCTACCCCGTGTCGGGCCACGCGGCGCGGCCCAATTAGCTACGCCGCACTGTGGGGTGTACCGGGACGCGTGGCGCGCCCGGGTTAATCCGAGCGCAGCCACGCGTGTTCCCTGTTCGGCGCCCGATTAATTCGGGCGCCCGAAATCGTACCCCAAAGGGGTATTTTCTCCCCCCCCCCCCCTTTAGGCTATAAATAGGTGGTTTCCTTGGGCCTTTTGGCCCTTTTCCCGAGCCCTTCTGGTGTTCATCCCTAAGCAACCTTGTTCTTCATCTTGTGATGCATCTTGCAAAAGAGTTTCAAAATTTTTGGAGGGCGCGGCATCGACGGCTTCGGTGATTCGGCGCAGTGCGACGTCTCTTCTTCGGTGGCCCATTTCCGTCGCGTTTCGGTCCACGAGGTCCACAGAGCTACTCCGACGGAATTTATGGACGATTTTCATGGTGTCCGTCTCACAAGAGGTAAATCTACGTTTTTTATGTTTTCCACTCCTCCCAGATTTGGGTTTTTATTGGGGTTTCTGGAACATCTTTCAACCCATTTCCTGCTGGTGATTTTTGTTGGACAGCGGAGGCTTGTCGGATTTTTATCTTTGTGCTCGAGTATCGGATTTCGGCCTGTGAGGACTCGATTAATATCTACTCTTCACGAGGATCGCCTTTGTATTTTTATTGGATTTTTTTGAGATTATTTCGCAGGTGGTAATTAAGCTTCTTTGGGACAGATTTTTCAGCAGTGTGTATGTTATGGGAATTTTGACTTATTGCAATGTTGGACCATATCATTATACCCAGGAGGAGTTTTGGGGTGTTTTTAGGCCCGTTGGAATCGTGAGAATCTGAGGATTTGTCCCCGTTCAGTTTCAGCCGATTTGGATCTTGGATTGACGCGCGCTTCAGGTGGGTTGCTTCGTCTTCAAAACCGGTGGACGGTTCTCTAACTCTATATTTGTTAGTGTGCATGCATTATGTGAGCAGTATTAGAAAGCATGTGGTATTAGATAGGGTTTTCTAGTGTGGTGATTCTGATCAGGTTGATTATTACTTCCTATCTGTGTTGATTAAATGTTAGTATTGGACTTGACCTAGCACCCTGTCATATGTTGCATGTTTCAGCCAGACTAGTAGAAAACTTCAACTTGGGCTAGGTTTATTTATACTTTAGACATCCACACTTTACATTCCATTCCTAGACATAGTGTTTTCCTCGCCCGGGTAGTGGGCTGAGTGGTCGGGATTTCTCTTAGTGTGGGATACATGTTACACTCATGCTTGGGGACAGAGTGGAGTCTGATAGATATAGCTGGTCTTATATCTGTGGTGGGAGCCGTTTGGGTAAACGGTGGTCCCGGGATGTCGTGTTTCTCTGTTTTATGTGTCGCCACTGTGTTAGTGGTAGTAGTATACCAGTGATAGCAGGACCTTGAACCCAGAAGCTTTTTGGACACACATGATTTTAGTCAACCAATATTTTTCTTCCTAACATTGAAGGGTCGCCGGAGTCTGTTCTTGTCTGATTGGACGGAGGCATTAGCCCTTCGGGGTTTGGGAATAAAACTTGTTTTCTAACTGTTTTTTCCTAAAAGAACTAAAAATCATTAAAAATGGGTTTTTCTCAAATCAAGATGGTTTTTCAAAAAGGAACTACTTTTAGTTCTCACCCCGCGTGGGTTTGAGTGAAAAATGGTTTTCAGTAATAAATGTCACATTTTTCCTGTAAACTTCCCCATTCGAGAGGATTCGAGTGGTCTGGGTTCTAAGGGATGCATTTTTCTTTGGGTCGAGAACAACGAGAGGCTATGCCTAGAGCCTGTTCTTGTTTGATTTGGGTCGTAGGTTCTAGTCTTTCGGGGTTTCCGGACCCTTCATTGTTGTCGGCTGTGGAGTATACCCAACAAGTGAGTTTTCATGTGGAGTTGATGTCCTATTTAGGGAGCCGTTGGGTTGACAGCGGTCCCGACTGTTCGAGTGTTTCCTGTTAGTGAGTTAGAGAGATGATTTGGGTACTGTCAATCTTGTTGATCGTGGATTGGACTATAGCCTGCATGAGCCATATTGAGCTCGATAGAGATGCGTGGATACTTTCCTCGGTGGGGTCGCGCCCCTCGTGTGCCACTCCGGAGCTGGGCCTGTTATTTTGCTATCGCGACTTGTCGACGCAATCCCTCTGGCTGGGCCAGTTTTGGCAGTCATGGACGCCCTACGTAAGTCCAGTCCTCCGTTGATGTAATTGCAGTAGGTAGGCACAGGTTTGACTGGACCATATGTGGCTGTCACTGTGATTGGGTTGATTGAGTATTGTGGGTTAGAGTCGATGCATCATTTTTATCTGTATCACCCTTTGAGCATTGTAGATAGAGGCATGATAGCTGTAGATTTCTTTCCAGCTTATCTTTCCATTAATACAGTTTTCCTGTTATCTTATGCCTCTAGTAGACTTAGTGGGCAGACCGTCGGACTTGGTGGTGGTACCCACTGAGAACTACTGTTGATTGTAGTTCTCACACCCGCTAGGGGTTTACCCATTTTTTTCCTCTTTTCCTCTCCTTTGTTTTGTAGAGACTTCTGCGGGAATTGCTGATCCCTCTGTGGCTGTTCGAGGTAAGGGAGTCGCGAGTTAGTTCCCTACCCGTCCTTGGAGTATTGATGTACCCCTTTTTGTAGCTTGTAGTACAGTCTGCTGGATTTTAGTAGTTTGTTCCTTTTGAGAGTTTTATTTTTGAGAGACTTATGAAGTGAGGTTCAGACTTGTACTATGTGACAGTTGTATTATCTTATTTCAGTAGTTTACTTTTCAGCTCTGATATCTCTATAGCTTTAGTATACTTCTTTTTGCAGGTTAGACGCTTCGTCTATACGGGGCTTCCCGTATGGGTGGCGGATCTGTTGGCGGGCCCGGGTCGTAGTTTCAACCCCGGGGCGTGACAGTGTATGTTATGGGAATTTTGACTTATTGCAATGTTGGACCATATCTTCGTACCCAGGAGGAGTTTTGGGGTGTTTTCGGGCCCGTTGGAATCGAGGGAATCCGAGGATTGTCCCCGTTTAGTTTCAGCCTATTTGGATCTTGGATTGACGCGTGCTTCAGGTGGGTTGCTTCGTCTCCAAAACCGGTGGACGGTTCTCTAACTCTATATTTGTTAGTGTGCATGCATTATGCGAGTAGTATTAGAAAGCATGTTGTATCAGATAGGATTTTCTAGTGTGGTGATTCTGATCATGTTGATTATTACTTTATTTCTGTGTTGATTAAATGTTAGTATTGGACTTGACCTAGCACCCTGTCATATGTTGCATGTTTCAACCAGACTAGTAGAAAACTCCAACTTGGGCTAGATTTATTTATGCTTTAGACATCCACACATTCTACTCCATTCCTGGACATAGTGTTTTCCTCGCCCGGGTAGTGGGCTGAGTGGTCGAAATTTCTCTTAGTGTGGGATGCATGTTACACTCGTGCTTGGGACCAGAGTGGAGTCTGGTAGATGTAGCTGGTCTCATGTCTGTGGCGGGAGCCGTTTGGGTAAACGATGGGTCCCGGGATGTCGTGTTTCTCTGATTTATGTGTCGCCATTGTGTTAGTGGCAGTAGTATACCAGTGATAGCAGGACCTTGAACCCAGAACCTTTTTGAGCACACATGATTTTAGTCAACTAATATTTTTCTTCCAAACATCGAAGGGTCGCCGAAGTCTGTTCTTGTCTGATTGGACGAAGGCATTAGCCCTTCGGGGTTTGGGAATAAAACTTGTTTTCTAACTGTTTTTTCTAAAAAAAACTAAAAATTATTAAAAATAGGTTTTCCTCAAATCAAGATGGTTTTACAAAAAGGAACTACTTTTAGTCTTCACCCCGCGTGGGTTTGAGTGACAAATGATTTTCAGTAATAAATGTCACATTTTTTCTGTAAACTTTCTCACTCGAGAGGATTCGAGTGGTCTGGGTTCTAAGGGTTGCCTTTTCTTTGGGTCAAGAACAACGAGAGGCTATGTCTAGAGCCTGTTCTTGTTTGATTTGGGTTGTAGGTTCTAGTCTTTCGGGGTTTCCGGACCCTTCATTGTTGTCGGCTGTGGAGTATACCCAGCTAGTGAGTTTGCATGTTGAATTGATGTCCTAGTTAGGGAGCCGTTGGATTGACAGCGGTCTTGACTGTTTGAGTATTTCCTGTTAGTGAGTTAGAGAGGTGATTTGGGTACTGTCGATCTTGTTGATCGTGGATTGGACTATAGCCTGCATGAGCCATATTGAGCTCGACAGAGATGCGGAGATACTTTCCTCGGTGGGGTCGCGCCCCTCGAGTGCCACTCCGGAGTTGGGCCTGTTACTTTGCTATCGCGACTTGTCGACGCAGTCCCTTTGGCTGGGCCTTTTTTAGGCAGTCACAGACGCCCTACGTAAGTCCAGTCCTCCGTGGATGTAATGGCAGTAGGTGGGCGCAGGTTTGACTGGACCCCATGTGGCAGTCACCGTGATTAGGTTGATTGAGTATATTGGGTTAGAGTCGATGCTTCATTTTCATCTGTATCACCCATTGAGCATTGTAGATAAGGCATGATAACTGTAGATTTCTTTCCAACTTATCTTTACATTAGTACAGTTTCCTGTTATCTTATGCCTCTAGTAGACTTAGTGGGCAGACCGTCGGGCTTGGTGGCGGTACCCCCTCAAAACTACGTGTTGGTGTAGTTCTCACACCCGCTGGGGGTTTTTCCCCCTCCCCTTCCTCTTTCCTCTCCTTTGTTTTGCAGAGTTTTCTGCGGGTGTTGCTGATCCTTCTGTTGTTGATCGAGGTGAGGGAGTTGCGAGCTAGTTCCCTACTCGTCCTTGGAGTATAGCTGTACCCCCTTTTTGGAGCTTAGTTGTAGTGGTCCAGGATTCCGTATTGTTTTTCCGTGAATCCTTGGTGTGAAACACCTATCATTGGTGTATTAGGTCCACAGTGCATCAAAGGGATGATACGGATGGACACAGTGTGGTATTTACTGTTGGTTTGGCATTCGGAGGTATTTGCCGAATTTTAGAGAAAGTTTTGGGCCAAACAGATGCCATAAATGGATTCAGGGCGGAAAAACGCTTGAAAACGGCTATTTACTTATTTATTTTGGAGTCCGGATGCCCAAAAAGGACCCCCGAAAGTTTTCTGCGCAAAATGGTGCATGGGGGGAGCTGTGGACCGGCCGGGGACACGTGGCGGCCTCTGATTGGGCCGGCGCACGCCTCCCGGTCCACGGAAAGGGCCGTCGGTGCACGGTGGACCGGCGGGCCACGTGGCGGCACGCGGTTGGGCCGGTGCAAGGCGCGCGGCGCACGGGAGGGTGCGCGGGCAGCGCGGACAGGCCGGGCAGGCGCGGAGGGGGGCGCGGTGCACGGTGGACGGGGGCGCGCCACGTGGCGGCCCCGGATTGGCTGGTCCATATGCGCGTGGCGCACGCAACACAGCGCGGCGGCGGCCGTACGCGCACATGGGCGCACATGGGGGCACGTGGCGGCGGCGGCCGCCGACAGCCGTGTCGGGCGGGGCCACGTGTCGCCACGCCGTTGGCTGGCGCGCCCACCGCGCCGCCAATCACGGGGGACACGTGGCGTATTCCCGTTGGGCCGCACGGTTACCGCCTGTTTGGCGGACACGTGGCGGACCCTGGGCCGGGTCGGACGGCCGGTTGGACGGGAAGGGATCCCGTGTGCGGGCTGGGCTGGGCCGGGCCGCACTGTGCGCGCCCGGAAAATCCGGGGCCGGGCCGCACTGTTCACGCCCGAAATGGGCCGGGCCGCGCTGTAGCAGCCCGAAAGTTGGGACATGAAGGTCATTTTCCCAATTGTTTTATTGGGCCTATAAATAGCCCTTCCCCTCCCTTCTTTTTCTCTATTTTTCGAGAGAAAGAGAGAGAATCAGAGAGAGGTCATTGAAGAGAAGTTGTTCCTCACTGATTTTTCTACCTCGTGGTGCGTTCCCATATTTTCTGGAAGTTCGACAGCGGCGATCTGGATTTTACAGTGTGCCTTGTTTTTCCGCAATCTTGGCCCGTTATCGTCGCATTTCAGTCCACGGAGTCCCCTGTGCAGGACAGGAGTCCTTTTTCGACGATTTCTCTGCCAGTGTGTTCCTAAGAGGTAGGGCTTCGTTTTCCGTGTTGGTCATTTCTCTGGATTCAGATTCCTTGGCACGATTCCCGAGGTGTTTTGACCCCCTCTTTTGCTGTTTGGGTTTTTGGATAGCGGCGACTTCGATGAATTGTTTCTCCGTGTAGGAATATCAGATCGAGGCGATTCAAAAGTCGATTTTGGGATAATTTTCGCGAGGAACGCAACCGTGATTTTTTTGAGATTTTAGGAGCTCGGGACATAGGTGAAATTCCTCGTTTTTCGTGCTGATTATAAAAACAGCAAATCTGTTTTGAGACTTGTAGTTTTTACACCGTGTACACTTATGTGATGTTGTAGGATACTGTTTCAGCTGACGGTGTGCATAGAGGACAGCGGGTATTTTCTTGGAGTATTGTGCACGCTTTTCGAGGTGGGTGGTTGTTGCTTACCTCATTACTGACTATCTCACTAGGAGTATTAGAGATTCCCGACTTTAAACAGATAATCGGTACTTGTACTCATGAAATGCATAATTAAACCCCACAAATAATATGACAGCTCATTTATGGTAAACTGGGACACTGTTGTTGGACATGTGTTGTAAACTATCATCGCATGCTAAAGTATTATCATAAAACCATCTTTTCTAAATAAATATTTAATACTTTCTTTCTGTTTCTAAATGCGAACCTTTGCATGCTTATTTGGACATCTAGATAGGCTATCATTTATTGTTACACTATCTTTGGGACTTGACTTAGGAGAAACCATGTTTCACTATTCTCCTTCGCATTCGGATATATGTTGCTCGGTTTGAGCAGGGTTTGGGATAGTGTGGTTAAGGCTTGAGTCTGGGACAGGTTTGACTCGATGATATATTGTGGGGCATGGTAGTAACCGCGGACTTGAGGCGGTTAGCCAGCTGTTGATTACTCTATCGGATTTTGGACTTATAGGGTGTTATGGCGACCGTGGATATTAGGCGGTTGACCGGATGTTCACTTATGCATCAGATTGGGTTTCAGATTTTCCTAGTGGACGGTGTTTCCCACTTGTGATTACTATTGCATCTGATTGGGGATCAAGGTTACTTTAGTGGATGGATATTTCCCACTTTGATCATAGTCATGATCCAGTCCTTCTATTGTGAGACATTGGTTACAGAGATGCTTGATACAGAGATACTTGATACAGGGATACTTTACATACTTTACTCGTGTGGGTCGCTCCCCTCGAGTGCCACTCCGGAGTAGGCTTTACACCGTGCCGAGCGCCGGGCACCTTGATGAGTTGCGATTGATGACAGAGCAGGCAGTGCCAGTATTTCCTGGCCCTTTGATTGGGTTTCTTTGGGCAGTTAGCTTTACAGTTGCATATATACAGTTATCTTTTGGCACTGCATTTAGAGGCTTAATAGTGGTAGTTTTCTTTTTCAGCAGTCTGTATTGCATACCACTGTTCTTTCCTTTTCGCCTCTTATAGTCCTAGTGGGTGTGTCAGTGTTTGAGGTTTTACCCACTAGGGGAGGCTACTGGTTTATCTAGTAGTTCTCACCCCATTGTTGTTGTCTGTCCTTTTCCCCTGTGTTTTGCAGAGTCGTCTGCGGGAGCTGCTGGGCCTTCAGCGGCGGATCGAGGTAAGAGGATTGCGGACTAGCTAGATCATCTACCCCGACTGTGAGAGTAGCTGGACTTTTATTGTACCCCTTTTGTATCTCAGACTATATTAGTTTACTTTTGGGACTGGCTTTAGCCAGCTGGTTGTATATTTATGGTGAGCTGGGAGTATATTGTACTTTTATGTCAGCTTGTAGTTTATTTCAGTCTGAGATTACTTTTAGTTCTATTAGTTCAGCTCTGTTTATGCTCTTTTATTGTATATTATCTATTTGAGCAGGTTACCAGCGCTTCGTGTACATGGAAAATTCCGTGTGCACGGCGGATCTGTTGGCGGGCCCGGGTTCTGGTTCACTCCCGGAGCGTGACAGATTAAGTTGGTATCAGAGCTTAGGGATAGGTCAGTTGGGACTTAGGAAACCCTATGCTTTTGGCAGACCCTAGGATGATAGGGCGTGAGAGACGTGACACTTTGCGAAAGTCGTTGATTTATTTATTAGACTCTTCCAGTGAGTGAAGAGGGATCGACATACCCAATTTCTGGTGGACAGTTATGTTGGCTGAAGACAACATAAAGCCACAGAAATAGGGGGATGTCTTTGACTTTCGTTTGATTGGGTCGTGTGGGGTTCTGATGCTGATTGTGGTTTCTCGTGGCAGGATGCTTCCGCGACGCAGGATGATGACGCGTTCGCAGCCTTCTTCCTCGGAGCCCGAGCAGCAGGAGTCCGGGCAGGGCCAGCAGAGCGAGGTGCAGGAGCTACAGGCACAGATGGCCCAGATGGCAGAGGTTGTTAGGCGTCAGGAGGAGGTCGTGGGTCGGCTGACACAGCTGTTAGAGCAAAGGGTGCAGCCAGCAGTAGCACCCCCGGAGAGTTCTCCTGTACCATCTTCCCCTGCTGTGGCTCCCCCGACTGTACCAGTGACCCCAGCATCCCCTATTGCTCGGGGCACTGGGGGACAGCCCTCTGGATTGATGAGACCGCTGACCCTGACTGAGCAACAGGAGATGGTTGACTTACTGATGAGGTTCCGCCAGTTTGACCCGCCCCGTTTCTCGGGGCAGAGTACCGAGCCGTGGGAGGCAGAGTCATGGATCACGGCGATGGAGCGACGCTTTGAGACGCTGTTTATTGAGGAGAGGTACCAGGTGCTTTTGGCGACGAACTTCTTGGAGCGCAACGCCGAGGCTTGGTGGCGGCGTGTGCGACCGGCTGGTCCGCCTGGGGCTTATCTCTTATCCTGGGCGGAGTTCCGCGGCCTTCTTCTTGGGGCCTTCTTTCCAGAGAGCGTCCGGCAGAGGCTGGAGGAGCGGATGAAGAACCTTCGACAGGGCGATCATCCAGTGCATGAGTATATTATGGATTTCAATCAGTTGCTGGCATGTGTACCACACGTAGCTCGAGATGAGGCGCACAGGATTTACATGTTTGAGCGAGGGTTGCGCCGGGATATTTTTCAGCTGGTTCGTTCATGCAGGTTGCAGACCTTGGTGACCTCGATGGAGCAGGCGCTATATGTAGAGTGCGGGGAGGTAGTGATGGATGAAGTATCTCCAGCTCCCGAAGTGATCCCGGGGGTGAAGCGACCAGCACCGGGGGCAGGGGGACAGGCTAGTTCGTGGAGACCGCCACGACCGCCTCAGCCATAGTTTTCCAGCCAAGGGCGGTCCGAGCGGCGAGGGCCTGGTGGATCCCAGAGGCCCCAGCATCAGCAGCAGCAGCGGAGATCGCAGTCATCGCAGCGTGGATCGCAGCGGCAGCCACAGCGACAGAGGCAGTCACAGCAGCAGCAATCCCGACAGTCACGGGCTCCCAGTAGTTGTATCTTTTGTGGAGGTCCGCACTTCTCCGGCACCTGCGACCAGCGGTGGGGTCGTTGTTACGGATGTGGGCAGCCAGGGCACATTCGAGCTTCGTGCCCCTTTTCGACCTCAGTCGCCCCTTCTTCAGCATCTGCCCCATCATCATCACAGCAGCGGTTGACGGCTCAGCGGCCTTATGCTCCAGCAAGCAGGCCCTCTTCTTCCCATCCTACTGACTATCGCCCTCCAGCTCAGAGTGGGCGCGTGTATGCTGCACAGGTAGAGGATCCTTCAGCAGCAGACCATGTGGTGGCAGGTATCACCTTACTCTCTGGCATTAGGACTCGTACTTTATTTGATACTGGAGCATCCCATTCTTTCATTAGTAGAACTTTTGCATCATTACATGGGTTAGAGGTAGGACTTTTGCCACGTGCACGAGAGGTTCAGATTCCCGATCACACTTTGCACGTGGAGGAGTGTTGTTGGTCCTGCCCGATGCAGATCGAGTCCTGGATTATGCTAGCAGACCTGTTGGTCTTGAGACAGCTGAGGGACTTTGATGTGATTCTTGGGATGGACTGGCTGGCTCGGTATTTCGCGACTATTGATTGTGCCGCGAGGACTGACACTTTTAGAGAGCCAGGCCAAGAGATGTTTGTATATCGGGGATGCCAGAGTGCTTTATTTGCCTCTATGGTTTCGACTTCCCGAGCGAGGCGGATGATTCATCGAGGATGTGTAGCCTTTTTGGCTAGTGTTGTTGAGGGGCCTACGACGGCACTGGGACTCGGGGATATTCCTATTGCCCGCGAGTTTTCGGATATTTTTCCACCTGAGTTGACGCGTATGCCGCCAGACAGAGAGATTGAGTTTGTGATTGACGTAGTTCCAGGAACTGTGCCAATCTCTAAGGCTCCTTATCGAATGGCACCGGCTGAGCTGCGAGAGCTTAAAGCACAGCTGCAAGATCTGATGGATAAGGGCTTTATTAGACCAAGTGTGTCGCCTTGGGGAGCGCCAGTGCTATTCCTGAAGAAAAAGGATGGGTCACTTCGGTTGTGTGTGGACTATAGGGAATTGAACAAAGTGACCATTAAGAACAAGTACCCTTTGCCGCGCATCGATGATCTCTTTGATCAGCTGCAAGGGTCTTGTGTATTTTTCAAGATTGATCTACAGTCTGGCTACCACCAATTGAAGGTGAAGGCTGAGGATATTCCTAAGACTGCTTTCAGATCACGGTATGGGCATTATGAGTTTACAGTTATGCCGTTTGGATTGACTAATGCCCCTGCCGCCTTTATGGACTTGATGAACAGGATATTTCGGCCCTTTCTGGATCATTTTGTGGTGGTGTTCATTGATGATATCCTTATTTACTCCCGAAGCGAGGCCGAGCATGAGGAACACTTGAGGACTGTGCTACAACTTCTACGAGATAAGAAGTTGTATGCCAAGCTGGCAAAGTGCGAATTTTGGCTTCGGAAGGTAGATTTCATGGGCCATGTGATTTCCGCCGCAGGTGTAGCTGTAGACCCGGCGAAGATTGAGGCAGTTCGTGATTGGCCCCGACCGACGACGGTATCAGAGGTGCGCAGCTTCATGGGATTAGCTGGTTATTATCGTCGGTTTGTGGAAGGCTTTGCGAAGCTCTCCACACCCCTCACTTGGTTGACGCGTAAAGGAGTTAAGTTTATCTGGAGTGAGGACTGCCAGAGGAGCGTTGAGGAGCTAAAGGATAGATTGATGACCGCTCCTATCCTTTCCCTCCCTGTTATGGGGAAAGGATATGTGATCTACAGTGATGCATCGCACAGTGGACTTGGATGCGTGCTGATGCAGGAAGGGAGGGTAATTGCTTATGCATCGAGACAGCTTAAGGATTACGAGAAGAATTACCCTACCCATGACTTGGAGCTTGCTGCCGTGGTGTTTGCACTGAAGCTTTGGCGCCATTACCTATATGGGGAGCACTGTGAGATCTACACCGACCACAAGAGCCTAAAGTACCTGTTCACGCAGAAGGAGCTGAACTTGAGGCAACGTAGGTGGTTAGAGCTATTAAAGGATTATGACGTGGACATTCTCTACCACCCATGCAAGGCTAACGTGGTCGCTGATGCATTGAGAAGGCGAGCAGTGCAGAGCTTGTCTATGTTGATTACAGATCAGGCGCCATTGTTAGAGGAGATGAGACGACTCGAGTTAGAGGTTGTGGCCCCTAGGGTCTCTGCTAGACTGATGTCATTAGTCGTGCAGCCCACTCTGCTGGACAGAATCAAGGAGAGACAGAGTGAAGACCCCTATTTGACCAGGATTAGAGATCAGATTCCGAGTGATCGATCAGGGGATTTTTCAGTTGATACTGCGGGAGTACTGAGGTACAGGGATCGAGCATGTGTGCCAGTGGATGCTGAGATCAGAGAGCAGATATTGAGAGAGGCCCATTATACACCTTACACCCTTCATCCTGGGGGGACTAAGATGTATAAGGACCTCAAGACACACTTCTGGTGGAATGGCATGAAAAGGGATATTGGGAGGTTTGTGTCTCAGTGTTTAACTTGTCAGCAGGTAAAAGCTGAGCATCGTGTGCCAGCTGGCAAGTTACAAAGTCTTCCAATTCCCGAGTGTAAATAGGACCACATCACGATGGATTTTGTGGTCGGATTACCGAGGGCACAAGGAGGTGCAGATGCTATCTGGGTAGTGGTGGATCGACTTACCAAGTCAGCGCACTTTTTGCCTATACAGACTACTTGGCCACTCGAACGACTAGCCCAGTTATACTTGGATGAGATAGTGAGGTTACATGGGGTGCCAGCTTCCATAGTGTCAGATAGAGACCCGAGGTTTGTTTCGCGATTCTGGGAGAGTTTACAGACTACCTTGGGGACTCAGCTCAGATTTAGTACAGCTTTCCACCCACAGACTGATGGACAGTCAGAGCGGACGATTCAGATCCTTGAGGATATGCTGAGGGCTTGTATCCTAGATTTTGGCGGTGGATGGATTCGACACTTATCACTGGCTGAGTTTGCGTACAACAACAGCTTTCAAGCGAGCATCCAAATGGCTCCGTTTGAAGCGTTGTACGGACGCAAATGTCGATCACCGCTATATTGGAGTGATGTGGGGGAGAGAAGGACTCTGGGACCAGATTTGTTGCTAGAGGCAGAAGAAAAGGTCAGAGTGATCCGACAGCACCTTCAGATCGCTCAGAGTCGACAGAGGAGCTATGCTGATGTTCGGCGACGAGACTTAGAGTTTCAGGTGGGAGATCATGTATTTCTAAAAGTCTCGCCTTCCAAAGGGATAAGGAGGTTTGGCATTCGTGGGAAACTCAGTCCCCGATACATTGGACCCTTTGAGGTATTGGAGCGTATCGGGCCAGTTGCTTACCGACTTGCACTTCCCCCGAGACTTGCTGGTGTCCATGATGTGTTTCATGTTTCCACACTGAGGAGGTACGTCTTCGACCCGTCGCACGTCATCGACTTTGCGCCTCTCGAGATCAGCGAGGATTTGAGATATGAAGAGCGCCCACTGCGGATTCTAGATCGGGAGGTGAAAGAATTACGCAATCGGACCATTCCCTATGTGAAGATCCTTTGGAACAATCATGATGAGCGCGAGGCGACGTGGGAGCTCGAGTCAGAGATGATGAACGCCTACCCTTACCTATTCGAGGCTCAGGATTGAGGTATGATTTTCGTTTCGAGGACGAAACTTTTGTTAGTGGGGGACGATGTAGTGGTCAAGGATTCCGTATAGTTTTTTCGTGAATCCTTGGTGTGAAACACCTATCATTGGTGTATTAGGTCCACAGTGCACCAAAGGGATGCTACGGATGGACACAGTGTGGTATTTACTGTTGGTTTGGCCTTCGGAGGTATTTGCCAAATTTTAGAGAAAGTTTTGGGCCAAACAGAGGCCGTAATTGGATTCAGCGCGGAAAAACGCTTGAAAACGGCTATTTACTTATTTATTTTGGAGTCCGGATGCCCAAAAACGGACCCCCGAAAGTTTTCTGCGCAAAATGGTGCATGGGGGGAGCTGTTGACCGGCCGGGGACACGTGGCGGCCTCTGATTGGGCCGGCGCACGCCTCCTGGTCCACGGAAAGGGCCGCTGGTGCACGGTGGACCGGCGGGCCACGTGGCGGCACGCGGTTGGGCCGGTGCAAGGCACGCGGCGCACGGGAGGGTGCACGGGCAGCGCGGGCAGGCCGGGCAGGCGCGGAGGGGGGCGCGGTGCACGGTGGACCGGGGTGTGCCACGTGGCGGCCCCGGATTGGCTGGTCCATATGCGCGTGGCGCACGCAACACCGCGCGGCGGCGGCCGTACGCGCACATGGGCGCACATGGGGGCACGTGGCGGCGGCGGCCGCCGACAGCCGTGTCGGGCGGGGCCACGTGTCGCCACGCAGTTGGCTGGCGCGCCCACCGCGCCGCCAATCACGGGGGACACGTGGCGTATTCCCATTGGGCCGCACGGCTGCCGCCTGTTTGGCGGACACGTGGCGGACCCTGGGCCGGGTCGGACGGCCGGTTGGACGGGAAGGGATCCCGTGTGCGGGCTGGGCTGGGCCGGGCCGCACTGTGCGCGCCCGAAAAATCCCGGGCCAGGCCGCACTGTTCACGCCCGAAATGGGTCGGGCCGCACTGTAGCAGCCCGAAAGTTGGGACATGAAGGTCATTTTCCCAATTGTTTTATTGGGCCTATAAATAGCCCTTCCCCTCCCTTCTTTTTCTCTGTTTTTCGAGAGAAAGAGAGAGAATCAGAGAGAGGTCATTGAAGAGAAGTTGTTCCTCACTGATTTTTCTACCTCGTGGTGCGTTCCTAGATTTTCTGGAAGTTCGACAGCGGCGATCCGGATTTTACAGTGTGCCTCATTTTTCCCCAATCTTGGCCCGTTATCATCACATTTCAGTCCAAGGAGTCCCCTGCGCAGTACAGGAGTCCTTTTTCAACGATTTCTTCGCCATTGTGTTCCTAAGAGGTAGGGCTTCGTTTTCCGTGTTAGTCGTTTCTCTGGATTCAGATTCCTTGGCACGATTCCCGAGGTGTTTTGACCCCCTCTTTTGCTGTTTGGGTTTTTGGACAGCGGCGACTTCGACGAATTGTTTCTCCGCGTAGGAATATCAGATCGAGGCGATTCAATAGTCGATTTTCGGCTAATTTTCGCGAGGAACGCAACCGTGGTTTTTCTGAGATTTTAGGAGCTCAGGACAGAGGTGAAATTCCTTGTTTTGCGTGCTGATTATAAAAACAGCAAATCTGTTTTGAGACTTGTAGTTTTTACACCGTGTACACTTATGTGATGTTGTAGGATACTGTTTCAGCTGACGGTGTGCATAAAGGACAGTGGGTATTTTCTTGGAGTATTGTGCACGCTTTTCGAGGTGGGTGGTTGTTGCTTACCTCCTTACTGACCATCTCACTGGGAGTATTAGAGATTCCCGACTTTAAACAGATAATCGGTACTTGTACTCATGAAATGCATAAGTAAACCCCACAAATAATATGCCAGCTCATTTATGGTAAACTGGGACACTGTTGTTGGACATATGCTGTAAACTATCATCGCATGCTAAAGTATTATCATAAAACCATCTTTTCTAAATAAATATTTAATACTTTCCTTCTGTTTCTAAATGCGAACCTTTGCATGCTTGTTTGGACATCTAGATAGGCTACCATTTATTACTACACTATCTTTGGGACTTGACTTAGGAGAAACCATGTTTCACTATTCTCCTTCGCATTCGGATATATGTTGCTCGGTTTGAGCAGGGTTTGGGATAGTGTGGTTAAGGCTTGAGTCTGGGACAGGTTTGACTCGATGATATATTGTGGGGCATGGTAGTAACCGCGGACTTGAGGCGGTTAGCCAGCTGTTGATTACTCTATCAGATTTTGGACTTATAGGGTGTTATGGCGACCGTGGATATTAGGCGGTTGACCGGATGTTCACTTATGCATTAGATTGGGTTTCAGATTTTCCTAGTGGACGGTGTTTCCCACTTGTGATTACTATTGCATCTGATTGGGTGTCACGCCCCGGGGTTTGTTTTAGCGGAAACGATTCATAAAAGTCGAATGTTTGACGTGTAAAATTTTTTTTGTTTAAAAGAGAACCCCTCTTCCCCGGCACGTGCCCAGACCCGCCACACATACAGGATCACTCTGCAAACGGACGGAGTCTCCCCTGTACGTGCACGGCGTGGCGTTCAGTACATGTTCCAACATACACAGCCAATCAATCACAACAATTAACCAGCATTCTAAACTAATAACAGAAGAGCTTATGGCCGGTCAATTTGGAAAGGATAAATCCACAGTTTTGAAAGAGCGCCTACCCGGCGCTTACGTTTTGAAAGCTAGTTTCGAAATTAGCATAAATCCACAAGGTTCGAAAGCGGTGCCCACCCGACACCAAGTTTTGAAATCCCTTTCGCAATCCATAAATCCACAGGGTTTGGAAACCAGTGCCCACACGACACTTAGATTTTAAAAACGGTTTTCGCAATCTTTTCTTTGGCTTCTGCTTTTTTTTTATTTTTAAATGGCCGATAGAAATAAAAGGGAAAAATATTCCACCAGGGGCACTAAATGTAGCCCGTACCGACATCCATGCCGACCCCACGAGGGTATCGCGAACCACTCACATAACTACAAAGTAATGAAAAGCGGGAATAAAAGAATAAGCACAGTCCAGGGTCCCCGGCGACCCAGCTGCTCCTGTCCCGTCCTCACCACCGCCTACCTCTCTCCCCGTCTGGACCCTGTCACGAAGTGGGATGTCAGTGACGCAGAAATAGTAAAGCATGAGAACATAGTAAAACAAACCGTGAAGACAACTGGAGCAACCACCCTCCCAAGGAGGAAAGGCAACCTGTACACCTGCATCCTGTAATACCCGGGCACGTCGGACAGCTAAACCGACGGCCCGCACCGTACCTGCAGAAACCCGACCACGCCGGACAACTAAACCGACGGGTCGCACCGCTCGCACCTCGGCGCCTCAACCCCACCACTAATAAGGGGCCCCACTACGTCACCTCGTGGGTATACACGGGTCATAGACCACTTTTCCGGAAAAGCGCACCCTTTGCGGTGGCCAAACCGCGGGTGCGCGTGTGGCAACCTCGAGCCAAGTAACCGTAACCACCATCATGTCAGCATCATAATATAAATAACAAGAGTAATGAGGTAAATGAAGTAAAGTGCATAATCGAAAACGAGGTAATATTGCGCGCACTCGAAGGTGGCCCGCTGACATATAAGGGTTAAAAAGAGAATCACCGTCGGTAACTGACGCTAATCACTATAGCGATCCCACTAACATGCATAAGCTATCGCCCATCATTATTCAACCCCAGTACACTTAGAATAGACCCCGTCCAACATGATAGAATTTAGAGGCTAGGAATAAAGTAAATACAACCCACCTGAATGTAGGCCGATCCCGAACTCCCGCTAGACTACCGGGAGGCTGGTGCTGAACTGCTGGGCCCTGAACAGAGACTGTAGTCAGAACTAGACTCACATATACCCGTCCCGACGACACGACAGTAACAGAGTGTTTATACGGGGCAATATTGCCGACTTACCGCACAGAATCTAATTCTCGATCAGTGAGGACCTACTGAACTCTAACAAGATGCCTAGTAGGCATGTCAACGCTGTCTAAGGATAGCCAGTAAGTCCGAAACGCATTTTAGTCCAAAAAGTATTTTAATTTGCCTAAAGTTATGCATTAGTCCGATGTTTCGACTCGTTCTCACAATCCGGGAGTCCAAAAGCTGCGCCGTAACTTTCAGCGCGTTTGTTACGACGAGACGGAGGCCGTGCTCACAATATTTGGGCCGAGACCAGGCCCGTTTACAAGTTGGCCCAAAAACACAAGGGCCCCAATTTAGTAATGTTGCGACTTAATATATACTTGGTCTGCATGTGATCTAACTGGAGCATGGTATACAGTAGGGACTGAGGGTAATGGGGCTCACCTTGCGCGTGTCGGAGGCCGGCCGGAGAGTCGCCGGAGCAAGATGGGGCAACCACCAAAGAATGAGCAAGGCTCGGCTTGGGCAAGTTGGGATCAAACCAGGCTCAGACCTGCAGCAAGGGTGAGCATCGGGTTACTTGGAGTCCCAGAAGGTCTCGGGTCCACGCGGGGTCGAGCCCCGGCGGCCGGAGGCGGCGACGGCCGGAGATGAGCCCGGGAGGCTTAGCTCGGGTGCAAGCTTTAAGACCAAACTACAGGGGGTCTCTGGCCTCAAAATAAAACCATGGAGTTCTTATAGTGGAGGTTTAGAGCCTACCTGTCGAGGTGGCCGGAGTCCGGAGCGCCGGAGTTGGCCGGGGACCGAAGCTAGGGGTTGCTCGGGTGCAATGCTGGAGGTAAGGATCCCGACGTTAGATCTTGCATGCAAGATGATGGGGGAGCTCTAGAAGGTCCAAGGAGCTTACCTGGGTGGTTCCCCGGTGCCGGGAAGCGCAGGCAAGGCGGGGTGGCGGAGCTCGGTTGAAGCTCCAATGCCCAACAATGGCGGTTTCCGGCCGACTTGCTCCGGGCCGGAGCAACTTGGACCAAAAGGGTCCACTCGATGCCAGGAGTCTTCGGGTGCAGTTGGCCGGCGATGGGAGGCAGCGGCGGCGCCGGACGGCCGAGGTCGGCTAGTTTGAAGAAAACCAATTCCTAGGGCTTTCTCGCGCGGCACCGATTCTGATCCGATCGAGCTCAGATCTTGTGGAGAGGTTGCAGTCGTCAAGATTACGAGGTTCAACGGTGCTGATCGCGATCTCGAGGGTCGGATGACGGCGGCGCGCGCGGTCGGCCAGAAAACGATAATCTCCGGCGGGGTGGCTTCCGCCGGCGATCGGGACGACGGCTGTGGCTGGGTCTGCACCCGAGGGGTGGCCTCGATGTCAGGAGTGCAAGGGGTGTGCCCAAAAGCCGAAATAAAGAGAAGCGTCCCAAGAACTCACCTTCGCCGGAAATTCAAGAAAAAGGAGAGGACGGCCGCGGCGGCGCACGGCGGCGGCGGCGCCCGGGTTCACCTCCACTCGGGTTCCGCTATGCCGAGGGTCTCTCCAAAGGGGTCTGGGATCAGCCAAGCTCCTCGTACGGGTCTCCCTTCCTCCAACCAAGAGGAAGAAGAAGGCTTGATTCCTTCTTCTCCGGCGACGGGGGAGACGGCGGCCGGTGCGGCTGGGTCCGAGGGGAGCGGCAGAGGAGAGGAGTTTGTTGATGTTAGCGGCTAGGTCTAGGGTGTAGAGGCTTAGGTTTCCTAGGGCATTGCGATTACACCCCTATATATGTATATATACATAGGTTGATCGAAATTGCAATATAACCCCTCTACAAGTGGTATTTCACCCTAGGTCCCTCACAGCATCACTAATTTCTCACTTAGGTCCCTCCCTATACAGTGGCACGCTTTCCGAGGCACGTTTAATAGGGATTTAAAATGCAGAGTTCGCCTTTTTCGACGTATTTTACGCTTTTCGAGGTGATCCGGTCGTCGAAACGGAAAATGGACTGCGCCATGACGTCCGGCTCGACGAGACCTATCAGGTAGCGATTTCTAATTTTCGAAAAACTGCCCGGATAAAATCTCGGTCCATAAATACTGTGTCCAAATACCGTTTTCCGCGCTTTTCGAGATTCCAGAGTCGTCAAACAGAATTTTCGACTGCGCCATTGCGTTCAGAACAACGAAACCGTTCGAAATGACTACCTGGATCACTATATTCGGATTCCGAACAGTGAATTAGTCAGCGTTGCAACCGCCGTAGTCCCGAAATTGAGGTTTACTGTTCATCTACAGTGGCCACTTAAGTGACACTGTGCACAGGCACTGTTACAATGATTGCGTTTATTTACTTGCTTCTTCATCGGTTTCAGGAAGATCCGACCGTCAGACCGAAAAGAGCTGAATATGAATCTCGCTCAGTTCGACGAGACGATCGCAACGGTCAACTCGGATTTCCAAGATCATGTCCGGATTGGAAAGTAGCCTTTTTGTCTCGTAAAGCGTGCAATTCGCACACTGGCAATTGACTAAATAAATCAACATAGGTCTTTTGAAATCAAAACCAGGTCAAAAATCTCACCTTTTTGGCTATTTATTAAAAATAAAATATTTCGAGTTCTCACATCACTTACAACTTAAAAGAAGTTTCGTCCCCGAAACTTACAACTTGAAGGAGTTTCATTCCCGAAGCTTACATCCTGAAGTCATACTCTGTGAAAAAGCTCAAAAAGCTTAATCGAGGGCTACAAGTCAGTCGCAAGGTATCTACAACTCTCAGGCTACTAATTTAGACCCAATCTGATACTCCCCATTACAGGGTAGAGTATTTCCTCAGTTCTTTCGACAGTCCGTTGCCTGCAGCCAACGTGCTTACCAAAAGGAACAGCGAAATACCATAGATCTGTCGCCAACAACTAGTTGGGGACGTAACTCCTATCGGAAGGTATATCACATACCTCCCAACACGATCTCAGTGCTAAAAAACATAACCTTTATCAAGGATTACTACCACCTCGTGGTCACAACCATCACCATGACTAACACATAGGCGAGTCCACGTCGATCCACAAAATCTGTGCAAACGGTGGGGTCAATTTGCATCCGCCCCCAAACAG
This sequence comes from Tillandsia leiboldiana, assembly GCA_029204045.2. Classification (NCBI taxonomy): domain Eukaryota; kingdom Viridiplantae; phylum Streptophyta; class Magnoliopsida; order Poales; family Bromeliaceae; genus Tillandsia; species Tillandsia leiboldiana. The sequence goes on from CM055071.1 coordinate 23,274,595, forward strand.
GGTTACTATCGGGCCCATAGGCCAACGAATTAAGACACGGAGACACTGAAGGGTCAGCAACTTGTTCAACCCCTAAGCAAACTGTGAGGCTAGTGCAACAATAGCAGTCATCTACTGCTGTGCCATCAGCTGGACGATTACGAAGAGAACAGTGATTTAACCCTTAACCACCGTAACTGATCCGAGCACTCTGGATCCATTGAAACATCAAGCCCACGGCCGAAACCCTGGCCGCGGCTAACCCTGCACTAACAATGATCCCAAAAATCAGAGTGCGTACGACTAATAACCGAAACAGCGAGACTCAACTGTGTGAAACACACTCGGGGCTCCAAACCATTATGCCAATACCCTGCGCTCTCTCGTGAACGCAAGTCACCCTAGGGCTCGCTCCTAACCAAATACCCAGGTATCGAACCGGGAAGGCAGACTTTCGTGCATCGGAGACTGTGCAATTCACGTACCGGTGTGCAAATCGCTAAGGTTAGATCTGCTTCCTCGCCCGTAAGCACACCCGACCGGAACAGTCGACGAAACGAAAGGTAGAGCTAAAGGCAGGGGGGGGGCTCGCAAGGGTCTGGTAGGGTCGGGTTGCTCCGGCCCAAACGGTGCTTCTACATGGCCAAGGGAAGGGAAGGCAACAAGGAAAAAAAAAAAAAAAAAAAAAAAAAAATAGAAAATAAAATGAAGTAGTACCTGTCATTCCCTATTTCGGGACGACGCGTCGTCTGCCGGGGCGGCCGGGGGAGTCCGCCCACAGTCCTTGGGCCAGCGTCGCACCGCGTGTTGGGGTGGGGGTTTGCTGTCTAAAGAGTCCGCGCATCGTTGGTCGTCGGGCGAGTTCTTTGTCTGCACGGGGGCCGCCGCGCTCTCTGTTCCTCTTGGCGGTGGTGGCACGGCGGCGGAGGCGGGGGTGGGCCCCTGGGGGCAGGAGAGGTGATTGTGATCTGGCAAGCCGCACCGGTTACAATAGTGGTACCTCCAAGTGCATTCCGTCACTGGGTGCGCGCCCTTGCAGATGACGCAGGGTCCCGGTTGCACGTGCGCGCTCCCCTTAAGCCCTCGTTCGACCTTCGGTGCTTGCGTCGGGCGTGGATTAGGTCGGCTCTCTGGATCGGTGCCCCCTTGAGGGGTGGAGGCGGCGGTTCCCTTGGGCTCGACATGTCGCGGCGCCGGGGGTCTTCTGACAGACGGCTTCAGAGGGCACTCGTAACGCGTGTGGCCCGGCCTGCCACATCGGAAACAGTGTCCGTCCCGCCACGGGCAGCTCGTCATGAGGTGTGCGTTGCCGCATATGACGCACGGTTTCTGCGGCCTAGGTCTCTCCTCCGTCGTCTGCCCGAGGTTCTGCCCGGCTCTCGGGCGTTTGCTCGCCCGGCCCCTCCGATGGGGGTCCCCGGCCGACTCGGGGTAAGAGCATTCCTGCCGGGCGCACTCTGCGTTGGCGTGCACGGTCAGGTTAGTAGCCTCCTGGACGGCGGGAGGGCCCGTCGGTGGCATCCCGGGAGGGGCAACGCTTCTGCTGCCGCCCCGGAACCGGTCGACGCCCTCGAGTTCCTGTGTCAGCACGCTCAGGCGCTCCGCGAGAGTCAGTAGTTGCCCAGCCACGTCGCGCAGCTGGTTGCGGAGCAGGCGATTGGCTTCGTCGGCGATATCCATTTCCGTCGTCGGTTGCTGGCTGAGTCGGCCCTCGATCTGTATGCACACAAAGAAGGTCGGCTTTAGTCTTTGCTAATCATCAACGGTACAACGCACCACTTAGCGGGGGAAAGGACTCGGACTCTGACTCTGTGTCCCCGGCCGATGATCTAATATGGGCCATGTCTATCGCACGCCACAAGAGTCAACCCTAGCCCACCTTACTAACAATAACCATAAGGTGAAAGAAAGGACTCAACTCCCCCCCCCCCCCCCCGGTCCCTCACGTTCTACAGTCCTATGCCCTACCCGTTTCATTTGTATGTAGGCATGCGAGGTTTGTCCACGGATGTCGGCACTAACTGTTGTGATTGAAAGAACTCTCTGATACCATTTAATCTGTCACGCCCCGGGGTTTGTTTTAGCGGAAACGATTCATAAAAGTCGAATGTTTGACGTGTAAAATTTTTTTTGTTTAAAAGAGAACCCCTCTTCCCCGGCACGTGCCCAGACCCGCCACACATACAGGATCACTCTGCAAACGGACGGAGTCTCCCCTGTACGTGCACGGCGTGGCGTTCAGTACATGTTCCAACATACACAGCCAATCAATCACAACAATTAACCAGCATTCTAAACTAATAACAGAAGAGCTTATGGCCGGTCAATTTGGAAAGGATAAATCCACAGTTTTGAAAGAGCGCCTACCCGGCGCTTACGTTTTGAAAGCTAGTTTCGAAATTAGCATAAATCCACAAGGTTCGAAAGCGGTGCCCACCCGACACCAAGTTTTGAAATCCCTTTCGCAATCCATAAATCCACAGGGTTTGGAAACCAGTGCCCACACGACACTTAGATTTTAAAAACGGTTTTCGCAATCTTTTCTTTGGCTTCTGCTTTTTTTTGATTTTTAAATGGCCGATAGAAATAAAAGGGAAAAATATTCCACCAGGGGCACTAAATGTAGCCCGTACCGACATCCATGCCGACCCCACGAGGGTATCGCGAACCACTCACATAACTACAAAGTAATGAAAAGCGGGAATAAAAGAATAAGCACAGTCCAGGGTCCCCGGCGACCCAGCTGCTCCTGTCCCGTCCTCACCACCGCCTACCTCTCTCCCCGTCTAGACCCTGTCACGAAGTGGGATGTCAGTGACGCAGAAATAGTAAAGCATGAGAACATAGTAAAACAAACCGTGAAGACAACTGGAGCAACCACCCTCCCAAGGAGGAAAGGCAACCTGTACACCTGCATCCTGTAATACCCGGGCACGTCGGACAGCTAAACCGACGGCCCGCACCGTACCTGCAGAAACCCGACCACGCCGGACAACTAAACCGACGGGTCGCACCGCTCGCACCTCGGCGCCTCAACCCCACCACTAATAAGGGGCCCCACTACGTCACCTCGTGGGTATACACGGGTCATAGACCACTTTTCCGGAAAAGCGCACCCTTTGCGGTGGCCAAACCGCGGGTGCGCGTGTGGCAACCTCGAGCCAAGTAACCGTAACCACCATCATGTCAGCATCATAATATAAATAACAAGAGTAATGAGGTAAATGAAGTAAAGTGCATAATCGAAAACGAGGTAATATTGCGGGCACTCGAAGGTGGCCCGCTGACATATAAGGGTTAAAAAGAGAATCACCGTCGGTAACTGACGCTAATCACTATAGCGATCCCACTAACATGCATAAGCTATCGCCCATCATTATTCAACCCCAGTACACTTAGAATAGACCCCGTCCAACATGATAGAATTTAGAGGCTAGGAATAAAGTAAATACAACCCACCTGAATGTAGGCCGATCCCGAACTCCCGCTAGACTACCGAGAGGCTGGTGCTGAACTGCTGGGCCCTGAACAGAGACTGTAGTCAGAACTAGACTCACATATACCCGTCCCGACGACACGACAGTAACAGAGTGTTTATACGGGGCAATATTGCCGACTTACCGCACAGAATCTAATTCTCGATCAGTGAGGACCTACTGAACTCTAACAAGATGCCTAGTAGGCGTGTCAACGCTGTCTAAGGATAGCCAGTAAGTCCGAAACGCATTTTAGTCCAAAAAGTATTTTAATTTGCCTAAAGTTATGCATTAGTCCGATGTTTCGACTCGTTCTCACAATCCGGGAGTCCAAAAGCTGCGCCGTAACTTTCAGCGCGTTTGTTACGACGAGACGGAGGCCGTGCTCACAATATTTGGGCCGAGACCAGGCCCGTTTACAAGTTGGCCCAAAAACACAAGGGCCCCAATTTAGTAATGTTGCGACTTAATATATACTTGGTCTGCATGTGATCTAACTGGAGCATGGTATACAGTAGGGACTGAGGGTAATGGGGCTCACCTTGCGCGTGTCGGAGGCCGGCCGGAGAGTCGCCGGAGCAAGATGGGGCAACCACCAAAGAATGAGCAAGGCTCGGCTTGGGCAAGTTGGGATCAAACCAGGCTCAGACCTGCAGCAAGGGTGAGCATCGGGTTACTTGGAGTCCCAGAAGGTCTCGGGTCCACGCGGGGTCGAGCCCCGGCGGCCGGAGGCGGCGACGGCCGGAGATGAGCCCGGGAGGCTTAGCTCGGGTGCAAGCTTTAAGACCAAACTACAGGGGGTCTCTGGCCTCAAAATAAAACCATGGAGTTCTTATAGTGGAGGTTTAGAGCCTACCTGTCGAGGTGGCCGGAGTCCGGAGCGCCGGAGTTGGCCGGGGACCGAAGCTAGGGGTTGCTCGGGTGCAATGCTGGAGGTAAGGATCCCGACGTTAGATCTTGCATGCAAGATGATGGGGGAGCTCTAGAAGGTCCAAGGAGCTTACCTGGGTGGTTCCCCGGTGCCGGGAAGCGCAGGCAAGGCGGGGTGGCGGAGCTCGGTTGAAGCTCCAATGCCCAACAATGGCGGTTTCCGGCCGACTTGCTCCGGGCCGGAGCAACTTGGACCAAAAGGGTCCACTCGATGCCAGGAGTCTTCGGGTGCAGTTGGCCGGCGATGGGAGGCAGCGGCGGCGCCGGACGGCCGAGGTCGGCTAGTTTGAAGAAAACCAATTCCTAGGGCTTTCTCGCGCGGCACCGATTCTGATCCGATCGAGCTCAGATCTTGTGGAGAGGTTGCAGTCGTCAAGATTACGAGGTTCAACGGTGCTGATCGCGATCTCGAGGGTCGGATGACGGCGGCGCGCGCGGTCGGCCAGAAAACGATAATCTCCGGCGGGGTGGCTTCCGCCGGCGATCGGGACGACGGCTGTGGCTGGGTCTGCACCCGAGGGGTGGCCTCGATGTCAGGAGTGCAAGGGGTGTGCCCAAAAGCCGAAATAAAGAGAAGCGTCCCAAGAACTCACCTTCGCCGGAAATTCAAGAAAAAGGAGAGGACGGCCGCGGCGGCGCACGGCGGCGGCGGCGCCCGGGTTCACCTCCACTCGGGTTCCGCTATGCCGAGGGTCTCTCCAAAGGGGTCTGGGATCAGCCAAGCTCCTCGTACGGGTCTCCCTTCCTCCAACCGAGAGGAAGAAGAAGGCTTGATTCCTTCTTCTCCGGCGACGGGGGAGACGGCGGCCGGTGCGGCTGGGTCCGAGGGGAGCGGCAGAGGAGAGGAGTTTGTTGATGTTAGCGGCTAGGTCTAGGGTGTAGAGGCTTAGGTTTCCTAGGGCATTGCGATTACACCCCTATATATGTATATATACATAGGTTGATCGAAATTGCAATATAACCCCTCTACAAGTGGTATTTCACCCTAGGTCCCTCACAGCATCACTAATTTCTCACTTAGGTCCCTCCCTATACAGTGGCACGCTTTCCGAGGCACATTTAATAGGGATTTAAAATGCAGAGTTCGCCTTTTTTGACGTATTTTACGCTTTTCGAGGTGATCCGGTCGTCGAAACGGAAAATGGACTGCGCCATGACGTCCGGCTCGACGAGACCTATCAGGTAGCGATTTCTAATTTTCGAAAAACTGCCCGGATAAAATCTCGGTCCATAAATACTGTGTCCAAATACCGTTTTCGCGCTTTTCGAGATTCCAGAGTCGTCAAACAGAATTTTCGACTGCGCCATTGCGTTCAGAACAACGAAACCGTTCGAAATGACTACCTGGATCACTATATTCGGATTCCGAACAGTGAATTAGTCAGCGTTGCAACCGCCGTAGTCCCGAAATTGAGGTTTACTGTTCATCTACAGTGGCCACTTAAGTGACACTGTGCACAGGCACTGTTACAATGATTGCGTTTATTTACTTGCTTCTTCATCGGTTTCAGGAAGATCCGACCGTCAGACCGAAAAGAGCTGAATATGAATCTCACTCAGTTCGACGAGACGATCGCAACGGTCAACTCGGATTTCCAAGATCATGTCCGGATTGGAAAGTAGCCTTTTTGTCTCGTAAAGCGTGCAATTCGCACACTGGCAATTGACTAAATAAATCAACATAGGTCTTTTGAAATCAAAACCAGGTCAAAAATCTCACCTTTTTGGCTATTTATTAAAAATAAAATATTTCGAGTTCTCACATTGGGGATCAGGGTTACTTTAGTGGATGGATATTTCCCACTTTGATCATAGTCATGATCCAGTCCTTCTATTGTGAGACATTGGTTACAGAGATGCTTGATACAGAGATACTTGATACAGGGATACTTTACATACTTTACTCATGTGGGTCGCTCCCCTCGAGTGCCACTCCGGAGTAGGCTTTACACCGTGCCGAGCGCCGGGCACCTTGATGAGTTGCGATTGATGACAGAGCAGGCAGTGCCAGTATTTCCTGGCCCTTTGATTGGGTTTCTTTGGGCAGTTAGCTTTACAGTTGCATATATACAGTTATCTTTTGGCACTGCATTTAGAGGCTTAATAGTGGTAGTTTTCTTTGTCAGTAGTCTGTATTGCATACCACTGTTCTTTCCTTTTCGCCTCTTATAGTCCTAGTGGGTGTGTCAGTGTTTGAGGTTTTACCCACTAGGGGAGGCTACTGGTTTATCTAGTAGTTCTCACCCCATTGTTGTTGTCTGTCCTTTTTCCCTGTGTTTTGCAGAGTCGTCTGCGGGAGCTGCTGGGCCTTCAGCGGCGGATCGAGGTAAGAGGAATGCGGACTAGCTAGATCATCTACCCCGACTGTGAGAGTAGCTGGACTTTTATTGTACCCCTTTTGTATCTCAGACTATATTAGTTTACTTTTGGGACTGGCTTTAGCTAGCTGGTTGTATATTTATGGTGAGCTGGGAGTATATTGTATTTTTATGTCAGCTTGTAGTTTATTTCAGTCTGAGATTACTTTTAGTTCTATTAGTTCAGCTCTGTTTATGCTCTTTTATTGTATATTATCTATCTGAGCAGGTTACCAGCGCTTCGTGTACATGGAAAATTCCGTGTGCACGGCAGATCTGTTGGCGGGCCCGGGTTCTGGTTCACACCCGGGGCGTGACATTAGTAGTACAGTCTGCTAGATTATTGTTGTTAGTTATTTTTTAGAGTTTTATTTTTGAGAGAGTTTTGTAGTGAGGTTCAGACTTGTACTTTTGGAGTTGTATTATTTCTTATTTCAGTAGTTTACTTTTCAGCTCTGATATCTGTATAGCTATAGTATCCTTCTTTTTGCTGGTTAGACGCTTCGTCTATACGGGGCTTCCCGTATGGACGGCGGATCTGTTAGCGGGCCCGGGGCGCAGTTTCGACCCCGGGGCGTGACACTAGGGTAGATCAAAAGTCTAGGGTTAGGGCTTCTCTCCCCCCATATGTATACTTATACAGTTGTGGTAAACTGCAAATAAGCCCCTTTACACTTATTATTTTCAACTAAATCCTCCACAGCATGTGTAATCTATGCGTATACACCTCCCTGTCGAGTTTCACGCAATTTTACGAATAAAACATCGTTTGTTTCCTATAAATACTGTTGAAAATCTCTCATTTCGTGCTTTTTCGTGGTTTTCGTTAGCTGAATCCAGAATCGAACTTCACTACGGCATTCATCTCGACAAAACTGATTAGGTAGCGGTTTTACTTCATCAGAATCGGGTCTCATTTCGTCAAATTAGCAATTTCATCGCAAGAACCCCTCAAATATTTGAATTCTCAAATTTTAAATTTTCAAAAATTTCAAAAATTCCACCTTTCCAAATTATCTAATTTATTAAATTTCACCGTTATTACACAAATAGAATTAGATTAATTATTAGTTGGTAATAGCTAATTGAGCTATCAAATTTATAAAAAGTTTTATCAAAATAATATACCAATATTATAACAGATGATGTGCTAATAATTAAAATATTACATCACTTTTATATTAGTCATCCATTAATATTTACTTACCTAAACTGGGATATGAGATTTAATTGTAATAATTTTAAAAATTCGAACTGAAGTTGCAACAAATTAAAGTTTGATGATAAAAAATATTGCGTGTCTCATAATTTGAAGACAAAACTTGCAATTTACCCTAATTTAATATATTGGAGAAAATACTATTTTTTATTTTTATAGTTGGTTAGCTTATTATGTATCCGGTTGTGCGATAAATTATAACTTATTTAGGTATTATTAAAAACAAAAAAATAAAAAAAGTTAATTTCAAGCTTTTATTATTTATTATCAAATAAATATTTTGGATTAAAAGATTGTAGCTAGTTCATTGTCTCCTATACATTTTGCTAAACAAAATTTTGTTTGAAAAGATAAAAAATAGGAATAATATCTAATATGTCCTTGAAAATATAAAAATTATTTTATTTACCCTTAGAGGACCAAATTATTTTTATTGATTTATAAGAAAAAATAAAATATCTCTATTTTTTTTAGAGTTGGCCAATGGGATTTGTTACGGAATTTGAGTTGGCGTAGTTTCGTGAAAGGTTCAAGTCTTGAAGATTGAAGGTGAAGAAAGTTGGATCATTTAACTCAATCTCAAGAAAGAAGAATTCAAAAGGATCAGGTATGTTTAACTAAAGATTATTAGTGATCCGAATACTTCTTGTAGTGTAGAAACACCTGGAAGAGTTTTTAACTGCATAAAAAAATCAAAAACTGGTGTTCGGACATGTTCAGGATCCGGATCAGAGCCAGCGATCCGGATCCCGAAGGTTGTTGTTTCATACATTACTTCAATCCGGATCGCAGCATCTCACGATCCGGATCCCGAACGTTGAGTTTTCTGAAATGTATGAACGATCCGGATCAGGCATTCCGATCCGGATCCCGAACGTTTGTTTTCTGGAAACCGTCTTTATTGCTACTGCAATCCGGATCGCCCAAATCCGATCCGGATCGCCATCCGTAAAAATTCCAGAAATGTTAGATTTTTGATTCTTATCTCCTTCCAAATGTTTCTAACCTATAAATAGACCCTATGACTCTTTTTCTAGGGTTAATCCAAATAAGGTCGGAAAGGAAAATAGCCGTCATTTTCATATATCATTTCATACGGCCTAAGATCCACATATAGAGAAGAAAGAAAATCATTAGAGAATACTCTATGTTTCTTCATCTATATTGATTAGTTTGATTCTAGGTTTTCATACTCACATCTTGAGTTGAATCAAACTAATGAATACTTAGATGGTATTTCCGATCTATCTTTGATCTAAGTATTCGGCGGATCATCACCACCCAAAAACAACGATTTCCCCAAAATCGGCGCGTGGATTCGCGTGTCATTGTGGATTCAAGGTTCAACCGCTCTCGTGGATTCGGAGCGAGGCACGTTCGTGGATTCGAAGGGTGCTATTGGGTGCAGACCGTGGATTCGGTCGGACGTCGTGGATTCGACGTTGGACGCCGTGGATTCGGCGTTGGGCGCAGATCGTGGATTCGAGAAGCGTCGCGGAGCGAGCGGAGAAGATCCTCTAGGAGCGTATGGAAAAGGTTGAGTCGTAAGTGTGTACGGTAAATCACCTTGTACGTGTTTTAATTCTAGTGGATTTCTGCCGTGTTATCGGTCCCGTGGTTTTTTACTCCGGTGATGGAGTTTTCCACGTAAAAATCTTGCGTGTTATTTTTATTTCCGCATTGGGTTTTTATCGCAACGATTTTTGAGTGTTTATACGTTTACACCTATTCACCCCCCTCTAGGTGTTTTTTCCCCTATTTAGATCTACATTACATATAACCCAACAAGTGGTATCAGAGCGGGAATAGGGTTGTAAACAATGGTTGAAGGTGGAAACATCAATCGACCCCCTTTCTTTGATGGAACAAATTATGCGTACTGGAAAGTACGAATGAAAGCCTTTTTAATTTCCATCGACGAAACGGTGTGGCAATCAATTGAATTAGGATGGTCTAATCCAACTGAAATTATCTCTGATGTTCGCACCTTAAAACCTAGGTCGAAATGGACCAAGGAAGAGTTAGATTCATCTTCTTACAATGGCAAGGAAATTAATGCTATTTTTAATGCCTTATCTCAAACTGAATTCTCTCGCGTCTCGGCATGTGAGACTGCGAAAGAAATCTTGGATGTTCTTCAGGTTACACATGAGGGAACTAACCTCGTGAAGATTCAGAAACTGTAAATGCTTACGAGCAAGTTTGACTCTATCTTGATGGCAGAAAATGAATCTTTCACGGACTACTATACACGATTGCAAGACATCATAATCTCATGTGCTAACCTGGGAGAGAAGATTCCAGAATTTAAGATTGTAAGAAAGATCTTAAGAACTCTTCCTGAACGATTTCGCCCAAAGGTTACAGCCATTGAAACTATTAAACACCCGGACGAAATACGTGTAGAAGAATTAGTTGGTTCATTACAAACTTATGAAATGACATTTACTACTAACAATTCTTCTGGAAAAGCATCCTCTTCTAAGTCTTCAGGTTATGCGTTGAAAACAACTAAGGAAGAAGACGCGGATACATCCTCCTCAGACGATGACGAGAACCTTTCTATGGAGGAATTTGAGAAGCAGCTCGCTCTCTTGACAAGGAAGTTTCGCCGCAACTTTCGAAGGGGTAATTCAAGTAAATCTCCATCCTTCGGAAAGTCGAACAAAGGCAAGGGTACTTCAAGTTACAAGTCAAGAAAGCAAGAGAACTTCTCAAAGGATAAGAAAAGTTCAGAGGGACAACTACAATGCTTCAAATGTCGAGGCTACGGCCACATTGCAACGGAGTGTCCCAACAAGTATCCGGCAAAGAAGAAGGCGATGCAAGTCGTCACTTGGGATGACAACTCAACGTCAAATGAGTCGTCTTCAAGTGATGAAGAAAAGAGCTCCACGGCATTCCACGCGTCCATATCTTCACCCTTCATGTGCTTCATGGCAAGTACATCCGAGTCATTGTCCAACTCCACTGTTGAAAAGATTGCAATGGACAACGAATCGGATGATTCGGAAGGTGAAGAATTTGCTTTAGCCTACCACAGACCTTTACGGGATTCAAAGAAACCGGCTAAGCAAAATAAGGGGTTGAGAGGGAGATTGCAGGATCTCGAAGAAGAAGTAAAAAGGGTAACTTCTCTCTCGACCGATCTTGAAGTGGAAAGGGATAATCTGATAAAAGCAAATGTTTCCATTCAAGAGTCCAATGAGCAACTCGAGAAGAATTATATAGATATGGTGAACAAAGCGAACTACTTCTTGAAGCTCTACGGCGAGGCCCGACGGGAAAAATTGGAAATGACAGAGACCATTTTCCAACTCAAGGATGACTTACAGCAATTTTCTTCTGGAAGGAGTAAGTTGGATAAACTTCTTGGTCTTGGTCAAACAAACAAGTTCGGCCTCGGATACAATCGAACTGAAGACAATTTTAGTTCGGTTGGGACAGTCTTTGTGCCTCAGTCGGTATCTCCTCCTCCGACACCGAAATTCACGACAACCAACGACAACAAGCCTACTTCATCCTCTTCGGAATCGTTAAGCACAAAGGTATGTTTTCGTTGTAATTTTGCAGGGCACATTGAAAGAAATTGCAAGATTGGAGCTCAAAGATCAAATCAACCACATCTTGCAACTGCTACCAATAAGTTCACTCCCCGGAATTCAAAGAAGGATTTTTCAAAAGAAAAGAACGTTGGTAGTACTCCAAACAAGACGATGACAAAAGAAAAAGATCAATCAGACAAAACGTCTTCATCAAGGAAAATTTCTCAACCATTGCCAACATACTCCAAAACTCAAAAGGTTTGGGTATGCAAAGGTGAAATCCTTCCTTGTCTTTAATCGTTCTACGATTGAATGTTGTGTAGTTTATGTAGACTATTTTTTTTTCTTTCTTCTTTTGGCCGACCCGTCAACCATCTTTGGGAGGTAAATGGTATATTTTCTTATTGGTTGATGATTTCTCTAGGTTTTCTTGGGTAGCATTTTTAAAAGAGAAAGCTGATACGTTTGATTCTTTTCATGAGATTTGTCATCGTATTATGATTGAAAAGAATGAAAAGATCATTCGTGTTAGGAGTGATAGAGGTGGAGAATTCATAAATTCCAATTTCATTGATTTTTGCACTTCCAACAGCATAAAACATGAATTCTCAGCACCCTATACACCTCAGCAGAATGGTGTTGTTGAGCGCAAAAACAGGGTTGTTCAAGAGATGGCGCGTGTGATGCTTCATAGCCGGAATTTACCGCTACATTTTTGGGCTGAAGCTGTGAACACCGCTGTCTATGTCATTAATCGAGTGTATTTGCGCCCAGGAACTTTAAATACACCATATGAGCTGTGGTTTAGTAGAAAACCGGATATCAAATACTTTCGTATCTTCGGGAGTCGATGTTACATTTTACGTGACCGTGAAAATCTTGGAAAGTTTGACTCTCGAAGTGACGAAGGGATCTTTTTGGGTTATTCTACAAATAGCAGAGCATATCGAGTATTTAACATCGAATCTAAAACGATTGTAGAATCTATAAATGTTAAAGTAGATGAAGCTTTTCACTTTGCATCTGAAAAATCTACCCTCGATATCTCTCTAGATGATGATACTCCTGTAAGTGCATCTTCTTATGATAATACTTCCAATATTAATGATGCATCTAATGGTTCTTCAAGTTTATCTGATGTACAGGAATCATCTCATATACCTCCGAGTACTCCGTTTCAACAAACGCTACGAATCTCCAAGGATCATCCTGAATCAAACATCATTGGAGATCCACAAGAAGGAGTTAGAACTCGGAGGCAGTTGGTTTGTGGATTCGCTTGCTACGTATCTTTAATCGAACCAAAGAACATAGATGAAGCTCTTTAGGATGACTACTGGATTAAAGCAATGCAGGAAGAGCTCCATCAATTTGAGCGAAACAAAGTCTGGGAATTAACGAAGCCTCCAAGCAACATAATGTGATAGGTACCAAATGGATTTTCAAGAACAAGAAAAATGAGGATGGTACTATCATCAGGAACAAGGCACGATTAGTTGCTCAAGGCTACTCTCAAGTAGAAGGTATAGACTTTGATGAAACTTTCGCCCCTGTAGCTAGACTCAAGTCCATTCGTATACTATTTGCTATTGCTTGTCATTTTAAAATCAAATTATTTCAAATGGACGTTAAGAGCGCGTTTCTAAATGGGTTTTTAAATGAGAAAGTTTATGTGGCTCAACCGAAAGGTTTTGTAGACCATAAACAACCTAACCATGTTTTTCGTTTGAAAAAGGCTCTTTACGGTCTGAAACAAGCACCGCGAGCATGGTACGAAAGGCTGACAAAGCACCTTTTGGAGAAGGGCTATACTCGAGGGGGAGCTGACAGGACTCTCTTTGTGAAGCATTATCAAAGCAATTTCATTGTAGCACAAATCTATGTCGATGACATTGTATTTGGCGCAACAAGAGATAATGATGCTTCTAAATTCGCGGAGACCATGGAAAGCGAATTTGAGATGTCCATGATGGACGAATTGACGTACTTCCTTGGATTGCAAATTAAACAAAATGATGAAGGTATTCACTTGAGTCAATCCAAGTATGCAATGGAGTTGGTTAAAAAGTTTGACTTAGAAAATTCGAAGGATTTTCTGACTCCAATGGGAACTAGCCACAAGGGACTTGGAAGTGATTCACAAAGTGAGAATGTAGACGAGAAACTGTATCGAAGTATGATTGGAAGTCTACTTTACCTCACGGCTAGTCGCCCGGATATATGATTGGAAGTCTACTTTACCTCACGGCTAGTCGCCCGGATATATCCTTTAGTGTTGGGATCTGCGCGAGATATCAATCAGCACCAAAGGAGGTTCACCTGAAAGCGGTGAAAAGGATCATCCGGTACATCAAAGGATCAATTAATTTCGGAATTTGGTATCCTATGGGAACAAGTTTGGATATTGTTGGATACTCAGATGCCGATTGGGCAGGATCAGTGGATGATCGGAAAAGCACGAGTGGTGCATGCTTCTATCTTGGTCATTGCCTTGTTGCATGGCACAGTAAAAAGCAGAATTGCATAGCACTCTCGACTGCCGAAGCAGAATACATTTCAGCTGGAAGTTGTTCAACTCAACTCATTTGGATGAAAAGCGTATTGAGCGACTTCCGGATTTCAGCATCTTCGGTAACAATTCTTTGTGACAACACAAGTGCAATTAACATTTCTAAAAACCCTGTGTTGCACTCTAGAACAAAACATATTGAACTTAGATATCATTTTCTTAGAGAGCTAGTTGAATCAAATACTCTTCAACTTTCATATATTTCAACTGAGGATCAATTAGCTGACATTTTAACAAAACCTTTGGATCAAAAACGTTTTATTCATTTGCGAAAAGCAATTGGAATGCTTTCCTTGAAATAAACTTCTTTTTGAAACCTTTGCTTAGGATAGGTTTTGTTTGTTTTTGTTTTGTTCATTATCTATGTTTGTACATAGGACATTAATTGAGCATAGATCATAATTGACTTTAATTGCATCTTTTCGCACATTTAGAAATTTATTATGCTTTTGCCATCATAATATTTCACTGTTGCAATGATCATTTATGTTAATTAAATCATCTTCTGAGTGATCAAAGTCAATTTCTCTCTCAATGATCTCTTGGTATAGTCATTATCTTATTTGACTGCTTAGTCGAGTATGAAATCAAGATCAATTTTTGGTTGAATACTTTATATCTTAAATAATTGATAGCCAATTGAGGGGGAGTCAAAGAAATGTAAAATGCTCAAAAGATGTGGAAAGAGTTACATCCCAATGAGGAGTGTGAAAACTACCACCACATGGAGGAAAGAGCTACCACCTCGGTCGTCCGAGTATTGTGTGCAGCTACCACATGTATACCAAGCATGGTTGTTCAATTTTTGATTAAGTAAAATGCATGTTGAAATACTTGACTCCGTCAAATTTCAAGGTTGGTATAAGGTGGGTTTTTAAAGAAAGATGCTCAAAGAGCCACTCTCTTCAACAGATTGTCTAGATATATTATCTACCATATTTGGGATTTCAAACATCTATTGATCTTTGTATTTCATTTTCTTTACTGAATTGATGATTTGATAAAGGCATTACTCATAAGATCAAGTTAGATGTAATTGAAGGTGTTCAACATTAAGGGATTTAATTTTTGTAAATTCTCGTTTTATTTTTGGATATTATTGATAGATTTGGCATAATCTATTTCTTGTTGTATGAAACGATGATTTTTGTTTAAAGTTGATACACAATTGTGCTTACATACTTTTTCTGGTTTTTCTTGAATTTCTCTGAAATTTTTCTGAAGAAAAAGTTGGAGCCGATCTGGATCGGGCAAGGTGATCCGGATCCCGAACGCAGGCTTCTTCCTGTGGCTGGCCGATCCGGATCGAAATCTCGATCCGATCCGGATCACGGCTAGGGTTTTAATAAGAACAAGAGGGTTTTGATTTCTTTTACCTTAATCTTTTGTTCTCAAGTCTCTAGAGCCTCTCTCTCTAGAACGATTGCACCTTGGAGCTTTCCAAACTCAAGTTCTTCGAATACAAGTAAGTTTTATTGATCAAAATCTCGGTTTTTCACCGTTTTTCTTTTTCCTCCTCAAACGTGATGAATTTCTTGGATCGATTTCGTTTGTGGATGGTTTTTGATCAAATTTCTTTTGAAATTAGAACTCTGGGTAGATTAGTTTTGATTATATGCTAGGTATTCCCAAGTTAAACGGATTTTTAGGCTTCGATTTCTAAAATTTCGGTTTTAGGGCATATAATAAGGATTTTCGAAAATCATGCAATTGATCTATTTTTAAAAGTCCTTTTGCAAAACTAATTTGATTCTTAGTCTCTCTACATGATTATGATTGTTTGGGTACAATTTTTTCAAATCTTTGAAAATTAACAATTTTTCATGTGTTCTTGAGTTGGTCTTCACAGGATTTCAATCTTCTTAAGGCACTTGGATCAATGGGATTCTCATGGATCATTCTTTTGTTGGTCACTATGGTGCACACTCGGGCCACAAACAAATTAAAGAGAGCTAAGAAAACACAACAAAAAGGTGAGTTTCATATGATCAGCGACACAGAAGTGGAAGCAGATTGTCAAGAGATAGATTGGACTGAATTAACAGATGATGATGACTCATTGCCTGAACAAAAGGTGTCTGAAGTTTCAAAAGGAAAAGCTTCCGATGGATCAAAAGGAAAGGGACCCATGGACACAGGAAAAGCGCCTATGGCTACACCAACCATCTCTGTGAAAAGAAAACGAGTGACTAGACGTTTTGGACTACGACGAGACGCTGATATTGACACGCCAATAGTTCCTGACTCTCCTCCTCGTGAGGAACAAGTGTTCGTTAATGCGGATCGCCTAAGGGCATTTGAGAATCGTGAGTGCATTGGCGAGAGGCATGTTAATATTGAGGCTCTACGAGATCACTCTCCTGAGTTTGGTGTTCTGATTGAACAAGCAAAGCTTATTCAAATATGCCGTTTCCCAGAAATGCTTGGATACTGTCTGCATCACGTGAGGACTTTCTATACAAATGCACGGAACCTTCGAGAAAATGAAAATGGTCCGATGGAGTTTTACACGAATATCCAAGGCACAAGGTTTAAAATCACTCCACAGTTGATTGCCGAGGTTTTGGGAATGCAAGCCAGCAAGACAGGAGTTAATTACCTGAAGGGAAAGGTTTTGACAAACACGATGTGGCAAATGGTCATAAAGGGAATATGTTTGGAGGGAACTCAATCAACGGAGAAGTCTATCAAATCCAAAGAACTTCGTCTTGAGTACCGGTTTCTAAATTTTATCACTTGTTACAATATCCTTCCAAATATGCAGACGAAAGTCTTGAGATGGGATCGAATGTTGTTTTTGTATCTCTTAGGACATCCGTCAGAGGCAATGGGATTAAATATCAACATTCCATACATTATTTGGAATAGGATGACGAGATATGTTGAGCATCCTCATCCCACTGAAAGGATCCCATTTCCATTGATTATATTGAGGATCTTAAAGAGATTTCAAGTTGATATTAGTTCAACAACTTATCATCACTGCTTGTGTATGATCGATGAATCCACCATTGTCAAGTCCCTTCACAAATTGCCTCATGTCACTCCAGTTCCTCCATGCGGAACGAAACCTACTACCAGTACTTCTGCATCACCATCACAACCAGCACCCACACCAGCAGATGAAGCATCAGTCTCATCCATCTACAAAGAACAACAACGATTATCTTTTGAGCAGGAACAGATTTCGAAGGCACAGACGAGAATTTCCAATGAGCTGGAGCTCATCACGGCAGCTCATATTACCATAACTAAGAAGGTCAATTCAATGAACAAGCTGGTGAAAAAGATGTTCTCTAAGATGGGCTGCACGAGCTCTGAAGACTCCGAATCTGATGACTGATTCCTTTCTTTTATTTTTTTTTTTGTGCAGATTTTTAATCTTTTTGTGCAGGAGTTTCAGTTTTTAGGACTTACTCTTAGTTCTAGTTCTTACATTTCGGAATAATTTTTGAAATTTTTAACTCTCCTTTAAATTTTTGATAATTTTGGCTTTGTTTGTGACAAAAAGGGGGAGAGAGTTTAGAGAGAACTTGAACAATGATTGAACAATGATTGATGTGAATGTGTGAACATCAAGGTAAGTATCATTTCAACTTTGATTTTGGTGAAAGGTAAGTATCACAACTTTGGTTTTTATCTTGTGATTTGTTGCATGTTCCTACTAACTATTCGACTAACTATTTGGACATGTATTATTACTAACAAGTTGTTTGATTACTAACAAAGCAAAGTCATGACATTTGGAATTTTATTGCTTAGAAGATATGTCAATGTTTGATTGTGATCTTATTACATATCTGAATTACTCAATGTCATGGTGAGCATAAACTCTATCTCTGTTAGGTTTTGAATGCTAAATATTCTTGAGGTATCTAACAATCTCTTTTTGTCAAGAATGATTTCTTTGTGCAGAGAGTACAGATGTCTAAGTCTAGAGTCTGTTTTAGGAGTTTATCTCATGTTTTTAAATCTTTGGATCTCCATTGTAAATTTTTGTTGTATGGTGATAGCAACAAAAATATCTTTTTGAATTTTCTTTAGTGGATCTGTGTTTTGTCACGAAACCGCCAAAGGGGGAGATTGTTACGGAATTTGAGTTGGCGTAGTTTCGTGAAAGGTTCAAGTCTTGAAGATTGAAGGTGAAGAAAGTTGGATCATTTAACTCAATCTCAAGAAAGAAGAATTCAAAAGGATCAGGTATGTTTAACTAAAGATTATTGGTGATCCGAATACTTCTTGTAGTGTAGAAACACCTGGAAGAGTTTTTAACTGCATAAAAAAATCAAAAACTGGTGTTCGGACATGTTCAGGATCCGGATCAGAGCCAGTGATCCGGATCACGAAGGTTGTTGTTTCATACATTACTTCAATCCGGATCGCAGCATCTCACGATCCGGATCCCGAACGTTGAGTTTTCTGAAATGTATGAACGATCCGGATCAGGCATTCCGATCCGGATCCCGAACGTTTGTTTTCTGGAAACCGTCTTTATTGCTACTGCAATCCGGATTGCCCAAATCCGATCCGGATCGCCGTCCGTAAAAATTCCAGAAATGTTAGGTTTTTGATTCTTATCTCCTTCCAAATGTTTCTAACCTATAAATAGACCCTATGACTCTTTTTCTAGGATTAATCCAAATAAGGCCGGAAAGGAAAATAGCCGTCATTTTCATATATCATTTCATACGGCCTAAGATCCACATATAGAGAAGAAAGGAAATCATTAGAGAATACTCTATGTTTCTTCATCTATATTGATTAGTTTGATTCTAGGTTTTCATACTCACATCTTGAGTTGAATCAAACTAATGAATACTTAGATGGTATTTCCGATCTATCTTTGATCTAAGTATTCGGCGGATCATTACCACCCAAAAACAACGATTTCCCCAAAATCGGCGCGTGGATTCGCGTGTCCTTGTGGATTCAATGTTCAACCGCTCTCGTGGATTCGGAGCGAGGCACGTTCGTGGATTCGAAGGGTGCTATTGGGTGCAGACCGTGGATTCGGTCGGACGTCGTGGATTCGACGTTGGACGCCGTGGATTCGGCATTGGGCGCAGATCGTGGATTCGAGAAGCGTCGCGGAGCGAGCGGAGAAGATCCTCTAGGAGCGTATGGAAAAGGTTGAGTCGTAAGTGTGTACGGTAAATCACCTTGTACGTATTTTAATTCTAGTGAATTTCTGCCGTGTTATCGGTCCCGTGGTTTTTTACTCCGGTGATGGAGTTTTCCACGTAAAAATCTTGCGTGTTATTTTTATTTCCGCATTGGGTTTTTATCGCAACGATTTTTGAGTGTTTATACGTTTACACCTATTCACCCCCCTCTAGGTATTTTTTCTCCTATTTAGATCTACATTACATATAACCCAACAGGATTGAGTTTTAGAAGAGCATTTTAATAATTTAAAAATTAAATTTAAAAATTTTGAATTATAGTTACAGATAAATAAAAAAAAGGGGTCACCGACAGTGCAAGACACACAAATTTCGGAGGGATCGAATTTCGGAGACCAGTAAATCTGGCGATCTTTTCAAAAAGTCAAAAATTTTTCTGTTCCGCTCCAGCCAGATGGTCCACCATGCAACAGCGATTGTCTTTAGTTCACGCCTCCCTATAGCTCCGTCCTTGAGTCTGCTAAATTCCTAGAGTACCAGAGGAATGACAGCTACGGAGGAACAGCATGTTCGGGAATAGTCCTTGGAGCACAGTCCTACTATTGCGGCATTCCAAGAAAAGATGATCAACCGTTTTCACTTCATCCAGACAAAAAACACAATTACGTACCATCTCCGTTCCAACCCTTTTTAAAAAAAAAATATTAATAAATTATTTATGTAAATTAGTTCTTCTTTTTCGGCTGTTTCCCAGACCATGCAATTGTTCGTAGGAGTGCTCTTTGAAAAGCATTAAAGATCAAAAGTGTCCATCGATCTCACATCAATATCAACTCAAGTAACTATAAAAAACAAAGTCAAATCACGCAACGACCAAAGGAAAATGCTTTGTATACACTATAAAATGAGTGTAAATTTTATATTCCATCCATTTTAGAGTGGGATGAATTTTACTCATTATTTCGATGTGACGAATGAAAAAATCTATATCCTAGAATGAATATAGTGTAAGATGTACATCCCAAATGGAGTGTACAGGTAGCATTGCTCTTTAAATTATGGAGTAATTAATTCCTATATAAGCACCAGGAATTAAGGAATTTAAATTACACAGTGGTTAGCTTAATTCAAGGGTTGATTTGTAGTGTCCTAGCTTCTAAGCTAAATTTAGTTTAGTTAGCTACTATCCTAAAAAATTTTAAGTGATATATCTAGCTAGGGTTACTATTTAATAAGTTACATCATTTGTCATTCAAATTATAACCAATTTTGTTGAGCTCACTAATCTTTTATTCATTGTAATTGAGTTACTAATTAAATTTTAAATTTTATTTTAATTAGATTGCTCTAGCAAATTTTGATTTTTCTAATATATTAAATATGTGCAGATAATAAAAACGTTTACATTATTTTAAATAGAATATATATACGATAATAATTTGATAGTTGATTTAACTTTAACACCATCTCGTGACTTTAAATAGAAGATATATGCAATAATAATTTTAAATAGAAGAAATATTGGTCTAAATTAAGTTGATAAGGATGAGAACAAAAGATAGATAATTTAGATTATGTTAATCGTATGTACTCACCTGTTGATCAATTATATTGCTTTGTAGAAAAGTTTGAATACACTGACTGGTGACATACTCATTCTTAGAAAATGGTCCGGGCCGTCTAATTGTGTTCTATGTCATGGAAGCGACGAAACTGCGGACCACCTGTTTGTCTCCTGCGCAACCGCCCAAGCACTGCTTGGGGCTTTGCTACCAAACAAACTGGAAATCCGTAGCATGCGTAATGTCAACGTTATGTGGGAGTCGCACGCCCTCAAGATCGGTGGCTTGGGGAAGAGAGCACTTATCACTATCGCAGCCACGTGGTGGTTCTGCTGGTTGGAGAGGAACAGAAGGATCTTCGAAAATCAGAGCCGCCCCCTTAGCCAAACCATCCGCGATATCAGGCGCTTTCGGTCGTACTGGGCCAGACTCTGTGTTTAATCATCGTTTAAGCATCTTTTTTTTTTTTTATTTTTTTTTTCGGGCCCACTGCATTCCAGCAGCAGTTGGTTGCCCCCCCCCCCCCCCCCCGGTGCTGAATTCAACCCCACAATGAATGAAGCGACAGCATTCTGCCTTTCTCAAAAAAAAAAAAAAAAAAAAAAAAAAAGTTTGAATATAATTATGAATATATATAGTGCGAAAAAAATGATTAAGTGTAGCAATTTGAGAAATTAGGTGCACTGAATTTATTATAACTTTGTCAAAAGCATGAGGAACTATGATATATGAGTAAGAACGAATATTATCTCTGATTTTCACAGCTGCTATGTACGTATTCCTAACAAGTACATAAATATAAATATGCTTATTGGAATAGACTTGCGGGCATGACTTATATATTTGTTAGTATGAAATTAAATCATCAAAATAATAAAAATTGTTTGCCTATCACGTGGCACTAAGAGATGTCTACTTTGAATTAGATTTTGGATATCTTATTATAGATAAAACCAACCCGACCCATTACTTTTTTAAATAGTTTCCTTGGTTTGGTTTAGAAATCACTCTGCACTGTGCACTTGCAACCGAAGAGGAAAAAAAAGGTATGTAGAGGTAAATTTCTCCACCTCCCACTCTCTCCAAAAAAAACAAA
>CM055071.1:23297692-23347710 GCA_029204045.2 Tillandsia leiboldiana
AACTATGTTTTTATATTATCGGTAGCATAAAGTCATTAGTGTTATTAGGTTTTAGTACTTGGATTAAGAGATGTGTGGTTAGAATGATAGTGGTCATTTCTTAGAGTTTAGTGGGTGGTTGGTGAAATATTACGATCTAAGAGGAGGAAATAATTAAAGGGGTTGATTTAACAGCGGAAAACTTGATAACACAAAGTGTTTGGTGAGGAGGAAATAATTAAAGGAGTTGATTTAACAGCGAAAAACTTGATAGCATCAAGTGTTTGGTGCTATCGATAGCATAGCAGCCGGAGTATATATATATATATATATATATGCGTAGGGCTACTATACTTTATTAGTATAAATCTTAGGGACTACTATAATCCTAACCGCACATTTCTTCGTCAAAAGGGCAAAAACTTATAAGTACGAAGGAATTTTACTCATAAAAGTATAGTAGCCGGACTCCCATATATATAATATATATATATATATATATATATATATATATATAGTTAGGCTTGTGTGCTTTTAGAAGCACAGAGGCATCCGTGCTCGAAAGTTGCTTTCACTGTTGGGACTTCCGAATGAACGATCGGCTTAGTTAGACTTGATTAAGAGTATTTAAAAGATCTTGAAAATAAAATTTGTGATTTCTTTATATCATTTGCTTACTAATCAAAGGGGCTCAAAATCAACTATTTTAATGGCTGTGGTGAGCCGTTCGCAAATTTAACGATCTTGAAATATCCAAATTACGTAAAATTTTTGATAGAAAATTTTTTTTAGTATATAAAACAATATCAATATTTTTAATCTAAAATTTTATTATCATATCGTCATATTTTGTGAGATTTTTATTTTCAGCAATTAATTTTGAGTCATTTCGATTACTAGAGAAATAATATTAAAAAATCGCAAAATTTATTTTCTGTATGCTTCAAATATTCTAAATCAAGTCTAACGAAGCTGATCGTTCATTCGAAAATTCAAATATCGAAAACAACTTGAAAGTACGGAAGTCTCTGTACTTTTAAAAGCCCACAAGTTGGACTATATATATATATATATATATATATATATATATATATAGTAGAGCTTATATGCTTTTAAAAGTACTAGCCTATTTATGCTTGTGAATTTTTTATCATTGGATTTATATTGGTATTTGTATTTTTGTAAAATCAACTAAAGAGAGAGAAAGATAAAGTAAAAAGTACGAACACCAATACAAATTCAATGGTAAAAAATTCACAAACATAGATGTGCTTATACTTTTAAAAGCATATAAGTTCTACTCTCTCTCTCTCTCTCTCTCTCTCTCTCTCTCTCTCTATATATAATATATATATATATATATATATATATATATTATATATATATATATATATATATATATATATATATAGCGTAGGGCTACTATACTCTTATGAGTATAAACCCCTTTATACTCATAACTTTTTTACCCTTGGATGATAGAATATGCGGTTAGGATGATAGTAGTCCCGCTAGGGTTTACTAGGTTGTTGGGGAAATAGTATAAATTCTAGGAACTACTATAATCCTAACCGCACATTCCTTCATCCAAGAGATGAAAACTTATGAGTACAAAAGGATTTTACTCATAAGAGTATAGTAGCCGGACCCTATATATATATATATATATATATATATATATATATATATATATATATATATATATATATATATATATATATATATATATATATATATATATATATATATATATATATATATATATATATATATTAGTATACTATTAATAACATTAAGTTATTGGTGCTATTAAATTTTTGACCCTTGGATGAAGAGATGCATAGTTAAAATGATTTTGAGCCCCTAAGGTTTAGTGGGTGGTTGGTTGAATAGTATGATTTAAAGGTTGAAAATGATCAAAGAGGTTGATCTAATGGTGGAAAACTTGGTAGCACCAAGTGTTTCTCATAGCCCGAATAAAAACATCAACCACCAAGCCTTAACAGTTACAAATTACCAGAGTATGAATTTCGAAAACGCTAACATCTTATTTCATTAAACGGCGCGCACCCGGCGCATCAAAAGATTTGAAAGGATAAATCCACAAGTGTGCAAAATAGTGCCCACACGACACTAATTAATTTTCTAAAGCCATTTTCGCAATTCCTTTTGAGTATGAAAACCCGCGTCCACACGACGCGCCCATAAACCATATTTTGAAAGTATAGTTCTAAAAATATATTCATTTGACAAAACATAAGGCCTGTCTCAACATCCACACCATACACATCATACACATCCACATGCACAATATTCGACCGTAAAGGAAATAACCAACTATAAACGAAAAAAGAAAGAGGAACTGATCGAGGTAATCTCACACCTCACCAAGTAGCGTTCTCACCATCGTCCTGATCCCCAGACCCGACCAAACTTGTCACACAGTGGGAGTCAGTGACATGAAGAGTAAAGATAAAACACAATTACAAATACGATGCAAAAAGGTACGGATAATAAATCAGACCGTAAAACCAGAGCATCCATAACCCCACCCCGCAATCAATCAAATCATCTCCGAGGAACTGAACTAAGCACCTTACCATGTCGGTCCGGGGACCTCAGGCAAAAGAAATCCGTATCTCTCTTGTGAACCAAACTGAGCACCAGCCATGTCGGTCCGGGGACCTCAGGCAAAAGAAAACCGCCCCGCTCTCACCTTGTTGCATATAAACCTCCCACCGCACAAGTGCAGCACCGCAAATAACCGCAAGGGGCCCCGCCCCTACTAACGTCACCTCGTAGGGTTCACGGGTCCTCAAACGACCTTTCCGGAAAAGTACACCGACACGGTGGCCAAACCGCTGTTGTGCGTGCAAGCGCCATGAACATAATAATAAAACGAGTGTCATGAACACCTGCGACACTCAGTTGCTCCAGAAATAAAAGTACTGATACACGTGCATAACATGGGGTTAGTCATCAACTCATAATACTATAACTGTAAACAAAACAACAATAACGAGGAAAGGGAAAACTCGGTATGCTTCAACCGACGACATCCCCTTTTACGGATGAGGGTACCCACCTTCCGACTTCCGAATAGTCGCACCGATCAGTGTCCCGATCGCAAATATGCCTCGAACAACCATACCGTTGTTTAGAGAGGGCAAACTGCCCATCCAGTCTCCAACCGCCACATTCGTTCATCCGGAGGTCCACGTCACCCACAATATCCCATAATATGATAAACAAGACAATAACGAATTATGCACAAAAAAGGTTCTAAGGGTGTATCCACCTGAAGCGGAGATAAACGATCGCGCCCACGACCCTCCTAAGCAATCAAAACCTTACGCGCGCCTAATAAAATAACCAAAAATACAAATTGACATATTACCCTAAATTGGCAAATTCAGTGGTCCCGACTGCTGTACTAAAAACCCTTTCTATCCCCAAAACAGAAACCGACGAAAAACTTCGTGTCCAAAATCCCTCCGGTTGAAAACCGTACCTACGACGCGATCCGACAGTCGACGAGGCAATTGATGGAAACCGGGCTCCAACCGTTGCCATGACGAAGTCCGCGACGAAAAACAACCAAGCGGAGAATCAACCGACAACAAACGAAAATAGTTGTTTCAAGCGGACTACACCATCAAGCGGACTGCACCGCCAAGCGGACAGCACCGACAAGCTGACTGCACCGCCAAGCGGACTGCACCGTCAAGCGGACTGCACCGTCCAGTGGACTGCACAGTCAAGCGGACTGCACAGCCCAGCGGACTGCACCGTCAAGCGGACTGCACCGTCAAGCAGACTACACCATCAAGCCAAAAACCCGTCAAGTCAAAACCCATCAAGCCAAGCTGTCGACGACAGCGGCTTGACCCGTGCGGACATAGTAGCGGCGCGGCAGCCCCACGCGGGCACGAGCAAGCAGCAAGCAGCGCGGCAGCCCCGCGTGGGAACGGCGGCGGCGCGGCAGCCCCGCGCGGGCCCAGCCTCGCACGTGCACGCGCAAGCAATGCGGCAGCCCAGCGCGGGCACGCGCAAGCAGCGCGGCAGCCCCACGGGGGCAGGCGCAAGCAGTGCGCAACAACGTGGCAGCCCCGCGCGGGCACGTGCTAGCAGTGCGCAGCAGCGCGCACTCGCGCAAGCAACAGCGCACGCGGGCGCATGCAGCAGCGGCGACTAGGGCATCCAGCGGCGGCGGCCTGGCAGAGCACGGCGGTGGCTTGGCAGGACGGGGCCCTGTGCGGCGTGCAAGCAGTGCGCGGCGGCAGCGGCGGCCAAAGCATCCAACGGCGGCGGCGGCTAAGGCATCCAGCAGCGGCGGCGGCTAGGGCATCCAGCGGCGGCGGCCGCCTGGCAGGGCGCGGCGCGCGTGTGCGGCAGCACCACACGGCGGCGGCCTGGCAGGGCGCGGCCTTGTGTTGCATGCCCTAACAGCGCAAGAGCGGCACGAGTGGTGCGCCTGGCGGCGCGCGGGCGCAAGCGCGCCTGGCTACGCGCGGCGGCAGCGCCTTGTTGCGCGCGGCGCAGCGCCTCGGCGGCAACGCCTTGCTTAGCGCGGCGCAGCGCCTCAGCGGCGCGCGGCTTGCGATGGCTGCACGCGGCGGTGTCCGCTGCTCGGCTAGGGCATCGAGTGGCGGCGGCTCGGCTAGGGCGTCAAGCGGCGGCAGCGGCGGCGGCTCAACTAGGGCATTGAGCAGCAGTGGAGCTGCCGTCGACGATCCAAAAGTAACCCCGCCGAAAACCCCAAAAACCCAACACAAACCCCATCGAACAAAACCACAAAAAACCACGACGGACAATCGTCCAAGAATAAAACCAATGAAACCCTAACGCAAAACTAATTTACCGAAAACTGAGAGACGAGATCCACAACACGAATCATGAAAATACTGACGATCAAAAACCGACGAACAGAACCATCCAACGACATTCAAGAACGCAAAGAAACTAAAGTAATGATCACCAAAGGTCAAGATTCACAAAGCGTAGACAAAACGGGTGCTAACTAACCTAGTTCTGACGGAGAAGACAACGCGATCCCGATCTCCGCAGACGGTGGTGTTTCTGGATCCGCTCCTCGGTATCGGCGACGCTTCCGATCTCGGTCTTCGGCACGCGCAACGAGAAAAGAGGAAGAGAAGTGATCTTTTCTCAAAAAAATTAGGGTTATACGATATTTGGGATATTAAAAATCTTTTTATTAATATTTTATTTATTTAATTCCCTTTGTATGTATGAAAATCCCAATATCCGATATTTAAAAACAAAAAGGAATTTTTCCACGACATCCTCGATAAGCGTGCCGATCCTCCGAAACATCCCGTAACCTCTAGCACGGATCCCGATGTACCAACAACACTTAACGGGTCCCGAGAAATTCCGAACTTATCAATTTCGGACCCGCTAACACTGAAACCCTCATTCTGGAAGATCCGTAAATCGGATTTTCGATCCGATCGCATCGTCGTTCTCCGTTTAACGAGCTCTACTGCGACACAGTAACCGCAACCCAAAATCCAAGCGAACCAAAACCAAGAAAAAAATCTACAAAAAACAAGCTTAAATCCAAAAGACGTCAATTAGGAAATAATAAAAAGTCAGCGTCATTACATACTTATTATTATTGTTGCTATATGTGCAGTCGTTAGGGTATATAGCGACACATTAATATAATGTGTCTCAAAAATGTGCACATATAATCAAATTTTTGAATATTGATGGAATATAAATAGATTACTTGCACAAAAGTGTCACAAAAATATATTTCTATTACCTAATTTTATTGTACTATATATATATATATATATATATATATATATATATATATATATATATATATATATATATATATATATATATATATATATATATATGAGTACGGCTACTATACTATTAATAGTACCAAGTTATTGGTGCTATCAAGTTTTCTATCCTTAGATCAACTCCTTTGATCATTTTCACCCGTTAGATTTTACTATTTTCCCAACCACCTATTAAACCCAAGGGGCCCACTATCATTGTGGTGACCCTGGTTCCCATGCAACCTTTTTCGGTGAATCCACTGTTGGAACACCTAGTGTTGGTGCATCTGGCCCATGGTGCATCAAAGGCATGCCACAGATGGACCCTGTGAGGTATTTTTTTAGCTGTGTTGGCTTTCGGCTGCATTTGCCGAAATTCTGAAGAGTATTTAGGCCAAACAGAGGTTGGATTTGGATTCAGCATGGAAAAACACTTGAAAACGGCTATTTGCTTGTTTGATTCTGAGTCCGGACGCCCAAAAAGGACTCCCGGAAGTTTTTATTGGCTTTTGGTGCATGGGAGGGGTCGTGGACCGCCGGCGCGCCACGTGGCGGCCTTTTATTGGCCGGTCCGCAGCGCTCGGTCCACAGAGGGGCGCGGCTGGGTGCACGGACCCGGCGCATGGACACGTGGCGCCGCCTGATTGGCGGGCTCATGATGCGCGGTCTACGGGTTTGGCGCGGCGGTGCATGGACCAGGCGGGGGTACGCGTGGCAGCCCCCGGTTGGTCGGTGCACGTGGCACGGTCCACGGAACCCGAACTAGGGTGCGTGGACCGGGTGTAGGGGACACGTGTCGGCACGCCATTCGCGGGTCCACGAGGCGCGGCGCACGGGGGCGCGGGCGGGCGCCTCAGGGCGCGTGCGTGGCAGGCGGCCTGGGCGGCGCCTGCCCGCACGTGTGACCGCGACAGTGGCAGGGACGCGTGTCGCCCTGCCACTGGCGGGCGCCACCTACCCGTTTGACCGGGTAGGCGCCACGCGGCGGCACCACACGCGCCCCGCACGGCTGTTTGCTGTGCGGGACACGTGTCGGCCACCGGGAGGGCCACGTGGCCACTTCCGGCGCGCCCCGCATAGCTGTTTGCTGTGCGGGTGACGTGGCGGCACGGGAAATTTCCGGGCGGCAACAGTGTTCCTCCTTGTCACGCCCCGGGGTCGAAACTGCGACCCGGGCTCACCAATAGATCCGCCACCTATGCCAACCTACATAGGCGAAGCGTCCTACCTGCAAGAAAAGTACTCCAGCTAAACATAATATCAGAGCTATAAATAAGAAGATCTGCTGTATAACTAAAATCAATCACTGTACAACTGGAAAATAATACAACGAGGTCCGTCTTCCCAAAAATAATAGTAATACAATATCCTCATGCACAAGCTCTGGACTCAACCGGGAGGTATCTCCAATAAATACAACAGTGTATAGTCTCTCGGTACATAATATGTCCTCACTACATCAGTCTCTCAAAATAGGAAAAAGTAAAACAACTAATCTGCTGTAGATCTCCTCTGAAGGGGTACCGCTACTCTCCACCGGCGGGTAGGGATCTAGCACGTGACTCCCTCACCTCGAACAACAACCGCAGACTCCGCAACACCTGCTAAGACTCTGCAAAACAAAGGAGAGAAAAGAAAGGGAGGGGGGAAAAACCCCCAACGGGTGTGAGAACTACACCTAAAAAGGGGAGCTCTCAGTGGGTACCACCGCCAGACACGACAGTCTGCCCACCAAGTCCTCAAGAGACAAAAACTAACCAAAGCCGTAAAGACAGAAATAAGGAAGCTGGAGACTCTCAACAGCTACCAAGCTTCTAACTAAAAGCCCCAAAAGGGGAGAATCAAAGGGTGGTATGCAACCACCAGCACATGAAGTGCACAAACGACCCAACCGATGGACCAGTAATCACTGGCACTGCCTGCTATGCCTGCCATACCTGCTATGTCTGCTATGCCCGCCATACAACGGTCAAAACTCACAATGACCTTGGGACAACCGTCGATCCCCAAACGGTTCCCAACCACACTAGCACTGGTCTAAACACGGCTACTAGACTCCACTCGGTCCCCCTGACACGAGTGTAACAGTAAAGTAAACATCTGTAATAGACCCAATCCAGTAACGCCAGAAATACTGGTACTGTCTGCTCTGCTGTCGAACTCATCTGCGGGAATACTGACCGACTACTGACCGGTACGGTCGCATCCCAAAATAGGTGAGAGACCGGCTCCTGACCGACACGGTCGCACCCAAAATAAGTAATAGACCGGCTCCTGACCGGCATGGTCGCATACTGAATAAGTAATAGACCGGCTCCGGATCGGCACGGTCGCATACTGAATAAGTAATAGACCGGCTCCTGACCGGCACGGTCGCATACTGAATAAGTAATAGACCGGCTCCTGACCGGCACGGTCGCATACTGAATAAGTGACAGATCGGCTCCTGACCGGCACGGTCGCACACCGAAGAAGTAGGAAATTTCGCCCACTAGAGAAATCTGATAACCAATCTGGTGCATAAATAAATGTCCGGTCAATCGCCCAATGTCCGCGGTTGCCGCAATACCCTACCGTCTGTAAGCCAGCACAACCCGTCCCTGACACTAATGTCCTGGCTACACTACCCCAGACCCCTGCTCGCCCCTGAGCAATATAGACCGCCTGACTAACAAAGGAGGAGAAAAGGGAAAAACATGGTTTCTCCTAAGTCAAGTCCCAATAAGTAGTGTAGCAGTAAAAGATGGCCTAACTAGATGACCATACCAGCATGCAAATATCCTTCACATAGGGTAAGTCCCTTAAGTAAACATTTACAATTCATCATCATGAATAAATGAATGCTGCAAGTTCCCGATAACATTTAATATGAATATTAATCATGCAATTCCCTTTATTCAATCATCCTTCCTAGCTTACCTCCCAATAACACACAATTATTGTACCTTAAACATGCGTGTATTCTAATATAAGAATTAAAGAACTGTCCATCAGTTCTAGGAACAAAGCACCCACCTGGAACGCTTTCCGCAGGCAACGCCGAAGTCGGGGAAGCGCCGAACCTTCAAACAGAGGAAAAACGAGAACCGTGCCGCGCGCGCACTGCCGCGAACCACGAAGGATTCCTCGGAAGCTCCAATAATCCCGTCGAGTTCACACCAAGACCTGTGCGCCATTGGATCAGTCCACGGCCAAAGTCACAGAACAACAAATACCCAAGTACACCGAAAACTCCGACTCACCTCCGGTACACATTACTTAAAGTAGAAGAGAAAAAGGCCGCCAAGGAGTTCCACCAACAAACACTAGCAGTATACACAAAATCAAGCTCATATAAGCCCACTTCATAAATCTGAATCCATTAAAAGAATCTGCACAACAAGTCCATTACAACATAAATCGCTTGCACTTAAATACTTGTTCCAATGCATACCATAATTAAAGTCCAAAGTCCAATTAGGTACATAAGTCATTCCCAACACACATGCAGAATCTCAGCAACAATGAACTACAAAGAGGACTAAAGATGGTATATCAAATCTTATCCAAATTTTAAGAGTAAGGTATCAAATTGTTCCTCTTGAAGTCTAGAAAATTACCCAACTTGAAATTCACCATTTCATAAAGAGGAGAAAAAGATATTCCAAAATTACCACATGCTGTCCAAAACTGTAATCTGAACCAAGGGCTCCAAATATGATGAAATTTATCTAATTCGAATCAAGATTTGGCCTTCCTCTTCAATATGAAAAATGTAGTTCTCTGAGTCCGAGTGAATTCCCCGCAAAACTTAGCCTAAAACTCCACTTCTTCAGTTCTAGGGAGCAAAAACACTGAACATTGCTCAAAAACACATCCAGAATCTCAGCGGTGCACAAAAGTCTCAGAAATGACTTAATTCACCCAATTTAGAGTCCAAATTTGAAGTTCTAGAAAATACGAAAATTGGATCTCTTTAAGTCCTGGAAATTTTCCCACAAAAACCAACTTAAAATTCGATTTGTACATCCCAGGGGAGTAAAAACACTAACCTCTGCTCGAAATCCTCCACAGAAAATAAGTGTCTCAATGATTGCTATAATTACCTGGTTTAAATCTCCAATTAGGTTCCACCTTCAATACAAAAGTTGTAGATACTGAAGTCTTGAAGAGAACCCCGCAAGAATCACCCAAAAATTCCACTCCTATAGTTCTGGAGACCTCCAGGAAGAAAATGCGACGAAGTGGAATCCAAAACCAGCAATGACCAAGCTCCAACAATGGTGGTTTCCTTGATGAAGAAGGAGAAGATGAAGGCTGCTTCTTGGACTCCTTAGCATCTAAGAGGTATAAAATGTCCAAAAGAGAAGCCCCATTCCAATTAGCCCTCTTAAATAGCCTTAAACTATACCAAAATTAGGCTTAAGGTACACTACAAACCCTTCACCAACTCCCCTCTCATACCAAATCCCTTGCACTCGATCCGGTGCAAGGCGGGTCGGACCAAATGGTCCGACCGACCAAAGTCCACGCCACGTAGCACGGCCCAGCCCACGCGCGGGCGCGGGCGCGGCGCATGGCTGCGCGGTGCACCGCCCGTGCACCCCTCCCCCCCCCCCCCCCCCCCCCCCCCCCCCCCGCGGTCGCCTCCTACACCGGGTGTACGCCCCCACCGTGCACCTCGCTGCACCTGCCGGTGCATGGCCCGTGAGCCGGCCGCCGTGAGCCCGGTCCACCAATCCAGCAACACCAAAAACTCCATTTTAAGCCCAAAATGTCCAGAAAAAGTGTAATTCGCACAGTTTTTTCGCGCTGAGTCTAATTTTAATATCCATTGTGCGCAAAAACACTTCTAAGAATTCAACGGGGTCATCAGACTACTCTTGTGATCCATTTAACACACCGGGTCCATCACAATGTCCAAATGGGGCACAAATACCACCGACACGCCACACAGGCCTCCAGAAGCTGCAGATGAAACAGTAGTCTAATAGTGGGAATTTCGGGTCTTCACACTCCTCTGCGCCCGGATTCGGGCGCTCGAATCTTCGGAAGCGCCCGAAAATTGGGACATGAATGGAATTTTTCCATTTGTTTGGTGCGGCCTATAAATAGCCCGAGCTGCCTTCTTTTGTCTTTTTTTGGCATTTCTGAGCTTCAAACCGACGGGAAGTCTTCAGCAAAGTTGATCCTTGTGCAGTGCTGCTTCCATCTGCAGAGTTTGGGGATTTTTCGGGGCACGCTTTTCGAGATTCTTATTTTCTTGGCGCATCGCGACGTTCTTTTGCCGGTGTTTCTTCCGTCGCTTTTCGGTAGCTCTCCCGGCCTACTCCGACCATATTTTCGAGCGATTTCTTCGCCGTTGGATCCGCGACAGGTAAGGCTACAATTTTGGTTTCTTCCACATTTTCTCGTTTCACGTTTTTCGAGGAGATTTTCCATGCTCACTGGGACCTATTTTTGCTGTGAGATTTTGTGAGGGCAGCGCCTTGTTTTGAGGAGATCTCCGCGCACGAGTCTCGGATCAGGACGTGCTTATAGACTTTTTTGATCTACACGACGCAAGGATCATCATAGTATTTTTCTTGGAATTTTTGGAGACCTTCCCGAAGGTATACATTTTCCTTTTTATCTGTACAAGAGTTTACAGTTGTTTGGTTTTGGGATTTTGCGCACCGATACAGTGGAATTTGTAACTTGGCCTACGGTGCTCGGATTTGGGCGTGCATGTACCCGTTTCGAAGCTATCGACGCGAGGAACGCTGTGGTATTTATTTCAGAATTTTTGGAGCTTTTTCTGTAGGTGAAAAATCGACTTCTATGCGGCTGAAATTTCAGTGTTGTATACTTGGCAGATTTTGGGATTTAAGTGTAATTGTAGCCATGTGTTGTACCCAGGAGAGTTTGTGGACAGTACTGGACCTGTTGGACTTGAAGTTGCTGTTTCCTGGTATTTTCAGCTGTAGGACTTTGGACAGTTCGACTCTTCAGGTGGGTGGCCTAGTCTACAAGATCTGCGAACTGTGCATTAATTCTATCTATATAGGAACTTACATGTTGTAGATGTTTCTGGTATAGCATGCTAGAATATAGAAATTGATGTTCCTGATGTATTTAGCTGTTCATGTGTTATTTTGTTTCCTCCAACTTGTTAATTTATTGCTATCTTGGGATTTGACCTAGCACCCCCGCCATATGCAGCATGTTCAGCCAGACTGTAGAAAACTTCAACTTGGGCTAGGTTTTTATTGCTCTAGACATTCCCACATCGCTATTCTTTATATCATTCTGGACTTACCTTTTTTCCTCGCCCGTGTAGTGGGCCGAGAGGTCGGGTTGTTGTGGGATGTTTTTACACTCGTGTCTGGGGACCGAGTGGAGTCTGATAGCAGTCTGTAGATCAGGGTTCTTGGGAGCCATCAGAGTGACAGTGGGTCTTGGCTGTGTAGTTTTCCAGCCTGTGAGAGAGACAGTGTTTCTTGGTTACAATCGATCTTGTTGATCGAGGATTTGGATTATAGCCTGCAGGAGCCACATTTGAGCTCGACAGAGATGCGCGGATACTTTCCTCGTTGGGGTCGCGCCCCTCGAGTGCCACTCCGGAGTTGGGCTTGTTACTTGCTATCGCGACTTGTCGACGCAGTCCCTCTGGCTGGGCCAGTTTTGGCAGTCACGGACGCCCTACGTAAGTCCGGTCCTCCGGGATGTAACGGCAGTAGGTAGGCGCAGGTTTGACTGGACCCGATGTGGCAGTCAGTGTAGACTGGATGATCTGAGTTGAGGGATAGTAGATGCACCATATTTCTTTCTGTTCCACTCCTTGAGCATCTAGATAGAGGCATAGTAGCTATAGAGTTTATTTACCAGCTTTTTTTTCCTGCACTGCATCTGTTACCTTATGCCTCTAGTAGACTTAGTGGGCAGACCGTCGGGCTTGTTGGCGGCACCCACTGAGAACTACTGTGGGAAGTAGTTCTCACACCCGTCGTGGTGTCTTTTCCCCAGGGACTTCTACTCCAGTTCCTGCTGCACCTGTTGCTGATCCGGCTGATCGAGGTAAGGGAGTCGCGAGATAGATCCCTACCAGTCGTCGTCCTGAGAGTAGATGTACCTCCTTACATTTTGAGAGTTCATGTTGAGTGACCCTATAGTGAGGATTGAGTTGTACTCTTCTTATTTTATTTTGAGAGACTTATTGTGACACCCCCGGAATTTGGATTAGTCCTATATATAAATGATATGATAGGACTAAATCTCTCAACCCGGCTATAGCATTTTGGATGGTAGAAAGATCCAAGAGGTTATGAGAGTTAAGCGTGCTAGAGCTAGAGTAGTTCTAGGATGGGTGACCCCCTGGGAAGTGGGGCGTCACAGTTGGTATCAGAGACATTTACCAGCCGGAAATGTGAGATGAGTCTCGGCTGAGCCAGGGTTATTTAGCGGGTAGAGCGAGGCTCCCCGGCTAATGACCGTTGTGGGTGGAGTGCAGCTCCCCACAAGGTCGGCTAAGGCTAGCGAGACGAGTCTCACATCGCCTGGTGCTTGTGAGTGTGCTTGAGCCTGACGTGGACGTCAGGGCTTAAAGGGGGGAAGAATGTGACACCCCCGGAATTTGGATTAGTCCTATATATAAATGATATGATAGGACTAAATCTCTCAACCCGGCTATAGCATTTTGGATGGTAGCAAGATCCAAGAGGTTATGAGAGTTAAGCGTGCTAGAGCTAGAGTAGTTCTAGGATGGGTGACCCCCTGGGAAGTGGGGCGTCACACTTATGTATTTTGGTGAGGACTTGGAATATATATTTGATTAGAGTTGTATTTATTTTATTTCATTTCAGTTTTTATCTTCAGCTCTGATATTTGTATAGTATAGATGATCTTTTGCAGGTTAGACGTTACGTCTATACGGGGCTTCCCGTATGGGCGGCGGATCTGTTGGCGAGCCCGGGTCGCAGTTTCGACCCGGGGCGTGACAATCATCTCAACCATATATCTTTTAATTCAAAAGTTAAAAACTTAATAGCACCAATGACTAGATACTATTAATAGTATTCCAGCCTAGCTATATATATATATATATATATATATATATATATATATATATATATATATATATAGCGTAGGGCTACTATACTCTTATGAGTATAAACCCCTCTATACTTATAACTTTTTTACCCTTGATGAAGGAATGTGCGGTTAGGATGATAGTGCTCCCCCTAAGGTTTACTAGGTTGTTGAGAAAATAGTATAAATTTTAGGGACTACTATAATCTTAACCGCACATTCCTTCATCCAAGTGATGAAAACTTATGAGTACAAAAGGATTTTACTCATAAGAGTATAATAGCCGGACCCTATATATATATATATATATATATATATATATATATATATATATATATATATATATATATATATATATATATATATAGTTTACGGCTCTTGGTTGAAAGAATGTGTGGTTAGAATTATAGTGGTCTCCTATGATTTATATTATTTCACCAACAACCCACTTAAGTCTAGGGGGACCATTATTATCCTAACCGCACATCCCTTCATCCAAGAGCGAAAAAAATATGAGTATAAAGAGCTTTATACTCATAATGGTCTATATATATATAGAGAGAGAGAGAGAGAGAGAAAGAGAGAGAGAGAGAGAGAGAGAGCGCGCTAGGCTAGAATACTATTAATAATACCAAGTTATTGGTGCTATTAAATTTTTAACCCTTGAATTAAAAAAATATATGGTTGAGATGATAGTGGACCATTGGGTTTAATAGGTGGTTGGAAAATAATAAAATCTAACGGATAAAAATGATCAAAGGGGCTGATTTAAGAATAGAAAATTTAATAGCACCAATAAATTTGTACTATTAATAGTATAGTAGCCGACTCTCTCTCTCTCTCTCTCTCTCTCTCTCTATATATATATATATATATATATATATATATATATATATATATATATATATATATATATATATATATATATATATATATATATATAACACTTCAATAATCTCCATGCAATAATCTCCCATGGCCCAACCAATTATAATTGCTCTCTCTCTCTCTTTCTCTTTCTCTCTCTCTCTCTCTCAATTTTAAATAGTATTTTAAAATTTTTAATATTTTAATTAGGATTCTTACTTTCCAAATATAATTCTTTCTCCTTTTTATTTAATTAGAATTATATTTTATTTTCTTTCTTAAAATATATAAACTATCAATAATCATCATATTAATAATAAACATTTTTTCGTAATATGATTATAATAATATTTTGGTAAAATTAATATTTTATACATAATAAATATATTTTATTATATTAAAAATATTATATTTTATTAGCTTAGTCTTTGTTCTTTTTTTTCTTTTTTTTTTGAAGCTGCCTAGTTGCTTTCTCCAAGTTATGCACTCTATATATGTTCGTGACACTGCATTTCAATTCAAATGTAACCCCATAATTGGTTGAAATATTGAATAGTAAACTACATTTAGTTAAAAAATTTCTATTAGATCCTACAATCTGGTGTGCAGAAATTCTTATGAACAAAACTGATCCAGCTGCTAGGAAGAAACTAGGCAGATTGAGTTGGTGGGTTAATTTTCATCGTATTCTGCTGTACGAACAAAAAGATAACTATAGTAAAATTTGCTTAACATGGCTAAAGTTTTTGTAGAAATTTATTTAACCGAAACATTTGGAAGAACCCTAGCTACTTTTCTATAGAAATATTCCTGATACTTCTATTTTGCAATTTAGTGCAGAAGTTTGGAATTGAAGACATATTTCTTATCTTGGAACTCATAAGCTCATTTCAATATTGTATTGCCTTTTTTTATAATCAAATGGTAAATTCTTAAAATTTTCTTCACAATTAGATATATTCTTAGCTTTAAATTTTCTTCACAATTAGTAATGATATTCGCGGACTAACGCTCCGGTAAGGGTTCCAGGCGAAACACGATTACATGTCTATATCCTACTTATTTTTGTAATTAATATTATATTGTGCTTATTACACTGATTCGATAAATGGACGAAAGAAAAGTCTATCTCTATATTAATGCTTTTGCTTTTTTTTTTTTTTATGCAATAATATTACGTGGCTCTCAATACCGAAGAGATGTTTTGAATAATGTATATAATAATGTGGGGGCCTTTTGTGCCATCGTTGATGAATACCATGATTTCATATATACTTAGTTGGCTCTTCCAAGATGAAGATCTTTCAACACACATATGCGCGCTTGGAAAAAAACAGGATGAGAATAAATAAATTCTTGGCTTTTTCTGCCTTTCAACACACATACGCGCGCTTGGAAAAAAGAGGATGAGAATAAGTAAATTCTTGGTTTTTTTCTCCGGGAAGAAAAGGGACACCACACCACGGGAAGGAGTTCAAAGATAGGAAGATGGGAAATTAGACTTTTGCACAAAGGCTACGCTTGTCGTATTACCAAAAGCTATTTCCTTGTCTTTTGGACAAATTTGGGACTTGGGAGCAAATTTGTATTTCTTGTTTGGCCACACAATTATTATTAGAAGCAATTTCCATACACATCCTTCAAAACATAAAATTTATTATAATCAGTTTCAATGTTATTTCTATAATTAAATTCGAATATAGTAAATATGCCTTGCCCATCAATTAATTCCATTAGAATTTTATTAGAGTTATATTATAAAATAATATATTTGTATCACTTACGGCAACTTATTTTATTAATTAGTTTATAATTTGAATATACTTTTAGTTCAATTTATGCCATCACTTTTTTTTAGTTTAATACTTATTTCAAACAAATAGTAAAGTCTAATTAATGTACCTTTTTATTAACTAAAGGGACATAAATATATAATAGTCAATTGAAGGGGTAGGTTTGGTACTTAGCCACATTTTTTTGACATAATGCTAGAAATATGTGTAATTTTGATAATTTTTCTAAATTTGAGTGCTATTTGTTATATAGACAACATTTGGAGGGTTTTACATTATTAGGAATGGACACAAGGACACAAATAAAATTAATCCTTATAGCCTTGTTTGAGAATAAAAAATCAAAAATAACTTGCTTGATATGAAATTTTTTTTGTTTAATTAGAAGTACATAGTTAATTATTTTTCGTTCTTTGAAAGATTTTTATATATAATAATTTGGTAGAATAGTATATTTTACCTATAATATAATTTATTTTAGTTTGAAAAATAATTTAAAGGCTAACTATATTATTTCATTCTAAATATCTGACTATAATCTTATCTACAATAAAATACACTACAAGCTTCTTGAATAAATCAAAAAAATATGTAAAATATGATGTTCACGCATTCAAACACAACCTAATTAAGAATAATAATATCATGTCACTACAATAAAATTAGGTTATAGAAATATATTTTTTTGACACTTTTGTGCAAGTGTCCTATCTATATTTCATCTATATTCAAAATTAGGTTAGAGTGACATATTTTTTGGATATATTACAATTAATAATGTATCGCTATACACCCTATCGATTGCACATATAACGATAATAATAATAAGTGTCGGTATTTTCGTCAACGACATTTTTTTCAGATTTTAGAAACACTTAAAAATATCGCTATAGTATAATTTTATTGTAGTGATCGAATACAAAAATATATTCTTAATTCATACATAATATGAAGGATATATATTTGTATCTAGCTATTAGCTTAAGCATTTAGGTTAGCTTGAGTTTTTTATCCCGATATCAGAGCCTCGTTCGCATTCCCTAATTTCTAGCCGATTGAGCACCCACATAAATACTAAACGCATCCGGCCGCATACGAAATTGTTTGTATTACATAAAATAGTACGTAAATTGAATTTATATTGTGTATTAATTAGTAGCAATCTAATGCATTATCGTGTATGTTATTGCATTAGATTTGTGCAAAGTGCTAATTAATGTCATCTAGCAAACGTCAAGAAGGATTATGATAGTTCGGGCTTTTTATTGTGAATGGATAACTTAAATAAGCTTTTAGAATTCTGGTCTTTAGCTTTTAAAAGCTAGAGCTGATCTAAATTATTTTTCTTAAATTGTAATAAAGAATTATTAAGAAATGTTTAGTTAACAATTTTTTAGTACGTCCTTTTCTAATAATTCTTTTCAAACAATAATATCTCTATAGAAACAGTTATTGGATCAAACAATCAGTAAGGTTAATTGCAAGAACAAAATACAACCAGTAAGTATATATGTATGAAGGGAAAAAAGTAATAGACAGAGTTAGAGAGAGAAAATATCGAGGGGGTTAAGTGTAAAATACGATATATATATATATATATAAAAGGCAAAAGTACATCAGAACTTACTTGAGCTGTGAATTATTTTGAATCTCGGCTATCCTGTCTTTCAAAATTTTAATTTTACTATCCAACTTTTCAATTTATTTGACTTGAGTAAATAAAAATTAACGTTTTGATTTTAAAAACTAATCTAATTACTTTAGTGAATTTGTAGTTGCGAGAATTGAATAATATATGCTAACTAAAGTTGTCAAAATAAAGGACATATTCAAATTTTAAAACCTAAGTATTGTTTGACCGATTCAAATCAAACAAATTGATAGGTTGGCTAGTAAATTTAAAATTTTAAAAGATCATATAGCTAACTCATGAAAATTGTTCATAGTTTAAATGGATTTTAAAAGTTTTAATTAGCTATATAAAATGTGTTTTCTATATATTTTAAATATTAAGGAGGTAAATTCAATATATTCAAGAAGATCATCTGTGACTAGTTAAAATTTCAAGTAAGAACATATGTGTTGGCTTGATCGGCCGTATATTATATATGTCAATCTTTGTTATTGTTTCATGAGTCTAGCTTAGTCAGATTTTGAATGTTGTTATTATTTACGGAAAAAAAAAAATATGGCAATCTACACGGACTTCATGTTGCCTATCTCTTTTGATTCAAGGCCTAAACATTAAGGGTCGCCTCTACGACTATATTTTCTTGTAAGACGAATGTTTGACAATTTTGATCATTATTATGAGAATTTGTTTGTCCTGTGACTTGGCGTCCAAAATAAATTACATAAGATATGAAAGCGAGATTTGGAATAGAATAATTCAGCCCTTAAAAGTTATTAAGAGTAGTGAGATCACATTGAGTTATCAACTCCTTTCGCGACGAAATATTCCCACAAGAATGTTGTCAAATTTAATTCGACAAGATGTGATAGGATGGGATTGGATTCAAAAATTCTTGTTTCATTTCGTTGAACCCATCTTTTATCCAGCGTGACCAATGCCATCAACCCACGAAATCTTCTCTTTACAGTTGCACTCTCTTCATGTTGATAAATAAATGCTGCTTGTACACCGAAATGTAAAGTGTAATTTTTTTTTTTTTTTTTTTTTTTTTGAGAAAATGATAGAATGCTATTTATCAGGAACTTAAAATTTTCTGCTGATTTCTTCTTTGTAATCATCCAAACTCCAAAGTAAATATTGGTCGAAGGTTTTGCTACGATTTTTTAGAAACATCTCTATGAATCTCGAGACTGGACGTAGATGCCAAAGAGACAAGAGCCTCTTAGGGTTTCTGTTTCTAAAAGGTGTATTAAATCTGGATCTCTTGGGAACTTATAGTCTCCCCTTTTGGCTTGTAACCTTGCATCACTTGGTGCCTTTTTATTTGCGCTCTGGGAAGTGGGTGGCCTATAAGTACCTACGGCCTCCACCCTTACAATTCATTGTAATCCTTCTACTCTCAAATATAATATAACATTCTTCAAACTCTCTCTCTCTCTCTCTCTCTCTCTCTCTCTCTCTCTCTCTCTCTCTCTCTCTCTCTCTTTGTTAATTAGTCTTAGGGCGAGTCGGTCCAAGTTAGCAAATAGAGAGGTAGACTTGCTCACTTCACAAAAGAAGACGAGTACCGCATGGGCTTGACAAGCGATTTCGCTTAAGTCCATAACAGTTGGTATTAGACCAAGTTCAGAAATTGGGAGTCATGTCGTCGTTGGAAGCTACAGCCATCGACATCATGGCGGAACCACCCAAGCAGTCCAAACACGGCAAGAGCAAAGAACTGCGAACCCATGTGAGGGAGTCTGCTTCATTCGAGGACTGTGTGGGCCTGTTAGAGGATGCTATTGCTAAAACAGAGGAACACTATTCCATTCTATCTCAACATGTGGGGATGACAGAGGACGGGGTGCATGCCATGGAGGACAGCGTCATGGCTGCCACGGCCACTTTGTGCCAACAACTCGAGCAATTTCGAGGTGACCTTGCCCGTTGCGAGGAGGAGCGAAAGGCATTGGTGGAGGACCTTGTCACCAAGGTCGATGAGGTTGAGGTCCTCAAGATGAGGATGTTGAGACCAAAATTTTTGCCACTTAAGGTAACGACATGTGGCGTATACCATCGGCTGAGAACATCAGCTGATGAAGGGAAGGGTCAACCGAAGGAGGATTTGCGTCCAAATCCGGACCGATCTCAGTTGCGTGACAATGCAGCATGCGGTGCATATTATCGGTTGAAGGCATCAGCCTATTGGAGAAGCAGCAGACGCAAAGATTATCGCCTCATTCAGGAGCGACTTTGGCTAAAGAAGGATATCAAACCGCCCCGGTAAAGTGACGAAGAAGGCAGAGTCGAAGTCAGCCTTCGGCTACTCAAGCCGAAAAAGGAAGGCTCTGGAAAGGAAGGGTACGAGATTCGGAGTGTGAATCTCGTAACTGACTCCAGAATGGCAAGCAGCATCCAGCATTAGAAAGCGCCGAAAATCATGCGTCGGCACGGTAATAAGGGGATG
The DNA here is from genome assembly GCA_029204045.2 of Tillandsia leiboldiana. Lineage (NCBI taxonomy): Eukaryota > Viridiplantae > Streptophyta > Magnoliopsida > Poales > Bromeliaceae > Tillandsia > Tillandsia leiboldiana. The sequence goes on from CM055071.1 coordinate 23,318,276, forward strand.
AATCTGAGCGGAGGAACGATTATTATCCTATTTGAGAAAGTTTCGACTCAAAAGAAAGTAGTTGAGGATTTCACGATAGCTCTCCCTAAATCACGTCGATTTTTCAAATTGATATCTATAAGTATGGTTCGAAAAATGTATAAATACCTATTGGGGCCGAAAATGTCGGTTGCCGATCGACCTCAGAGTGTTCATTTGACCCTCTGAGTGTGATGCGTCGCGTGCCAATGGATCAAGAGATCGGGCTGAGGGGGAATCTGCTCGGCCGGGTTCTTCTCAGTAACCCTCACGACCGCCCGGCTTAGATTAGCCAAAGCGAGGTATGGAGGTGGAGAGAGGCTAAGTCCGGCGTAGAGTAGCCGACTCAGAGAATACAGACAAATAATTGACACGGCTAAGGAGCCTATCACGCCCAGGGGTTGAAACTGCGGTCCGGGCTCGCCAACAGATCCGCCGCCCATACGGGAAGCCCCGCATAGGCAAAGCGTCTAATCTATAAAAGATAATACTAGCATCTATAAAGATATCAGAGCGAGAAATGTAAACAGCTGAAATAAAAAGATACAACTCTAAATAGTACATGTCAGGCCCTCACAAAAAATAAACTCTCAAAAGTGAAAGTATACAATCCCATTGACAGTACTATAAATCTCCAAAAGGGTACAGCTACTCTCCAAGAAGTCGCAGAGATCTAGCCCGCAACTTGTCATGCCCCGGGGTCGAAACTGCGACCCGGGCTCGCCAACAGATCCGCCACCTATGCTAAAACCCGCATAGGCGAAGCGTCTAACCTGCAAAAGATAGTACTATAGCTACCCAAATATCAGAGCGGAAATGAAATGCTGTAAAATAAAATCCAATCACTGAACAGTATGAAATAAAGTACAATATCCATCTCCTCAAATACAGATAATCATCATACAATGTCCTCAGTACAGCATCTCTCAACTATAAAAGGAGGTAAACTAAAACTATAATACATCAGTCTCAACATCAGTCTCTCCAGATACAAAATATCTCTCTAATCATATAAAACAGTAAAAACCAGCCATCAGCTACCCGGAATCTCCAACCAGGGAATACAGCTACACTCCTCGGGTGGTAAAGATCTAGCTCGTGACTCCCTCGCATCGGACAACGACCGAAGATCAGCAACTCCCAAAGAGGACTCTGCAAAACAGGGGGGAAAGAAAGGGAAACAACAATGGGGGTGAGAACCACTAGTAAACCAGTAGCCTCCCCCTGTGGGTAAAGCCTCAAGATCCGGCGTACCCACTAAGTCTGCTAGAGGCAAGAAAAGGGCAAGTGGTAAAGCTGTAAATAGAACTACTGAATAAAAGGGGAAACCACAACAAGTATGCCTCTAAATGCAATACCGAAGGAAATGACGGTATGAATGCATCAGAAAACAGTATCTGACCAAATAGACCCAATCTAGTGCCACCAGTAAAAACTGGTACTGCCTGCTCTGCTGTCGAACTCAAGAACTCAGCATGGTGCCCGGCGCTCGGCACCGTGTAAAGCCTACTCCGGAGTGGCACTCGAGGGGAGCGACCCACACGAGTAAAGTATCTCTGTCATCAGTATCACAAGTATCTCTGTCATCAGTATCACAAGTATCTCTGTCATCAGTACCATATAGCAGGACTGGATCGAGACTATGATCAAAGTGGGAAACTCCGACCACTAAAGAAACCCCAACCCCCAATCAGATGCAATAGTACTCAAAAGTGGGAAACACCATCCACTAGAGAAAACTGATACCCAATCTGATGCAATAGTAAACATCCGGTCAACCGCCCAAAGTCCACGGTCACCGCAATAACCCACAACCCGCAATTGGGTAAAATAATCAAGGTCCGGTCAACCGCCTACTGTCCGCGGTTGCCGCAATAACCCACAATCCAACATCAAGTACACTCTATCTCTGACCCTCAGGTCCCGGCTACACTATCCCAAACCTCTGCTCGAACCCGAGCTACATGACTCAAAAGTCTAAATAAGAAGGAGAAAGGAAGCAATCATGGTTTCTCCTAAGCCAAATCCCAATATGATAGTGTAGCAATAAAATAGTGGCCTATCTAGATGTCCAAATAAGCATGCAAAAGTCCTCATGAAATGTGAAAGAGAGAGAATGTCAAATAACAGTTTTACATGTGTAATAATTAATAATACCCACATAAATATACCCATCATGCTAAAATCATCAGTCAACTACACATGTAAATAATCCCTGATCCATAATAAATCCCAAAATGAAACCCGCACATGGATAAGTCATTATGTCCCAACAATTAATTCCTTTAATCCACTTTCATAAAATCTAGGTGCTAATCTAGCATGTTAATTATCACTAATAAATATGCCCCCGCAATCATGTCCCTTCAGTAACATTATCCCGATGCGATTCCACCTATGATATATCCACATAATTAATCTCAAATGATAGGCTCACAGTTATAACCGTCAAACATGCATGATATTCAATCAATATATTCAATAGTGGGGTTTTCTAATAAACTTAGTGAGTAAGCCAGATGTAGAGGCATGCAACAACCACCCACCTGAAGTGCGAACTGTCCGGATCCGTACAGCTGAAAATACCAGAAACTCCAAACCCTTGCTCCAACAAATTCAGCACACCTGTAACACTCCTGGTACAATACAAAATCCACTAAATACACTTAGGCTCCCAATTAATGCTCTTATAATCACAAACAATATCTGTCCCAAAACTGCTAAATTTTCACCTACAGAAAGTGCCCAGAAAATTCCCAGAAAAATATCACGGCGATCCTCGCATCGATAGCTTCGCAACGGTAGCTTGCATGCCCAAATCTGAGTTCGGTAAGTCAAGTTATAAATTCGGCAAGGTGGTAATCCAAACAACAGACTGTGAAAAAAAGACAGCACACTGTACACAGAGAAAACAGTGATTTTCACCTCGAAATAAATCTCAGGAAATTCCAAGAAAAATATGAGCGCGTTCCTTGTGATCCGTAGATGAAAAAGTTGTAGAAGCTCGTTTCCGTCTGACGCTCGTGCGCGAAGTTACGGTCAAAATACTCCGATGCTGTCCTCACATTCCTCACAGAAAAAGGGGTCACATTAATGCCTCGTGATCCGTGCCAACGAGTCAAAATGAGATTGCACGATAAAAATCAAAGTTGAAGCCCTACCTGTTAGGAGTCTGTCGGCGCAAGAATCACAGAAGAAGAATCTCGGGGTAGACCAGGGGAGCTAAAACACTGCCGCTGCGCCGAAGAAGAACACAGGAAATGCAACGTCACGCCGCGCCGTAAAATCAAAATCTCGAAATCCGTGCCGCCGAAAAATCTGAAACTTGGTAGGTGCAAGCTCCTCTTCATGGAGAAGATTTCTCCTTCTCATCACCCTTCGAGCTGAGAGCTCGAAGGGGTCCCAAAATCTCCCTTGAAGAGCCCTCGGATTGCAACTTAAGGGAAAACCAGAAAAATCTTTTCGGAAAATACCCATCGTGTCCCCAAAACAGGGAACACCGAAACTGCCCAGTCCTGGAGCGCCACGTGTCCACCCCTGCACCGCTGTCCCGTGCGCCATCGCCTCGGGATCCGCGCCCACGCCGCGGCCATGCTGCGCATGCACCCCGAGGTACCCGCTTCCTGCTCCGTGGACCGGTGCACAACACCATCCAATCAAAAACTGCCACGTGTCCCACTGTCGGTCCACCGTGCACCTGCAAAACTCCGTGGACCGCGCGCTGTGAGCCGACCGGTTAAACGATGCCACGTGTCCCCGCTCTCGGTGCACGCCCTCCGCCGTGGACCGCGCGCCTGCCCGCGCACCCGCGCGCTGCCCGCGCCGTTTGCCCCCGCTGTGCCGCCTGCCCGAGGCCGCGCCGCCGCCCGCCGGTGCTGCCCGCCGCCGCCGCCGGCCGCCGGCGATCGCCGTAATCACTGTTCCGGCGGTGAACAGTAACCCGAGCTCAAAAATGACAAGTAAATAGCCCATCTTGACCGTTTTCGCGCCCTGATTCCAAATACGGTGTCCATTTTGCCAAATTCCACTCCTATAATTTGCCGGAGGCTTCCGGAAAGGTATTTTTGATCCGAATTTCGCGCAGAGTCCAAATTTGATATCCAAATTGCGCGAAAACACCACTAAACATCCGACGGGGTCTCCCGGTTACCCACGTGATCCATTAGAAGCCCCGAGTTTAGCACTTGTGTCCAAATTGGCGCACGAACACCGCCGAGATGCCCCATAGGCCTCCAGAAGCTGTTGGTGACACTGTAGAAGCCCTGCAAGGATCCGGTTCATCACACAACTCCCTTACCTCGGTTAGTAGAAGCGGCAACAACAGGGATAGGAACTGAAGTAGATGCCTCTGGAAAAAAGTCACCACAGAGGGTGTGAGAACTATATCAAATAGTAGTTCTCAGTGGATACCGTCTCCAAGACCAACGGTCTGCCCACTAAATCTATTAGAGGCATAAGATAACAATGCGATAAAAGTGGGGTAAAAGCTAGAAATAACTCTACAGCTATCATACCTTTATCTATCATGCTCAAGGGATGATACAGATGATAAAATGCATCTACTCGATATGCTCAGTCAACCCAATCATACCGGCTGGCACATAGGGCCCAGTCAAACCTGCGCCTACCTACTACCACACATCTCCACTAGGACAGAAATTACGTAGGGGGTCCCACTCGGACTGCGTCAATAAGTCGCGATAGCAAAGTAACAGGCTCAGCTCTGGAGCGACACTTGAGGGGAGCGACCCTACCGAGAAAGTATCCGCCCATCTCTATCGAGCTCCATATGGCTCATGTAGGCTATAATCCAAATCCACGATCAATCAAATTGGAAAACAATAACTCAACCACTAACAATATCAGCCAGAAACACTCAACGGCTCGGGACCACCGTCTACCCGAACGGCTCCCAACTCTAGTACTGATCAAATCCCAGCTATGGGACTCTACTTGGCCCCCAGGCACGAGCGCAACATGCATTCTACACTATCCCATCCACTCGGCCCACTTCCAGGGCGAGGAGAAACTCTAAGTCTAGGGAAACAAATATAAAAGGTGTAGGAAGTTTAACCATGGCAAAAATATCCAAGTTGAGAGTTTTCTAAGTCTGACCAGATATCATGCAACATATGATAGGGTGCTAGTCAGAGTTCAACAACTCTACAAATATCAAGATACATCAATAATAACACCTATTCTAACATGCTGAGAACTACAATACAGAATTAGTAGAAAGTTCGCAGACTTGGAGGAAAATCCAACCCACATGGAACGCATCAATCCGGAGTCCGATCGAGCTGAAACTGGACGTGTTCGTTTCTTAGGCTCATACGGTTCCAACGAACCGAAAAACTCCCAAAAACTCCTCCCAGATAATTGGCAATGGTCAAAACTCCAGGTGCTGCCCAAACAAAAACAGCAAGCACGATCCTGTCACAGCGCTCCAGAAATAGTTAAAGTTCATCTAAAAAAAACCTTCAAAAATTCCAAGGAAGGGTACGGTTGCGTTCCTCTCGAAGTATAGATGGCGATCGAGATCTTAAACTTCCAATCCGCCAACAAATAGCAAAGAAAATGCACAAATACTCCACGCCGTCCAGAAAATGCTACAGTACATAAGGGGTCTAAAAATACTCCGAAAAGCTCCATAAAAAACCAAAATGGGGAGGAGTAATAAATACTAAAGTCGAAGGCCTACCTGTGGTGAAGATCTCCTAAAATTTTCATCTCAAAATTCTAATGGGTTAGCCCAGGGGGGTCCGCAGATGAAATGTCGACGAAGAGGACCGTAATCGAAGGAACGTTGAAGCTCACGGAATCGGGGAAGAAAATGATGAAACGGTCTCCAAAATCCTCCAAAGATCCCTAGAAGTGAAGAGGACTTGATGAACTAACTCTCATGCAAAGGGGGCTCCAAGGTGCAATCCAAAAAAATAGAATGGGAGGATTAAGGGGCCTATTTATAGAAAAATCAGGAAATTTTCCAACTTTTGGGTCAAGGCCCAAGTTTCGGGCGCCCGGATCCGCACAGTGCATGCCCGAACACGTGGCATGCATCCGTGCAGGGCCGAAATTGTCTAGCGTGTGCCACGTTGCTCCGCCCCTATCGGGTGGTAGGTGCCAGCCAATGGGAGGCCGCCATGTGGAAAGGGCGGGGCGCACGGCGGGGTGCACGCAGCGTTGTCTGCGCTGGGTCTACCGTGTCCGCACTCCGGCCAATCCCGCAGAGCCACGTGGCTCCGCCTGCACCAACCGCGACGTGACAAGTGGAAAGCGGCCCGATCCAGCGGCTACAGTACTCCATCTTTCGGGCGCCCGGATTCAACTTCTGGACGCCCAAATCCTAAAAAAACCACAAAAATAGTGTTTTTGCATGATTTTTCACGCTGAGTCCATTTCTCGTGTCCGTTTGACGCGCAAACACACTCAACATACAAAAATAGGTTTCTCAAAGCTGCTGACCACGTCGCCAAGCATCACAGGGATTCCGGGACTCCACAGAGCCGATTAGGAATTGCATTGCTTGGAAAGGGGATACAACGAGGAGGAAAGGGATAGAAATTACAAGTAATCTACTCTTAGGAAATGCGATAAATGCTAGTAAGAAACTTATCTAGTGTAATATCATAGATTTCTGTAACACGTTATACCTCCTGCTAATAAAGCTTCCGTTTAAAGTAGTTAATGTAACGGGTTTACTTAAGTCGATAATTTGGAGGTGCAGATATTTTTCTGCGATAGAGCTCGGAAAACGGAGAACGACAGTGCGATCGGATCCGGATTCCAACTTACGGAACCCCCAGGAAAGGGTGGAAAACAATCGCAATGGCAAGGGGGTGCATCGAAATCCGCGTAAGTGATTTGGCACGCTTTACGAGGAAAAGAGGGAATTATCTTTAAAAAATTATCTTTAAATAATTATCCCGAAGGTTTATCCCTGAGGAATTAATTAATTGGGATGTAAAAAATACCTGATATGGATTTTATCGTACAAAAAGATTAATTTGTGACTTCTCCCGAAAGAAAGAAAAAGAAAAAGGAAAAAAATGCGAAATCCTAACCGGAAGGAAACGAGAGGAAGGAACGAGCGAAAGAAAAGAAGGAGAAGGCGAAAGGACCCAACCCTCCCGATGAACGTGCCGAAGCCGGGAGCATGAACGGATCATCGTCTACGACGATTAGTGGTAAGCGAGATTTATTTTCGTGTAGTTTCGCTCGGTTTTTGGTTTCGGTCTTTGCGGAGTCTTTGGAGTAGCCGTTTGCTACCCTATGCGTCACCGCCGCGATGCCCTAGGGCACTGCCGCACGGTCCTAGGGCATCGCCGCCGCGACCGCGATACGCGCCGCGCGGGGACGGTACCTGCGCGGCCGCGGCTAGTGCCGCGCGGGACCAAGGTCCCCGCGTGGCCGCGGCAAGGGCAAGCGCCGTGCGGGGCCGGTGCCCGCGCAGCCGCGGCAAGCGCCGCGCGGGGCCGGTGCCCGCGCGGCCACGGCGAGTGCGCGCGCCGCGCAGCCGGGCGCCCGCGCGGCCGTGGCGCGAGCCGCGCGGGGCCCATGCCCGCGCGGGCGGGCGCCCGCGCGGCTGGGGCGCGCGCCGCGCGGGGAATGCCCGCGCGGCCGCGGCCAGTGGCCCCGCGGGCGGGCGCCAGCGCGGCAGGGGCGCGCGCCGCGCGGGGCCATGCCCGCGCGGCCGCGGCACGCGCGGGGCGGCGGCGCATGCCGCGCGGGGCCAAGCCCGCGCGGCTGCGGTTTGTGCCGCGCGGGCGGGCGCCCGCACGGCGGCTGCAGCGCGGGGCCCATGCCCGCGCGACCTAGGCTAATGCCGCGCGGGCGGGCGCCCGCGTGGGGTCGGTGCCCGCGTGGCCACGGCAAATGCCGCGCGGGGCCGACGCACGCGCGGCCGCGGCTCGCGCCGTGCGGGGCTTAGGCCCGCACGGTTGCCGTGGGTGCCGCGCGGGGTTGGTGCCCACGCGGCCGCGGCTTGTACCTCGCGGAGCTAGGGCCCGCGCGGTTACGGCAAGTGCCGCGCGGGGCTGGTGCCCGCGCGGCCGTAAGGCCCGCAACGCCGCGGGGGCGGCCGCGTCGCTCGACGCGCGCGGGCGCCACCGCCGGGTCAAGTTGTAATTAGTGTTTTTGAGTTTTTGGGCACGGTTTATCTACTGTTATATTTCTGATCTGACTGCGGCTCTTTTGGGGACTACTTCTAGGTCCGGGCGTCAACAGAGAACCAGGTTCGGTCTCCGGAGTGCAATTTTCGCATAATCGAGGTGGGTAGTGTTGGTTATTACTGGCGTGGTGTCGTTCCCGAATATTCGTTTTGATAAAGTAGATATGTTTGGTAATTTGACTAACCCCATAGCATGTGAATCCCTTTTATTGTGTTAATCAAAGCGGCTGCGGTCGCAAGATCGTTATATTATTCTGATCAAAGCGGCTGAGGTCGCAACATGTTTACACTCATATTGCTTACACGCACACTGGCGGTTTGGCCACCGCACAGGGTGTATTTTTTCGGAAAGATGGTAAGTTGTTTTACCCGTGTACCCCACAAGGGGAGGTTAGTGGGGCCTCCTCAAGGGGAGGCGAATGCTACTTGGGCAGTGGAGGGGTTGGAAGCACCAAGAAGATGAGTACGGTATTAGGGTTGGGGCCCAAAATATTCTGGAAGCTGGGGTAGGTGCCCAGTGTAACTTTCGACAGGGATTTAGCGATACATGAGGGGAGGGGAAAAGTAAATGCTCCAGTGATTCGATGTGTCCTTTCTGTTATTGTGTTTACTTACATGTTTTCTACTTTATCAGTCACTGACAACCCACACTGTGATAGGTCCGAGTAGGGGTGGAATTCGGGACGACGGTGAGGCATCAGTTAGAGGACCCTAGCTTTGAGGGCTAGTAAACGATACGTTCTTTTCTTTCCTTTGGTTATTTCCTTATACTGTGGTTAGTTAAGCTGTGATTCATTTGTGTGGTTTCTGATGGATGTTGGAATGAGGATTTTCTTGTTTATAATTGGTGAATGTTAGGATGTGTAATTGCGGCTTGTTTTTCAAATGCAAACCTGGTTTCAAAAGTGTTTTCAAAGCAGGTGCCGTGTGGGCACCGATTTTAAAACCCGTGGATTTATCCTTTCAAGTTAATGGCCGCTCAAAGAGTTTGCGGAAACGTTTTGGAAAAAACTGGGTGTCGAGTGGGAACCGATTTTCAAACCCATGGGTTTATGCTATAGTCTCTATATGATAAGCGGTGACGGCATGATTTATTGTATTCTCTCCTCTTTGTCTGTCATGGTTGGAATGGTTAAAGTATTTGTCTTGTTGGTAACGCCGTGCATATACAAAGGAGACTCCGCCCGTTTGGGGAGTGAATTTGTATATGCGGCGGGTCTGGTACGCACCGGAGGCAAGAATGATTTAAATACATTTAAGAAAAAAAAAATAGGGCACGTTTTCCGCTCTTTTAAAACCTCCGGGGCGTGACAGATTATATGGTATCAGAGAAAACAACTTTAACCACTGTGGCCAGTGACCAACATCCACAGAATGTATTATCACGAGTGACTAACCAAGTTGATAACCAAAGTATAGGTGTGTCACGTACGAGCGTGAGCGCGGGGAAATAAGGGATAGAGTCCCAGGGTTTGTAGGTCAAGGTGCTAGACCGATCGATTTATGGTTAATGATGTTTTCTTTGCTCACAGTGGAGAATGGCTCGTACAAGATCATCGACTGAAAATGCAGTAGCCGACAATGCGGCTTCAGCAACCACGGAGAATGAGCTAATCCGCCAACAGTTACGTGAGGTAGCCGGACAACTGTCGACCCTCACAGAGCACGTGCGTCAACTGACGCAGCAGCAACAGGCCGTGCCTGGGGAGAGCGCACGGGTCCCGCCATCTGAAGCAAGCGCGCCCGCGGCAGGACCATCTGGAACGCACGGAGAAACAGCGGCCGCTCCTCCCCAGACAGCGACCACCGGGGTGTCGATGGACCAACCGACGGCGCCATCGGCCGCACCCAGCCCAACGGTTTCGGGACCCGTTACGGGCGAAGCCTCCACCCAACGGACGGAACGGGACAGGGTGAGGGCGAACCTGGCCGAATTCAAGAAACACGACCCGCCCGTATTCGAGGGCGCGACGGTCGGGGTCGTGGAGAAGTGGGTGGACACGATGGAAAAGCTATTCGAGGATTTGATGATGGAGGAACATGAAAGAGTTCCCCTAGCAGTTCATTGTCTTGAGGGAAATGCCCGGATGTGGTGGAAAACGGTGCGCCCGCACTCCACGAAGGGCGACACCTTGCCGACATGGACCGAGTTCTGAGAAAAGCTGTTCAGGGCGTTCTTCTCCAACAGTGTGAAACAACAGATGGAGGACGATCTGAAGCATATTCGGCAGGGGAACAGATCCATCATGGAGTATCAACGAGAGTTTGTGAGGTTGGCTAATTGCGTCCCCTTCGTCATAAGGGATGAGGCTCATAAAGGCCGCCTCTTCGTTGACGGATTACGAAGCAACATCTCCGAGGTGGTGCAAGCAGCGGACCTTCACACCTTCCAGAGGGTGGTGGATAGGGCTACCATTGTGGAGCGTGGTTTCGCAGTGACGCGCGCTCGACGAGAGGACACGGATTTCAACAGAGACAAGAAGTGACCGCAGTCCTTCACAGGAGGGGGACCAACCAGCGGGAGTCGGCCCCCTAAACACCCAAAGTCGCGCCACGGGGCTAGGAGCGCGCCGGCAGGCAGTCAAAGACCAGGGGACAGACCCTGTGTTATCTGCAATGGAGCCCACAAAGTTACAGAGTGCTCGAAGAGGCACGACCACTGCTTCCGTTGCGGCAAGCAGGGCCACTTTCGTTTCAACTACCCCACAAACCCGGGAACAACCTTATCCGTAGCCTCCGCTCCACCGCCACAACAGTCAGGGAGGGGAAGGACCCCCTCAGGACCCTCGGCACGCCCTCCGCCCACCCGACAGGAGGGGGAGACACGTCCGCAATCAGGAGGGAGGATCTACTCGATGACCCACCAGGGGGCAGACCCGTCGGAGGATGTAGTGGCAGGTACTACTCTAATCTCAGACTCTCGAGCTAGAACATTATTCGACACTGGGGCATCCCACTCCTTTGTATCTCGTACCTTTGCCCATGCTCATGATTTGGAAATGAAATCCCTATGCCATTCCCTCACCGTCCGGACTCCATGGGGGCCTATTGAGGCCGTTAACTATGTGCCTTCTTGCCCAATAAAGTTGGGGAGGCTAGATTATCCCGGAGACCTGGTAGTCATTCCACTGAAGGAATTCGATGTAGTTCTGGGAATGGACTGGTTCACCAACTACCAGGCGGAGATTGATTGCGACAAGCGTCAAGTACGGCTGCGGGAATCAAGATTCCCGGAAAATGTATACCTCGCGTGTAAGAGTACCTTCTTTTCGACCGTCGTCTCCGCAACTCGGGCCAGGAGAATGATGGAGAGTAGATGCGTGGCGTACCTGGCCTCGGTGGATTTGGCGACCCGATCCACTCCCTCGCTTTCTGACATCTTGGTCGTAAGGGATTTCTCGGATGTCTTTCCACCCGAACTCCCGGGGATGCCGCCCGGACGCGAGGTTGACTTCTCTATTGAGCTAATTCCGGGGACAAAACCCATCACGAAGGCGCCATACAGAATGGCCTTCGCCGAACTAAAGGAACTGAAGGCGCAACTTGAGGACCTCCTGGACAGGGGGTTCATCCGACCGAGTGTGTCACCGTGGGGAGCGCCTGTGCTCTTTGTAAGAAAGAAGGACGGGAGTTTACGTTTGTGCATAGACTACCGGGAAATAAACAAGGTCACAGTGAAGAACAAATACCCCTTGCCACGTATTGATGACCTGTTCGATCAACTCCAAGGGGCAACGGTATTTTCAAAGATCGACCTCCAGTAAGGCTATCATCAACTCAGAATCAGAGGGGAGGATATACCAAAGACGGCGTTCCGAACTCGCTATGGCCATTACGAGTTCATGGTGATGCCGTTTGGGCTTACCAATGCCCTAGCGGTGTTTATGGACATGATAAATCAGATTTTCAAACCATTTCTGGATCAATTTGTGGTGGTTTTTATCGATGATATCCTCATCTATTACCGTATGGATAAAGAGCATGAGGAGCACCTCCGAGTGGTCCTCCAGACCCTAAGGGATCAGAAACTGTATGCCAAACTCAAAAAGTGCGAGTTTTGGCTCCGGGAGGTTGATTTTCTGGGACACATTGTCTCGGCCTCGGGTATTGCGGTGGATCCGAGGAAGATAGAATCCGTGACCGACTGGGCTTGACCGACAACGGGGAAAGAAATCCGAAGCTTTCTCGGGCTAGCAGGATATTACAGACGCTTCGTGGAAGGCTTTTCAAAGATAGCCACTCCCCTTACTCGACTAACCCGGAAAGGGGAGAAATTCGTATGGACGGTTCAATGCCAGAAGAGCTTCGAGGAGCTTAAGGACAGACTCACGCGGGCACCGGTACTCACGTTGCCACAGCCCGGTGAGGACTACGAGATCTATTGTGATGCATCTCGAAGCGGACTGGGAAGCGTATTGATGCAACAGGGGAAAGTCATAGCATATGCATCAAGACAGCTCAAGGATTATGAGCAGAACTATCCTACACACGACTTGGAGCTCACGGCAGTCGTGTTTACGTTAAAGCTCTGGAGGCACTACCTCTACGGGGCGCACTGCAATGTGTATTCCGACCACCAGAGCCTCAAATACTTGTTTACGCAAAAGGAATTGAACTTATGGCAACGGCCGTGGTTGGAACTACTAAGGACTACGATTTGTCCATCCATTGCCACCTTGGGAAGGCAAACGTGGTGGCAGATGTCTTGAGCCGGAAGGGGCAGGCGGAGGAGACGGCACTGAGCACCCTTACCCAACAGGATCAGCTAATTGTATAATTTTCGCAACTGCGGCTGGAGGTAGTGCCAGCAGGAGCAGTTGCGAAATTTCTGTCCTTAGTAATAAAGCCTACGCTGATAGAGAGGATCGCGGAAGGCCAGGGGACGGACACACAACTACAGCAAGTACGGGACAGGTCATCCTCGGAGCCAAGTGGGGATTTTGTGATCGGCGCTGACGACGTGTTGAGGTTTCGGGGACGAGTCTGCGTGCCCGATGTGCCGGAATTGAGGAAAGAAATTCTGGCAGAGGCGCATAATGCCCCCTACACTGCGCATCCCGGAGGTACAAAAATGTACAGAGACCTGAGGCAGACCTTCTGGTGGCCTAAATTAAAGAACGATGTGACGCAATTCGTGGCACGATGTCTGGTGTGCCAACAGGTGAAGGCAGAACGTCAGCAACCGGTGGGAAAACTACAGCCATTGCCCATACCGGAGTGGAAATGGGAATGGATCACCATGGATTTTGTGACCGGTTTTCCGCGATCGCAACAAGGACACGACGCGATATGGGTCATTGTGGACCGTCTGACGAAATCGGCCCACTTTATATCGATTCATACGACGTGGAGTAGAGATGGACTGGCGGAGACCTATATCGACGAGGTGGTGAGGTTGCATGGAATACCGTCACCCATAACTTCGGACAGGGACACACGCTTCGTGTCAAACTTCTGGCGGAGTCCGCCGCAGGCACTGGGGACCAAGCTGCAGTTTAGCACGGCATTTCACCCGCAGACGGACGGGCAATCGGAACGAGTGATCCAGATTCTCGAAGATATGCTTCGAGCTTGTGTGCTAGACCTAGGAGAGGGATGGTCGCGTTACCTACCCCTTGTGGAATTTGCCTACAATAATAGCTATCAAGCTAGTATTCAGATGGCCCCGTACGAAGCCTTGTACGGACGCTGGTGTTGATCGCTTATTTGCTGGGATGACTTAGGAGAGCGGAAGCTCTTGGGGCCAGACCTCGTAGAGGAAACGGAAGCAAAGGTGCGCCTTATCAGGCAGCGGTTGTTGACCGCCCAGAGCCGGCAAAAAAGTTACGCGGACCAGAGGCGACGGGAATTGGAATCTGCGGTAGGGGATCATGTGTTGCTACACGTGTCACCGTCTAAGGGCACAAGACGGTTCGGCATACGAGGGAAGTTGAGCCCACGGTATGTGGGACCGTTCGAGATTTTGGAGCGTGTGGGCCCGGTGGCTTACCGGTTGGCCCTACCGCCAAATCTTGAACGGGTGCATAACGTTTTCCACGTTTCGATGCTCCGGAAGTACTTATCCGACCCGTCGCACGTCCTCGACGCCTTAGCGGTTGAACTGCGGCAGGATTTGAGCTTCCAGGAAACGCCGATGCGGATCTTGGCGAGGGAAGAAAAAAAACTTCGAAATCGGACGATTCCCTACGTAAAGGTGCAATGGAGTAACCACGAGGAGCCCGAGGCGACGTGGGAACTTGAAACGAAAATAAGGGAGTGTTACCCCGAGTTATTTAGCGAGGGTCGAGGTTAAGTTTCGAGGACGAAACTTTTTTTAAGGGGTGAGTGGTGTAATATCATAGATTTTTGTAACACGTTATACCTCCTGTTAATAAAGCTTCCATTTAAAGTAGTTAATGTAACGGGTTTACTTAAGTCGATAATTTGGAGATGCGGGTATTTTTCTGCGATAGAGCTCGGAAAACGGAGAACGGCGGTGCGATCGGATCCGGATTCCGACCTACGAAACCCCCAGAAAGGGGTGGAAAGCAATCGCAATGGACAGGGGGTGCATCGAAATCCGCGTAAGTGATTTGGCATGCTTTACGAGGAAAAGAGGGGATAATCTTTAAAGAATTATCTTTAAAGAATTATCCCGTATGTTTATCCCTGAGGAATTAATTAATTAAGGAATTAATTAATTGGGATGTAAAAAATACCCGATGTGGATTTTATCGTACAAAAAGATTAATTTGTGACTTCTCCCGAAAGAAAGAAAAAGAAAAACGAAAAAAAGGCGAAACCCTAACCAGAAGGAAACGAGAGGAAGGAATAAGCGAAAGCAAAGAAGGAGAAGGCGAAAGGACCCAACCCTCCCGACGAACGTGCCGAAGCCGGGAGCGTGAACGGATCACCGTCTCCGACGATTAGCGGTAAGCGAGATTTATTTTCATGTAGTTTCGCTCGGTTTTTGGTTTCGGTCTTTGCGGAGTCTTTGGAGTAGCCGTTTGCTACCCTATGCGTCGCCGCCGCGAGCCCTAGAGCACCGCCGCACGGCCCTAGGGCATCTCCGCCGCGACCGCGATACGCGCCGCGCGGGGACGGTACCCGCGCGGCCGTAGCTAGTGCCGCGCGGGACCAAGGTCCCCGTGTGGCCACGGCCAGGGCAAGCACCGCGCGGGGCCGGTGCCCGCGGGGCCGCGGCGAGTGCCGCGCGGGCAGGCGCCCGCCTCACGGGCAGGCGCCCGCGCAGCCGTGGCGCGCGCCGCGCGGGGCCCATGCCCGCGCGGCCGCAGCCGGTGCCGCGCGGGCGGGCGCCTGCGAGGCGGGCGCCCGCGAGGCCGTGGCGCGTGCCGCGCGGGGCCCATGCCCGCGCGGCCGCAACCAGTGCCGCGCGGGCGGGCGCCCGCGGCCAGTGACCGCGCGGGCAGGCGCCCGCGTGACTGGGGCGCGCGCCGCGCGGGGCCATACCCGTGCGGCTGCGGTCTGTGCCGCACGGGCGGGCGGCTGCGCGACGGCGGCAGTGCGTGCTGCGTAGGCGGGCGCCTGTGCGACGGCGGCAGCGTGTGCCGTGTGGGGCCCATGCCCGCGCGGCCGCGGTTAATGTCGCGCGGGCCGGCGCCCGCACGGTTGCAGCGCGCGCCGCGCGGGGTCGGTGCCCACGCGGCAGCGGCAAGTGCCGCGCGGGGCCGGCGCCCGCGCGGCCGCGGCTCGCGCCGTGCGGGGCTAAGGCCCACACGGTTGCGGTGGGTGCCGCGCGGGGTTGGTGCCCGCGCGGCCGCGGCTTGTACCGCGCGGAGCTTGGGCCCGCGCGGTTATGGCAAGTGCCGCACGGGGCTGGTGCCCGCGCGGCCGTACGGCCCGCAACGCCGCGGGTGCGGCCGCGTCGCTCGACGCGCGCGGGCGCCACCACCGGGTCAAGTTGTCATTAGTGTTTTTGAGTTTTTGGGCTCGGTTTATCAACTATTATATTTCTGATCTGACCGCGGCTCTTTTGGGGACTACTTCTAGGTCCGGGCGTCAACAGAGAGCAAGGTTCGGTCTTCGGAGTCCAGTTTTCGCATAATCGAGGTGTGTAATGTTGGTTATTACCGGTGTGGTGTCGTTCCCGAATATTCGTTTTGATAAAGTAGATATGTTTGGTAATTTGACTAACCCCATGGCATGTGAATCCCTTTTATTGTATTAATCAAAGCGGCTGCGGTCGCAAGATCGTCATATTATTCTGATCAATGCGGCTGAGGTCGCAACATGTTTACACTCATATTGCTTACACGCACACCGGCGGTTTGGCCGCCGCACAGGGAGTATTTTTCCGGAAAGGTGGTAAGTTGTTTTACCCGTGTACCCCACAAGGGGAGGTTAGTGGGGACCCCTCAAGGGGAGACGACTGCTACATGGGCAGTGGAGGGGTTGGAGGCACCAAGAAGATGAGTACGGTATTGGGGTTGGGGCCCAAAATATTTTGGAAGCTGGGGTAGGTGCCTAGTGTAACTTTCGACAGGGATTTAGCGATACATGAGGGGAGGGGAAAAGTAAATGCTCCAGTGATTCGGTGTGTCCTTTCTATTATTGCGTTTACTTACATGTTTTCTACTTTATCAGTCACTGAAAACCCACACTGTGACAGGTCCGAGTAGGGGTGGAATTCGGGACGACGGTGTGGCATCAGTTAGAGGACCCTAGCTTTGAGGGCTAGTAAACGATACGTTCTTTTCTTTTCTTTGGTTATTTCCTTATACTGTGGTTAGTTAAACTGTGATTCATTTGTGTGGTTTCTGATGGATGTTGGAATGAGGATTTTCTTGTCTATAATTGGTGAATGTCAGGATGTGTAATTGCGGCTTGTTTTTCAAATGCAAACCTGGTTTCAAAAGTGTTTTCAATGGAGGTGCGTGTGGGCACCGATTTTAAAACTCGTGGATTTATCCTTTCAATTAAGTTAATGGCCGCTCAAAGAGTTTGCGAAAATATTTTGGAAAAAACTGGGTGTCGAGTGGGCACCGATTTTCAAACCCATGGGTTTATGCTATAGTCTGTATATGATAAGCGGTGACGGCATGATTTATTGTATTCTCTCCTCTTTGTCTGTCATGGTTGGAATGGTTAAAATATTTGTCTTGTTGGTAACGCCGTGCATATACAAAGGAGACTCCGCCCGTTTGGGGAGTGAATTTGTATATGCGACGGGTCTGGTACGCTCCGGAGGCAAGGATCATTTAAATATATTTAAGAAAAAGAAAATAGGGCACGTTTTCCGCTCTTTTAAAACCTCCGGGGAGTGACATCTAGAAAAGCAGTAAATGTAGGTATTGAAAGATATGAAAAAGTAGGGGGGTGGTCCTGGCTTACGAGGTTGTAGGACCCCTTTCTCATCACTGGTTCGGGTATTTATACATTCCCCGAACCATGCTTACAGGCGCCGATTTGAATTATCGGCGCGATTTGGGGAAAGCACTCTTGAAATCCTCAACTATTTTTTTTAGAGTCGAAACCTTCTCAAAAATGATAATAACCGCTCTTCCGTCCAGGTTCATCCCCTTGTTAACGCGCCAAAGCGTGATTTTCGGTGCTTCCCAATGCTGGACGCTACTTGCCGTTTCAAAATCTGTTATGAGATTTATGCCCCGAATCTTGTTCCTTTCCTTTCAAGTGACCTTCTTCTCTTGGTCTGATCAGCCGAAGGTTGACTCTTACTCCACCTTCCTCATCGTTTGATTGATGCGGTTTGACGTCCTTCTTTTCGCCGAAGTAGATTGTCACGCCCCGGGTCGAAACTGCGACCCGGGCACGCCAACAGATCCGCCGCCCATACGGGAAGCCCCGTATTGACGTAGCGACTAACCTGCAAAAGAGATCTACACTAAACAGATATCAGAGCTGATAAAGTAAAAGCTGGATAAAATAAATACAACTCTAACAAAATATACAACCAGAGTCCTCACCAAAATACAGATATCTCTCAAAATAAGAAGAGTACAACTCAATCCTCACTACAAGGTCACTCGACAAGAACAGCTCAAAAAGTAGGGAGGTACATCAACTCTCAAGCGACAACTGGTAGGGATCTATCTCGCGACTCCCTTACCTCGATCAGTCGGGTCAGCAACAGGTGCGGCAGGAACTGGAGCAGAAGAAGAAGTCCCTGGGGAAAAACACCACGACGGGTGTGAGAACTACGTCCCAAGTAGTTCCCAGTGGGTGCCGCCAACAAGCCCGACGGTCTGCCCACTAAGTCCACTAGAGGCAAAAAAGTAACAATGCAGTGCGGAAAGGGAAAAGCTGGTAAAGTAATCTCTACAGCTACTATGCCTCTATCTAGATGCTCAAAAGTGGGACAGAAAGAACATGAAGCTACAACAAGCTCTCTACTCAAATCACCCAATCTCAACTGACTGCCGCATAGGGTCCAGTCAACCTGCGCCTACCTACTGCCGTCACGTCCCGGGGGACCGGACTTACGTAGGGCGTCCGTGACTGCCACTAACTGGCCCAGCCAGAGGGACTGTGTCCGTGACTGCCACTAACTGGCCCAGCCAGAGGGAACACTGCGTCGACAAGTCGCGATAGAAGAACAGGCCCAACTCCGGAGTGGCTCTCGAGGGGAGCGACCCCACCGAGGAAAGTATCCGCGCATCTCTGTCGAGCTCAAATGTGGCTCATGCAGGCTATAATCCAAATCCTCGATCAACAAGATCGACTGAAACCAAAGGAACACTGTCTCACACACAGGCTGGAAAACTGCACAGCCGAGACTCACTGTCACTCAAAATAGCTCTCAAGATCTCAAATCTACAACCCAAGTCACTTTCCCAAGGAAACCTGGTCTACAGACTGCTAACGACTCCACTCGGTCCCCAGACACGAGTGTGAAAGCATCCCACAATAATCCGACCTCTCGGCCCACTACTTGGGCGAGGAGAACTCTAAGTCCAGAGTGATATACAGAAAAGTGATGTGGGAATGTCTAGAGCAATAAAACCTAGCCCAAGTTGAGGTTTTCTACAGTCTGGCTGAACATGCATCATATGGCAGTGGTGCTAGGTCAAGTTCCAAGATAAATAATAAACAACAGCTTGAAGGGAGCAAGATAATAATAATCAACAGCTTAGGGGAGAAAATAATCACAGGATCATCTAACTACAACAGGAACATCAATTCACACATTCTAGCATGCTGGACATCAAACATTAAAATATGCAAGTCCCTAAAGTTAGAATTAGTCCACAGTCCGCTGATCTTGAAAAGAGGTCACCCACCTGAAGCGCTGAACTGCCCGAAGCTCTACAGCTGAAAAATACCAGAAAAACTGTAACTCCAAATCTAACAGGTCCAGCACAGTCCAACAATCCCCTGGGTACAACACAAGGTTACAAAACACTTAACTCCCAAAATCTGCCAAGGAATACCATGCTGAAAATTCAGCCGCAGAGATGCCAATAATTCACCTGCAGAAAGTGCTCAATAAATTCCAGATAAAATACCTCGGTGTTCTACGCGTCGATAGCTTCGAAACAAGTACCTGCACGTCCAAAACGGAGTCCTCTACGCTGAGATAAAAATCCGGCAAGGGAAGAATCCCAAATCAAACTGTACCAAATTTCTGTAACAACAAACCGCAGAAAAAGGAGATTCTCACCTTCGTGCAAAATCCAGAAAAATCTGAGAAAAATCCAGGAGATTCCTTGCGAAGACTAGATGAATTTTGCCTTTTGAATCGTCTTGATCCGATGCCTGTGCGCAAAGCTACAGCAAGAACCCCGCAGTGCTGTCCAAATATCCGCGAAGAAAAAGGGGTCAAAAGGGAGCTCGGAAAACTCTAAGATCATCATGGAAATCGAGGAAGCTAAAACACAGTAGTTGAAGTCCTACCTGTCTAGAGTCCGATGGCGCAAAAATCGTCGAAAAAAAGGAGCTGGGGGTAAGTCGGGAGAGCCCAAACACTGCAGAGGGACGAAGGCGGGTCGAAGATGAACAAGCGTCGCCGCCGCGCCGAAAAATAGTTAGCCTCGGGATGCGTGCCTTCGAAAATCCTCAACTTCCTCCAAGGGTAGTGCTCGGTGTGGGGAAGAACTCCCTCTGAAGGCTCACAGGGAAAAGCAGAGTAAAAAGGCTAAAAAGAAGCCCAGGAAGCCTATTTATAGGGCAAGGCCCAAAGCTGAAGTGGGCCGGGTTTCCGGGCGCAAGATCCGGGCGCCTTGCGCCCGGAAAATCCGGTCGGGCAAAACCCCGTACGACGCGCCGAAATCCCAGGGGACGGCCACGTCACCCCCACAACAGGGAACAGCGGGACGACGTCCCGCAGTGCGCCACGTGCCCGTCCCCGCGGGTCACGCGGGGTGGGTACGGACCACCAACCGCGCGCTGACGACCGTGGCGCACTCGAGTACGGCCACCGCTCGCGTTTACGACGCGTGGCGCACTCGAGTGCTGCCGACAGCCGCTTCAGCGCCCCCCTGTGCGCCCTCAGTCCCGAGGCGGGTCCCCACGCATTCCCGTGCGCCGCGGCGAAAACTGAGCCCGCCACTCAGCTGCCGGCCACGTGTCCCTGCGCCGGGTCTATTGCACCCCGCGCGGGGAAACTCCGTGGACCGAGCCCCGACGCACGCCGCCAATCGGAGACGAAACGTGGCTCCCGCCCAGAATTCCTGCACCGGCGCTCAAACCGTGCACACGCCGGTCAATTCAGTGAACCGCGCATCACAGGCCAGTCCACTCCCCGCCTGCACGTGTCCTGCGCCGGGCTCATGCACCCAGCCGCGCCGCTCCGTGGACCGAACGTCGCGAACCTGCCAATTACAGGCCGCCACGTGGCAGGCCGGCGGTCCACCGATCACCCCCGTGCACCCAAAAGTTCCGAAAACTTCCGGAAGCCCGTTTTTGGTCATCCGGACTCCCAATTTAACAAGCAAATAGCCATTTTCAAGCGTTTTTTCGTGCTGAATCCAATTCCAACCTCTGTTTGGCCTAAATCCTTATAAAAAATTTTGGCAAATGCAGCCGAAAGCCAAACAGTAAAAGATAACACACTGGGGTCCATCTGTGGCATCCCCTTGATGCAGCCTGGACCAGATACACCAACACTAGGTGTTGTAAACAGTGGATTCACCAGGAAAGCTGCACGGGGTTTAGGGTCTCTATATCCTCCCCCCACTAAAAGGAAGTTTCGTCCCCGAACAAAGGAAAAGAACAACAGACGTACCTCAACCGGAAGTCTCGAACAGGAAAGGGTATGATCTCGTGTTACGGAATTTGAGTTGGCGTAGTTTTCGTGAAAGTTTCAAGTCCTGAAGATTGAAGGTGAAGAAAGTTGCATCATTTAACTCAATCTCAAGAAAGAAGAATTCAAAAGGATCAGGTATGTTTAACTAAAGAATTTGTGTGATCCGAATACTTCTTGTAGTGTAGAAACACCTTGGAAGAATCTTTCATTGCATAAAAATCAAAAACTGGACTTGGGACCTGTTCAGGATCCGGATCAGGCTGTTCGATCCGGATCCCGAAGGTGGTTCGTTCATACATCGTCGCAATCCGGATCGTAGTCTCTTGATCCGGATCCCGAACGTTGAGGTTACCATCTACCTTGAACGATCCGGATCTTGCTTCGCAATCCGGATCCCGAACGTTGATGTTTGGTGAACTGTATGAACGATCCGGATCGTAGTCACATGAATCCGGATCCCGAACCTTCGTTTTTCTGGAATTGGCTGTTTCGTATGACGATCCGGATCTCAGTTTATCACGATCCGGATCGCCGTCCGTAAATTCCAGAAATGGCAGGTTTTTTGATTCTTATCTCCTTCCTAGGGTTTTCTAACCTATAAATAGACCCTATGTCCTTTCTTTCTAGGGTCAATCCACATAGCCGTCATTTCATATATCATCATATACGGCTATAGATCCACATTTAGAGAAGAAAGGAAATCAGTTAGAGAATACTCTATGTTTCTTCATCTATATTGATTAGTTTGATTCTAGGTTTTCATCATACTCACATCTTGAGTTGAATCAGACTAATGAATACTTAGATGGTAATTTCCATCTATCTTTGATCTAAGTATTCGGCGGATCATCACCACCCAAAAACAACGATTACCCCAAAATCGGCGCGTGGATTCGCGTGTCCCGTGGGGATTCAAGGTTCAATCGCTCTCGTGGATTCGGAGCGAGGCACTTTCGTGGATTCGAAGGGTGCTATTGGGTGAAGACCGTGGATTCGGTCGGACGTCGTGGATTCGACGTTGGACGCCGTGGATTCGGCGTTGGGCGCAGATCGTGGATTCGTAGAAGCGTCGGGAGCGAGCGGAGAAGATTCCTCTAGGAGCGTATGGAAAAGGTTGAGTCGTAAGTGTGTACGGTAAATCACCTTGTACGTGTTTTAATTCTAGTGGATTTCTGCCGTGTTATCGGTCCCGTGGTTTTTTACTCCGGTGATGGAGTTTTCCACGTAAAAATCTTGCGTGTTATTTTTATTTCCGCATTGGGTTTTTTATCGCAACGATTTTTGAGTGTTTATACGTTTACACCTATTCACCCCCTCTAGGTGTTTCTTCCCCTATTTAGATCCGTATTATATACGACCCAACAAGTGGTATCAGAGCGGGAATAGGGTTGTGAACAATGGTTGAAGGTGGAAACATCAATCGACCCCCTTTCTTTGATGGAACAAATTATGCGTACTGGAAAGTACGGATGAAAGCCTTTTTATCTTCCATCGACGAAAGGGTGTGGCATTCAATTGAATCAGGATGGACTAATCCAACTGAACTTATCTCTGATGTTCACACCTTAAAACCTAGGTCGAAATGGACCAAGGAAGAGTTTGAGTTATCTTCTTACAATGGCAAGGGAATTAATGCTATTTTTAATGCCTTATCTCAAACTGAATTCTCTCGCGTCTCGGCATGTGAGACTGCGAAAGAAATCTGGGATGTTCTCCAGGTTACACATGAGGGAACTAACCTCGTGAAGATTCAGAAACTGCAGATGCTTACGAGCAAGTTTGACTCTATCTTGATGGCAGAAAATGAATCTTTCACGGACTACTATACACGATTGCAAGACATCGTAAACTCATGTGCTAATCTGGGAGAGAAGATTCCAGAATTTAAGATTGTAAGAAAAATCTTAAGAACTCTTCCTGAACGATTTCGCCCAAAGGTTACTGCCATTGAAACTATTAAACACCGGACGAAATACGTGTAGAAGAATTAGTTGGTTCATTACAAACTTATGAAATGACTTTTATACTAACAATTCTTCTGGAAAAGCATCCACTTCTAAGTCTTCAGGTTATGCGTTGAAAACAACTAAGGAAGAAGACGCGGATACATCCTCCTCGGACGATGACGAGAACCTTTCTATGGAGGAATTTGAGAAGCAGCTCGCTCTCTTGACAAGGAATTTTCGCCGCAACTTTCGAAGGGGTAATTCAAGCAAATCTCCATCCTTCGAAAGTGGAACAAAGGCAAGGGTACTCCAAGTCACAAGTCAAGAAAGCAGGAGAACTTCTCAAAGGATAAGAAAAGTTCAGAAGGACAACTGCAATGCTTCAAATGTCGAGGCTACGGCCACATTGCAACGGAGTGTCCTAACAAGTATCCGGCAAAGAAGAAGGCGATGCAAGTCGTCACTTGGGATGACAACTCAACGTCAAATGAGTCGTCTTCGTGATGAAGAAAGAGAGCTCCACGGCATTCCACGCGTCCACATCTTCACCATTCATGTGCTTTATGGCAAGTACATCTGAATCGTTGTCCAACTCCACTGTTGAAAAGAATGCAACGGACAAGAATCGGATGATTCGGAAGGTGAAGAGTTTGCTCTAGCCTACCACAGACTTTTGAGGGACTCAAAGAAAGTGGCTAAGCAAAACAAGAGTTTGAGAGGGAGATTGCATGATCTCGAAGAAGAAGCAAAAAGGCAACTTCTCTCTCAAACGCTCTTGAAGTGGAAAGGGAAAACTGATAAAAGAAAATGTTCCCTTCAAGAGTCCAATGAGCAACTTGAGAAGGAACATACAAATCTGGTGGATAACGCGAATCACTTCTCAAAGCTCTACAACGAGGCTCGACAGGATAACCTGGAAATGACAAAGACCATTTTCCAACTCAAGAATGACTTACAGCGATTCTCTTCAGGAAGGAGTAAGTTGGATAGACTTCTTGGTCTTGGTCAATCAAATAGGTTCGGCCTCGGATACACTCAAACTGGAAACAGTCCAAGTTCGAGTGAGACAGTTTTTGTGCCTCAGTCGGTATCTCCTCCTCCGACACCGGAATTCAAGACAAACAACGACAACAAACCTACTTCATCCTCTTTGGGATCGTCAAGATCTAAGGTATGTTTTCGTTGTGGTGTTTCAGGGCACATAAGAAGATATTGCAAGACGGGAGTCGAACGCTCATCTCAAGCACCTCTTGCATCAACTACCAAAAAGGCTCCTTTCCGGAAATCAAAGCAAAACTTTTCAAATGAAAGAGACTTGGTAGTTCACCGCGCAAGACGACTTCATCAAGGAGCAACAATCGTTTTAACAAGACGCTTTCACCTAGGCACAAAACTTCACGACCATTACAGACGCATTCCAAAAGGTTTGGGTGCGCAAAGGTGAAATTTTCCCTTGTCTTGTTTCCAATATTTCCTTGCATGCATATGATAGCTCGTCTTGGTATCTGGATAGCGGTGTTCCCGTCACATGACCGGTGACAAAAATAGTTTTCAAAATCTTGAGAAAATCTCCGGAGGACACGTGTTTTCGGAGACGGTCGATCTTCCAAAATTTGGAAAAGGGACGGTAGCTATTCCAGATGGCCCGATTTGAAAAACGTCTTATTTGTTGATGGCCTTAAGACTAACCTCATAAGCATAAGTCAACTTTGCGACAATGGTTTTTCAGTTAACTTTTTCATCTGTTGAATGTTGTAACTGATAAGGACCATGTCTTCTTTTAAAAGGGTTAGATCTGAAAACAATTGTTATGTTGTTCCTAATAAATTTTCTGAAAATTGTAACTTAGCCGCTTTGAATAATGAAACTCTTTGGCATGAAAGGCTAGGTCACTTAAATTTTAAGGAACTTACTAGAATTTCAAACAAGGACGTGGTCAAGGGGATTCCAAAGCTTTATTTAAACAAAACTTGTGTGTGGTGGTTGCCAAAAGGGAAAACAGTCTAGGACTGCACACAAGAACTTGAACCACGTTGGTACAAAACGGCCCTTGGAACTTTTGCACATGGACTTAATGGGGCCGACCCGTCAACCATCTTTGGGAGGTAAATGGTACATTTTTTATTGGTTGATGATTTCTCTCGGTTTTCTTGGGTAGCATTTTTGAGAGAGAAAGCTGATACGTTTGACTCTTTTCATGAGATTTGCCATCGTATTATGATTGAAAAGAATGAAAAGATCATTCGTGTTAGAAGTGATAGGGGTGGAGAATTCATAAATTCAAAATTCATTGACTTTTGTACTTCAAATGGCATTAAACATGAATTCTCGGCACCCTATACACCTCAGCAGAATGGTGTTGTTGAGCGCAAAACAGGGTTGTTCAAGAGATGGCGCGTGTGATGCTTCATAGCCGGAAATACCGCTACATTTTTGGGCTGAAGCTGTGAACACCGCTGTCTATGTCATTAACAGAGTGTATTTGCGCCCAGGAACCTTGAATACACCATATGAGCTGTGGTTTAGTAGAAAACCGGATATCAAGTACTTTCGTATCTTCGGGAGTCGATGTTACATCTTACGTGACCGTGAAAATCTTGGAAAGTTCGACTCTCGAAGTGATGAAGGGATCTTTTTGGGTTATTCTACGAATAGCAGAGCATATCGAGTATTTAACATTGAATCTAAGACGATCGTAGAATCTATAAATGTTAAAGTAGATGAAGCTTCTCATTTTGAATCTAAAAATCTACCCTCGATATCTCTCTAGATGATGATTCTCCTGCTAGTGCATCTTCTCATAATAATACTTCCAATATTAATGATGCATCTAATGGTTCTTCTAGTTTATCTGATGTGCAGGAATCATCTCGTGTACCTCCGAGTACTCCGTTTCAACAAACGCTACGAATCTCCAAGGATCATCCGAATCGAACATCATTGGAGATCCACAAGAAGGAGTTAGAACTCGAGGCAGTTGGTTTGCGGATTTGCTTGCTACGTATCTTTAATCGAACCAAAGACAATAGATGAAGCTCTTCAGGATGACTACTGGATTAAAGCAATGCAGGAAGAGCTCCATCAATTTGAGCGAAACAAAGTCTGGGAATTAACGAAGCCTCCAAAGCAACATAATGTGATAGGTACCAAATGGATCTTCAAGAACAAGAAAGATGAAGATGGTACTATCATCAGGAACAAGGCACGACTAGTTGCTCAAGGCTACTCTCAAGTAGAAGGTATAGACTTTGACGAAACTTTCGCCCCTGTAGCTAGACTCGAGTCCATTCGTATATTGTTTGCTATTGCTTGTCATTTTAAAATCAAATTATTTCAAATGGACGTCAAGAGCGCATTTCTAAATGGGTTTTAAATGAGGAAGTTTATGTAGCTCAACCGAAAGGTTTTGTAGATCATAAACAACCTAACCATGTTTTTCGTTTGAAAAGGCTCTTTACGGTCTGAAACAAGCACCGCGAGCATGGTACGAAAGGTTAACAAAGCACCTTTTGGAGAAGGGCTATACTCGAGGGGGAGCTGACAGGACTCTCTTTGTGAAGCATTATCAAAATAATTTCATTGTAGCACAAATCTATGTCGATGACATTGTATTGGTGCAACAAAAGATAATGATGCTTCTAAATTCGCGGAGACCATGGAAAGCGAATTTGAGATGTCCATGATGGGCGAATTGTCTTATTTTCTTGGATTGCAAATTAAACAAAATGATGAAGGTATTCACTTGAGTCAATCCAAGTATGCAATGGAGTTGGTCAAAAAGTTTGATCTAGAAAATTGTAAAGATTTTCCACTCCAATGGGAACTAGCCACAAGGGACTTGGAAGTGAATCACATAGTGAGAATGTAGACGAGAAACTGTATAGAAGTATGATTGGAAGTCTACTTTACCTCACGGCTAGTCGCCGGATATATCCTTTAGTGTTGGGATTTGCGCGAGATATCAATCAGCACCAAAGGAGGTTCACCTGAAAGCGGTGAAAAGGATCATCCGGTACATCAAAGGATCAATTAATTTCGGAATTTGGTATCCTATGGGAACAAGTCTGGACATTGTTGGATACTCAGATGCCGATTGGGCAGGATCAGTGGATGATCGGAAAAGCACGAGTGGTGCATGCTTCTATCTTGGCCATTGCCTTGTTGCATGGCACAGTAAAAAGCAGAATTGCATAGCACTCTCGACTGCCGAAGCGGAATACATTTCAGCTGGAAGTTGCTCAACTCAACTCATTTGGATGAAAAGCGTATTGAGCGACTTCCGCATTTCAGCATCTTCGGTAACAATTCTTTGTGACAACACAAGTGCAATTAACATTTCTAAAAACCCTGTGTTGCACTCTAGAAAAACATATTGAACTTAGATATCATTTTCTTAGAGAGCTAGTTGAATCAAATACTCTTCAACTTCATATATTTCAACTGAAGATCAATTAGCTGACTTTTTAACAAAACCTTTGGATCAAAAACGTTTTATTCATTTACGAAAAGCAATTGGGATGCTTTCCTTGAAATAAACTTCTTTTTTTGAAATCCTTGCTTAGGATAGGTTTTGTATTTGTTTTGTTTTGTTCATTATCTATGTTTGTACATAGGACATTAATTGAGCATAGATCATAATTGACTTTAATTGCATCTTTTCGCACATTTAGAAATTTATTATGCTTTTGCCATCATAATATTTCATTGTTGCAATGATCATTTATGTTAATTAAATCATCTTCTAAAGTGATCAAAGTCAATTTCTCTCTCAATGATCTCTTGGTATAGTCATTATCTTATTTGACTGTTTAGTCGAGTATGAAATCGAGATCAATTTTTGGTTGAATACTTTATATCTTAAATAATTGATAGCCAATTGAGGGGGAGTCAAAGATAAGTAAAATGCTCAAAAGATGTGGAAAGAGTTACATCCCAATGAGGAGTGTGAAAACTACCACCACATGGAGGAAAGAGCTACCACCTCGGTCGTCCGTATTGTGTGCAGCTACCACATGTATACCAAGCATGGTTGTTCAAATTTTTGATTAAGTAAAATGCATGTTGAAATACTTGACTCTGTCAAATTTCAAGGTTGGTATAAGGTGGGATTTTAAAGAAAGATGCTCAAAGAGCCACTCTCTTCAACAGATTGTCTAGAATATTATCTACATATTTGGGATTTCAAACATCTATTGATCTTTGTATTTCATTTTCTTTACTGAATTGATGATTTGATAAAGGCATTACTCATAAGATCAAGTTAGATGTAATTGAAGGTGTTCAACTTTAAGGGATTTAATTTTTGTAAATTTTCGTTTCATTTTGGATATTATTGATAGATTTGGCATAATCTAATTCTTGTTGTATGAAACGATGATTTTTGTTTAAAGTTGATACACATTTGTGCTTACAATCTTTTTCTGGTTTTTTCTTGAATTTCTCTGAAATTTTTCTAAAGAAAAGTTGGGGCCGATCCGGATCGGGCAGGTGATCCGGATCCCGAACGCAGGTTTTCTCCTGCGGGCTGACGATCCGGATTGGACCTGCCGATCCGGATCCCGAACGCAGTTTTTCACTGCGGGTAGCCGATCCGGATCGCAAGTTCGGAGGATCCGGATCGCGTAGGTTTTTATAAAGAACAAAAGGGTTTTGATTTCTTTACTCCAATCTTTTGTTCAAAGTTTCCAGAGCCTTCTCTCTAGATTTCATCCTCCTTGGAAGCTTTCAAACTCAAGTTCTTCATTCCAAGTAAGTTTTATTGATCAAAATCTCGGTTTTTCACCGTTTTTCTCTTTTCCTCCTCAAACGTACGAAATTCTTGGATCTTTTGTTTGTGGATGGTTTTTGATCAAATTTCTTTTGAAATAAGAACTCTGGGTAGATTAGTTTTGATTATATGCTAGGTTTTCTCCTGATTAACGGATTTTTAGGCTTCGATTTCTAAAATTTCGGTTTGGGCATATAATAAGGATTTTCGAAAATCATGCAATTGATCTATTTTTAAAAGTCCTTTTGCAAAACTAATTTGATTCTTAGTCTCTCTACATGATTATGATTGTTTGGGTACAATTTTTTCAATTTTTGAAAATTAACAATTTTT
>CM055071.1:23347810-23382723 GCA_029204045.2 Tillandsia leiboldiana
TTATGCCCCGAATCTGTGTTCCTTTCCTTTCAAGTGACCTTCTCTCTTGGTCTGATCAGCCGAAGGTTGACTCTTACCCACCTTCCATCAGCGTTTGTTGCATTTCGGTTTTGACCGTCCTTCTTTTCGCCGAAAGTAGATTGTCACCCCCTGGGTCGAAACTGCGACCCGGGCGCGCCAACAATCCGCCGCCAACGGGAAGCCCCGTATTGACGTAGCGCTACCTGACAAAGAGATCCTACACTAAACAGATATCAGAGCTGATAAGTAAAAGCTGGATAAATAAATACAACTCTAACACAAATATACAACCAGAGTCCTCACCAAAACAGATATCTCTCAAAATAAGAAGAGTACAACTCAATCCTCCACTACAAGGTCACTCGACACAGGAACAGCTCAAAAGTAGGGAGGTACATCAATCTCTCAAGCGAAACTGGTAGGGATCGATCTCGCGACTCCCTTACCTCGATCCTCGGGTCAGCAACAGTGCGGTCAGAACTGGAGCAGAAGAAGAGTCCTGGGGAAAACACACACGACGGTGGTGAGAACGACGTCCCATAGTTCCCAGTGGGTGCCGCCAACAGCCCACGGTCTGCCCACAATTCCACTATAGTCAAAAAGTAACAATGCAGTGCGGAAGGGAAAGATCTGGTAAAGTCTCTCTACAGCTACTATGCTCTGGGTAGCTGATGCCAAAAGTGGACAGAAAGAACATGAATCTCCAACAAGCTCTCTACTCAAACCCCAATCTCAACTGACTGCCGCATAGGGTCCAGTCAACCTCGCCTACTACTGCGCGTCACGTCCCGGGGACCGGACTTACGTAGGGCGTTCGTGACTGCCACTAACTGGCCCAGCCAGAGGGACGTGTCCGTGACTGCCACTAACTGGCCCAGCCAGAGGGAACACTGCGCGACAGTCGCGATAGAAGAACAGGCCAACTCCGGAGTGGCTCTCGAGGGGACGACCCCACCGAGGGAAGTATCCGCGCATCTCTGTCGAGCTCAAATGTGGCTCATGCAGGCTATAATCCAAATCCTCGATCAACAAGATCGACTGAAACCAAAGGAACACTGTCTGCACACACAGCTGGAAAACTGCACACCGAGACTCACTGTCACTCAAAATGTCTCTCAAGATCTCAATCTACAACCAAGTAAAACCCAAGTCACTTCCCAAGGAACCTGGTCTACAGACTGCTAACGCTCCCGCGGTCCCAACACGAGTGTGAAGAAGCACTCCCACAATAATCCGACCTCTCGGCCCACTACTTGGGCCGAGAGAACTCTAAGTCCAGAGTGATATACAGAAAAGTGATGTGGGAATGTCCTAGAGCAATAAACCTAGCCAAGTTGAGGTGTTCTACAGTCTGGCTGAACATGCATCATATGGGCAGTGGTGCTAGGTCAAGTTCCAAGATAAATAATAAACAACAGCTTGAAGGGAGCAAGATAATAATAATCAACAGCTTAGGGGAGAAAAATAATTCACAGGATCATCTAACTACAACAGGAACATCAATTCACACATTCTAGCATGCTGGACATCAAACATTAAAATATGCAAGTCCCTAAAGTTAGAATTAGTCCACAGTCCGCTGATCTTGAAAAGAGGTCACCCACCTGAAGCGCTGAACTGCCCGAAGCTCTACAGCTGAAAAATACCAGAAAAACTGTAACTCCAAATCTAACAGGTCCAGCACAGTCCAACAATCCCCTGGGTACAACACAAGGTTACAAAACACTTAACTCCCAAAATCTGCCAAGGAATACCATGCTGAAAATTCAGCCGCAGAGATGCCAATAATTCACCTGCAGAAAGTGCTCAATAAATTCCAGATAAAATACCTCGGTGTTCTACGCGTCGATAGCTTCGAAACAAGTACCTGCACGTCCAAAACGGAGTCCTCTACGCTGAGATAAAAATCCGGCAAGGGAAGAATCCCAAATCAAACTGTACCAAATTTCTGTAACAACAAACCGCAGAAAAAGGAGATTCTCACCTTCGTGCAAAATCCAGAAAAATCTGAGAAAAATCCAGGAGATTCCTTGCGAAGACTAGATGAATTTTGCCTTTTGAATCGTCTTGATCCGATGCCTGTGCGCAAAGCTACAGCAAGAACACCGCAGTGCTGTCCAAATATCCGCGAAGAAAAAGGGGTCAAAAGGGAGCTCGGAAAACTCTAAGATCATCATGGAAATCGAGGAAGCTCAAAACACAGGAGTTGAAGTCCTACCTGTCTAGAGTCCGATGGCGCAAAAATCGTCGAAAAAGGAGCTCGGGGTAAGTCGGGAGAGCCCAAACACTGCAGAGGGACGAAGCGGGTCGAAGATGAACAAGCGTCGCGCCGCGCCGAAAAATAGTTAGCCTCGGGATGCGTGCCTTCGAAAATCCTCAAATTCCTCCAAAGGGTAGTGCTCGGTGTGGGGAAGAACTCCTCTGAAGGCTTCACAGGGAAAAGAAGAGTAAAAAGGCTAAAAAGAAGCCCAGGAAGCCTATTTATAGGCAAGGCCCAAAGCTGAAGTGGGCCGGGTTTCCGGGCGCAAGATCCGGGCGCCTTGCGCCCGGAAATCCGGTCGGACAAACCCCGTCCGACGCGCCCGAAAATCCCAGGGGACGCCACGTCACCCCACAACAGGGAACAGCGGGGCCGACGTCCCGCAGTGCGCCACGTGCCCGTCCCGCGGTCAGCGGGGTGGGTACGGACCACCAACCGCGCGCTGACGCGTGGCGCACTCGAGTACGGCCACCGCTCGCGTTACGACGCGTGGCGCACTCGAGTGCTGCCGACAGCCGCGTCAGCGCCCCCCTGTGCGCCCTCAGTCCCGAGGCGGGTCCCCACGCATCCCGTGCGCCGCGCGAACTGAGCCCGCCACTCAGCTGCCGCCACGTGTCCCTGCGCCGGGTCTATGCACCCGCGCGGGGAACTCCGTGGACCGAGCCCCGAACGCCCGCCAATCGGAGACCGAAACGTGGTCCCGCCCAGAATTCCTGCACCGGCGCTCAAACCGTGCACCCGCCGGTCAAATTCAGTGAACCGCGCATCACAGGCCAGCCACTCCCCGCCTGCCACGTGTCCTGCGCCGGGCTCATGCACCCAGCCGCGCCGCTCCGTGGACCGAACGTCGCGAACCGGCCAATTACAGGCCGCCACGTGGCAGCCGGCGGTCCACCGACACCCCCGTGCACCCAAAAGTTCCGAAAACTTCCGGAAGCCCGTTTTTGGTCATCCGGACTCCAAATTTAACAAGCAAATAGCCATTTTCAAGCGTTTTTCCGTGCTGAATCCAATTCCAACCTCTGTTTGGCCTAAATCCTTATAAAAATTTTGGCAAATGCAGCCGAAAGCCAACACAGTAAAAGATAACACACTGGGTCCATCTGTGGCATCCCCTTGATGCAGCCTGGACCAGATACACCAACACTAGGTGTTGTAAACAGTGGATTCACCAGGAAAGCTGCACGGGGTTTAGGGTCTCTATATCCTCCCCCACTAAAAGGAAGTTTCGTCCCCGAAACAAGGAAAGAACAACAGACGTACCTCAACCGGAAGTCTCGAACAGGAAAGGGTATGAATCTCGTGTTACGGAATTTGAGTTGGCGTAGTTTCGTGAAAGTTTCAAGTCCTGAAGATTGAAGGTGAAGAAAGTTGCATCATTTAACTCAATCTCAAGAAAGAAGAATTCAAAAGGATCAGGTATGTTTAACTAAAGAATTTGTGTGATCCGAATACTTCTTGTAGTGTAGAAACACTTGGAAGAATCTTTCATTGCATAAAAATCAAAAACTGGACTTGGGACATGTTCAGGATCCGGATCAGGCTGTTCGATCCGGATCCCGAAGGTGGTTCGTTCATACATCGTCGCAATCCGGATCGTAGTCTCTTGATCCGGATCCCGAACGTTGAGTTTACCATCTACCTTGAACGATCCGGATCTTGCTTCGCAATCCGGATCCCGAACGTTGATGTTTGGTGAACTGTATGAACGATCCGGATCGTAGTCACATGATCCGGATCCCGAACCTTCGTTTTTCTGGAATTGGCTGTTTCGTTATGACGATCCGGATCTCAGTTATCACGATCCGGATCGCCGTCCGTAAAATTCCAGAAATGGCAGGTTTTTGATTCTTATCTCCTTCCTAGGGTTTCTAACCTATAAATAGACCCTATGTCTTTCTTTCTAGGGTCAATCCACATAGCCGTCATTTTCATATATCATCTTATACGGCTATAGATCCACATTTAGAGAAGAAAGGAAATCATTAGAGAATACTCTATGTTTCTTCATCTATATTGATTAGTTTGATTCTAGGTTTTCATACTCACATCTTGAGTTGAATCAAACTAATGAATACTTAGATGGTATTTCCGATCTATCTTTGATCTAAGTATTCGGCGGATCATCACCACCCAAAAACAACGATTACCCCAAAATCGGCGCGTGGATTCGCGTGTCCTTGTGGATTCAAGGTTCAATCGCTCTCGTGGATTCGGAGCGAGGCACGTTCGTGGATTCGAAGGGTGCTATTGGGTGAAGACCGTGGATTCGGTCGGACGTCGTGGATTCGACGTTGGACGCCGTGGATTCGGCGTTGGGCGCAGATCGTGGATTCGAGAAGCGTCTGGAGCGAGCGGAGAAGATCCTCTAGGAGCGTATGGAAAAGGTTGAGTCGTAAGTGTGTACGGTAAATCACCTTGTACGTGTTTTAATTCTAGTGGATTTCTGCCGTGTTATCGGTCCCGTGGTTTTTTACTCCGGTGATGGAGTTTTCCACGTAAAAATCTTGCGAGTTATTTTCATTTCCGCATTGGGTTTTTTTATCGCAACGATTTTTGAGTGTTTATACGTTTACACCTATTCACCCCCCTCTAGGTGTTTCTTCCCCTATTTAGATCCGTATTATTTACGACCCAACAAGTGGTATCAGAGCGGGAATAGGGTTGTGAACAATGGTTGAAGGTGGAAACATCAATCGACCCCCTTTCTTTGATGGAACAAATTATGCGTACTGGAAAGTACGGATGAAAGCCTTTTTATCTTCCATCGACGAAAGGGTGTGGCATTCTATTGAATCAGGATGGACTAATCCAACTGAACTTATCTCTGATGTTCACACCTTAAAACCTAGGTCGAAATGGACCAAGGAAGAGTTTGAGTTATCTTCTTACAATGGTAAGGGAATTAATGCTATTTTTAATGCCTTATCTCAAACTGAATTCTCTCGCGTCTCGGCATGTGAGACTGCGAAAGAAATCTGGGATGTTCTCCAGGTTACACATGAGGGAACTAACCTCGTGAAGATTCAGAAACTGCAGATGCTTACGAGCAAGTTTGACTCTATCTTGATGGCAGAAAATGAATCTTTCACGGACTACTATACACGATTGCAAGACATCGTAAACTCATGTGCTAATCTGGGAGAGAAGATTCCAGAATTTAAGATTGTAAGAAAAATCTTAAGAACTCTTCCTGAACGATTTCGCCCAAAGGTTACTGCCATTGAAACTATTAAACACCCGGACGAAATACGTGTAGAGGAATTAGTTGGTTCATTACAAACTTATGAAATGACTTTTAATACTAACAATTCTTCTGGAAAAGCATCCACTTCTAAGTCTTCAGGTTATGCGTTGTAAACAACTAAGGAAGAAGACGCGGATACATCCTCCTCGGACGATGACGAGAACCTTTCTATGGAGGAATTTGAGAAGCAGCTCGCTCTCTTGACAAGGAATTTTCGCCGCAACTTTCGAAGGGGTAATTCAAGCAAATCTCCATCCTTCGGAAAGTGGAACAAAGGCAAGGGTACTCCAAGTCACAAGTCAAGAAAGCAGGAGAACTTCTCAAAGGATAAGAAAAGTTCAGAAGGACAACTGCAATGCTTCAAATGTCGAGGCTACGGCCACATTGCAACGGAGTGTCCTAACAAGTATCCGGCAAAGAAGAAGGCGATGCAAGTCGTCACTTGGGATGACAACTCAACGTCAAATGAGTCGTCTTCAAGTGATGAAGAAAAGAGCTCCACGGCATTCCACGCGTCCACATCTTCACCATTCATGTGCTTTATGGCAAGTACGTCTGAATCATTGTCCAACTCCACTGTTGAAAAGAATGCAATGGACAATGAATCGGATGATTCGGAAGGTGAAGAGTTTGCTCTAGCCTACCACAGACTTTTGAGGGATTCAAAGAAAGTGGCTAAGCAAAACAAGAGTTTGAGAAGGAGATTGCATGATCTCGAAGAAGAAGTAAAAAGGGCAACTTCTTTCTCAAACGCTCTTGAAGTGGAAAGGGAAAATCTGGTAAAAGTTAATGTTTCCCTTCAAGAGTCCAATGAGTTTTTGAGAAGGAACATACAAAACTGGTGGATAAAGCGGATCACTTCTCAAAGCTCTACAACGAGGCTAGACAGGATAAGCTGGAAATGACTGAGACCATCTTCCAACTCAAGGATGACTTGCAGCGATTCTCTTCAGGAAGGAGTAAGTTGGATAGACTTCTTGGTCTTGGTCAAACAAATCGGTTCGGCCTCGGGTACACTCAAACTGGAAACAGTCCAAGTTTGAGTGGGACAGTTTTTGTGCCTCAGTCGGTATCTTCTCCTCCGACACCGGAATTCAAGACAAACAACGTCAACAAACCTACCTCATCCTCCTTGGGATCGTCTAGCTCTAAGGTATGTTTTCGTTGTGGTATTTCAGGGCACATAAGAAGATATTGCAAGACGGGAGTCGAACGCTCATCTCAAGCACCTCTTGCATCAACTACCAAAAAGGCTCCTTTCCGGAAATCAAAGCAAAACCTTTCAAATGAAAAGAGACTTGGTAGTTCACCGCGCAAGACGACTTCATCAAGGAGCAACAATCGTTTTAACAAGACGCTTTCACCTAGGCACAAAACTTCACGACCATTACAGACGCATTCCAAAAAGGTTTGGGTGCGCAAAGGTGAAATTTTCCCTTGTCTTGTTTCCAATATTTCCTTGCATGCATATGATAGCTCGTCTTGGTATCTGGATAGCGGGTGTTCCCGTCACATGACCGGTGACAAAAATAGTTTTCAAAATCTTGAGAAAATCTCCGGAGGACGCGTTGTTTTCGGAGACGGTCGTTCTTCCAAAATTATTGGAAAGGGAACAGTAGCTATTCCAGATGGCCCGGTTCTAAATAATGTGTTATTTGTTGATGGCCTTAAGACTAACCTCATAAGCATAAGTCAACTTTGCGACAATGGTTTTTCAGTTAACTTTTCTTCTGTTGAATGTGTTGTAACTGATAAGGACCAAGTCTTCTTTTTAAAAGGGGTTAGATCTGAAAACAATTGTTATGTTGTTCCTAATAAATTTTCTGAAACATGTAACCTAGTTTCTTTGGGTAATGAATCAATTTGGCATGAAAGGCTAGGTCACATAAATTTTAAGGAACTTGCTAAGATTTCAAATAAGGACGTGGTCAAGGGGATTCCAAAACTTTTATTTAAACAAAACATTGTGTGTGGTGGCTGTCAAAAGGGAAAACAGTCCAGGACTGCACACAAGAGCTTGAACCACATCGGTACAAAACGGCCTTTGGAACTTTTGCACATGGATTTAATGGGGCCAACTCGTCAACCATCTTTGGGAGGTAAATGGTATATTTTCTTATTGGTTGATGATTTCTCTCGGTTTTCTTGGGTAGCATTTCTGAGAGAGAAAGCTGATACGTTTGACTCTTTTCATGAGATTTGCCATCGTATTATGATTGAAAAGAATGAAAAGATCATTCGTGTTAGAAGTGATAGGGGTGGAGAATTCATAAATTCAAAATTCATTGACTTTTGTACTTCAAATGGCATTAAACATGAATTCTCGGCACCCTATACACCTCAGCAGAATGGTGTTGTTGAGCGCAAAAACAGGGTTGTTCAAGAGATGGCGCGTGTGATGCTTCATAGCCAGAAATTACCGCTACATTTTTGGGCTGAAGCTGTGAACACCGCTGTCTATGTCATTAACAGAGTGTATTTGCGCCCAGGAACCTTGAATACACCATATGAGCTGTGGTTTAGTAGAAAACCGGATATCAAGTACTTTCGTATCTTCGGGAGTCGATGTTACATCTTACGTGACCGTGAAAATCTTGGAAAGTTCGACTCTCGAAGTGATGAAGGGATCTTTTTGGGTTATTCTACGAATAGCAGAGCATATCGAGTATTTAACATTGAATCTAAGACGATCGTAGAATCTATAAATGTTAAAGTAGATGAAGCTTCTCATTTTGAATCAGAAAAATCTACCCTCGATATCTCTCTAGATGATGATTCTCCTGCTAGTGCATCTTCTCATAATAATACTTCCAATATTAATGATGCATCTAATGGTTCTTCTAGTTTATCTGATGTGCAGGAATCATCTCGTGTACCTCCGAGTACTCCGTTTCAACAAACGCTACGAATCTCCAAGGATCATCCGGAATCGAACATCATTGGAGATCCACAAGAAGGAGTTAGAACTCGAAGGCAGTTGGTTTGCGGATTTGCTTGCTACGTATCTTTAATCGAACCAAAGACAATAGATGAAGATCTTCAGGATGACTACTGGATTAAAGCAATGCAGGAAGAGCTTCATCAATTTGAGCGAAACAAAGTCTGGGAATTAACGAAGCCTCCAAAGCAACATAATGTGATAGGTACCAAATGGATCTTCAAGAACAAGAAAGATGAAGATGGTACTATCATCAGGAACAAGGCACGACTAGTTGCTCAAGGCTACTCTCAAGTAGAAGGTATAGACTTTGACGAAACTTTCGCCCCTGTAGCTAGACTCGAATCCATTCGTATATTGTTTGCTATTGCTTGTCATTTTAAAATCAAATTATTTCAAATGGACGTCAAGAGCGCATTTCTAAATGGATTTTTAAATGAGGAAGTTTATGTAGCTCAACCGAAAGGTTTTGTAGATCATAAACAACCTAACCATGTTTTTCGTTTGAAAAAGGCTCTTTACGGTCTGAAACAAGCACCGCGAGCATGGTACGAAAGGTTAACAAAGCACCTTTTGGAGAAGGGCTATACTCGAGGGGGAGCTGACAGGACTCTCTTTGTGAAGCATTATCAAAATAATTTCATTGTAGCACAAATCTATGTCGATGACATTGTATTTGGTGCAACAAAAGATAATGATGCTTCTAAATTCGCGGAGACCATGGAAAGCGAATTTGAGATGTCCATGATGGGCGAACTGTTTTATTTTCTTGGATTGCAAATTAAACAAAATGATGAAGGTATTCACTTGAGTCAATCCAAGTATGCACTGGAGTTGGTCAAAAAGTTTGATCTAGAAAATTGTAAAGATTTTCCAACTCCATTGGGAACTAGCCACAAGGGACTTGGAAGTGAATCACATAGTGAGAATGTAGACGAGAAACTGTATAGAAGTATGATTGGAAGTCTACTTTACCTCACGGCTAGTCGCCTGGATATATCCTTTAGTGTTGGGATTTGCGCGAGTTATTAATCAGCACCAAAGGAGGTTCACCTGAAAGCGGTGAAACGGATCATCCGGTACATCAAAGGATCAATTAATTTCGGAATTTGGTATCCTATGGGAACAAGTCTGGACATTGTTGGATACTCAGATGCCGATTGGGCAGGATCAGTGGATGATCGGAAAAGCACGAGTGGTGCATGCTTCTATCTTGGCCATTGCCTTGTTGCATGGCACAGTAAAAAGCAGAATTGCATAGCACTCTCGACTGCCGAAGCGGAATACATTTCAGCTGGAAGTTGCTCAACTCAACTCATTTGGATGAAAAGCGTATTGAGTGACTTCCGCATTTCAGCATCTTCGGTAACAATTCTTTGTGACAACACAAGTGCAATTAACATTTCTAAAAACCCTGTGTTGCACTCTAGAACAAAACATATTGAACTTAGATATCATTTTCTTAGAGAGCTAGTTGAATCAAATACTCTTCAACTTTCATATATTTCAACTGAAGATCAATTAGCTGACTTTTTAACAAAACCTTTGGATCAAAAACGTTTTATTCATTTGCGAAAAGCAATTGGTATGCTTTCTTTGAAATAAACTTCTTTTTGAAACCTTTGCTTAAAATAGGTTTTGTATTTGTTTTGTTCTATTCAATATCTATGTTTATACATAGGATAGTAATTGAGCATAGATCTTAATTGACTTTAATTGCATCTTTTCGCACATTTAGAAATTTATTATGCTTTTGCCATCATAATATTTCTTTGTTGCAATGATCGTTTATGTTAATTAAATCATCTTCTAAAGTGATCAAAGTCAATTTCTCTCTCAATGATCTCTTGGTATAGTCATTATCTTATTTGACTGTTTAGTCGAGTATGAAATCGAGATCAATTTTTGGTTGAATACTTTATATCTTAAATAATTGATAGCCAATTGAGGGGGAGTCAAAGATAATGTAAAATGCTCAAAAGATGTGGAAAGAGTTACATCCCAATGAGGAGTGTGAAAACTACCACCACATGGAGGAAAGAGCTACCACCTCGGTCGTCCGAGTATTGTGTGCAGCTACCACATGTATACCAAGCATGGTTGTTCAAATTTTTGATTAAGTAAAATGCATGTTGAAATACTTGACTCTGTCAAATTTCAAGGTTGGTATAAGGTGGGATTTTAAAGAAAGATGCTCAAAGAGCCACTCTCTTCAACAGATTGTCTAGAAATATTATCTACCATATTTGGGATTTCAAACATCTATTGATCTTTGTATTTCATTTTTTTTACCGAATTGATTATTTGATAAAGGCATTACTCATAAGATCAAGTTAGATGTAATTGAAGGTGTTCAACTTTAAGGGATTTAATTCTTGTAAATTTTCGTTTCATTTTTGGATATTACTGATAGATTTGGCATAATCTAATTCTCGTTGTGTGAAACGATGATTTTTGTTTAAAGTTGATACACCTTTGTGCTTACAATCTTTTTCTGGTTTTTCTTGAATTTCTCTGAAATTTTTCTAAAGAAAAAGTTGGGGCCGATCCGGATCGGGCAAGGTGATCCGGATCCCGAACGCAGGTTTTCTCCTGCGGGCTGACGATCCGGATTGGACCTGCCGATCCGGATCCCGAACGCAGTTTTTTCACTGCGGGTAGCCGATCCGGATCGCAAGCTCGGGAGGATCCGGATCGCGGCTAGGTTTTTATAAAGAACAAAAGGGTTTTGATTTCTTTTACTCCAATCTTTTGTTCAAAAGTTTCCAGAGCGCTTCTCTCTAGATTTCATCATCCTTGGAAGCTTTCTAACTCAAGTTCTTCAGTTCCAAGTAAGTTTTATTGATCAAAATCTCAGTTTTTCACCGTTTTTCTCTTTTCCTCCTCAAACGTATGAAATTCTTGGATCGATTTTGTTTGTGGATGGTTTTTGATCAAATTTCTTTTGAAATAAGAACTCTGGGTTGTTTAGTTTTGATTATATGCTAGATTTTTTCCTGATTAACGGATTTTTAGGCTTCGATTTCTAAAATTTCGGTTTTAGGGCATATAATAAGGATTTTCGAAAATCATGCAATTGATCTATCTTTAAAAGTCCTTTTGCAAAACTAATTTGATTCTTAGTCTCTCTACATGATTATGATTGTTTGGGTACAATTTTTTCAATTTTTGAAAACTAAGAATTTTTTTTTTTTTTTTTTTGTGTTCTTGAGTATTGCTCACAGGAATTCTTTTCTCTAGAAACCATAAGCAATGGTGATCACTTGGATTGTTTTCCTACTTGCTGCGATGGTACATACGAGAGACACTGTGAAGCCCAAGAGGGCCAAGAAGGCTAAGAAAG
This sequence comes from Tillandsia leiboldiana, assembly GCA_029204045.2. Lineage (NCBI taxonomy): Eukaryota > Viridiplantae > Streptophyta > Magnoliopsida > Poales > Bromeliaceae > Tillandsia > Tillandsia leiboldiana. Next base: position 23,359,620 of record CM055071.1, read on the forward strand.
CGAAGAAGACTAAGGATGATTCCGACACGGAATCGGAGACGGAATCAATTGACTGGGATGACCTGCTAGTTGAAGCAATGACTGTTCCAACTGCTTCAAAGGGAAAAGCGCCTGCGGAAACATCGAAGGCTCCGCCTACTGCTGCTGAAAAAGGCAAAGCTCCAATGGAAGAAACTTCTGGGAAGACAAGAAGAAAAAGTGTTGCTCGCAAGAGAGGAAGTGCTCGAGGAATTACCATTGAGCAACCAGCTGTTAGCGAACCATCCCCACAAGACTTTGTCAGCTCAGACAGGATAAAGGATTTTGAGAACAGAGAATGCATTGGCGAAAGGCATGTCGATGTCAAAGCCTTGAAAGAGCGTTCTCGGGCATTTGGGATTTTATTTGACCAGATAGGTCTTGCCCCCATTTGCGACTTCCCGGAGACCACTGGGTATTGTCTTCACTCAGTGAGGATGTTTTATCAGAATGCCTGCTATCTAGTTGATCAGGAAAGCGGGCGTCGGGCTTTTCAGACATTAGTCAAGAATGTCAGAATAAAAGTAACGCCACAGCTAATAGGAGAGGTATTAAGGATGGACGCCCGAGCCGATGGCTCCCATTACTTGAAGAATCAATCCTTCAACACCGACTCCTGGAGAGTGGTAGTTGATGGACTCTGTGCTCCAAACACTCGGTCGACAGGAAACTCAGTTTTCTCAAAAGAACTACGACCAGAGTACCGCATCTTAAACTTCATTGCTTGTTATAATATCACCCCAAACATGAACACAAAGGTTCTTCGGTGGGAAAGGATGATATTCCTCTATCTTCTGGGAAACTCCACAGCAGCAATGGGAGCTAACTTAAGCATTCCCTACGTCATCTGGTCAAGGATGGCACGATATGTGGAGCAAGCTCATCCGTCAGAGAGACTACCTTATCCCATGATCATCATGCGCATTCTTCGAAAATTTAAAGCTGACACAAATGCGAGTTCCTATATGCACAGTCTAGGAACGATCAATGATACAACAATTGTGAAGTCTCTTTCGACGAAGCCAGATGAACCTTTCATCTCCCCTCAACGACTACAAGCACAACAGCAACGAGAACAACGACAACAACAACAAGCGACAACCTCGGCAACGGCAGCAATTCCTCCAGCGACAACCTCGGCACCACCAGCACAGCAGGCACCTCCGTCCACTTCTGACGATGATGCGTCGGTGAGCTCAATCTTTAAGGAACAACAGCGACTCTCAGACGAGCAAGAACGCATGGCTATTGATGTCGCTGAAATGAAAGAGGACATGAAAGAATTTAAGAAGGAACAAGCTTCTATAAACAAACGGATCAAGAAAATGTTTCAGAAGCTTGGTTGTATCAGCTCTGACGACTCTGCATAAAGTTTTTTTTTTCTAATCTTTCTTTTGCAGGTTTATAAGTTTTTGTTCTTATCCAGTTCTCAGGTTTTTCTTTATTCTGATCTATTTAACTCTCCTTCAATTTATTGATTTTGGCTTTGTTTTGTGACAAAAAGGGGGAGAGAGTTAGAGAGAACTTTGAACAATGTTGACTGCATGAAACATCAAGGTAAGTGAACAATGTTTGATATGAAAACTGGATGAACATCAAGGTAAGTATTACTCCAACTTCCATTCTCAACTTGAGGTTTTTCAGCTGTATGAATGCATGCCTCGACTAACTATTTGCTAACTATTTGGGCATGTAATATAACTAACAAGTTGATGTTCACTAACAAGTTTGTGACACTTGGTTTTTGATTGCATAGAAGATATGTTGGTTCTTAACTCTGATCAATTACATATCTATATATATAAGTATTGTCACAAACATGTTCATGACATTTGGTTTTTACGTGCAAAGAAGATATGTTGGTTTTTTTTTAACTATGATCAGTTTACATATCTGAATATAAATGTCATGGTAAGTATAAATGAGTTTAAACTTCATCTCTGTTTGTGGTTTTTGAATGATACAAAATTCTTGAGGTATCTAACGATTTCTTTTGTCAAGAATGATTTCTTTTTGCAGAGAGTACAGATGTCTAAGTCTAGAGTCTGTTTTAGGAGTTTAACTCATGTATTGTATTTTGGATCTCCATTGTAAATTTTTGTTGTATGGTGATAGCAACAAAAATATCTTTTTGAATTTTCTTTAGTGGATCTGTGTTTTGTCACGAAACCGCCAAAGGGGGAGATTGTTACAGAATTTGAGTTGGCGTAGTTTCGTGAAAGTTTCAAGTCCTGAAGATTGAAGGTGAAGAAAGTTGGATCATTTAACTCAATCTCAAGAAAGAAGAATTCAAAAGGATCAGGTATGTTTAACTAAAGAATTTGTGTGATCCGAATACTTCTTGTAGTGTAGAAACACTTGGAAGAATCTTTCATTGCATAAAAATCAAAAACTGGACTTGGGACATGTTCAGGATCAGGATCAGGCTGTTCGATCCGGATCCCGAAGGTGGTTCGTTCATACATCGTCGCAATCCGGATCGTAGTCTCTTGATCCGGATCCCGAACGTTGAGTTTACCATCTACCTTGAACGATCCGGATCTTGCTTCGCAATCCGGATCCCGAACGTTGATGTTTGGTGAACTGTATGAACGATCCGGATCGTAGTCACATGATCCGGATCCCGAACCTTCGTTTTTCTGGAATTGGCTGTTTCGTTATGACGATCCGGATCTCAGTTATCACGATCCGGATCGCCGTCCGTAAAATTCCAGAAATGGCAGGTTTTTGATTCTTATCTCCTTCCTAGGGTTTCTAACCTATAAATAGACCCTATGTCTTTCTTTCTAGGGTCAATCCACATAGCCGTCATTTTCATATATCATCTTATACGGCTATAGATCCACATTTAGAGAAGAAAGGAAATCATTAGAGAATACTCTATGTTTCTTCATCTATATTGATTAGTTTGATTCTAGGTTTTCATACTCACATCTTGAGTTGAATCAAACTAATGAATACTTAGATGGTATTTCCGATCTATCTTTGATCTAAGTATTCGGCGGATCATCACCACCCAAAAACAACGATTACCCCAAAATCGGCACGTGGATTCGCGTGTCCTTGTGGATTCAAGGTTCAATCGCTCTCGTGGATTCGGAGCGAGGCACGTTCGTGGATTCGAAGGGTGCTATTGGGTGAAGACCGTGGATTTGGTCGGACGTCGTGGATTCGACGTTGGACGCCGTGGATTCGGCGTTGGGCGCAGATCGTGGATTCGAGAAGAGTCTGGAGCGAGCGGAGAAGATCCTCTAGGAGCGTATGGAAAAGGTTGAGTCGTAAGTGTGTACGGTAAATCACCTTGTACGTGTTTTAATTCTAGTGGATTTCTGCCGTGTTATCGGTCCCGTGGTTTTTTACTCCGGTGATGGAGTTTTCCACGTAAAAATCTTGCGAGTTATTTTCATTTCCGCATTGGGTTTTTTTATCGCAACGATTTTTGAGTGTTTATACGTTTACACCTATTCACCCCCCTCTAGGTGTTTCTTCCCCTATTTAGATCCGTATTATTTACGACCCAACATCTCGCATCACTGTCTCCAGCTCCCAAGTAGCCTCTCGCTCCTCGTGATTGCTCCACAGGATCTTCACATACGAAATGGCCCGGTTGCGCAATTCCCTCTCCTCACGAGCAAGAATTCGCAACGGGCGCTCCTCATAACCAAGATCCTCACCAATCTCCAAGGAAGTGAAGTCGATCACGTGCGAAGGGTCGAAAACATATCTCCTCAAAGCCGAGACGTGGAAGACGTCATGAACTCCGGCCAGGCGTGGTGGAAGGGCAACCCTATAAGCCACTGGGCCAATCCTCTCAAGTACCTCGAAGGGTCCAATGAAGCGGGGACTGAGCTTCCCCCGAACTCCGAATCTCCTGACCCCTTTCGAAGGCGAGACCTTCAAAAAGACATGATCCCCAATCTGAAACTCTAGGTCTCGCCGTCGAGTATCAGCGTAGCTCCTCTGACGACTCTGGGCTATCTCAAGGTGTCGGCGAACTGATCGGACCTTCTCCTCTGCCTCCAACAATAATTCTAGTCCCAAAGTCCTCCTCTCACCCACGTCACTCCAATGCAAGGGCGACCGGCACTTGCGTCCATACAACGCCTCAAACGGAGCCATCTGAATGCTCGCTTGATAGCTGTTGTTGTACGCAAACTCAACCAGTGCTAAGTGCCGATACCACCCTCCTCCAAAATCCATCACGCACGCTCTCAACATGTCCTCGAGAGTCTGTATGGTGCGCTCCGACTGTCCATCGGTCTGTGGGTGGAAAGCAGTGCTAAACCTGAGCTGGGTCCCCAAGGCTGAATGTAGACTCCCCCAGAAACGTGATACAAACCTCGGGTCCCTGTCTGATACGATCGAGGCGGGTATACCGTGCAGCCTCACTATCTCATCCAAATATAACTGTGCCAGACGATCCAACGACCAAGTCATCTGTACAGGCAAGAAATGTGCAGACTTAGTGAGTCTATCAACGACAACCCATATAGCATCGGCCCCACTCTGTGCCCTCGGCAGTCCCGTGACGAAGTCCATGGTGATGTGGTCCCACTTCCACTCGGGAATTGGAAGACTCTGTAACTTGCCAGCAGGAACTCGGTGCTCCGCCTTCACTTGCTGACAAGTTAAACAATGAGCCACAAATCTTCCAATATCCCGCTTCATTCCAGGCCACCAAAAATGTGCCTTGAGGTCCTTATACATCTTAGTACCACCTGGATGAATGGTATAAGGTGTATAATGGGCCTCCCTCAAAATCTGATCTCTGATCTTAGTGTCCAAAGGCACACATACTCGGTCCCTGTACCGCAGTACTCCCGAGCTATCCACTGCAAAATCCCCTATCTGATCGGCCAGAATCTGCGATCTAATCCTCGTCAAGTGGGGGTCCTCACTCTGTGTCTCTCTAATCCTGTCCAACAAAGTGGGCTGCAAGACCATGGACATGAGTCTAGCAGAGACCCCAGTGGATACTACCTCTATCTGCAGGCGTCTCAACTGCTCCACAAGCGGTGGCTGCTGTGTAATCAACATGCTCAAGCTCTGCGCTGACCTCCTACTCAAAGCATCTGCTACAACATTGGCCTTGCCGGGATGATAAAGGATGCTCACATCATAGTCCTTTAATAACTCCAACCACCGGCGTTGCCTCAAATTCAGTTCCTTTTGTGTAAACAAGTACTTTAAACTCTTATGATCTGTGTAAATTTCGCAGTGCTCCCCGTAGAGGTAATGCCGCCACAACTTCAGCGCGAATACCACGGCTGCAAGCTCCAAATCATGAGTAGGGTAATTCTTCTCATAATCCTTTAACTGCCGTGAAGCATAAGCAATTACCCTACCATGCTGCATCAAAACACATCCCAAGCCGCTGTGAGAGGCGTCACTATAAATCACGAATCCATCGCCCATCACCGGTAGTGCTAGAACTGGTGCCGAGATCAATCTCCTCTTGAGCTCCTCAAAACTCTCTTGGCACCGCTCAGTCCACACAAACTTAATCCCCTTCCTGGTCAAACTGGTAAGGGGGGTAGAGAGCTTCGCAAAGCCCTCTACAAACCGACGGTAATAACCTGCTAATCCAAGAAAGCTACGGACCTCAGTAACCGTCGTCGGTCTAGGCCAATCCCGAACTGCATCAATCTTCGTCGGGTCCACTGCCACTCCTGTGGCTGAGACAATGTGGCCTAGAAATGCAACCTCCCGAAGCCAAAATTCGCACTTTTTTAACTTGGCATACAGCTCATTCTCTCGCAGAAGCTGCAGCACTATCCTCAAGTGCTCCTCATGTTCTATATCACTTCGGGAGTAAATCAGGATGTCGTCAATGAACACAACGACAAACCGGTCCAAGTACGGCTGAAATACCCGGTTCATTAAATCCATAAATGCAGCAGGGGCATTAGTTAGACCAAAAGGCATGACAGTAAACTCATAATGCCCATACCGGGATCTAAAAGCCGTCTTGGAGATGTCCTCGGCCCTCACCCTCAACTGGTGGTAACCTGACTGGAGATCAATCTTGGAGAACACAGACGCTCCCTGTAACTGATCAAACAGATCATCAATCCGTGGAAGGGAGTACTTGTTCCGGATGGTCACTTTATTCAGCTCTCTGTAGTCAACACATAATCGAAGCGACCCATCCTTCTTCTTCACAAATAAAACAGGCGCTCCCCACGGAGATACACTGGGCCTCACAAAGCCCACATCCATCAAGTCCTGCAACTGGGCCTTCAGCTCTCTTAGCTCGGCAGGTGCCATCCTATAGGGTGCCTTCGAGATAGGTGCGGTTCCTGGAACCACATCAATCACAAACTCAATCTCCCTCTCCGGCGGCATGGTCGACAACTCTGAGGGAAACACATCTGGGAACTCGCGGACAATAGGAATATCCTCGAGTCCCAGTGCCGCCGTAGGCACCTCCACAATCATCGCCAGGAAGGCGGTACAACCCCTACTCATCATCCGTCGGGCTCTCGCCGAAGAAATAGTCATGGCAAATAAGGTACTCTGGCAGCCTCTGTAAACGAACTCCTCCTGTCCAGGCTCGCGGAGGGTCACCGTCCTCTCTCTGCAGTCAATGGTGGCGAAATACCGAGCTAACCAATCCATGCCAAGTACCACGTCGAAATCCTGGAGCTCCCGCAAGACGAGCAAGTCTGCCGGCAGGACCCAGGGTCCCAACTGTACCGGGCAATCCCTACAACACTCCTCGACATGCAAGACATGGTCTGGAATCTGAACCTCTAATGCATGCGATAAAGAAACTACCTCTATACCATGTAGGGATGCAAATGCTCTAGTAATAAATGAATGCGATGCACCGGTATCAAAAAGAGCATGAGTACGAACTGCAGAAATCAAAATAGTACCTGCGACGACATGATCGGCTGCTGAAGCATCCTCAACCTGGGCGGCATAGACTCGCCCGCTCTGCGCCGGGGGGCGTCGCTCTGACTGTCGCGAAGAGGAAGAAGCCTGATCAGGCCTACCATAAGCCACAGAAGGCTCTGCTGTCATGTGAGGAGCAGAAGGTGCTGAGGCCGCGGAAGGAGCTGGAGGACCTGCCCTGGGGCACGAACTCTGAATGTGACCGGCCTGTCCACAACGGAAACAACGGCCGTGTCTCTGCTGACAATGCATCGGTAAGTGCGGCCCTCCACAAAAGACACATCGCTCCTGACGGGGCTGACGCGAAGTCTGCTGCTGCTGAGATGACTGCTGAGGTCGAGGCGGACGACGCTGCTGCGAAGACTGATGAGATGATCCAGATCTCTGGCGCCCCTGGCGTCCACGACCCTGAGGATGGAATCGTGGGGGTCTCGGGGGTCCCTGCCTACTCGACTGCCCCTCCTCCACCGGCGCCGGGCGCTTCGCCCCAGGAGTCCCTACGGGGGCTGGAGCCACTTCATCCATAACTACCTCTCCAGACTCAACATATAACGCCTGCTCCATCGAGGCCTCTAATGTCTGCAATCTGCGGGAGCGAACAAGCTGATAAATGTCCCGGCGCAGCCCCCGCTCAAACATGTAAACCTGGTGAGCCTCATCCCTGGCCACGTGAGGCATACTAGCCAACAGCTTATTGAAGTTAGCTATGTACACATGCACGGGCCTATCTCCCTGGCGGAGATTCCTCAGCTGCTCCTCCAGTCTCTGACGTACACTCTCAGGAAAGAAGGCCCCCAGAAGAAGTCTGCGGAACTCCGCCCAAGGAAGAATCTGTGTCCCAGACGGACCAGCAGGCCGCACACGCCGCCACCAAGCCTCGGCGTTGCCCTCCAGATAATGCGCTGCCAAGAAGACCCGAAACCGATCCTCGACGAATAAACTCTCAAAGTGGCGCTCCATGGCCGTAACCCAAGTCTCGGCCTCCCATGGCTCAGCACCCAGACCAGAGAAACGGGATGGATCGAACCGACGGAACCTCATCAAGAGATCTACCGCTGCCTGCTGCTCAGAAGAAGTAAAAGGGCCCGACGACTCAGACGGTGGTCTGCAGGAAACCGGCTCGACAGGAACAGCTGGTGCTGACGGAACCACAGGGGCGCTGCAGCTGGCGAAGAGGGCACAGGGGAACTCTCAGGGGGTGCTACCACAGGCTGCGACCTCTGCTCTAACATAAGCATCATCCGACCCAAGGCCTCCTCCTGGCGTCGGGAAGCCTCCTCCTGGCGTCGGGAAGTCTCCTCCTGGCGCTGAACAGCCTCAGACATCTGTGCCAACTGGGCACGAAGCACCAAAACCTCTCTCTGCTGTCCCTGCCCCGAGTCCTCCGGCTCGGGCTCAGAGGAAGAAGGCTGCGAACGCGTCGACATCGTGCGTCGCGGAGGCATCACTCGCCTGAGGGAAGAAGAGAAACAGTTAGAACCCCAAACAAAACACGACCCAATCTAGCGAAAGTCAAAGGGCATGTCCCCCTTCCCATAGTACTATGTTGTCTGCAGCCAACATAGTCGCCACCGAAGGAAGACACGTCGATCACTCATCCCATCCACTGGGAGAGTTGGGAACCCAATCAAGACTCTCGCTAAAAGATTACGGCTCTCACGTAAGTCATCCTAGGGTCCAACCACAAGCCTAGGGTTTCTAAGTCCGCAATGACCTACATCCTAGGCTCTGATACCACTCTAATCTGTCACGCCCCGGGTCGAAACTGCGACCCGGGCACGCCAACAGATCCGCCGCCCATACGGGAAGCCCCGTATAGACGTAGCGACTAACCTGCAAAAGAGATCTACACTAAACAGATATCAGAGCTGATAAAGTAAAAGCTGGATAAAATAAATACAACTCTAACAAAATATACAACCAGAGTCCTCACCAAAATACAGATATCTCTCAAAATAAGAAGAGTACAACTCAATCCTCACTACAAGGTCACTCGACAAGAACAGCTCAAAAAGTAGGGAGGTACATCTACTCTCAAGCGACAACTGGTAGGGATCTATCTCGCGACTCCCTTACCTCGATCAGTCGGGTCAGCAACAGGTGCGGCAGGAACTGGAGCAGAAGAAGAAGTCCCTGGGGAAAAACACCACGACGGGTGTGAGAACTACGTCCCAAGTAGTTCCCAGTGGGTGCCGCCAACAAGCCCGACGGTCTGCCCACTAAGTCCACTAGAGGCAAAAAGTAACAATGCAGTGCGGAAAGGGAAAAGCTGGTAAAGTAATCTCTACAGCTACTATGCCTCTATCTAGATGCTCAAAAGTGGGACAGAAAGAACATGAAGCTACAACAAGCTCTCTACTCAAATCACCCAATCTCAACTGACTGCCGCATAGGGTCCAGTCAACCTGCGCCTACCTACTGCCGTCACGTCCCGGGGGACCGGACTTACGTAGGGCGTCCGTGACTGCCACTAACTGGCCCAGCCAGAGGGACTGTGTCCGTGACTGCCACTAACTGGCCCAGCCAGAGGGAACACTGCGTCGACAAGTCGCGATAGAAGAACAGGCCCAACTCCGGAGTGGCTCTCGAGGGGAGCGACCCCACCGAGGAAAGTATCCGCGCATCTCTGTCGAGCTCAAATGTGGCTCATGCAGGCTATAATCCAAATCCTCGATCAACAAGATCGACTGAAACCAAAGGAACACTGTCTCACACACAGGCTGGAAAACTGCACAGCCGAGACTCACTGTCACTCAAAATAGCTCTCAAGATCTCAAATCTACAACCCAAGTCACTTTCCCAAGGAAACCTGGTCTACAGACTGCTAACGACTCCACTCGGTCCCCAGACACGAGTGTGAAAGCATCCCACAATAATCCGACCTCTCGGCCCACTACTTGGGCGAGGAGAACTCTAAGTCCAGAGTGATATACAGAAAAGTGATGTGGGAATGTCTAGAGCAATAAAACCTAGCCCAAGTTGAGGTTTTCTACAGTCTGGCTGAACATGCATCATATGGCAGTGGTGCTAGGTCAAGTTCCAAGATAAATAATAAACAACAGCTTGAAGGGAGCAAGATAATAATAATCAACAGCTTAGGGGAGAAAAATAATCACAGGATCATCTAACTACAACAGGAACATCAATTCACACATTCTAGCATGCTGGACATCAAACATTAAAATATGCAAGTCCCTAAAGTTAGAATTAGTCCACAGTCCGCTGATCTTGAAAAGAGGTCACCCACCTGAAGCGCTGAACTGCCCGAAGCTCTACAGCTGAAAAATACCAGGAAAACTGTAACTCCAAATCTAACAGGTCCAGCACAGTCCAACAATCCCCTGGGTACAACACAAGGTTACAAAACACTTAACTCCCAAAATCTGCCAAGGAATACCATGCTGAAAATTCAGCCGTAGAGATGCCAATAATTCACCTGTAGAAAGTGCTCAATAAATTCCAGATAAAATACCCCGGTGTTCTACGCGTCAATAGCTTCGAAACAAGTACCTGCACGTCCAAAACGGAGTCCTCTACGCTGAGATAAAAATCCGGCAAGGGAAGCACCCCAAATCAAACTGTACCAAATTTCTGTAACAACAAACCGCAGAAAAAGGAGATTCTCACCTTCGTGCAAAATCCAGAAAAATCTGAGAAAAAGCCAGGAGATTCCTTGCGAAGAGTAGATGAATTTTGCCTTTTGAACCGTCTTGATCCGATGCCTGTGCGCAAAGCTACAGCAAGAACACCGCAGTGCTGTCCAAATATCCGCGAAGAAAAAGGGGTCAAAAGGGAGCTCGGAAAACTCTAAGATCATCACGGAAATCGAGGAAGCTCAAAACACAGGAGTTGAAGTCCTACCTGTCTAGAGTCCGATGGCGCAAAAATCGTCGAAAAAGGAGCTCGGGGTGAGTCGGGAGAGCCCAAACACTGCAGAGGGACGAAGCGGGTCGAAGATGAACAAGCGTCGCGCCGCGCCGAAAAATAGTTAGCCTCGGGATGCGTGCCTCCGAAAATCCTCAAATTCCTCCAAATGGTAGTGCTCGGTGTGGGGAAGAACTCCTCTAAAGGCTTCACAGGGAAAAGAAGAGTAAAAAGGCTAAAAAGAAGCCCAGGAAGCCTATTTATAGGCAAGGCCCAAAGCTGAAGTGGGCCGGGTTTCCGGGCGCAAGATCAGGGCGCCTTGCGCCCGGAAATCCGGTCGGACAAACCCCGTCCGACGCGCCCGAAAATCCCAGGGGACGCCACGTCACCCCACAACAGGGAACAGCGGGGCCGACGTCCCACAGTGCGCCACGTGCCCGTCCCGCGGTCAGCGGGGTGGGTACGGACCACCAACCACGCGCTGACGCGTGGCGCACTCGAGTACGGCCACCGCTCGCGTTGCGACGCGTGGCGCACTCGAGTGCGGCCGACAGCCGCGTCAGCGCCCCCCTGTGCGCCCTCAGTCCCGAGGCGGGTCCCCACGCATCCCGTGCGCCGCGCGAACTGAGCCCGCCACTCAGCTGCCGCCACGTGGCAGCCGGCGCGGGGAACTCCGTGGACCGAGCCCCCAACGCCCGCCAATCGGAGACCGAAACGTGGTCCCTCCCAGAATTCCTGCACCGGCGCTCAAACCGTGCACCCGCCGGTCAAATTCAGTGAACCGCGCATCACAGGCCAGCCACTCCCCGCCTGCCACGTGTCCTGCGCCGGGCTCATGCACCCAGCCGCGCCGCTCCGTGGACCTAACGTCGCGAACCGGCCAATTACAGGCCGCCACGTGGCAGCCGGCGGTCCACCGACACCCCCGTGCACCCAAAAGTTCCGAAAACTTCCGGAAGCCCGTTTTTGGTCATCCGGACTCCAAATTTAACAAGCAAATAGCCGTTTTCAAGTGTTTTTCCGTGCTGAATCCAATTCCAACCTCTGTTTGGCCTAAATCCTTATAAAAATTTTGGCAAATGCAGCCGAAAGCCAACACAGTAAAAGATAACACACTGGGTCCATCTGTGGCATCCCCTTGATGCACCATGGACCAGATACACCAACACTAGGTGTTGTAAACAGTGGATTCACCAGGAAAGCTGCACGGGGTTTAGGGTCTCTACATAGATCTTGGATGAGGTGACATCCCTCTCGTCGGTTGTTTTTTCTATCGGCTGGTGTCGTCAGTCGATGGTATGTATCGCGTGCTACGTTCTTACGCGACCCAGATCGGTCCGGATCGGGACGCAAACCATTCTTCGGTTGACCCATCCTTCCGTCGGTTGATGTCTTTAGCCGACGATTGTCGCCACGTGGCATGCCCTTGAGTGGCGAAAATTCTGGTCTCAACAAAACCCGAACCATAGAAGAAGAAGGGGTCCTATAATCTCGTAAGCCGGGACCACTCCTCTGCTTTTTCATATTTTTATTGCTTTCCTAGATAGATTTACCGCATTTCCTATAAGTAGATTAATTGTAATTGGCTACCTGTTACTCTTGTAACCCCAATTCCACTCAATAAAATCCTCACAATTGGCTCATCAGCCGTTTGTTTTTTGGCACATCTTTGCCTCTCTCTCAATCCCCGTATTCTGATTCGGCTGTTCTAAGCCAAACGGTCGCGAGAGTTTACTGAGAAGAACCAGGCTGAGCAGATCCCTTCTCGACCCGATCGCTTGATCCTATCGGCATGCAACGCATCACATCCAGAGGGTCAACTACCTGACCCATCGGGGCCGATTGTGTCACGCCCCGGCGTCGAAACTGCGACCCGGGCTCGCCAACAGATCCGCCGCCCATACGGAAACCCCGTATAGATGAAGCGACTAACCAGCAAGAAGAACCAACTAAAGTATACAGATATCAGAGCTGAAAGTAAACAACTGAAAAACTAAAATCCAATCGCTGTACTACTGAAAATAATACAATATCCATCTCCCAAATACGATCGTATGAAAAAAAAGTCCTCTGATACAAAACTCAAAAGGGAGATATCTCCAATAAACACAACAGTGTACAAGCTCTAAATACAACAATATCCTCACTACATCAGTTACTCAAACTGTAAAATAAAATACAACTCTATACCTCACGACAAGGGTCTCTCAACAGAGGGAAAAGAGATAAACTAATCTACTGAAGCTCTTCTCAGAAGGGGTACCGCTACACTCCAACGACGGGTAGGGAACTAGCTCGCGACTCCCTCGCCTCGGTCAGAAGGATCAGCAACAGGAGCAACAGGAACAGGAGAAGGAGTCCCTGGGGAAAAGACACCACGACGGGTGTGAGAACTACTTCCCACAGTAGTTCTCACTGGGTGCCGTCAACAAGCCCAACGGTCTGCCCACTAAGTCTACTAGAGGCATAAAGTAACAAAAGCAGGGCTGAAAGAGGAAAAGCTGAAAAATAACTCTACAGCTACTATGCCTCTATCTAGATGCTCAAGAAGTGGAACAGATGATAATATGATGCATCCGCTGACTCTCAAGTATAGTCACCCAATCTACACTGACTGCCTCCTCGGGTCCAGTCAAACCTGCGCCTACCTACTGCCGTTACATCCCGTAGGACCGTACTGACGTAGGGCGTCCGTAGCTGCCAAAACTGGGCCAGCCAGAGGGACTGTGTCCGTGACTGCCAAAACTGGGCCAGTGAGAGGGACGGCGTCGACAAGTCGCGATATCAAAGTGCAAACCCACTCCGGACGTGGCACATGAGGGGAGCGACCCCAACGAGGACAAGGATATCCGCGCACTCTGTCGAGCTCAAGTGGCACTGCAGGCTATAATCAAAATCCACGCTCACGCACTGAACGGAAAGACTCAATCCTGTAACATCTCGCACAACAGTCGAAGCACTCTCGACGACTCAGCAGATCAGCTCTCACGAAACACGAGACACTAGCCTCTCCAATAGCTCGCAGCACAACACACACTAGCTGGAGATACTCCACAGCCAAGAACGGCCCACAACTCAGGGCTAACGACACTGGTCGGACAACACTCAACGACCCGGGACCACCGTCAACCCAACGGTTCCCAACAACACAGACCGGAAGATACTCGACAGCCTGGGACCACCGTCTACTCGACGGCTCCCAACGATAGAGACATCAAACTCACAGATAGCACAGGAAGGACCGACACCATAAGGGTTTGGAAAACCCGATAGGCTAGTGCTAAGAACCCTATCAAACAAGAACATACTCTAGGCTCCGCCTATCGAAGTTCCCGGCCCCCTTACAGTTCGGGAACACGACAACCTCGGTACAACATGCAGAAGATACCAACCAGGGCCCGAAAGCCCCCGGGAGACCAACACCTACAACCCTCTCAACAAGAACAGGTTCCAGGCTCGGCCCCCGTGGCTTTCGTCCCGACAAAGGAATGGCCCCTAGAACCTAGACCACTCGAATCCTTACGAGTGGGGAAGTTTACACGATAAACGGGGTGACATTAGTTACTGAAAACCATTTCCACTCAACCCATGCGGGTGAGGACTAAAAGTAGTTCCCTTTTTGAAAAACCATCTTGATTTGAGGAGAAACCCATTTTTAATGATTTTTAGTTCTTTTTAGAAAAACAGTTAGAAAACAAATGTTTTACCCAAACCCCGAAGGGCTGATGCCTTTGTCCAATCAAACAAGAACAGATTCCAGCAGCCCTTCGATGCTTGGAAGAAAACATTTGATAGGCTAAAATCATGTGTATGTCGAAAAGGGTTCTGGGTTCTAGGTCCGGCTAACACAGGTACACTACTGCCACTAACACAGTGGCGACAACCCAAACAGGGGAAACAAGACCTCCCGGGACCACCGTTTACCCCAAACGGTTCCCGGTACAGACAAGCGATCCACTACATCTACCAGACTCCACTCTACTCCCAAGCACGAGTGCAAATGCATCCCACACTAAAAGAAAGTCCCGACCTCTCGGCCCACTACCCGGGCGAGGATAATACTATGTCTAGGAATGAAAGAACAGTGTGGATGTCTAAACATAAATAACCCTAGCCCAAGTGAGGGTTTTCTACTGGTCTGGTTACACATGCAACATATGACGAGGGTGCTAGGTCAAGTTCCAAGATAACTATCATTAACAGATCATAGAGAGCAAGGAGGTCACAAGAACCTCAGATAATAAAGGAAATAACAATTCCTACAATCTAGCATGCTACACAAGAAATACTCTAACATGCATGATCCTACATCAGTAGAATTACTGTTCAGTCCATAAAACTTGGAGACAAGGCCACCCACCTGAAGAGTCGAACTGTCAGAAGTCCTACAACTGAAAATACCAGGAAACAGCAACTTCAAGTCCAACAGGTCCAGTACTGTCCACAAACTCTCCTGGGTACAACACAAGGCTACAATTACACTTAAAACCCAAAATCTGCCAAGTATACAACACTGAAATTTCAGCCGCAAAGAAGTCAATTTTTCACCTACAGAAAGAGCTCCAAAAATTCTGAAATAAATATCACAGCGATCCTCGCATCGAGACCTTCGAAACGGGTACATGCGGGTCCAAATCCGAGCACCGTAGGCCAAGTTACAAATTCCACAGTATCGGTGCGCAAAATCCCAAAACCATACAACTGTAAACTCTTGTACAGATAAAAAGGAAAATGTATACCTTCAGGAAGGTCTCCAAAAATTCAAAGAAAAATACTATGATGATCCTCGCGTCGAGTAGATGAAAAAAGTCTATAAGCACGTCCGGATCAGAGACTCGTGCGCGGAGATCTCCTCAAAACAAGGCGCTGCCCTCACAAAATCTCCCAGCAAAAATAGGTCCCAGTGAGCATGGAAAATCTCCTCAAAAAACGTGAAACGAGAAAATGTGGAAGTAACCAAAATCGTAGCCTTACCTGTTGCGGATCCAAAGGCAAAGAAATCGCTCGAAAAGGTGGTCGGAGTAGGCCGAGGGAGCTCGCGCACCGAAACGCGACGAAGGGGAACACCAATGAACGAGCGTCGCGCCGCGCCGTAAAAATAGAAACCTCGGGAAGCGTGCCACATAAAATCTTCAAACTCTGCAGATGGATGCAGCACACGAAGGGGAACAACTTTGTAGAAGACGCCGAGGTAAGAAGAGGCTCCGAAATGCAGAAAAGAGGAAGAAGAAGCCGCTCGGATTGCTTAAATAGGCACCTGAAACAATTCGAGAAATGCAGGATTTGTCCCGGTTTCCGGGTACCCGAAATGATTCGGGCGGCTACAGTGTTGGGCCCGGCCCAACACTGTTCACGCCCGAATCGCCCAGAGGCCTCCACGTTGCCCATAAAACAGCGGACAGCCGTGCGGAGCCATCCCACGCACGACACGTGGCCCAACGAGGAGCCGAAATGTGGCGGCACTCCCGGTCAACGCCCGCCTGGCGCGCCCACGTGCGCGCGCCAGCGCCGCCTGTGCACCCTGCCAGGCACGCGCCGCGAGGCGAGCCGCACCAGCTCGGTGCACCGAGCGCGCTACACCGCACCAACCACACGCCGCCACGTGTCACCCCCGGTTCACCGTATACCGCGCTTCTCCCGTGGACCGCGCCCGCTGCGCCAGCCAACCGGGAGCCGCCACGTGGCCCGTGCCCGGTGCACGCCTCCACGGTGGACCGCGCACCTGCCCGCGCGGCCCCCGCGCCTGCCCGCGGCCGCGCCGCCGCGCTCCGCCACCGCCGCTGCCCGCCGGCGGCCGGAACAGTACTATTTGCCTCGAAAAACGTGCGCGTCATCCGGGCTCCGAAAAATACAAGTGAATAGTCCATTTTCATCGTTTTCGCGCCCTGAGTCCAAATTCGATGTCGGTTTAGCCAAATTCCAACTCTAAAAATTGCCGAAGGCATCCGGAGAGGTGATCTTTTATCCAAACTTCGCCCTGAGTCCAATTTTGACATCCGTGTCGCGCAAAACCAACTCTAAACACACGACGGCTCCTCCAATTACCCATGTGATCCCTTTTTAAGCCCGAAGTCCACCACTTGTGTCCAAATTGCGCACAAACACCCCCGAGACACCACATAGGCCACCAAAAGCTGCGAAACAACCAGCAAACCCAACGCGGGGATCCGGGTCCTCACATTCTCCCCCACTAAAAGAAAGTTTCGTCCTCGAAACTAACCCGGCTCAAAAGGGGAGTTCCAAAGCCAAAGCTTAGTATCCATCAACACTATCTCCAGCTCCCCAGTCGCTACGCACACTCCGCGAAGTGAGTCCACACGGGCAAGGAGTCCAAAAACTAGAAAAACCTCAAAAATTCCAAGAGACGGAGGACAAGGAAGAACGACCAACTCTACTCGTCCAAAACTACACGAATTACGCCAACACGAAGGGTAAAGGCCCCACCAGCAGGAAGGTCGTTAACCCCAACTCTCAATTTAGAAAACGGCCGAAATTTACGAAAAGTCCGAAAATTCCGAAAGGACCAGTGCCTTCGCCCCAATCAAACAAGAACAGGTTCGGGCACCGTCTCCATTTCTGGAGCAGTCTTTCGAAATTTTCGTCCTGCTCGAAAATTTCAGCACAAGGCGAGGAAAGGGAGAGAAGTGTTGAAGTCGTTCCTGCCATGGCAACAAAACGGAAGCTACGATCTAACCGTGACCCCTAAGGACACAACCTCTAGTCCTAATCGTCACCAACGATCCAAAAGTAGCACCTAACCCAAACCGCTGATGCCACAGCTGCATGATGGATATGCCGGTAATCCGAGAGAATGAACTCCTCCTATCCAACTCGCGGAAGGGTAACCGCTCTTATTCCACTATCAGCAGTTGCACGATACCGCACCAACTGGTCCATCTTGTGTGCTCAATCTGAGTCGTGGAGCTGTCACTGAACCGTAACACCTGCCGGTATAATTTCCAAGTCTCAACTGTACGGGACACAATCCACAAGGCTCCCCCACATGCACAACACCAACATGAACATGTACCTCTAGTGTACGTGGTGACAACTCTACCTCCAGTCCAGACAGGAAAGCCAAAAACACTCAACTCAGACTGCTGAAAAGAAACCATGCCCGCGACAACCTGGTCCACTGCCGTAGCGCCCTCCAACCGGGCGGTACAGACTCATCCGCTCGATGTAGGTGGTCATCGCTCAGTTTGCCTCTGCTCACACTGGGATGACCAATGCGGTCCTCCGTAGATAACCAATCCATGCTACCGCCGCGCCACTCTGATGTAGGTGCTGATGCTGCCATCGGGGTCCACCCGATCTCTGGCATCTCAAAAATCCGCTACCCTGGAAAAAGAAATCAGCACTGTCTCTGCCGACCGATCTATCCTCCATCACCCGGCACGAAACACCAAAATCCAGAACTCACCTCTGGCGGCAGATTCCTATCCAAAGGAACTGCAACACCACGCTCCAAACGCAACGCCTACTCTATTGAGGCGTCAAAACCTATAACGGAGGGACTGAATAAACTGAAAGGTGTCCTGGCGCAATTCACTCCCAGTCTCATATATCCTATGCGCCTCGTCCCTCGAATCTAGAGCGCGCAGTTCAACAACTGCATAAACTCTCTAGCACAGGGAGGCTCTCAAGTAGTCACTCCATTACCACCAACCACGACTCTGCCTCCAAAGGCTCCAACTCCATCTTACGAGTCAGGGCGGTTCATCTGCCGAATCTGGTTCAATAGATCAATCATGTCCCAAGCTCATCTACTAACCGCTATCCACCCTGCCTCGGTGCCTCGGCACTACTCGTCGGCACGGAGGGGGCTGCTCGCTCCATCGGTGCCGCTGGTACAACTGAATATGCCACTGCATAGAAAGAAAGTGCTGGAGGACACTCAGGCGGTACTGCAACTAGCTGTACTATCTGCTCCAACAAGCGCATCCAACGTTCCATGGCTTTCTCCTAGCATCGGACAGCCTCCGACATCTGTGCCATCTGGATCCATAACTCCTGGGTCTCGCTCTGCTCTGACAGTTCTGCCTCCCGCTGCTCGGGTTACTCATCAGATGCGAAAAGTGACCTCCTCACTACACAACGTCTCAGGGGCATCGTAGTCCACTGCACAATAACAAACATCAGGACACAAAACCAAATGACCCAATCCAGCGAAAGTCTAAGACATGCCATCCATTCTATAGCATTATGTTGTCTGCAGCCAACATAATCGCTTAGGAGAATAAACATGCCAATCACTCATCCCGTCTCTTGGGAGAGGTATGAAACTCAATCAGGACTCTCGCTAAAAGTCACGACTCTCACGTAGTCAACCTAATGTCCAACCACAAGCCTAGGGTTCGTAAGTCCACCGTGACCTACAACCTAGGCTCTGATACCACCTAATCTGTCACGCCCCGGCGTCGAAACTGCGACCCGGGCTCGCCAACAGATCCGCCGCCCATACGAAAACCCCGTATAGACGAAGCGTCTAACCTGCAAGAAGAACCAACTACAGTATACAGATATCAGAGCTGAAAGTAAACTACTGAAAAACTGAAATCCAATCGTTGTACAATTGAAAATAATATAATATCCATCTCCAAAATACGATCGTATGAAAGAAAAGTCCTCTGATACAAAACTCAAAAGGGAGATATCTCCAATAAACACAACAGTGTACAAGCTCTCAATACAAAAATATCCTCACTACATCAGTCTCTCAAACTGTAAAATAAAATACAACTCTATACCTCACAACAAGGGTCTCTCAACAGAGGGAAAAGAGGTAAACTAATCTACTGAAGCTCTCCTCAGAAGGGGTACCGCTACACTCCAACGACGGGTAGGGAACTAGCTCGCGACTCCCTCGCCTCGGTCAGAAGGATCAGCAACAGGAGCAACAGGAACAGGAGAAGGAGTCCCTGGGGAAAAGACACCACGACGGGTGTGAGAACTACTTCCCACAGTAGTTCTCAGTGGGTGCCGTCAACAAGCCCAACAGTCTGCCCACTAAGTCTACTAGAGGCATAAAGTAACAAAAGTAGGGCTGAAAGAGGAAAAGCTGGAAAATAACTCTACAGCTACTATGCCTCTATCTAGATGCTCAAGAAGTGGAACAGATGATAATATGATGCATCCACTGACTCTTAAGTATAGTCACCCAATCTACACTGACTGCCTCCTCGGGTCCAGTCAAACCTGCGCCTACCTACTGTCGTTACATCCCGGAGGACCGGACTGACGTAGGGCGTCCGTAGCTGCCAAAACTCGGCCAGCCAGAGGGACTGCGTTCGTGACTGCCAAAACTGGGCCAGTGAGAGGGACGGCGTCGACAAGTCGCGATACCAAAGTGCAAACCCACTCCGGACGTGGCACTCGAGGGGAGCGACCCCAACGAGGACAAGGGTATCCGCGCACTCTGTCGAGCTCAAGTGGCACTGCAGGCTATAATCAAAATCCACACTCACGCACTGAACGGAAAGACTCAATCCTCTAATATCTCGCACAACAGTCGGAGCACTCTCGACGACTCAACTGATCAGCTCTCACGAAACACGAGACACTAGCCTCTCCAATAGCTCGCAGCACAACACACACTAGCTGGAGATACTCCACAGCCAGGAACGGCCCATAACTCAGGGCTAACGACACTGGTCGGACAACACTCAACGACCCGGGACCACCGTCAACCCAACGGTTCCCAACAACACAGACCGAAAGATACTCGACAGCCTGGGACCACCGTCTACTCGACGGCTCCCAACGACAGAGACATCAAACTCACAGATAGCACAGGAAGGACCGACACCATAAGGGTTTGGAAAACCCGATAGGCCGGTGCTAAGAACCCTATCAAACAAGAACAGACTCTAGGTTCCGCCTATCGAAGTTCCCGGCCCCCTTACAGTTCGGGAACACGACAACCTCGGTACAACACGCAGAAGATACCAACCAGGGCCCGAAAGCCCCCGGGAGACCAACACCTACAACCCTCTCAACAAGAAAAGGTTCCAGGCTCGGCCCCCATGGCTTTCGTCCCGACAAGGAATGGCCCCTAGAACCCAGACCACTCGAATCCTTACGAGTGGGGAAGTTTACATGAAAAACGGGGTGACATTAGTTACTGAAAACCATTTCCACTCAACCCATGCGGGTGAGGACTAAAAGTAGTTCCCTTTTTGAAAAACCATCTTGAATTGAGGAGAAACCCATTTTTAATGATTTTTAGTTCTTTTTAGAAAAATAGTTAGAAAACAAGTGTTTTACTCAAACCCCGAAGGGCTGATGCCTTTGTCCAATCAAACAAGAACATACTCCAGCGGCCCTACGATGCTTGGAAAAAAATATTTGATAGGCTAAAATCATGTGTATGTCGAAAAGGGTTCTGGGTTCTAGGTCCGGCTAACACAGGTACACTACTGCCACTAACACAGTGGCGACAACCCAAAAAGGGGAAACAAGACCTCCCGGACCACCGTTTACCCCAAACGATTCCCGGTACAGACAAGCGATCCACTACATCTACCAGACTCCACTCTGCTCCCAAGCACGAGTGCAAATGCATCCCACACTAAAAGAAAGTCCCGACCTCTCGGCCCACTACCCGGGCGAGGATAACACTATGTCCAGGAATGAAAGAACAGTGTGGATGTCTAAACATAAATAACCCTAGCCCAAGTGAGGGTTTTCTACTGGTCTGGTTACACATGCAAAATATGACGAGGGTGCTAGTTCAAGTTCCAAGATAACTATCATTAACAGATCATAAAGAGCAAGGAGGTCACAAGAACCTCAGATAATAAAGGAAATAACAATTCCTACAATCTAGCATGCTACACAAGAAATACTCTAACATGCATGATCCTACATCAGTAGAATTACTGTTCAGTCCATAAAACTTGGAGACAAGGCCACCCATCTGAAGAGTCGAACTGTCAGAAGTCCTACAGCTAAAAATACCAGGAAGCAGCAACTTCAAGTCCAACACGTCCAGTACTGTCCACAAACTCTCCTGGGTACAACACAAGGCTACAATTACACTTTATACCCAAAATCTGCCAAGTATACAACACTAAAATTTTAGCCGCAAAGAAGTCGATTTTTCACCTATAGAAAGAGCTCCAAAAATTCTGAAATAAATATCACAGCAATCCTCGCGTCGAGACCTTCGAAACGGGTACCTGCGGGTCCAAATCCGAGCACCGTAGGCCAAGTTACAAATTCCACAGTATCGGTGCGCAAAAATCCCAAAACCATACAACTGTAAACTCTTGTACAGATAAAAAGGAAAATGTATAACTTCGGGAAGGTCTCCAAAAATTCCAAGAAAAATGCTATAATGATCCTCGCGTCGAGTAGATAAAAAAAGTCTATAAGCACGTCCGGATCCGAGACTCGTGCGCGGAGATCTCCTCAAAACAAGGCGCTGCCCTCACAAAATCTCCCAGCAAAAATAGGTCCCAGTGAGCATGGAAAATCTCCTCGAAAAACGTGAAATGAGAAATGTGGAGAAACTAAAATCGTAGCCTTACCTGTCACGGATCCAACGCGAAGAAATCACTCGAAAAGGTGGTCGGAGTAGGCGAGGAAGCTCGCGCACCGAAACGCGACGAAGGGGAACACCAACGAACGAGCGTCGCGCCGCGCCGTAAAAATAGAAACCTCAGGAAGCGTGCCACATAAAATCTTCAAACTCTGCAGATGGATGAAGCACACGAAGGGGAACAACTTTGTAGAAGACGCCGAGGTGAGAAGAGGCTCCGAAATTCCGAAAAGAGGAAGAAGAAGCCGCTCGGATTTCTTAAATAGGCGCCTGAAATAATTCGAGAAATGCCAGATTTGTCCCGGTTTCTGGGCGCCCGAAATGATTCGGGCGGCTACAGTGTTGGGCCCGGCCCAACACTGTTCACGCCCGAATCGCCCAGAGACCTCCACGTCGCCCACAAAAACAGCGGACAGCCGTGCGGAGACATCCCCCGCACGACACGTGGCCCAACGAGGAGCCGAAACGTGGCGGCACTCCCGGTCAACGCGCGCACTGGCTCGCCCACGTGCGCGCGCCAGCGCCGCCTGCGCACCCTGCCAGGCACGCACCCCGAGGCAAGCCGCACCTGCTCGGTGCACCGAGCGCGCTACAACCGCACCAACCACACGCCGCCACGTGTCACCCCCGTCCACCGTACACCGCGCTATCCCGTGGACGCGCCCGCTGCGCCGCCAACCGGGAGCCGCCACGTGGCCTGTGCCCGGTGCACGCCTCCGCGGTGGACCGCGCACCTACCCGCGGCCCCCCCGCGCCTGCCCGCGGCCGCGCCGCCGCTGCCGC
>CM055071.1:23382823-23450797 GCA_029204045.2 Tillandsia leiboldiana
CTGCCGTCACGTCCCTGGGGACCGACTTACGTAGGCTCCGTGACTGCCACTAAACTGGCCCCAGCCAGATGGACTGTTTCCGTGACTGCACACTAACTGGCCCAGCCAGAGGAAGACACTGCGTCGACAAGTCGCGATAGAAGAACAGCCCAACTCCGGGATGGCTCTCGAGGGGAGCGACCCCACCGAGGAAAGTATCCGCGCATCTCTGTCGAGCTCAAATGTGGCTCATGCAGGCTCTAATCCAAATCCTCGTCAACAAGATCGACTGAAAACAAGGACCCTGTCTCACACACAGGCTTGAAAACTGCACAGCCGAGACTCACTGTCACTCAAAATAGCTCTCAAGATCTCAAATCTACAACCCAAGTCACTTTCCCAAGGAAACCTGGTCTACAGACTGCTAACGACTCCGACTCGGTCCCCAGACACGATGGTGAAAGCATCCCCAATAATCCGACCTCTCGGCCCACTACTTGGCGAGGAGAACTCTAAGTCCAGAGTGATATACAGAAAAGTGATGTGGAATGTCTGAGCAATAAAACCTAGCCCAAGTTGAGGCATTTTCCTACAGTCTGGCTAACATGCATCAATTATAATGGCAGTGGTGCTAGGTCATTCCAGATAAATAATAAACAACAGCTTGAAGGAGCAAGATAATAATAATCATCAGCTTGGGGAGAAATAATCACAGGATCATCTAACTACAACAGAACATCAATTCACACATTCTAGCGTGCTGGACATCAAACATTAAAATATGCCAAGTCCCCTAATTTGATTAGTCCACAGCCGCTGATCTTGAAAAGAGGTCACCCACCTGAAGCGCTGAACTGCCCGAAGCTCTACAGCTGAAAAATACCAGGAAAACTGTAACTAACTACTCTCCAATCTAAACAGGTCCAGCACATCCACAATCCCCTGGTACAACACAAGGTTACAAAACACTTAACTCCCAAAATCTGCCAAGGAATCCCATGCTGAAAATTCAGCCGTAGAGATGCCAATAATTCACCTGTAGAAAGTGCTCAATAAATTCCATAAAAAATAACCCCGGTGTTCTACGCGTCAATAGCTTCGAAACAAGTACCTGCACGTCCAAACGGAGTCCTCTACGCTGATATAAAATCCCGCAAGGGAAGCACCCAATCAAACTGTACCAAAATTTCTGTAACAACAAACCGCAGAAAAAGGAGATTCTCACCTTCGTGCAAAATCCAGAAAAAAATCTGAGAAAAAGCCAGGAGATTCCTTGCGAAGAGTAGATGAATTTTGCCTTTTTGAACCGTCTTGATCCGATGCCTGTGGCGCAAAGCTACAGCAAGAACACCGCAGTGCTGTCCAAATATCCGCGAAGAAAAAGGGGTCCAAAGGGAGCTCGGAAAACTCTAAGATCATCACGGAAATCGAGGAAGCTCAAAACACAGGAGTTGAAGTCCTACCTGTCTAGAGTCCGATGGCTCAAAAATCGTCGAAAAAGGAGCTCGGGGTGAGTCGGGAGAGCCCAAACACTGCAGAGGGACGAAGCGGGTCGAAAGATGAACAAGCGTCGCGCCGCGCGCCGAAAATAGTTAGCCTCGGGCTGCTGCCTCCGAAAATCCTCAAATTCCTCCAAATGGTAGTGCTCGGGTGGGGAAGAAACTCCTCTAAAGGCTTCACAGGGAAAAGAAGAGTAAAAAGGCTAAAAAGAAGCCCAGGAACCTATTTATAGGCAAGGGCCCAAAGCTGAAGTGGGCCGGGTTTCCGGGCGCAAGATCAGGGCGCCTTGCGCCCGGAAATCCGGTCGGACAAACCCCGTCCGACGCGCCCGAAAATCCCAGGGGACGCCACCTCAACCCCACAACAGGGAACAGCGGGGCCGACGTCCCACAGTGCGCCACGTGCCCTCCCGCGTCAGCGGGTGGGTACGGACCACCAACCACGCGCTGACGCGTGGCGCACTCGAGTACGGCCACCGCTCGCGCGTTGCGACGCGTGGCGCACTCGAGTGCGGCCGACAGCCGCGTCAGCGCCCCCCTGTGCGCCCTCAGTCCCGAGGCGGTCCCCACGCATCCCGTGCGCCGCTCGAACTGAGCCCGCCACTCAGCTGCCGCCACGTGGCAGCCGGCGCGGGGAACTCCGTGGAACCGAGCCCCCAACGCCCGCCAATCGGAGACCGAAACGTGGTCCCTCCCAGAATTCCTGCACCGGCGCTCAAACCGTGCACCCGCCGCCGTCAAATTCAGTGAACCGCGCATACATGCCAGCCACGGTCCCCGCCTGCCACGTGTCCTGCGCCGGGCTCATGCACCCAGCCGCGCCGCTCCGTGGACCTAACGTCGCGAACCGGCCAATTACAGGCCGCCACGTGGCAGCCGGCGGTCCACCGACACCCCCGTGGCACCCAAAAGTTCCGAAAACTTCCGGAAGCCCCGTTTTGGTCATCCGGACTCCAAATTTAACAAGCAAATAGCCGTTTTCAAGTGTTTTTTCCGTGCTGAATCCAATTCCAACCTCTGTTTGGCCTAAATCCTTATAAAAATTTTGGCAAATGCAGCCGAAAGCCAACACAGTAAAAGATAACACACTGGGTCCATCTGTGGCATCCCCTTGATGCACCATGGACCAGATACACCAACACTAGGTGTTGTAAACAGTGGATTCACCAGAAAGCTGCACGGGTTTAGGGTCTCTACATAGATCTTGGATGAGGTGACATCCCTCTCGTCGGTTGTTTTTTCTATCGGCTGGTGTCGTCAGTCGATGGTATGTATCGCGTGCTACGTTCTTACGCGACCCAGATCGTTCCGGATCGGGACGCAAACCATTCTTCGGTTGACCCATCCTTCCGTCGGTTTGATGTCTTTAGCCGACGATTGTCGCCACGTGGCATGCCCTTGAGTGGCGAAAATTCTGGGCTCAATCAACAAAACCCGAACCATAGAAGAAGAAGGGGTCCTATAATCTCGTAAGCCGGGACCACTCCTCTGCTTTTTCATATTTTTATTGCTTTCCTAGATAGATTTACCGCATTTCCTATAAGTAATTAATTGTAATTGGCTACCTGTTACTCTTGTAACCCCAATTCCACTCAATAAAATCACTCACAATTGCTCATCAGCCGTTTTGTTTTTTGGCACATCTTTTGCCTCTCTCTCAATCCCCGTATTCTGATTCGGCTGTTCTAAGCCAAACGGTCGCGAGAGTTTACTGAGAAGAACCAGGCTGAGCAGATCCCTTCTCGACCCGATCGCTTGATCCTATCGGCATGCAACGCATCACATCCAGAGGGTCAACTACCTGACCCATCGGGGCCGATTGTGTCACGCCCCCGGCGTCGAAAAACTGCGACCCGGGCTCGCCAACAGATCCGCCGCCCATACGGAAACCCCGTATAGATGAGCGACTAACCAGCAAGAAGAACCAACTAAAGTATACAGATATCAGAGCTGAAAGTAAACAACTGAAAAACTAAAATCCAATCGCTGTACTACTGAAAATAATACATATCCATCTCCCAAATACGATCGTATGAAAAAAAAGTCCTCTGATACAAAACTCAAAAGGGAGATATCTCCATAAACACAACAGTGTACAAGCTCTAAATACAACAATATCCTCACTACATCAGTTACTCTCAAACTGTAAAATAAAATACAACTCTATACCTCACGACAAGGGTCTCTCAACAGAGGGAAAAGAGATAACTAATCTACTGAAGCTCTTCTCAGAAGGGTACCGCTACACTCCAACGACGGGTAGGGAACTAGCTCGCGACTCCCTCGCCTCGGTCAGAAGGATCAGCAACAGGAGCAACAGGAACAGGAGAAGGAGTCCCTGGGGAAAAGACACCACGACGGGTGTGAGAACTACTTCCCACAGTAGTTCTCACTGGGTGCCGTCAACAAGCCCAACGGTCTGCCCACTAAGTCTACTAGAGGCATAAAGTAACAAAAGCAGGGCTGAAAGAGGAAAAGCTGAAAAATAACTCTACAGCTACTATGCTCTATCTAGATGCTCAAGAAGTGGAACAGATGATAATATGATGCATCCGCTGACTCTCAAGTATAGTCACCCAATCTACACTGACTGCCTCCTCGGGTCCAGTCAAACCTGCGCCTACCTACTGCCGTTACATCCCGTAGGACCGTACTGACGTAGGGCGTCCGTAGCTGCCAAAACTGGGCCAGCCAGAGGGACTGTGTCCGTGACTGCCAAAACTGGGCCAGTGAGAGGGACGGCGTCGACAAGTCGCGATATCAAAGTGCAAACCCCTCCGGACGTGGCACATGAGGGGAGCGACCCCAACGAGGACAAGGATATCCGCGCACTCTGTCGAGCTCAAGTGGCACTGCAGGCTATAATCAAAATCCACGCTCACGCACTGAACGGAAAGACTCAATCCTGTAACATCTCGCACAACAGTCGAAGCACTCTCGACGACTCAGCAGATCAGCTCTCACGAAACACGAGACACTAGCCTCTCCAATAGCTCGCAGCACAACACACACTAGCTGGAGATACTCCACAGCCAAGAACGGCCCACAACTCAGGGCTAACGACACTGGTCGGACAACACTCAACGACCGGGACCACCGTCAACCCAACGGTTCCCAACAACACAGACCGGAAGATACTCGACAGCCTGGGACCACCGTCTACTCGACGGCTCCCAACGATAGAGACATCAAACTCACAGATAGCACAGGAAGGACCGACACCATAAGGGTTTGGAAACCCGATAGGCTAGTGCTAAGAACCCTATCAAACAAGAACATACTCTAGGCTCCGCCTATCGAAGTTCCCGGCCCCCTTACAGTTCGGGAACACGACAACCTCGGTACAACATGCAGAAGATACCAACCAGGGCCCGAAAGCCCCGGGAGACCAACACCTACAACCCTCTCAACAAGAACAGGTTCCAGGCTCGGCCCCGTGGCTTTCGTCCCGACAAAGGAATGGCCCCTAGAACCTAGACCACTCGAATCCTTACGAGTGGGGAAGTTTACACGATAAACGGGGTGACATTAGTTACTGAAAACCATTTCCACTCAACCCATGCGGGTGAGGACTAAAGTAGTTCCCTTTTTGAAAAACCATCTTGATTTGAGGAGAAACCCATTTTTAATGATTTTTAGTTCTTTTTAGAAAAACAGTTAGAAAACAAATGTTTTAACCCAAACCCCGAAGGGCTGATGCCTTTGTCCAATCAAACAAGAACAGATTCCAGCAGCCCTTCGATGCTTGGAAGAAAACATTTGATAGGCTAAAATCATGTGTATGTCGAAAAGGGTTCTGGGTTCTAGGTCCGGCTAACACAGGTACACTACTGCCACTAACACAGTGGCGACAACCCAAACAGGGGAAACAAGACCTCCCGGGACCACCGTTTACCCCAAACGGTTCCCGGTACAGACAAGCGATCCACTACATCTACCAGACTCCACTCTACTCCCAAGCACGAGTGCAAAATGCATCCCACACTAAAAGAAAGTCCCCGACCTCTCGGCCCACTACCCGGGCGAGGATAATAACTATGTCTAGGAATGAAAGAACAGTGTGGATGTCTAAACATAAATAACCCTAGCCCAAGTGAGGGTTTCCTACTGGTCTGGTTACACATGCAACATATGACCGAGGGTGCTAGGTCAAGTTCCAAGATAACTATCAGTAACAGATCAGAGAGAGCAAGGAGGTCACAAGAACCTCAGATAATAAAGGAAATAACAATTCCTACAATCTAGCATGCTACACAAGAAATACTCCTAACATGCATGATCCTAAATCAGTAGAATTACTGTTCAGTCCATAAACTTGGAGACAAGGCCACCCACCTGAAGAGTCGAACTGTCAGAAGTCCTACCAACTGAAAATACCAGGAAACAGCAACTTCAAGTCCAACAGGTCCAGTACTGTCCACAAACTCTCCTGGGTACAACACAAGGCTACAATTACACTTAAAACCCAAAATCTGCCAAGTATACCACACTGAAATTTCAGCCGCAAAGAAGTCAATTTTTCACCTACAGAAAGAGCTCCAAAAATTCTGAAATAAATATCACAGCGATCCTCGCATCGAGACCTTCGAAACGGGTACATGCGGGTCCAAAAATCCGAGCACCGTAGGCCAAGTTACAAATTCCACAGTATCGGTGCGCAAAATCCAAAACCATACAACTGTAACTCTTGTACAGATAAAAAGGAAAATGTATACCTTCAGGAAGGTCTCCAAAAATTCAAGAAAAATACTATGATGATCCTCGCGTCGAGTAGATGAAAAAAGTCTATAAGCACGTCCGGATCAGAGACTCGTGCGCGGAGATCTCCTCAAAACAAGGCGCTGCCCTCAACAAAATCTCCCAGCAAAATAGGTCCCAGTGAGCATGGAAATCTCCTCAAAAACGTGAAACGAGAAAATGTGGAAGTAACCAAAATCGTAGCCTTACCTGTTGCGGATTCCAAAGGCAAAGAAATCGCTCGAAAAGGTGGTCGGAGTAGGCCGAGGGAGCTCGCGCACCGAAACGCGACGAAGGGGAACACCAATGAACGAAGCGTCGCGCCGCGCCGTAAAATAGAAACCTCGGGAAGCGTGCCACATAAAATCTTCAACTCTGCAGATGGATGCAGCACACGAAGGGGAACAACTTTGTAGAAGACGCCGGAGGTAAGAAGAGGCTCCGAAATGCAGAAAAGAGGAAGAAGAAGCCGCTCGGATTGCTTATAATAGGCACCTGAAACAATTCGAGAAATGCAGGATTTGTCCCGGTTTCCGGGTACCCCGAAATGATTCGGGCGGCTACAGTGTTGGGCCCCGGCCCACATCTGTTCACGCCCGGAATCGCCCAGAGGCCTCCACGTTGCCCATAAAACAGCGGACAGCCGTGCGGAGCCATCCCACGCACGACACGTGGCCCAACGAGGAGCCGAAATGTGGCGGCAACTCCCGGTCAAACGCCCGCCTGGCGCGCCCACGTGCGCGCGCCAGCAGCCGCCCTGTGCACCCTGCCAGGCACGCGCCAGCGAGGGGCCAGCCGCACCCAGCTCGGGTGCACCGCGCGCTAACAACCGCACCACCACACGCCGCCACGTGTCCACCCCCGGTTCACCGTATACCGCGCTCTTCTTCCCGTGGACCGCGCCCGCTGCTCCAGCCAACCGGAGCCGCCACGTGGCCCGTGCCCGGTGCACGCCTCCACGGTGGACCGCGCACCCTGCCCGCGCGGCCCCCGCGCCTGCCCGCGGCCGCGCCGCCGGCGCTCCGCCACCGCCGCTGGCCCGCCGGCGGCCGGAACAGTACTATTTGCCTCGAAAAAACTTGCGCGTCATCCGGGCTCCGAAAAATACAAGTGAATAGTCCATTTTCATCGTTTTCCCGCGCCCTGAGTCCAAATTCGATGTCGGTTTAGCCAAATTCCAACTCTAAAAATTGCCGAAGGCATCCGGAGAGGTGATCTTTTATCCAAACTAACTCGCCCCGGAAGTCCAATTTTGACATCCGTGTCGCGCAAAACCAACTCTAAACACACGACGGCTCCCTCCAATTACCCATGTGATCCCTTTTTAAGAGCCCGAAGTCCACCACTTGTGTCCAAATTGCGCACAAACACCCCCGAGACACCACATAGGCCACCAAAGCTGCGAAAACAACCAGCAAACCCAACGCGGGGATCCGGGTCCTCACATTCTCCCCACTAAAAGAAAGTTTCGTCCTCGAAACTAACCCGGCTCAAAAGGGGAGTTCCAAAGCCAAAGCTTAGTATCCATCAACACTATCTCCAGCTCCCCAGTCGGCTACGCACACTCCGCGAAGTGAGTCCACACGGGCAAGGAGTCCAAAAACTAGAAAAACCTCAAAAATTCCAAGAGACGGAGGACAAGGAAGAACGACCAACCTACTCGTCCAAACTACACGAATTACGCCAACACGAAGGGTAAAGGCCCCACCAGCAGGAAGGTCGTTAACCCCCAACTCTCAATTTAGAAAACGGCCGAAATTTACGAAAAGTCCGAAAATTCCGAAAGGACCAGTGCCTTCGCCCCAATCAACAAGAACAGGTTCGGGCACCGTCTCCATTTTCTGGAGCAGTCTGTCGAAATTTTCGTCCTGCTCGGAAAATTTCAGCACAAGGCGAGGAAAGGGAGAGAAGTGTTGAAGTCGTTCCTGCCATGGCAACAAAACGGAAGCTACGATCTAACCGTGACCCCTAAGGACACAACCTCTAGTCCTAATCGTCACCAACGATCCAAAGTAGCACCTAACCCAAACCGCTGATGCACAGCTGCATGATGGATATGCCGGTAATCCGAGGAGAATGAACTCCTCCTATCCAACTCGCGAAGGGTAACCGCTCTTATTCCACTATCAGCAGTTGCACGATACCGCACCAACTGGTCCATCTTGTGTGCTCAATCTGAGTCGTGGAGCTGTCACTGAACCGTAACACCTGCCGGTATAATTTCCAAGTCTCAACTGTACGGGACACAATCCACAAGGCTCCCCCACATGCACAACACCAACATGAACATGTACCTCTAGTGTACGTGGTGACAACTCTACCTCCAGTCCAGACAGGAAAGCCAAAAACACTCAACTCAGACTGCTGAAAAGAAACCATGCCCGCGACAAACCTGGTCCACTGCCGTAGCGCCCTCCAACCGGCGGTACAGACTCATCCGCTCGATGTAGGTGGTCATCGCTCAGTTTGCCTCTGCTCACACTGGGATGACCAATGCGGTCCTCCGTAGATAACCCAACCATGCTACCGCCGCGCCACTCTGATGTAGGTGCTGATGCTGCCATCGGTGGTCCACCCGATCTCTGGCATCTCAAAATCCGCTACCCTGGAAAAAGAAATCAGCACTGTCTCTGCCGACCGATCTATCCTCCATCACCCGGCACGAAACACCAAAATCCAGAACTCACCTCTGGCGGCAGATTCCTATCCAAAGGAACTGCAACACCACGCTCCAAACGCAACGCCTACTCTATTGAGGCGTCAAAACCTATAACGGAGGGACTGAATAAACTGAAAGGTGTCCTGGCGCAATTCACCTCCAGTCTCATATATCCTATGCGCCTCGTCCCTCGAATCTAGAGCGCGCAGTTCAACAACTGCATAAACTCTCTAGCACAGGGAGGCTCTCAAGTAGTCACTCCATTACCACCAACACGACTCTGCCTCCAAGGCTCCAACTCCATCTTACGAGTCAGGGCGGTTCATCTGCCGAATCTGGTTCAATAGATCAACATCATGTCCCAAGCTCATCTACTAACCGCTATCCACCCTGCCTCGGTGCCTCGGCACTACTCAGTCGGCACGGAGGAGGGCTGCTCGCTCCATCGGTGCCGCTGGTACAACTGAATATGCCACTGCATAGAAAGAAAGTGCTGGAGGACACTCAGGCGGTACTGCAACTAGCTGTACTATCTGCTCCAACAAGCGCATCCAACGTTCCATGGCTTTCTCCTAGCATCGGACAGCCTCCGACATCTGTGCCATCTGGATCCATAACTCCTGGGTCTCGCTCTGCTCTGACAGTTCTGCCTCCCGCTGCTCGGGTTACTCATCAGATGCGAAAAGTGACCTCCTCACTACACAACGTCTCAGGGGCATCGTAGTCCACTGCACAATAACAAACATCAGGACACAAAACCAAATGACCCAATCCAGCGAAAGTCTAAGACATGCCATCCATTCTATAGCATTATGTTGTCTGCAGCCAACATAATCGCTTAGGAGAATAAACATGCCAATCACTCATCCCGTCTCTTGGGAGAGGTATGAAACTCAATCAGGACTCTCGCTAAAAGTCACGACTCTCACGTAGTCAACCTAATGTCCAACCACAAGCCTAGGGTTCGTAAGTCCACCGTGACCTACAACCTAGGCTCTGATACCACCTAATCTGTCACGCCCCCGGCGTCGAAACTGCGACCCGGCTCGCCAACAGATCCGCCGCCCATACGAAAACCCCGTATAGACGAAGCGTCTAACCTGCAGAAGAACCAACTACAGTATACAGATATCAGAGCTGAAAGTAAACTACTGAAAAACTGAAATCCAATCGTTGTACAATTGAAAATAATATAATATCCATCTCCAAAATACGATCGTATGAAAGAAAAGTCCTCTGATACAAAACTCAAAAGGGAGATATCTCCAATAAACACAACAGTGTACAAGCTCTCAATACAAAAATATCCTCACTACATCAGTCTCTCAAACTGTAAAATAAAATACAACTCTATACCTCACAACAAGGGTCTCTCAACAGAGGGAAAAGAGGTAAACTAATCTACTGAAGCTCTCCTCAGAAGGGGTACCGCTACACTCCAACGACGGGTAGGGAACTAGCTCGCGACTCCCTCGCCTCGGTCAGAAGGATCAGCAACAGGAGCAACAGGAACAGGAGAAGGAGTCCCTGGGGAAAAGACACCACGACGGGTGTGAGAACTACTTCCCACAGTAGTTCTCAGTGGGTGCCGTCAACAAGCCCAACAGTCTGCCCACTAAGTCTACTAGAGGCATAAAGTAACAAAGTAGGGCTGAAAGAGGAAAAGCTGGAAAATAACTCTACAGCTACTATGCCTCTATCTAGATGCTCAAGAAGTGGAACAGATGATAATATGATGCATCCACTGACTCTTAAGTATAGTCACCCAATCTACACTGACTGCCTCC
This sequence comes from Tillandsia leiboldiana, assembly GCA_029204045.2. Taxonomy (NCBI): domain Eukaryota; kingdom Viridiplantae; phylum Streptophyta; class Magnoliopsida; order Poales; family Bromeliaceae; genus Tillandsia; species Tillandsia leiboldiana. The sequence goes on from CM055071.1 coordinate 23,393,485, forward strand.
TCGGGTCCAGTCAAACCTGCGCCTACCTACTGTCGTTACATCCCGGAGGACCGGACTGACGTAGGGCGTCCGTAGCTGCCAAAACTCGGCCAGCCAGAGGGACTGCGTTCGTGACTGCCAAAACTGGGCCAGTGAGAGGGACGGCGTCGACAAGTCGCGATACCAAAGTGCAAACCCACTCCGGACGTGGCACTCGAGGGGAGCGACCCCAACGAGGACAAGGGTATCCGCGCACTCTGTCGAGCTCAAGTGGCACTGCAGGCTATAATCAAAATCCACACTCACGCACTGAACGGAAAGACTCAATCCTCTAATATCTCGCACAACAGTCGGAGCACTCTCGACGACTCAACTGATCAGCTCTCACGAAACACGAGACACTAGCCTCTCCAATAGCTCGCAGCACAACACACACTAGCTGGAGATACTCCACAGCCAGGAACGGCCCATAACTCAGGGCTAACGACACTGGTCGGACAACACTCAACGACCCGGGACCACCGTCAACCCAACGGTTCCCAACAACACAGACCGAAAGATACTCGACAGCCTGGGACCACCGTCTACTCGACGGCTCCCAACGACAGAGACATCAAACTCACAGATAGCACAGGAAGGACCGACACCATAAGGGTTTGGAAAACCCGATAGGCCGGTGCTAAGAACCCTATCAAACAAGAACAGACTCTAGGTTCCGCCTATCGAAGTTCCCGGCCCCCTTACAGTTCGGGAACACGACAACCTCGGTACAACACGCAGAAGATACCAACCAGGGCCCGAAAGCCCCCGGGAGACCAACACCTACAACCCTCTCAACAAGAAAAGGTTCCAGGCTCGGCCCCCATGGCTTTCGTCCCGACAAAGGAATGGCCCCTAGAACCCAGACCACTCGAATCCTTACGAGTGGGGAAGTTTACATGAAAAACGGGGTGACATTAGTTACTGAAAACCATTTCCACTCAACCCATGCGGGTGAGGACTAAAAGTAGTTCCCTTTTTGAAAAACCATCTTGAATTGAGGAGAAACCCATTTTTAATGATTTTTAGTTCTTTTTAGAAAAATAGTTAGAAAACAAGTGTTTTACTCAAACCCCGAAGGGCTGATGCCTTTGTCCAATCAAACAAGAACATACTCCAGCGGCCCTACGATGCTTGGAAAAAAATATTTGATAGGCTAAAATCATGTGTATGTCGAAAAGGGTTCTGGGTTCTAGGTCCGGCTAACACAGGTACACTACTGCCACTAACACAGTGGCGACAACCCAAAAAGGGGAAACAAGACCTCCCGGGACCACCGTTTACCCCAAACGATTCCCGGTACAGACAAGCGATCCACTACATCTACCAGACTCCACTCTGCTCCCAAGCACGAGTGCAAATGCATCCCACACTAAAAGAAAGTCCCGACCTCTCGGCCCACTACCCGGGCGAGGATAACACTATGTCCAGGAATGAAAGAACAGTGTGGATGTCTAAACATAAATAACCCTAGCCCAAGTGAGGGTTTTCTACTGGTCTGGTTACACATGCAAAATATGACGAGGGTGCTAGTTCAAGTTCCAAGATAACTATCATTAACAGATCATAAAGAGCAAGGAGGTCACAAGAACCTCAGATAATAAAGGAAATAACAATTCCTACAATCTAGCATGCTACACAAGAAATACTCTAACATGCATGATCCTACATCAGTAGAATTACTGTTCAGTCCATAAAACTTGGAGACAAGGCCACCCATCTGAAGAGTCGAACTGTCAGAAGTCCTACAGCTAAAAATACCAGGAAGCAGCAACTTCAAGTCCAACACGTCCAGTACTGTCCACAAACTCTCCTGGGTACAACACAAGGCTACAATTACACTTTATACCCAAAATCTGCCAAGTATACAACACTAAAATTTTAGCCGCAAAGAAGTCGATTTTTCACCTATAGAAAGAGCTCCAAAAATTCTGAAATAAATATCACAGCAATCCTCGCGTCGAGACCTTCGAAACGGGTACCTGCGGGTCCAAATCCGAGCACCGTAGGCCAAGTTACAAATTCCACAGTATCGGTGCGCAAAATCCCAAAACCATACAACTGTAAACTCTTGTACAGATAAAAAGGAAAATGTATAACTTCGGGAAGGTCTCCAAAAATTCCAAGAAAAATGCTATAATGATCCTCGCGTCGAGTAGATAAAAAAAGTCTATAAGCACGTCCGGATCCGAGACTCGTGCGCGGAGATCTCCTCAAAACAAGGCGCTGCCCTCACAAAATCTCCCAGCAAAAATAGGTCCCAGTGAGCATGGAAAATCTCCTCGAAAAACGTGAAATGAGAAAATGTGGAGAAACTAAAATCGTAGCCTTACCTGTCACGGATCCAACGGCGAAGAAATCACTCGAAAAGGTGGTCGGAGTAGGCCGAGGAAGCTCGCGCACCGAAACGCGACGAAGGGGAACACCAACGAACGAGCGTCGCGCCGCGCCGTAAAAATAGAAACCTCAGGAAGCGTGCCACATAAAATCTTCAAACTCTGCAGATGGATGAAGCACACGAAGGGGAACAACTTTGTAGAAGACGCCGAGGTGAGAAGAGGCTCCGAAATTCCGAAAAGAGGAAGAAGAAGCCGCTCGGATTTCTTAAATAGGCGCCTGAAATAATTCGAGAAATGCCAGATTTGTCCCGGTTTCTGGGCGCCCGAAATGATTCGGGCGGCTACAGTGTTGGGCCCGGCCCAACACTGTTCACGCCCGAATCGCCCAGAGACCTCCACGTCGCCCACAAAACAGCGGACAGCCGTGCGGAGACATCCCCCGCACGACACGTGGCCCAACGAGGAGCCGAAACGTGGCGGCACTCCCGGTCAACGCGCGCCTGGCTCGCCCACGTGCGCGCGCCAGCGCCGCCTGCGCACCCTGCCAGGCACGCACCCCGAGGCAAGCCGCACCTGCTCGGTGCACCGAGCGCGCTACACCGCACCAACCACACGCCGCCACGTGTCACCCCCGGTCCACCGTACACCGCGCTTCTCCCGTGGACCGCGCCCGCTGCGCCGGCCAACCGGGAGCCGCCACGTGGCCTGTGCCCGGTGCACGCCTCCGCGGTGGACCGCGCACCTACCCGCGCGCCCCCCGCGCCTGCCCGCGGCCGCGCCGCCGCTGCCCGCCGGCGGCCGGAACAGTACCATTTGCTTCGAAAAACGTGCGCGTCATCAGGGCTCCGAAAAATACAAGTGAATAATCCATTTTCATCATTTTCGCGCGCTGAATCCAAATTCGATGTCGGTTTAGCCAAATTCCAACTCTAAAAATTGCCGAAGGCATCCAGAGAGGTGATCTTTTATCCAAACTTCGCCTTGAGTCCAATTTTGACATCCGTATCGCGCGAAACCAGCTCTAAACACACGACGGGTCCTCCAATTACCCACGTGATCCCTTTTTAAGCCTGAAGTCCACCACTTGTGTCCAAATTGTGCACAAACACCCCTGAGACACACACTGGCCACCAAAAGCTGCGAAACAACCAGCAAACCCAACGCGGGGATCCGGGTCCTCACAGATTGACAATCGACATTTTCGGCCCCAACAGCGGGTGACGATTCTCGAGAAGGCGGTGGCTTGTGGTGTAGAGACACAGAAAGAGCATACCTCAAGGATCCGCATCCCTGAACCCCAGTGCTTCAAAAGTACGGGCAATGAAAAAGAGATTTACAACTTTCTATGGAACATGGAACACTAGCTCAAGGCGTTGTGATTAGAGGACAAGAAAGATAAAGTCCAAATCGCTTCCATATACCTCATCGACGATGCTATGCTATGGCTGCATCAGAGGTCGGCGGAGGCCGAGAAAAGCCAATGCGAGCTAAAAATATGGGAGGACTTCGAGCACCTTATAAGAAGGCAACTTCAAAGGCTCAAGCACACGAGAACCCTCAAGAAGTATGTCAAGGAATACTCCAAACTAATGTTATCCATCACCAACATGGCTGAGGAGGACCGACCGTTCTTCTTCCTTGATGGACTCCAACCATGGGTGAACAAGGAGCTCGTGGGATGAGGCATGAAGGATGTAAGCTCCGCCATAACTGTAATGTACCGAATTTTTGGCACATAAATAAATGTAAATAAAGGTGGTATGAAATACTAGTGTTATGAAAGTTGGGGAAGTAAGGAACATTTGGACGCGAGTTAGGCCCAAATCGGGTTAAAATGGAGATATCTAAAAATTTATTTGAGAAAGGGAGCCCAGATTTTTAGTGCAAAATTCACAGTGTCGAAAAATTCCGAGAAAATTACGGGAGTCCCGTAAATATGTTTTAAGACCACAGAAAAAGTTTCGCGTTGATCGGATACCCGATAGTGAGAACGGGCTCCGCCAACAGTGTCGAAAAATTTTGAGAAAATTACAGGAGCTGTGTAATTATGTTTTAAGGTCACAGTAAAAATTTCGTGTTGATCGGATACCCGGATTGCGAGAACGGAGTCCGCCAATGATTCTGGACACAGTAGGGCTTTGGTGACCCAGAAATGACCCAAACTGAAAATTTAAATTTTTCTGTGGTAAATTAAGCTAAACCGAAGCTGCCTGCCAAATTTGGACGGAAACGGACGAAAAACGGGCAAAAAATGGGACAAAAAGGGATTTCCAAGGCGCGCGGCGCATTGCGCCACGCGCACAGCTGGCGCGCAACAGGGCGCGGGGGCGCGCGCCACGTAGCGTGGGGGGCGCCGCCTGGACCTGGTGCGCGCCCCCCCTTGTGTGGTGGACCGCCACACGGCGGCTCCCCATTGGTGGCCCCGTGGACCGGGTCTACACCACCCCCTCTCCCTTTTTTCCTTCTTTTTTATCTTCTTCTTCTTCCTTCTCCTCGCAGACTCTCCCATCCTTTTTCCATTTCTTCTCTACCCGAGCACGAACGAGAGAGAGAGAGAGAGAGAGAGAGAGGAAAAAAATGGGAGATTTCGTGGGGCGCGAGCGCGCCGTGAACCTCGTGGGGCGCGCGAGGTGTTTCCAAAAGCCGATGGGCAGCGCGACTTACGAGGTAACGTTATTTTTCGGTATTTTTGGGCACAATTTCTAGGGTTCATTTTTGGACATTAAATTTGACCCCGTGCCGTTTTGCGTGTTAGGGACCGAGTTCTACTGTACCGTTGCTGCACGGACTGTCGCGGATATTTTTGGCGCGTCTCGTTTTACGTGCAAGTTGTAAAAAATGTGTACCGTTTTGCGTGCAAGCCTACAGTCGGACGTGCACCATTTTGCGTGCAGGTTCGAGGTACGTGCATCGTTTCGCGTGCAGGTCGTGTTGTCGCGCACCATTTTTGCGTGCCGACCCTAATATTATGCATCGTTTTTCGTGCATGTGAGGACCCGAATCCCCGCTTAAGGGTTATTGTTGGATTAGTGTCTTCGGGAGGTGTTTGAGCACGTGTCGGGCCCAAGTTATTGGATTTTTGGAGTAATTGGAGCAAGAATTGCTTATCAGGAAGCCCATATTGGATGATTGAGATTTGTGCGCGCTTATTGGAACCAAGAAAGTGACCCGGCACGAAAAAGGATCAAGTTTACTTTTCCAGGAATTTTTGGGAAATTTTAGAAGTGGAATTTGGCCAATCGGACATCGGATTTGGATTCAGCGCGCGAAAACGGTCAAGTTGGACTATTTACTTAAATTTTCGGAGCCCGGATGCGAAAACACGTCTTTCGAGGCAAGGGTTACTGTTCCGGCGGCCGGAGCGCGCCGGCGGTGGCGGAGCGCGGTGGAGCGCGGCGGCTGGCGGCGGCACAGGCGCGCGGTCCACCGCGGGAGTCGTGCACCCGGCGCGGGCCACGTGGCGCGCTCCGGTTGGCCGGCGCAGCAGGCGCGGTCCATGGAGCAGGCGCGGTCCATGGACCTTGGCGGGGTGCACGGTGGACCGTGGTCATGCCACGTGGCGTGCTGGCATTGGCCGGTCTTGGTGCGCGCGGTCCACGGTGTGGGGAGTGGGAACCTCGGGAAGTGTGCCCGACAGGCACGCGTGGGCGCGCGTGGGGCGCGACGTGGGCGCGTTGACCCGCGCTTCCCGCTCGTGGGTGCCACGCGTAAGCCTCTGCTTCGGCCACGTGGCGCAACGCGGTTGGCCCTTTTGGCTGTCGCCTGTTCGGGGGGCTACGTGGAGGCCTGGGAAGTTTCCGGGCGTGAACAGTAACGGGCCGGGCCCGTTACTGTAGCAGCCCGGAAGTACCGGGCGCCCGAATTTTTTGGCCAAAAGTCCAAAAATGCAGATTTCGGGCTGGGCCTATAAATAGCCGGCTTGCTGGGGCTTTTTGCCCCCTCTCCCGAGCTCCCCTGCCCTTGACCCCTTTAGAAAAGTTGTAGATCTTTGTGTTGCGCATCTTCTGGTAGAGGCCCGGAATTTTTGGAAGCCGCGACGTCGACGACTTTGGCATCGGAGCGCAGTGCGACGATTTTCAGTTGGAGGCCCGTTTCCGTCGCACTTCAGTCTGAGAGGTCTACAGAGCTACCCCGATTGTATTTTTGGACGATTTTCATGGCGTTGGAATCACGAGAGGTACGCCGTCGATTTCTGTACTGATCGCTTCATCTCGTTTGGGGTTTTTGACATGAATCCCGAGGAGTTTCTGAACCCCCTTTTTCTGTTGGAGTTTTTGGACAGCAAGGCCTTCGCGGATTTTTATCTCCTCATCCGGACATCGGAATTCGACGATTCAAAGCTCTATCGAAATCTAGTCTTCGCGTGGATCTCCGTCATATTTTTACTGGAATTTTCAGAGATTGTTTACAGGTGAAAATTTCGCTTTAAGGGGACTGTTCACAGCAGATTTGTGGAACTTGGAATTTTATGGAATTAATGTCACTTTGGGTGGTATTTTTGTACCCAGGATGCTTTGAACACTACTTTGGTACTGCTGGGTTGGTGATTGTGCTCGTATATCATTTTCTGGGCTTTCTTTGCTGTACGACCCTGGACAGTTGTGCACCTTCAGGTGGGTGGCCCTGTCTCCAAGAATGATGGAATGTGCATTAAATCTGCTATAGTAGGACCATGCAGCATACTAGAAGGTGATAGCTGTTGATTCAAGAGTTATATGATGATCATGCGATCTCTTGTTCCTACTCTGTAAAATTATTATTATTATCTTGGAATTTGACCTAGCACCCCCGTCATATGCAGCATGTGCAGCCAGACTGTAGAAAACTTCAACTTGGGCTAGGTTCATACTGCTTTAAACATCCACACTTCTTTTCTTTCCTGGACATAGTGTTTTACTCGCCCGGGTATTGGGCCGAGTGGTCGGATTTCTTTTAGTGTGGGATGCATTTTACACTCGTGCTTGGGAGCAGAGTGGAGTCTGGTAGATATAGTTGATCGTTCATCTGTGGCGGGAGCCGTTGGTAGACGGCGGTCCCGAGATGTTTTGGTTTCTTGTTTATTTGTCGCCACCATGTCAGTGGCAGCTTGTACCAGTGATAGCAGGACCTTGAACCCAGAACTATTTTTGGACACGCACATGATTTTAGTTAACCAATGTTTTCTTCCGAGCATCGTAGAGTCGCCGAGTCTGTTCTTGTTTGATTGGACAAAGGCATTAGCTCTACGAGGCTTGGATATAAAACTTGTTTTCAATCGTTTTCCTAAAAAGAACTAAAAGTCATTAAATATGGATTTCTTTCAGATCAAATGGCTTTCAATAAGAAATATCACTTTTTCCGATAAATTTAACCACCCGAGATGATTCAAGTGGTCTGGGTTCCAAGGTCTGCCTTTTTTCTTTGGGACGAGAACAACGAGAGGCTATGCCTAGAGCCTGTTCTTGTTTGATTAGGGTTGTAGGTTCTAGCTTTTCCGGGGTTTCCGGACCCTTTATTGTGTCTGTTGGGGAGTTATCCTGTCAGTGATGCCTGTTTTAGTGAGCCGTTGGGTTGACAGCGGTCCCGACTGTCGAGTGTTCCTTGTTGCTCGGGTTAGAGAGCAGGGATGGGGGGATAGTATAGCTATATTGTTGAGTCGGGTGGGATTGCACCAGATTATCGACTCGGGTTAATTTTTCGGTAACCGCGAACTGTGGGCGATTTGACCGATTAGTGTTATACATCAGTTGGGGCTGGGTTTTTGCATTGTGGATTGAGTGAGTCTCCACTTTGAGCATAGTGTCGACTTTTGCCCGATTGACTGAGATGCATGACAGAGCTGTTGGACATGGGTTACTTATGGACTCGAGCGGGTCGCTCCCCTCGAGTGCCACTCCGGAGTAGGCGAGACCGGGTTGTTGTAACCGGCGTTGAGATTGAGCTTTAGACCGGGTTGTTGTAACCGGCGTTGAGATGGAGCTTTAGACCGGGTTGTTGTAACCGGCGTGAGATTGAGTTCTTCTATCGTGACTTGTCGACGCCGCCCCTCTGGCTGGCCCAGATGTGGCAGTCATGGACACCCTACGGTAGACCGTCCTGTTGAGGATGTGCAGCAGTAGGTGGGCGCAGGTTTGACTGGACCCTATGTGGCAGTCAATATAGTTATGGGTTACTGTACCTGAGAGTTAATAGATGCATCATGTTATCATCTGTTCCACTTTTTGAGCATCTAGATAGGGGCATAGTAGCTGTAGAGTTATTCATTTCCGGCTCTTTCCTTCAGTATTTCATTTATTACCTTATGCCTATAGTAGACTTAGTGGGCAGACCGTTGGGCTTGTTGACGGCACCCACTGAGAACTACTGTGGGATGTAGTTCTCACACCCGTCGTGGTGTATTTTCCCCAGGGACTTCTACTCCTGTTCCTGCTGTTCCAGTTGCTGTTTTCTTCAGAGCGAGGTAAGGGAGTCGCGAGCTAGTTCCCTACCAGACGTCGTCGTCCAGAGAGTAGATGTACCCACTTTGTACATTTTGAGAGTTACTTGTTGTTGAGAGACCTTGTAGTGAGGTATAGAGTTGTACTTTTATTTCAGAGTTGAGCGACTTTTGTACTTGTGGTGAGGACTTTGAGTTGTATATATTTTATTTTTAGCAGTTACTTCCAGCTCTGATATCTGTTTAGTATAGCATCTTTCTTTTGCAGGTAGATGCTTCGTCTATACGGGGTTCACCGTATGGGCGGCGGATCTGTTGGCGAGCCCGGGTCGCAGTTTCGGCCCCGGGGCGTGACAGATAGAGTGGTATCAGAGCCTAGGTTGTAGGTCATTGAGGACTTAGAAACCCTAGGCTTGTGGTTGGACATTAGGATGACTACGTGAGAGTCGTGACTGTTAGCGAAAGTCCTGATTTAGTTGTATACCTCTCCCAAGGGATGGGATGAGTGATTGGCATGTTTATTCTCCTAAGCGATTATGTTGGCTGCAGACAACATAATGCTATGGAATGGATGACATGTCTTAGACTTTCGCTGGATTGGGTCGTATGTTGTTTGGTGCTGTCCTGATGTTTGCATGTGGATTGTAGGTGGGTACGATGCCTCCCCGACGCAGGATGCAGACACGTTCTCAGCCTTCCTCCTCCCTTGAGCCTGAGCAGGAGGAGTCAACACAGGGTCAGCGGAGTGAGGTGCAGGAGCTTCGGGCTCAGATGGCCCATTTGACAGGGACTCTCCGGCGCCAGGAGGAGATTTCACGGCGCCAGGAGGAGACCGTGGACCGGATGATCCGTATGATGGAGCAGAGGGCGCAGTCAGCTGTAGCACCCCCTGAGAGTTTCCCCGCACCTTCTTCGCCAGCTGTGGCACCCCCAGTTGTATCGGCAGCTTAGGCACCCCCTATTGCACCGGTTACCCGTGGGCAGCCGTCCGGGACGGCAGGACAATTGACCCCTACAGAGCAGCGTGAGGTGGTGGATCTATTTATGAGGTTCCGCCAGTTCGATCCACCCCGTCTTTCTGGATTGAGTGTAGAGCCGTGGGAGGCTGAGACTTGGATCACGGCCATGGAGCGCCATTTCGAGAGCTTATTTATTAAGGAGAGGTTTCGAGTCCTGTTGGCCACTCACTTCTTGGAAAGCAACGCCGAGGCTTGGTGGCGGCGTGTGCGACCTGCTGGACCGCCTGGGGTGCAGCTTCTCTCTTGGGCGGAGTTTCGCAGTCTATTTCTTGGAGCCTTTTTCCCAGAGAGCGTCAGGCAGGGGTTAGAGGAGCGACTGAAGAATCTCCGTCAGGGAGATCGGCCCGTGCATGAATACATCGCAGACTTCAACCAGTTGTTGGCCTGTGTGCCGTACTCAGCCAGGGACGAGGCGCATCGGATTTATATGTTTGAGCGGGGTTTGCGCCGGGAGATTTATCAGCTCGTCCATTCGCACAGATTGCAGACGTTGGATGCATCTATGGAGCTGGCACTTTACGTTGAGTGCGGAGAGGCGGTGATGGATAAGGTGGTTCCAGCTCCTGCAGTGATTCCACGGGCGAAGCGCCCAGCACCGGTTGATGCGGGACAGACGAGTCGGCAGGCACCTTCGAGACTTCCCCGACCTCACCCTGAGGGTTGTGGGTTTCAGAGGCGCCAGAGATCTGGTGGGCCCCCGCAGCAGCCGCAGTATCAGCAGCGACAGCAGTTTCAGCAGCAGTATCGGCAGCAGCGACAGGAGCGGTGTGTCATCTGTGGCGGCCCTCACCCACCGTCGCAGTGTGACCAGAGACAGGGACGGTGTTTCCTTTGTGGAGAGTTGGGACATTTTCGAGCAGCTTGTCCCCGAGCCATTCTGTCAGTGCTACCCCTTGCTGTAGCACCCCCCTTGCCTGTTCAGGAAGCGGAGGCCCCTCCGATGTACCGTCAGACAGAGTGGGGTACGACGTCGGGACAGACGGGACGACGGTCTGCAGCACCCAGTGGACGGGTATACGCAGCTCTGGTGGAGGGCACCTCGACAGCAGATCATATCGCCGTAGGTATGACTTTATTTTCTGTCAGCTTAATTGAGCTTTTTGGATACCGCTGCATCCTTCTGCACATGTTAGTAGGGCATTTGCATCTCTGCATGGTTAGGGGATAGGGAATTTGCTACAGGTAATTGTAATTGGATCCTTCGCAGTATCCTGCGAGCAAAGGAGGATTGTGGGGCATGGCCAGGACAGCTGAGACTTTGGGGAGTACACTGGCAGGAGTGACGGTTCAGTTACAGTTCCACGACTCAGATTGAGCACACGAAATGGACCAGCTGGTGCGGTTTCATGCAATGATTGATTGTGGATTGAGAACAGTGACCTTTCCGCGAGTTGGACAATGGGAGATCAGTTCCACAGGTCACCGAGGCATCCTTCCTGCAACAGTGGCTTCAGCGGTTTCGGGTTAGGTGCTACTTGTTGAGCGTAGGTGACGCCTAGGACTAGAGGTTATGTCTCTAGGGGTCTCGGATAGGGTTGTGTATTTCTTTTTAGGGGCACGGATAGACCGTAGCTACCGTTTCTGTTGCCACAGCAGGAACGGCATCAACACTTCTCTCCATTTTTCGCACCTTTGTGCTGAAATTTGCGAACATGACGAAAGATTCGGAAGGCTACTCCAGAAATGGAGACGGTGCCCGAACCTGTTCTTGTTTGATTGGGGCGAGGGCACTGGTCTTTCGAAACTTTCGAACTTTTTGCTAATTTCGGTTGTTTTCTAAGTTGGAGAGTTGGGGGTTGATGCTTTCCTGCTGGTGGGCCCTTACCCTTTCTTGTTAATTGTGTGACGTGATTCGTGTAGTTTGGACGCGTATGGTTGGCTGTTCTTCCTCGTTACCCAGTATTTGGGATTTCTGAGGTTTACCCAGCTGTTGGACTCGCTTTGTGGAGAGTGTGTAGCGACTGGGGAGTTGGAAACGGTGTTGTTGGATGGTTACCCTTGGCTTTGAACTCCCTTTTGAGCCGTGTTTGTTTCGAGGACGAAACTTTCTTTTAGTGGGGGAGGATGTGAGGACCCGAATCCCCGCTTAAGGGTTATTGTTGGATTAGTGTCTTCGGGAGGTGTTTGTGCACGTGTCGGGCCCAAGTTATTGGATTTTTGGAGTAATTAGAGCAAGAATTGCTTATCAGGAAGCCCATATTGGATGATTGAGATTTGTGCGCGCTTATTGGAACCAAGAAAGTGACCCGGCATGAAAAAGGATCAACTTTACCTTTCCGGGAATTTTTGGGAAATTTTAGAAGTGGAATTTGGCCAATCGGACATCGGATTTGGATTCAGCGTGCGAAAACGGTCAAGATGGACTATTTACTTAAATTTTTCGGAGCCCGGATGCGAAAACACGTTTTTCGAGGCAAGCGTTACTGTTCCGGCGGCCGGAGCGCGGCGGCTGGTGGCGGCACAGGCGCGCGGTCCACCGCGGGAGTCGTGCACCGGGCGCGGGCCACGTGGCGCGCTCCGGTTGGCCGGCGCAGCAGGCGCGGTCCATGGACCTTGGCGGGGTGCACGGTGGACCGTGGTCATGCCACGTGGCGTGCTGGCATTGGCCGGTCTTGGTGCGCGCGGTCCATGGTGTGGGGAGTGGGAACCTCGGGAAGTGTGCCCGACAGGCGCGCGTGGGCGCGCGTGGGGCGCGACGTGGGCGCGTTGACCCGCGCTTCCCGCTCGTGGGTGCCACGCGTCAGCCTCTGCTTCGGCCACGTGGCGCAACGCGGTTGGCCCTTTTGGCTGTCGCCTGTTCGGGGGGCTATGTGGAGGCCTGGGAGGTTTCCGGGCGTGAACAGTAACGGGCCGGGCCCGTTACTGTAGCAGCCCGGAAGTACCGGGCGCCCGAATTTTTGGGCCAAAAGTCAAAAAAAATGCAGATTTCGGGCCGGGCCAATAAATAGCCGGCTTGCTGGGGCTTTTTGCCCCCTCTCCCGAGCTCCCCTGCCCTTGACCCTTTAGCAAAGTTGTAGATCTTTGTGTTGCGTATCTTCTGGCAGAGGCCCGGAATTTTTGGAAGTCGCGACGTCGACGACTTCGACATCGGAGCGCAGTGCGACGATTTTCAGTTGGAGGCCCGTTTCCGTCGCACTTCAGTCTGAGAGGTCTACAGAGCTACCCCGACTGTATTTTTGGATGATTTTCACGGCGTTGGAATCACGAGAGGTACGCCGTCGATTTCTGTATTGATCGCTTCATCTCGTTTGGGGTTTTTGACACGAATCCCGAGGAGTTTCTGAACCCCCTTTTTCTGTTGGAGTTTTTGGACAGCAAGGCCTTCGCGGATTTTTATCTCCTCATCCGGACATCGGAATTCGACGATTCAAAGCTCTATCGACATCTACTCTTCGCGAGGATCGCCGTAATATTTTTATTAGAATTTTCGGAGATTGTTTTATAGGTGAAAATTTTGCTTTAAGGGGACTGTTCACAGCAGATTTGTGGAACTTGGAATTTTATGGAATTATTGTAACTTTGGGTGGTATTTTTGTACCCAGGATGCTTTGAACACTACTTTGGTATTGCTGGCTTGGTGATTGTGCTCGTATATCTGTTTCTGGGCTTTCTTTGCTGTACGACCCTGGACAGTTGTGTACCTTCAGGTGGGTGGCCCTGTCTCCAAGAATGATGGAATGTGTATTAAATCTGCTATAGTAGGACCATGCAGCATGCTAGAAGGTGATAGCTGTTGATTCTAGAGTTATATGATGATCATGCGATCTCTTGTTCCTACTCTGTAAAATTATTATTATTATCTTGGAATTTGACCTAGCACCCCCGTCATATGTAGCATGTGCAGCCAGACTGTAGAAAACTTCAACTTGGGCTAGGTTCATAGTGCTTTAAACATCCACACTTCTTTTTTTTCCTTGACATAGTGTTTTACTCGCCCGGGTAGTGGGCCGAGTGGTCGGATTTCTTTTAGTGTGGGATGCATTTTACACTCGTGCTTGGGAGCAGAGTGGAGTCTGGTAGATATAGTTGATCGTTCATCTGTGGCGGGAGCCGTTGGTAGACGGCGGTCCCGAGATGTTTTGGTTTCTTGTTTATTTGCCGCCACCGTGTCAGTGGCAGCATGTACCAGTGATAGTAGGACCTTGAACCCAGAACTGTTTTTGGACACGCACATGATTTTAGTTAACCAATGTTTTCTTCCGAGCATCGTAGAGTCGCCGAGTCTGTTCTTGTTTGATTGGACAAAGGCATTAGCTCTACGAGGCTTGGATATAAAACTTGTTTTCAATCGTTTTTCTAAAAAGAACTAAAAGTCATTAAATATGGATTTCTTTCTGATCAAATGGCTTTCAATAAGAAATATCACTTTTTCCGATAAATTTAACCACAAGAGATGATTCAAGTGGTCTGGGTTCCAAGGTCTGCCTTTTTTCTTTGGGACGAGAACAACGAGAGGCTATGCCTAGAGCCTGTTCTTGTTTGATTAGGGTTGTAGGTTCTAGCCTTTCCGGGGTTTCCGGACCCTTTATTGTGTCTGTTGGGGAGTTATCCTGTCAGTGATGCCCGTTTTAGTGAGCCGTTGGGTTGACAGCGGTCCCGACTGTCGAGTGTTCCTTGTTGCTCGGGTTAGAGAGCAGGGATGGGGGGATAGTATAGCTATGTTGTTGAGTCGGGTGGGATTGCAACAGATTATCGACTCGGGTTAATTTTTCGGTAACCGCGAACTGTGGGCGATTTGACCGATTAGTGTTATACATCAGTTGGGGCTGGGTTTTTGCATTGTGGATTGAGTGAGTCTCCACTTTGAGCATAGTGTCCACTTTTGCCCGATTGACTGAGATGCATGACAGAGCTGTTGGACATGGGTTACTTATGGACTCGAGCGGGTCGCTCCCCTCGAGTGCCACTCCGGAGTAGGCAAGACCGGGTTGTTGTAACCGGCGTTGAGATTGAGCTTTAGACCGGGTTGTTGTAACCGGCGTTGAGATGGAGCTTTAGACCGGGTTGTTGTAGCCGGCGTGAGATTGAGTTCTTCTATCGTGACTTGTCGACGCCGCCCCTCTGGCTGGCCCAGATGTGGCAGTCATGGACACCCTACGGTAGACCGTCCTGTTGAGGATGTGCAGCAGTAGGTGGGCGCAGGTTTGACTGGACCCTATGTGGCAGTCAATATAGTTATGGGTTACTGTACCTGAGAGTTAATAGATGCATCATGTTATCATCTGTTCCACTTTTTGAGCATCTAGATAGGGGCATAGTAGCTGTAGAGTTATTCATTTCCGGCTCTTTCCTTCAGTATTTCATTTATCACCTTATGCCTCTAGTAGACTTAGTGGGCAAACCGTTGGGCTTGTTGACGGCACCCACTGAGAACTACTGTGGGATGTAGTTCTCACACCCGTCGTGGTGTATTTTCCCCAGGGACTTCTACTCCTGTTCCTGCTGTTCCAGCTGCTGTTTCTTCAGAGCGAGGTAAGGGAGTCGCGAGCTAGTTCCCTACCAGACGTCGTCGTCCAGAGAGTAGATGTACCCACTTTTTACATTTTGAGAGTTACTTGTTGTTGAGAGACCTTGTAGTGAGGTATAGAGTTGTACTTTTATTTCAGAGTTGAGCGACTTTTGTACTTGTGGTGAGGACTTGGAGTTGTATATATTTTATTTTTAGCAGTTACTTCCAGCTCTGATATCTGTTTAGTATAGCATCTTTCTTTTGCAGGTAGACGCTTCGTCTATACGGGGTTCACCGTATGGGCGGCGGATCTGTTGGCGAGTCCGAGTCGCAGTTTCGGCCCCGGGGCGTGACATTGCAGGAATAAAAAAATGTGCACCATTTTGCGTGCAACCCTACAGTTAAGCGTGCACCGTTTTGCGTGCAAATTTAAGATACGTGCACCGTTTTGCGTGCCGATCGTGTTGTCGCGCACCGTTTTGCGTGCCGACACTAATGTTATGCATCGTTTTTCGTGCAGGGTCAGAAAAGACGTGCACCATTTTGCGTGCAACCTTAAGAGAAGCATGCTCCGTTTTGCGTGCAAACCCGAGGTACGTGCGCCATTTTGCGTGCAGGTTGAGATGACGCGCATCGTTTTGCGTGCCGACTGAAGTGGCGCGCACCGTTTTGTGTGTGGGTTTTACTGACGTGCACCGTTTTGCGTGCAGGTTTGGAGGACGTGCACCATTTTGCGTGCAGACTCGAGGGAGGTGCACCGTTTTGCGTGCAAGCTCGAGGGAACAAGTGGAATCGCGCGGAGACCAATTGCAAGTGTCTACAAGCAATTGGGGACGCTACAAGGTGGGAGATTCTGCCGAAATTGGGTGACCTCTCCCCTTGCTCCTTTGCTTTTCGATTCGAAGCATGATAGTAGCATGTTAGAGGCGTTAGGTAATTATGATTATGATTGCCTGTGTAGGTGGATTCAGATGGAAAAGTGCAACTGTTGGTTGCCAGAGCTAGAGGAATAGATGTACATGTGTAAATGAACACAGAGGAAAAGTGCAATTGTTGGTTGCCAAAGATATATGATGAATATGCATGCGTAGAAGTAATTACTATTTGATGAATGAACTGAAGATAACTGCATGCATGAAAAAGGATTAGCTATTATGATTGTGAGCATGTTAGGGTGTAACCCTAGGAATCACGTGACATAAGGGAACAACAGTTGTTGGTAGTAAGACTAGGAGAAAACCTAGTATAGGGGTTTGACGAGTGACATTAACTTAGGAGTTATCCTAGGAATTAACGAGTGGCATTGTCTTAGGAGATAACCAAAGGACACTGGATAGAGTGATCAATATAGAGTCAGGGAACTCTAGGACATATGTGACATGGAACTTAGGTAAAGGAAACCTAAGGAGAGTTAGTGATCAACATAGAGTCAGGGAACTCTAGGACATATGTGACATGGAACTTAGGTAAAGGAAACCTAAGGAGAGTTAGTGATCAACATAGAGTCAGGGAACTCTAGGACCTACGTGACATGGAACTTAGGTAAAGGGAACTTAAGGTGAGCTAGATGAGTTTAAACTCACAGACAGGAAATAGAGTCAAGTTGACTCTAGGATTCAGTAAGGAATCAGGAGGATGGAAAAGGTGGATCAAGTGTGGAGATATGAAAGGGAAAACAGAAAAGTAGAGTCAATGTAATTCTAAGATAACAGTGGAACATGGAATTAGAGTCAGTGTAACTCTAAGTTAATGGTGAAGCAGGAAAACAGAGTTTAGTTAACTCTAGGATTCAGTGAGGAATCAGAAATGTGGGATGAGATCCCCAGTTTAAAGAGTTGATCAAATATAACCCTAGAAGGTTATAGGGTGTCTGGGCAAATGGATAATAACTTTAACTTCAATTTGAGTTAAAGAAATAAAAGAGAAATGTTTAAGAGTCCAGGAGACTCTCTAGTTATCCTTATGGCAAGACCTAGGATAAGAGGAAAAAAAAATTGTTGCTAAAAGGCAAAGATTAAAAGCAAGCTAAAAGTGGCTAAAAGCATAAAGAAAATGTAATTGGCGCCTTCGAATTTGAGACTCGTCAAGTGGAGCAGGACTCCCTGGGCAGTGACCCGTCGGACGAGGTACTTTCGAATGGCTAAAAGTGAAAGCAAGGAGCTAAATGCTCAAAGAAAAGAGAAAGTGATTTGCCAGTGGCAAAAAGGGAGCTATAAGCCTGAATAAGAAAGGAAAGCAAGTGTTCAAAGGCAAAGAGGCTAAGAACTAAAGTAGAAAGAAAAGAAAGAAAATATAAAAAGATAAAATGGGCGTACCTTCGGGGGTGAAACGTAGATCTTGTCGGAGCCATGGGCAGTGTCCCTCTCCCGGGCAGTGACCCGTATGACAAGTTCCCCGTTGGGCGGGGTAACACTTGCGGGTGTTATCGGCAACCTTAGAAATCTTATCTTATGGTAGCAAGACTACCGGGCTCGGGCCCGTTGGATAAGAATTTCCGAGGGTTAACTTGAACTAAAGCACCAGAATCTAAAGAATAAAGAAAAATAGAGTGGCCAAGGTGGCCGGGTTAGTTGGACCCTTTATTCAGCGGCATAGTGGCCGAGTTGGTGCTTAGCAGCCTAGTGTGGCTAGACAGAGTAGTGCTGGGTAGATGGTTATACACAGATAGTGTAGTGATATGTTATATTGCATAGCTGCATTTTGATATTGAGGATTTAGTTTCCTAGCACTATTATTATTGCTTCCATTGGACCAAGTGGTGTAGGACACTTTTTCTCGGTGGTTGAACCCACTGGGAACTCTGTCAGGAGTTCTCACACCCCTTGGGTGACCCCCCCCACAGGTGCGGGTATGGATGCAGCGGATGAGACGGTTCAGAGGCAGACGGCGAGGTATGCGACAGGGGCAAGGGCCCAGCAGCGCAGAGACCTAGAGGGTCTAGCAGAGGTATCCCATTTTTATATTTCTCGAGTGAACCTTGTATGGTGAGGAAATGATGTAAAAGAATTGTAATAATTTTATTTGCAAGTTCAGAAATGTAAAGTGTAATAAATTTAAGTTATGGTTCACTCTGGTATGCTTTCATTTCCGCATTAACTAATTGTTGTTGAATGAAAGTTTTAAATTTGTAGTGATTTTAGTACTCTGATATGGAGCTTCCGCATACACTTGTTGTGTTATTATGGATGTTACCGTTCCTTTCGGGTAGGAAAAGGTCTTACCCGATTAGCGGGTCTGTTGGCGTGCCCGAACCGTACAAATTGGCGGACTCGGGGCGTGACAATAACCCTGGTGGAGAAGCTACCAGAATATGAGAGGACGAATCATACTCGCGGCAAACTACCTAAGGCGAGCAAGGTTAAAGGTAGGGAAGACCATGACAAGCACAAAGACAACAATAAGGGCCGAGAACGAAAAGGCCCTTCACAGAAGAAAAAGGTGTTGTGCTATGTCTACGGAGGTGACCATTGGGCGTGCAACTACGCAAGGAAGATGGTTGTCAATGCTATCCAAGCCAAGCAGGGCTTCAGAGAAAGCAGTAACAAAGATGGGCTTCGGAGAAAGCTGTAACAAGGATTGGGCCGAGTGGTTGTTGTGTCCTGATGTTTGTTATTGTGCAGTGGACTACAATGCCTCCGCGACGTTGTGCAGCGAGGAGGGCACGTCTTGCGTCAGTTGAGGAACCCGAGCAGCGGGAGGCAGAGCAGTAAGAGCAGAGCGATACCCAGGAGTTACGGGCCCAGATGGCACAGTTGTCGGAGGCTGTCCGATGCCAGGAGGAGGCCATGGAACGTTTGATGCGTTTGTTTGAGCAGAGGGCACAGCCAGTTGCAGCACCACCTAAGCATTCTCCGGCATCTTCTTCCCCTGCAGTGGCACCCTTAGCTATACCAGTGGCACTGATTGAGCGAGCAGCCCCCTCCGTGCCGACGAGTAGCACCGAGGCACCGAGGTAGGGTGGATAGCTGACAGTAGATGAGTTGTGGGACATTAATGATCGATTGAGCCAGTCCCATCAGTTTGACCCACCCCGATTCGTAGGATTGAGTTTAGAGCCTTGGGAGGTAGATTAGTGGGCGACGTTGATGGAGAGACCGTTTGAGAGCCTCATTGTGTCAGAGAGTTTACGCAATTGCTGAACTGCGTGCTCCACATTAAGAGGGACGAGGCGCATAGGATATTTGTGTTTGAGAGAGGATTACGTCAGGATACCTTTCAGCTCGTCGGTCCCTCCGACTACAGATTTTGGATGCCTCGATGGAGTAGGCGTTGTTTATGGAGCGTGACGTTGCAGTTCCTTTAGATAGGGATTTACCGCCAGGGTCGAGTTCTGGATAGAGGCGCCCGGTGCCAGATGATGGAGGATAGATTAGCAAGCAAAGGCCTTCTCGATTCCTTCCCCAGCGTCGTGGATTTTTGAGGCACCAAAGGTCGGGTGGACCCCGACGGCAACATCAGCATCAGCATCAGTAGTGACAGTAGCTGAGGTGCCTATGACAGCTCCGGGACTCGAGGATATCTCTATTGTCCGTGAGTTCCCGAGTACGATTTCCACCAGAGCTGACGATAACGCCGCCGCAAAGGGAGATTGAGTTGTGAATGACGTGGTTCAGGAAGCCGTGTCGATTTCGAGGGCACCTTATTGGATGGCACCAGTAAAGCTGAGAGAACTGTTGTCACGCCCCGGGGTCGAAACTGCGACCCGGGCTCGCCAACAGATCCGCCATCTGTACGGAAACTGCCGCACAGACGAAGCGTCTACCGTGCAAGTCAGATCTAGAGCTAAAACATGTATTAGAGCAGAAATAAAACTAGTAGCTAACCAATACACACAGAACATCTGAAATAGAAAAATCTCCACTAATACACCAATCCTCAATACAGGTCTCACAAATAAATGAATAAAATACAAGCCTCACCAATCACTCTGACTGTCCAGTACAAAAGTAGAATCATAAAGCTAACAGGGTACATCTACCTCAGACTCTCAAGCTGGTAAGGAACTAATAGGCCACGTCCTCACCTCGATATGTTGTCTCCGCGTGAGCCAAGCCGGAACAGCTACCTCAGGAAACCTGTCACCGCAGCGGGTGTGAGATCTACTGCAGAAGGCAGATCTTAGTGGGTACCGTCCTAACATCCACGGTATGCCCACTAAGTCTACTGGAGGCAAAACAGATAGATATGCAGATAGATAGATAGATAGATAAGCTGAAGGAAAACTACAGCTATAAGGTCTCAAACATAATGCTCAAAAGGAAACTCTATCATAAACATGCTATGCATACTCTCGCTACCGCTAAAATGCCTCAGTATTATGCTTAAAGGAAAAACCATCTAAGAACATAATATGTAACCACCCGCTCATAACACCCAATCTCAACGACTGCCAAAACTGGCTCAGTCCAGCTTGCGCCTGTCGTCTAGGAACGCACCTGCCCACTATCACGCATCCACAAGAGGACGGGATTTACGTGGGGCGTCCTAAACCGACTATCTCAATCTCACACAAAGTGACCCCATGGTAACTCGGCCAGGGGTATCAAGCGACCACTAGTATATGAACTAGGCACATATCCACATCGTAGCCTCGTCAGGCTCGGTATCATCATCGCACCCGGGGCATAGCTCGAGGGGAGTGACCCCACCAAATTCAAGTATCACGTCTGTCTCACTGTCTCAATATGCGGCACATGCAGGCTATAATCCACGATCAAACAGATCGGTATCCCAAAGCTCGAAAACACAACTCAATCGGAAAAGAACCTCGACTCAAACACGAATAGCCCGAACACTCTCACAGCTATGTCGGAGAACCCTCAACGACTCAATCTGATAATGCACAACCATGGCAGAGTCGGGAAACCTCGACGACTCGATCTGCAGGAACCCCAAAATCGTTGAAACTAAGTGGGAGAACCACCTCCACCACTAAATCAGAATACAACCCATGATCTAGAGTAATTTCACTATCCCATAAGGAAGCTCAAATATCAAATGACACTATAATTCATCTCAAAACTCAAAAAGAGACCCCTCGGCCCTCAGGCACGAGGTCTAATGCACCCTGAATCAATGCCATACCTCTGGCGAACTCATAATTTAAAAACTACCTTTGAAAATGATGTTTTTCCTTAAAACGGGCTTTCTCGATTTTTAAAACGATCAGGGTGCAAAAATAATGTCCACAGAACATGCAGCCTAGTGTCATATGATAACAGGAGTATACTAAAAATAATATGGGGTTCTAAATAATTTTCTAAAATATTCCAGGCAACTATCAGATATAAAAACTGTGAAAGTAACATGATAAACATGATTAAAATGCATTCAGGAGCATTAAAGGGCATTCCATAAATTTTGGAGAAATTCCAACCCACCTGGAACGCTTTCCGCCGGCAATTGCTGAAGTCGGTGAAGTGCCAGAACCTCGAACTGACGAAACCTCGAAAATCGTGCCGCAAATCTCGGAAAAATCCTCGGAAGCTCCAATAAATTCTCTCGAGTCCATACAAAAATCTGCGCACAGCCGGCTCACTCCACGGCCAAAGCCAAAGCATTCTCTCTATCACCCACAACCAACAAGCAGCACATACACACTTCTCACATAACATGCTCTTATACATTCCAAAACCACAGCACACATACACTCTTCACGAACTATCCTCTAATACACTTTAATAATCCACTTACACAATTAACTTAATTCACAACACACACACTGTAATGTACCAGATTTATGGTATATAAATAATACAAATAAAAATGGTATGAAATACTATTTTTATTGAATTCAGAGAAAAGTGAGTTGGAGTTGAGAATATGAAGCTTCAATTGAGAAGCTCAGGTCCTTGTTTGGCAATTTTTGCGAAATGGCGAAACTCAGTAAAAATACTTGTAACACATTTCAAATGTAATTACAAGTGAGTTGGAAACATTTCGAATCGATGCAAAAGTCATCGAGTCGAAAAGTGAGTTGTAGTTGGAGATCGAAGCTTCAAGCTTGTAAAATGTAGACCCACGTTTAACGAATTCGCAAAATGGCAAAATGCGGCAAGAAGACTTGTAACATGTTTTAAATATGATTACAGTCGAGTTCGGTGCGTTTCGGGCTGACGCGAAGGGCATCGGGTCGAAAAGTGACTTGAACCCTGAGAACATAGCAAAAATTCTGAGATTTCTGAAATTGTGATCACGAAGCATTTTCGGAGCCCTGTTTCGAAGACTTAGATTAGCCCAAAAATTTAAAAGAAATCGTGGGGTGTCTCACAAAAGTTTTCTAATTAAAAGGGGTGAAAAACCGAGGTGAGCGATTAAAGGAAAATTGGAGAACAAAGCGAGGAAAAATGCTTCAAGAATTCTGAAACTGCAGTTTTTAACAGTGCAGTTTATCACGAAGCTTTTTCGGGGCTCTCTTTCGAGAGCTTAGAGTAGCCCAAAAATTTAAAAGAAATCGTGGAGAGTTTTAGAAAAATTTGTAGAATAAAGGGGAGAAGAAAATTTTCAGTTTCGATTTTTCAGTTGACGGCAAAACGCGGAGATAGAGGGGTATCCGAAATTGTTCTCTGCAGGTGCAAAACTGCAGAATTGAGGGCAGTTTTGGGAATTAAATTCTAAGTTGGGGGCAAAAGTGTAATTTCACACTTCCCCTCCAACCACCACCTGCAGGGCATTTATTCTCTCTCTCTCTCTCTCTCTCTCTCTCTCTCTCTCTCTCTCTCTCTCTCTCCCTCTCCCTCTTTTCTGCTGGAGCAAGAAACGAAAGAAAGGAGAAGAAAGAAGAGGAAAGAAAGGGAGAAGAAGAAGAAGAAGAAGAAGAAGAAGAAGAAGAAGAGAAGATAATCTCCCTCCTTCTCTCAATTCTTCAAAATAGGTACTCTTCTCTTCCTTCTTCTCCTCTTTCTTGTGCAGGGAAAAGGAAAAAGAAAAAAAAAAAGAAAAAAAAGAAAAAGGGGGGCTGCAAGGCAGCTGCAGCTGCCTTGGCTGCTTTGGCAGCTGCCATTGCAGCTGCCTTGGGCAGCTGGGGTGGCTGCACATGGAGCCAGGCAGCTGCCAAGCAGCTGAATGTGCAGCTGCATTGGCAGCTAGCCTAGCTGCTGCTGCTGCTGCTTGGGCAGCAGCAGCAAGTTTCAGCTGCTTATGCAGCTGAACTAGCTGCATAAGCAGCTGCAAGAGCTGCTGCAGGAGAGCAGCTGTGCAAGCTGCAGGGCAGCAGCTGTGCAAGCTGCTGCCCAGCAGCAGGAGTTGGTTTGACAAAAAAAAAAAAGAGGAGAAAGAAAAGAAAGGAAGAAGAAGGAAAAGAAGGAAGAAAATTTCTTCTTCTTCTCTTTTCTTCAATGAGCAAAATCAACAATTGGGGGAAATTGCTCAAATTGAGTTTCTCCCAAATTTTTGAATGAGTTTCTTGATTTTGCCAATGTGCAAAATCGGTAATTGGAGAGAATTGCTCAAATTGAGTTTCTCTCTAATTTTTGAATGCAATTTCTTGATTTTGCCAAAATGCGAAATCGGTAAATTGGGGGAAATTGCTCAAATTGAGTTCTCTCCAATTTCTCAATGCGAATTCTTGATTTTGCCAATATGCGAAATCGGTAAATTGGGGAAATTGCTCAGATTAAGTTCTCTCCAATTTTTTAATGCGAATTCTTGATTTTGCCAATGTGCAAAATCGGTGATTTGGGAAAAATTGCTCAAATTGAGCTTTTCTCAAATTTTTGAGAGCATTTCGACCCCGGATCGAGTTGAGCAAGTTTCTTTTTGGCAACATGCCATAGGATGACTATTCCCCTCTCATTTTTATGAACCGATCAAAAATTGGCCTTTTTGTGGGAAAAGTGATCAAATAGGGATTTTTCCCTTTTAATGGTCAAAGGGGTTTAGTTTTACCAATTCATTGGAATTAGTGAGTCATGGAAAGCAAATGTTTCATGATTTTTCTTTCCTTACCATGTAGGGAAACCTCAGAGGCAATAGGAGCTAAAATTGTCTCCTTTAGGAACTAAGAAAGCACATCGAGGTGGGGGATTCTACCGAAAATGGGTGACCTCTCCACTTTTTCCTCTGCTTTTGATTTTGAAGCATTATAATAAGCATGCTAGTGTAGTGTAATTTTAATTGTGATTATGAATGATGGAAAAAGGAAAATAGATGATGTATTTACATGTTTAAATGAATATAGAGGGAAATGAAATTTTGATTTATCTACATAGATGATGAATATTATTCATGATTGAGATGGAAATAATCGCATGCATAAGAAGGGATTTATTATTTCATGATTGTGATCATGTTAGGGTATAGCCCTAGGAATCATGTGAAAGCATAAGGAAAAGGACATGTTGGTAGTAAGACTAGGAGAAAACTTAGACTCAGGGTTAATGAGTGGATCAAACTTAGAAGATTATCCTAGGATTGAATGAGTGGCATTATCTTAGGAGATAACCTAAGGACTTTGGATAGAGTGATCAACATAGAGTCAAGGACTCTAGGATGAGCATGATATAAGACTTAGGTAAAGGAAACCTAAGGTAAGTTAGTGAGTTGAGAATAGACTAGTCAACATAGAGTCAAGGAACTCTAGGTTAAACGTGATATGAAACTTAGGTAAGAGAACCTAAGGTGAACTAGTAGAGTTTATACTCACAGAAAATGGATTAGAGTTAAGTTAACTCTAAATGCAAGGTGCAACAGGTAAATAGAGATAATGTAACTCCAGGTTCGGCAAAGAAAAGAGTATGTGGCCACAAAGTTTAATGAATTAAACTGATAGCAAAGTGATCAACTTAGAGTCAAACTCTAAGGAAAAGTTTGTGTAATCACAAAGTCAAAAAGCTAAATAATACAACCCTAGAGTGGGTCATAGGGTGCCTGGGCAAATGGACAGCAACTTTAACTTCAATCTGAGTTAAATAAATGAAAGGGAATGATAAGAGTCCAAGAGACCCTCTGGTTATCCTTATGGCGATACCTAGGATAAGAGGTAATTAATGCAAAAGGCAAAGTTTAAAAGTAAGCTAAAAGAGGCTTAATAACCAAGACAAACAAATTGCTTAAGATAAAAGGGAACAGAAAGAGAATGTAACAGACGCCTTCGAATTTGAGACTCGTCATGTGGAGCAGGACTCCCTGGGCAGTGACCCGTCGGATGAGGTACTTTCGAAAGGCTTAAAGTGAAAGGAAGGAGCTAAATGCTCAAGGGAAAGAGAAAGAGATTTGCCAGTGGCAAAAAGGGAGCTATAAGCTCGAATAAGAAAGGAAAGCAAGTGTTCAAAGGCGAAGAGGCTAAGAACTAAAGCAAAAAGAGAAAGAAAAAGAAAAGAAAAGAAAGAAAATATAAAGATAAAATGAGCGTACCTTCGGGGGTAAAAAGTAGCCTTGTCGGAGCCATGGGCAGTGTCCCTCTCCCGGGCAGTGACCCGTAGGACAAGTTCCCCGTTGGGCGGGGTAGCACTTGCGGGTGTTATCGGCAACCTTAGAAATCTTATCTTATGGTAGCAGGACTACCGGACTGGGGCCCGTTGGATAAGAATTTCTGAGGGTTAACTTGAACTAAAGCACCAGAATTTAAAGAATAAAGAAAAATAGAGTGGCCAAGGTGGCCGGGTTAGCTTGACCCTATATACAGCGGCATAGTGGCCGAGTTGGTGCTTAGTAGCCTAGTATGGCTAGACAGAGTAGTGCTGGATCGATGAGTATACAGATAGTGATATATATATATATAGCTTAGCCGCATTTTGATATTGAGGATTTTAGATTTCCTAGCATACTATTGTTATTGCTTCCATTGGACCAAGTGGTGTAGGACACTTTTTCTCAGTGGTTGAACCCACTGGGAACTCTGTCAGAGTTCTCACACCCCTTGGGTGACCCCCCCCCACAGGTTCAGGTATGGATACAGCGGTCGAGACGGTTCAGATGCAGACGGCGAGGCATACGACAGGGGCAAGAGCCCAGCAGCATAGAGACCTAGAGGGTCTAGCAGAGGTACCCCTTTTTATATATTTCTTGAGTGAACCTTGTATGGTGAGGAAATTTATGTAAAGGAATTGTAATAATTTTATTTGCAAGTTCAGAAATGTAAAGTGTAATAAATTTAAGTTATGGTTCACCCTTGTATGCTTTCATTTCCGCATTAACTATTTGTTATTGAATGAAAGTTTTAAATTTGTAGTGATTTTTAGTACTCTGATATTGAGCTTCCGCATACAATTGTTGTGTTATTATGGATGTTACCGTTCCTTTCGGGTAGGAAAAGGTCTTACCCGATTGGCGGGTCTGTTGGCGTGCCCGAACCGTACAAATTGGCGGACTCGGGGCGTGACAAATTAGAGTGGTATCAGAGCCTAGGAATAGTCCTAGGTGGTTAGTGAACCTTAGGGAGACCCTAGGGATTAGCGCGAGAGAGTGTGTGGATTATTGGGCGAAAGTATTTGATTGGTTATTGTTGTTCCCAAAAAGGATGTTGGGACTGATTGAGGGCGACGAGCTTTCATTCCTCGGATATTACGTTGGCGGCCGACAACGTAATGTTGGAGATGAAAAGGAGTACCCTCTTAAACTTTCGCATGATTGGGTCGACGAGCTTTTCTATTGGTATATAGATTGTGTGTTGCTCAAATGGCTAAAATTTGGGCAAATCGTTTCGTTGTGGTGTGCATATTAGCGATGACACCACGCAGGAATACGCGCTTGTTTCGACTCGTGCCGGGAGAGCGCTCTGGGTCGAACAAGGTACACGAACTGCGATAGCAGGTGGCCGCACTTATTGGTGTGGTCCAGCAACATGCTGAATCTTCTTGCCGAGAGGCGGAAATTTTCCGCCGGCAAGGAGGCAGATTCCGACGCCTAAAGGTGGCGTCAATGTGACAGTCGGAGTAGATCGATGGGCTCCAGTGGCTGATAGCGCAGCAAGTTGAGGCTACATAAATGACGCATGAGTATACGGCGTCGCCGCGTTTAGGGGCGACAGTAGAGCTAGTGGCAGTGGCCGCCGAACTTTTGTCGACGCACCCTACACCTTCAGATAAGGTGTTTTACGCTTGTGTCAGCTAGGCTGCTGGCAAAGTATGGTTAGTAAGGTCCAGTGAGAGACCGACTCGCGAGGTAAATGGTGATCGCTATGTCGCGATAGCCAAGTTGCTATGTCCTAAGGATTAGGGCAAGGAAGATTTACGGGCCAGGCGGCGGGAATTTGCCCCTAATGACGGTAGTAACCGTGTGGCGTGACAACTGTGGCTGTGTTGCCGCATAGTGGAGTTGGTAAGGCCTAGAGTAGGCCTCAGGATGCGAGAACCTCTCGAAAGAGCGAGAGTTTTGTGGCGCCGTTCTGATGGATCGGTGTAATAGCAAGGATTGCCACCGCAGGATTTGCGTGTTAATCACCAGAGTTGGTGAACAGTTATTGTGGTGCCTCGACTCAGTTGGGAGAGTTGCACAAGCGCTGTAGGTGTGCTGAAGTAAGTCGCTTAACACTGGATTTTTACGAGTTAGCGTAGGGTCGTCGGATGCCCAACTGTTTGGGTGCTCATGGAGCACAAGTATTGTTTAGCCAGAGAGAGCTGATTAGGTGGCATAGTAGCCTTTGCCCAGTGTGGCCAGAGTTGATAGAGAGTTTTGGGTCGTGGATTGACGACTGGTTAGTTGGTTTTGCTCAGTGAGTATAGTGGTCGCGTGGCGACGATTAGCGGGTTCGCTTGGGGACGATCCGTGCCTGGACCATGTTTGTGGACTGTGGGCCTGTAGCCCAGTGGGCAGGCGCAGTCAGCTGTGAGAGACAGCGGCCCGAGACCTGATGGCGGGGCATGATAGAGATTTGGTCGGGACGGTAGTCCGAGCGATGACCCGGGAACGTGGAATGCCACGTGTGAGCATTGAGGCTATTAGTACACTGAGATTAGTACACTGAGAGTGTGATATGACCAGGCCGTTGAGCTAGTGGTGATTGAGGTACTGTAGCTCCTAGTGGGAGTGTGGGTGTAGTAATCCTAAGTGAGGATCTACCCGTATGATGATTGGGTCTGTGTGCTAATGAGAGCTATTATACAGTGTTGGATTAGTTATGGGCTATAGGCCCTATTGGACCGTGGTCTGTGAACCTATTAGTAGTCCGAGATGTCGGGTTAGCTGATAACCTGTGGACTTAGAGCGCTAGCAGCGTGTGAGATAGTTGAGGACTTGTGGATTGGCCTTTGCCCTCCACATTAGGCAGCGGAGTGACCGGAAAATGCGGTAAATGTAACTAGTTGTAGATGCAACCTCGTTGTGAAAGATAGAATAATGGCGGAATTAAAGTGAAGATTTCGCAAGAAAAGACTTGGTCATTCGTGGCAATTGAGAGAGCAAGTGCTCAAATGGGTCTCTCACCTACTTGGTGAAAGTGGTCAAACACCAGGTCTGAGTTTGTCCCTAAAAAGAGATAGGGATCCATGAATGGGTTGCTCGTGTAGTCTCGGCGAGCAGGCAATTTGATGCCGGTCACGATATATAGTGAGCCCAGTAGTGAGGGCAAAATTCCTCCCTCTCGATCAAGTAGTAGTCGAGATGTGATACAAGTTACGAGGACGAAACTTATTTTAAGGGGGGTAGAATGTAATGTACCAGATTTATGGTATATAAATAATACAAATAAAAATGGTATGAAATACTATTTTTATTGAATTCAGAGAAAAGTGAGTTGGAGTTGAGAATATGAAGCTTCAATTGAGAAGCTCAGGTCCTTGTTTGGCAATTTTTGTGAAATGGCGAAACTCAGCAAAAATACTTGTAACACATTTCAAATGTAATTACAAGTGAGTTGGAAGCATTTCGAATCGATGCAAAAGTCATCGAGTCGAAAAGTGAGTTGTAGTTGGAGATCGAAGCTTCAAGCTTGTAAAATGTAGACCCACGTTTGCCGAATTCGCAAAATGGCGAAATGCGGCGAGAAGACTTGTAACATGTTTTAAATATGATTACAGTCGAGTTCGGTATGTTTCGGGCTGACGCGAAGGGCATCGGGTCGAAAAGTGACTTGAACCCTGAGGACATAGCAAAAATTCTGAGATTTCTGAAATTGTGATCACGAAGCATTTTCGGAGCCCTGTTTCGGAGACTTAGAGTAGCCCAAAAATTTAAAAGAAATCGTGGGGTGTCTCACAAAAGTTTTCTAATTAAAAGGGGTGAAAAACCGAGGTGAGCGATTAAAGGAAAATTGGAGAACGAAGCGAGGAAAAATGCTTCAAGAATTCTGAAACTGCAGTTTTTAACAGTGCAGTTTATCACGAAGCTTTTTCGGGGCTCTCTTTCGAGAGCTTAGAGTAGCCCAAAAATTTAAAAGAAATCGTGGAGAGTTTTAGAAAAATTTGAAGAATAAAGGGGAGAAGAAAAATTTCAGTTTCGATTTTTCAGTTGACGGTAAAACGTGGAGATAGAGGGGTATCCGAAATTGTTCTCTACAGGTGCAAAACTGCAGAATTGAGGACAGTTTTGGGAATAAAATTCTAAGTTGGGGGCAAAAGTGTAATTTCACACTTCCCCTCCAACCACCACCTGCAGGGCATTTATTCTCTCTCTCTCTCTCTCTCTCTCTCTCCCCCTCTCCCTCTTTTCTGCTGGAGCAAGAAACGAAAGAAAGGAGAAGAAAGAAGAGGAAAGAAAGGGAGAAGAAGAAGAAGAAGAAGAAGAAGAAGAAGAAGAGAAGATAATCTCCCTCCTTCTCTCAGTTCTTCAAAAATAGCTCTTCCTTCTTCTCCTCTTTCTTGTGCAGGGAAAAGGAAAAAGAAAAAAAAAAAAAGAAAAAAAAGAAAAAGGGGGGCTGCAAGGCAGCTGCAGCTGCCTTGGCTGCTTTGGCAGCTGCCATTGCAGCTGCCTTGGGCAGCTGGGGTGGCTGCACATGGAGCCAGGCAGCTGCCAAGCAGCTGAATGTGCAGCTGCATTGGCAGCTAGCCTAGCTGCTGCTGCTGCTGCTTGGGCAGCAGCAGCAAGTTTCAGCTGCTTATGCAGCTGAACTAGCTGCATAAGCAGCTGCAAGAGCTGCTGCAAGGCAGCAGCTGTGCAAGCTGCTGCCCAGCAGCAGGAGTTCGCTTGACAAAAAAAAAAAGAGGAGAAAGAAAAGAAAGGAAGAAGAAAGAAAAGAAGGAAGAAAATTTCTTCTTCTTCTCTTTTCTTCAATGAGCAAAATCAACAATTGGGGGAAATTGCTCAAATTGAGTTTCTCCCAAATTTTTGAATGAGTTTCTTGATTTTGCCAATGTGCAAAATCGGTAATTGGAGGGAATTGCTCAAATTGAGTTTCTCTCCAATTTTTGAATGCAATTTCTTGATTTTGCCAAAATGCGAAATCGGTAAATTGGGGGAAATTGCTCAAATTGAGTTCTCTCCAATTTCTCAATGCGAATTCTTGATTTTGCCAATATGCGAAATCGGTAAATTGGGGAAATTGCTCAGATTAAGTTCTCTCCAATTTTTCAATGCGAATTCTTGATTTTGCCAATGTGCAAAATCGGTGAATTGGGAGAAATTGCTCAAATTGAGCTTTTCTCAAATTTTTGAGAGCATTTCGACCCCGGATCGAGTTGAGCAAGTTTCTTTTTGGCAACATGCCATAGGATGACTATTCCCCTCTCATTTTTATGAACCGATCAAAAATTGGCCTTTTTGTGGGAAAAGTGATCAAATAGGGATTTTTCCCTTTTAATGGTCAAAGGGGTTTAGTTTTACCAATTCATTGGAATTAGTGAGTCATGGAAAGCAAATGTTTCATGATTTTTCTTTCCTTACCATGTAGGGAAACCTCAGAGGCAATAGGAGCTAAAATTGTCTCCTTCAGGAACCAAGAAAGCACATCGAGGTGGGGGATTCTACCGAAAATGGGTGACCTCTCCACTTTTTCCTCTGCTTTTGATTTTGAAGCATTATAATAAGCATGCTAGTGTAGTGTAATTTTAATTGTGATTATGAATGATGGAAAAAGGAAAATAGATGATGTATTTACATGTTTAAATGAATATAGAGGGAAATGAAATTTTGATTTATCTACATAGACGATGAATATTATTCATGATTGAGATGGAAATAATCGCATGCATAAGAATGGATTTATTATTTCATGATTGTGATCATGTTAGGGTATAGCCCTAGGAATCATGTGAAAGCATAAGGAAAAGGACATGTTGGTAGTAAGACTAGGAGAAAACTTAGACTCAGGGTTAATGAGTGGATCAAACTTAGAAGTTTATCCTTGGATTGAATGAGTGGCATTATCTTAGGAGATAACCTAAGGACTTTGGATAGAGTGATCAACATAGAGTCAAGGACACTAGGATGAGCATGATATAAGACTTAGGTAAAGGAAACCTAAGGTAAGTTAGTGAGTTGAGAATAGACTAGTCAACATAGAGTCAAGGAACTCTAGGTTAAACGTGATATGAAACTTAGGTAAGAGAACCTAAGGTGAACTAGTAGAGTTTATACTCACAGAAAATGGATTAGAGTTAAGTTAACTCTAAATGCAAGGTGCAACAGGTAAATAGAGCTAATGTAACTCCAGGTTCGGCATAGAAAAGAGTATGTGGCCACAAAGTTTAATGAATTAAACTGATAGCAAAGTGATCAACTTAGAGTCAAACTCTAAGGAAAAGTTTGTGTAATCACAAAGTCAAAAAGCTAAATAATACATCCCTAGAGTGGGTCATAGGGTGCCTGGGCAAATGGACAGCAACTTTAACTTCAATCTGAGTTAAATAAATGAAAGGGAATGATAAGAGTCCAAGAGACCCTCTGGTTATCCTTATGGCGAGACCTAGGATAAGAGGTAATTAATGCAAAAGGCAAAGTTTAAAAGTAAGCTAAAAGAGGCTTAATAACCAAGACAAGCAAATTGCTTAAGATAAAAGGGAACAGAAAGAGAATGTAACAGACGCCTTCGAATTTGAGACTCGTCATGTGGAGCAGGACTCCCTGGGCAGTGACCCGTCGGATGAGGTACTTTCGAAAGGCTTAAAGTGAAAGCAAGGAGCTAAATGCTCAATAGAAAGAGAAAGAGATTTGCCAGTGGCAAAAAGGGAGCTATAAGCAAGAATAAGAAAGGAAAGCAAGTGTTCAAAGGCGAAGAGGCTAAGAACTAAAGCAAAAAGAGAAAGAAAAAGAAAAGAAAAGAAAGAAAATATAAAGATAAAACGAGCGTACCTTCGGGGGTAAAAAGTAGCCTTGTCGGAGCCATGGGCAGTGTCCCTCTCCCGGGCAGTGACCCGTAGGACAAGTTCCCCGTTGGGCGGGGTAGCACTTGCGGGTGTTATCGGCAACCTTAGAAATCTTATCTTATGGTAGCAGGACTACCGGGCTGGGGCCCGTTGGATAAGAATTTCTGAGGGTTAACTTGAACTAAAGCACCAGAATTTAAAGAATAAAGAAAAATAGAGTGGCCAAGGTGGCCGGGTTAGCTTGACCCAATATACAGCGGCATAGTGGCCGAGTTGGTGCTTAGTAGCCTAGTATGGCTAGACAGAGTAGTGCTGGATCGATGAGTATACAGATAGTGATATATATATATAGCTTAGCCGCATTTTGATATTGAGGATTTTAGATTTCCTAGCATACTATTGTTATTGCTTCCATTGGACCAAGTGGTGTAGGACACTTTTTCTCAGTGGTTGAACCCACTGGGAACTCTGTCGGAGTTCTCACACCCCTTGGGTGACCCCCCACCCCCCCCCCCCCCCCCCCCCCCCCCCCCCCCCCCCCCCCCCCCCCCCCCCCACAGGTTCAGGTATGGATACAGCGGTCGAGACGGTTCAGATGCAGACGGCGAGGCATACGACAGGGGCAAGAGCCCAGCAGCATAGAGACCTAGAGGGTCTAGCAGAGGTACCCCTTTTTATATATTTCTTGAGTGAACCTTGTATGGTGAGGAAATTTATGTAAAGGAATTGTAATAATTTTATTTGCAAGTTCAGAAATGTAAAGTGTAATAAATTTAAGTTATGGTTCACCCTTGTATGCTTTCATTTCCGCATTAACTATTTGTTATTGAATGAAAGTTTTAAATTTGTAGTGATTTTTAGTACTCTGATATTGAGCTTCCGCATACACCTGTTGTGTTATTATGGATGTTACCGTTCCTTTCGGGTAGGAAAAGGTCTTACTCGATTGGCGGGTCTGTTGGCGTGCCCGAAACGTACAAATTGGCGGACTCGGGGCGTGACACACACCCTCTACAGCACTCTCCACAACACATACGTATCCCACCTGCCACATAAAACACCAGCTCCCTAACACCATACACCCAAAATTCTCAGCACAAGAATAAACACATAAACCATCTTCTAAAACTCCTCGTCTACATCCCCTCCTGCAGCCACACCACACACAGCACCAACACATCACATAAACCAACACCCCTCAACTGCCCAGGCGGAAAGGTAATCACGCGCCGCGTATTCGAACGGCTCCGCACGGCACCTCGGCGAAAAATCGCACCACTCAACGTCGCCGTCCTGCGAGGGAAAAGGAAGAAAACCAAGAAATCAGAAAAAGTCCGGCCAACACGCACGATTGCCGGCGAAAACCGACCCCATTCGACGAAAACGCCGCGCGCCGACGCGAGAAGCCTGCCGCGCACGGCCACAGCACGCTGACAGCGGCTGACGGCACGGCCTGGCGCGCCTGCAGCCAGCTGCCGCTGGGCCTGCCGCGCGGCGGCCTAGCTCGTGGCGCGCGCAAGTAACGCACTGCACCTGGCCTGCCGCGTGGCGCCCAGGCCCGCTGCGCGCGGCCCGCGCGGCGCCTGGGCCCGCCGCGCGGCGCCCAGGCCCGCAGCGCGCGCCCACTGCGTGCTGCGCGCAGGGCGCACCCGCTACGCGCGGCCCGCGCGGCGCCTAGGCCCGCCGCGCGGAGCCCAGGCCCGCAGCGCGGCGCCCAGACCCGCAACGCGCGCCCACTGCGCGCGTCCTATCGTGCGGCGCTGCGCAGCGCCCCTGCAGCGCGGCGCCCCTGCTGCGCAGCGCCCCGAGCAGCGCGGCGCCCCTGCAGCGCGGTGCCCCTGCAGCGCGGCGCCACTGCAGCGCGGTGCCCAGGCAGCGCGCGCCGATTTAGCAAGCGGCACACCAAAACACAACCAAAATTTAGCAAGCTCACTCCCTCTAAAAAAAAACAAAACAACCACTTACCTGATGGTGCTCGACGCGCGCTCACCGCCCGCTCCACACGGCTTCACGCAGGGAACACCACCACAACACATAGCCTCACTATTCCAATCACTTTCTCTCTTTTCCTTTCTTTTCTTCTTCTCTTTTCTCTTCTTTCTTCCTTTCTTTTCTTCCACAGTTTCTTCCTCCTCACACTATTTTATTGCTGCCAGGGGAAGAAGAGAAGCTGGCAATTAAGTAAGTGGCTAAATAAAAGGGTGAAAAGACCAATTTACCCCCACATCAAAAATATCTAATGCCCTTCAACTTCGACCGTTTCTCTTAACTTGCTCTCTTAATCCACTTAAAAACAAATTCACATAACCCTTTCTTTCTTTCTTTCACTGGCTAAAACAAAATCAAATAATTAATTAATTTAATTTAATTATCCATAAAAGCCCCCCGCCAACTCGCTTTTTGCCCTCGGGGCCTCCGCACCAGTCCGGAACCTCCCGAACTCCGCTGTAATATGAAAATACACATGTCCACAGCATTT
Organism: Tillandsia leiboldiana; assembly: GCA_029204045.2. Lineage (NCBI taxonomy): Eukaryota > Viridiplantae > Streptophyta > Magnoliopsida > Poales > Bromeliaceae > Tillandsia > Tillandsia leiboldiana. The sequence goes on from CM055071.1 coordinate 23,428,381, forward strand.
TCTCCTCAAAAAGCTCAACCGTTGAGTCGTGGTGCTCAATCCAACAACCGGCTCCAAAATTGCCAGTTCCGACTCACTTTTCGCCTTCGGGTCCTCCGCGTTAGTCCGAAACACCCCGAACTCCGCTGTAATAAAAAGTACACCAGTTCCAAGTGTTCCCAATATTTCTGCATTCCACTGTGAAGTCGAAGCTTCCCCGAAACCGGTCCCCTAATGGCGGACGAAGCCCGGAAAACCCCGAATCGACCTGGGGCTTCCGCGTTGATCCGAATCAACCCGAACTCAACTGTAATCCAATAAGGAACACGCTCGAGGCGATTTCTCCACACCACGCCAACTTGCGAGGTCGGTGCGCCATCCGAATTCCCAGTACTTTACACTCTCCCCTCGTCCTCGAAACCAGAATAAATCCATAACTCAGGAGGGTGACTCAATCAAATAGGGATAGGGGATTCCTAACCCATCTTCAGGCTCTCAGGTATCCGTTCTTACTCCACAATAGCTCCCCGGGATCTTGTCCAAAAGCATAATCCGACTATAAAATTTCTTCTGCCTCACAAGCAAAATTCGCATCAGTAGCTCCTAAAAGCTCCAATCCACATCCAATCTTCATGAAGCACAATCCAAATATGCAAGGGATCAAAAACATTTCTTCCAGGCAGATAGAACTCGTAGACCAAACTCCCTGCGTAAGCTCAAATCTACAATCCCTGCGGAAAAGGCTTCCACCACTCAAGCTCTCCAAAGACATAACTCCTTCGTAGCTCCATAGCAACCAAATATTCAAGTTCCACAGATACAACTCTTGTATCCATCCACAGGAGAAGAAGTTCAACATCGGGAAAAGTGCTCAACCCTTAGCTCTCAGTTCCAAGTTCCAAAGGGGGCACCCACTGATCGATCATCATATTCTAAGGTACACTGCTCGCCTAAACAAGGCGTCCATGACCATAGAGTCACCACCGGGATAATGATATACCCACTCAATCCTATAACTCCAATAACTCTGTCCACCGGCGTTATCTCAAACCAAACTCTTCCTGAGTATCCAAGTACTTCAGGTTCGATGATCTAAAAAAAAAATAACTCAATTCTCTCTCTATCACTGGCAACATCCACATCCACACTGGTATCCTCCTCAGCTTACTTCCTCATAGCTACTCTGGCCATGTTTTGTCCAAAAGCTTCTGACCTCTGTCACTATCATAGGTCTAGGCAAAACCCCAAACGACAACGCTCTTCGCTAGGTCAACTATTACTCTTGCAGTTGAAAGCACAAGGTCTAAAAACAAAACCTTCAGAGTCAAATGCAACTCTCTCACTTAGCACACAACTTCTCCTCTCATTGAAGTTGCAGCATTATCCTCAAGTGTCCTCATGTGCTAGATCACCTCGAAAATAATCAAAACATCCACGACGGGTACGACCACCAACCCGTCCACACATAGCTGGCGTATACACAATTTATCCAATCATAAGGGCGGCAGGGCATTAGTCAATCCCACGACCTCACTGTGAACTCATGATGCACCTGCCGATTCCTGAACACCATCAGGGCACAGCCCTCGGCTGCAAGGTTCCAGAAAGCTATCTATCTCACAAAGGGGCATTTGCCGAAAAACAACCCCAAACCTGTCTGTACTCGAACCATCAAATCCCGCAGCTACACTATCAGCTCTCACTCTCTGTCTCGCAGGTGATACTCCAATAGGTGCTACCATAATCGGCGCAGCTTCCAAATCCACATCAAACATTATCTCAATCTCTCTAAGCGGCGGCTTCAATATCAAATCAGGTAGACTTTCACCCGGGATCACACGGGCGATAAAGATATTCCTTAGTCTCGGTGCCGCCATAAGCACCTTCTCTACTGTCGCTAGCAAGCGAGACGATCACGACTCAAACTCTATTGTGCTCCAGCTTCTCCTCTATAAGCGCATTCCTCCTGACCAGGTCCACGGAGGGTCATTGTCCTCTCTCGACAAACCAAGATAGCACCACACTGGGGGAAACCAATCCCTGGCTAACTTCATATCCATATCTTGGAGCTAACGTAGGACTAAAAACTCAAGGAATCAAATCCAATGTCCTACCTGCACTGGCAGGGCTGGCAACACTCATCCATGTGCTTCACGTGATCCGAAATCTGATCCTGACGTGCACAGCCATCAGTCCTAACACTGGCCCACACGAAGATACCCCTACTCTACCGAAACACGCACATGCGGCGTTGGCATCAATATGCTCTAAATCCAATGACTATAAGGAAGACCACACCAGGTATGACACCATCCACTATTCTGGTGTCCTCTAACCAGCTGCATAATCTCACCCACTAGGTGCTAGTGGTCATCGCTCTATCGGCCTCGGTAACACGGCTCTATCAACTTACCGGTCAGCCGGATGAACCTCTTCATCCTAGAAGGGGTAGTGGGGTGTCGACGCAAACGGCAGATCCATGAGCACTACTGTTGGTGCCTCGACTGTCGAGAACCTCCTAGTCTCTGTCTCACCCGAGGCTCATGATCCTGCGACTGGGATCATGGCACTATGATCCACTCGACTATCCCAAAATCATACAATACTGGATGCCTCTCTATCTGGAGCTGGTCCCCCGCTCCGCGTCCCTCTTGGACGTGATCACTGATCCTCGATTAATCCATCGAGTATGCATCCTCGTTGCATCAAAAGTCGGCGTTCGCCGAGAATGCCCAAAGTGATAGATATCCTAATGCAGTCCCCTCACAAACAGATCAACCTTCAGGAACTCATCAAGGGTAACATGGGGTACACTGCCCCACAATCGTAGAAACTCGCTCCAAGTCATCTACCGCGCTCCCGGTGGTCCAACGGGACGAACTCGACGCCACCAACTCTCGGCTTCCTTAACCGAAAGTGCATAACCAAGTACACCCGATGCCTCTCCTGGATGAACAATTCCTCGAACAGCTCTTTCATAGCAGCGATCCAGTTCTTGGCCTCCCAATGCTCCAAACTCTAACCCATAATCTGCAGGGGATGGAACTGGATGAAATAAAACAACCGGTCAGCAACCTCTCGCTGCTTCTACACCATCAGTGGTGCGATCAGGGTCCAAAACGGCGATGTCGCGGCCGGAAGTACTACTGGCGATACCCCGGGAGATGCTCTCAGCTCAAGCATGTGCATCACGCGCTCCATCTTCTCTTCCTGGTGCCGCATTGCCTCAAACGTCCGTGCTACTTGGGCCTGTAACTCTCCGACCTCACTCTGCTATATCCATTTAGCTTCCTACTGTTCGACTCCTCATCCAAGGTCAACACGCCCTCGCCGCCGCACGGCGTCTCAGAAGCATCGAAAACCACTGCAACAGAACAAACATTAGGACCAACACTCTCTCGACCCAATCCAGCGAAAGTCTATAACATGTTAACCATTCTAAAGCATTATGTTGTCTGCAGCCAACATAATCATCTTTAGAGAAATAACATGTAAGATCACTCACCCCAATCCTCCGGGGGAGGTACAAACTCAATCAGGACTCTCGCTAAAGTCACATCTCTCACGACAGTCATCCTACTGTCCAACCAAAAGCCTAGGTTCTCTAAGTCCTCAACGACCTATACACCTAGGCTCTGATACCACCAAAATCTGTCACGCCCCGGGGTCGAAACTGCGACCCGGGCTCGCCAACAGATCCGCCATCTGTACGGAAACTGCCGCACAGACGAAGCGCCTACCATGCAAGTCAGATCTAGAGCTAAAACATGTATCAGAGATGAAATAAAACTAGTAGCTAACCAATACACACTGAATATCTGAAATAGAAAAATCTCCACTAATACACCAATCCTCAATACAGGTCTCACAAATAAATGAATAAAATACAAGCCTCACCAATCACTCTGACTGTCCAGTACAAAAGTAGAATCATAAAGCTAACAGGGTACATCTACCTCAGACTCTCAAGCTGGTAAGGAACTAATAGGCCACGTCCTCACCTCGATCTATTGTCTCCGCGTGAGCCAAGCCGGAACAGCTACCTCAGGAAACCTGTCACTGCAGCGGGTGTGAGATCTACTACAGAAGGCAGATCTCAGTGGGTACCGTCCCAACATCCACGGTATGCCCACTAAGTCTACTGGAGGCAAAACAGATAGATATGCAGATAGATAGATAGATAGATAAGCTGAAGGAAAACTACAGCTAATATGTCTCAAACATAATGCTCAAAAGGAAACTCTATCATAAACATGTTATGCATACTCTCGCTACTGCTAAAATGCCTCAGTATCAATGCTCAAAGGAAAAACCATATAAGAACATAATATTTAACCACCCGCTCATAACACCCAATCTCAAAGACTGCCAAAACTGGCTCAGTCCAGCCTGCGCCAGTCGTCTAGGAACGCACCTGCCCACTACCACGCATCCACAAGAGGACGGGATTTACGTGGGGCGTCCTAAACCGACTATCTCAATCTCACACAAAGTGACCCCATGGTAACTCGGCCAGGGGTATCAAGCGACCACTAGTATATGAACTAGGCGCATATCCACATCGTAGCCTCGTCAGGCTCGGTATCATCATCGCACCCGGGGCGTAGCTCGAGGGGAGCGACCCCACCGAACTCAAGTATCACATCTGTCCCACTGTCTCAGTATGCGGCACATGCAGGCTATAATCCACGATCAAACAGATCGGTATCCCAAAGCTCGAAAACACAACTCAGTCGGAAACGAACCTCGACTCAAACACGAATAGCCCGAACACTCTCACAGCTATGTCGGAGAACCCTCAACGACTCAATCTGATAATGCACAACCATGGCTGAGCCGGGAAACCTCCACGACTCGATCTGCAGGAACCCCAAAATCCTCGAAGCTAAGTGGGAGAACCACCTCCACCACTAAATCAGAATACGGCCCATGATCTATAGTAATTTCAATATCCCATAAGGGAGCTCAAATATCAAATGACACTATAATTCATCTCAAAACTCAAAAAGAGACCCCTCGGCTCCCAGGCACGAGGTCTAATGCATCCTGAATCAATGCCATACCTCTGGCGAACTCATAATTTAAAAACTACCTTTGAAAATGATGTTTTTCCTTAAAACGGGCTTTCTCGATTTTTTAAACGATCAGGGTGCAAAAATAATGTCCACAGAACATGCAGCCTAGTGTCATATGATAACAGGAGTATACTAAAAATAATCTGGGGTCCTAAATAATTTTCTAAAAATTCTCAGGCAACTATCAGATGTAAAAACTGTGAAAGTAACATGATAAACATGATCAAAATGCAATCAGGAGCATTAAAGGGCATTCCATAAATTTTGGAGAAATTCCAACCCACCTGGAACGCTTTTCGCAGGCAATTGCTGAAGTCGGTGAAGTGCTGGAACCTCGAAATGACGAAACCTCGAAAATCGCGCTGCAAATCTCGGAAAAATCCTCGGAAGCTCCAATAAATTCTCTCGAGTCCATACAAAAATCTGCGCACAGCCGGCTCACTCCACGGCCAAAGCCAAAGCATTCTCTCAATCACCCACAACCAACAAGCAGCACATACACACTTCTCACATAACATGCTCTTATACATTCCAAAACCACAGCACACATACACTCTTCACAAACTATCCTCTAATACACTTTAATAATCCACTTACACAAGGGCCTTTTTTGAAATTGACCCTATAAAAATTTAAATTTTTGAAAATGGCCCTGCAAAATTTGTATTTGCAAAAATGGCCCTCTTCCTGCTACGTCAACGCGCCACGTCAGCCGGGGCCGCCACGTCAGCTCGCCAGCCGGTGTAGGAAAGAAGGCGCTGAAGCGGTCAGCGCCTTTAACATCAAGTTAAAGGCGCTGAATGGCTCAGCGCCTTTACTGTTTTGCACTCAAGGCGCTGACTGGCTCAGCGCCTTCAGTGTAACAACGTGAAGGCGCTGAAGCGGTCAGCGCCTTCACAATAAACCTGTGTAGGCTGAAGGCGCTGTTTCATTCAGCGCCTTCAGCATACACATAAGGCAAAAATGGCTTCTCTGTGAAGGCGCTGAGCCATTCAGCGCCTTTAACTTAATGTTAAAGGCGCTGAAGCAGTCAGCGCCTACTTTGCTACGCCCGCTGCTATGGCGAGCTGACGTGGCGACCCCGGCTGACGTGGCGCGCTGACGTGGCAGGAAGAGGGCCATTTTTGCAAATACAAATTTTCCAGGGCCATTTTCACAAATTTAAATTTTTATAGGCTTAATTTAAAAAAAAGCCCCTTACACAATTCACTTAAGTCACAACACGCACACCCTATACAGCACTCCACCTGCCATATAAAACACAAGCTCCCCAACACCATACACCCAAAATTCTCAGCACAAGAATAAACACATAAACCATCTTCTAAAACTCCCCAGCTACATCCCCTCCTGCAGCCACACCACACACAGCACCAACACATCACATAAACCAACACCCCTCAACTGCCTAGGCGGAAAGGTAATCACGCGCCGCGTATTCGAACGGCTCAGCACGGCACCTCGGCGAAAAATTGCGCCACTCAACATCGCCGTCCTGCGAGGGAAAAGGAAGAAAACCAAGAAATCAGAAAAAGTCCGGCCAACACGCACGATTGTCGGCGAAAACCGACCCCAGTCGACGGAAACGCCGCGCGCCGACGCGAGAAGCCAGCCGCGCACGGCCACAGCACGCTGACAGCGGCTGACCGCACGGCCTGGCGCGCCTGCAGCCAACAGCCGCCGCTGCCGCGGGGCCTGCCGCGCGGCAGCCTGGCTCGCGGCGCGCGCAAGTAGCGCACTGCAACTGGCCTGCCGCGTGGCGCCCAGGCCCGTTGCGCGCGGCCCGCGCGGCGCCTGGGCCCGCCGCGCGGGGCCCATGCCCGCAGCATGCGCCCACTGTGCGCAGCGCGCAGGGCGCGCCCTCTGCGCGCGGCCCGCGTGGCGCCTGGGCCCGCCGCGCGGCACCCAGGCCCGCAGCGCGCTCCCACTGCGCGCTGCGCGCAGGGCGCGCCCGCTGCGCGCGTCCTGCCGAGCGGCGCTGCGCAGCGCCCCTGCAGCGCGGTGCCCCTTCTACGCGGCGCCCCGAGCAGCGCGGCGCCCCTGCTGCGCGGCGCCCAAGCAGCGCGGCGCCCCAGCTGCGCGGTGCCCCTGCAGCGCGGCGCCACTACAGCACGGTGCCCAAGCAGCGCGCGCCGGTTTAGCAAGCGGCACACCAAAACGCAACCAAAATTTAGCATGCTCACTCCCTCTAAAAATAAATAAAACAACCACTTACCTGATGGAGCTCGACGCGCGCTCACCGCCCGCTCCACACGGCTTCACGCAGGGAACACCACCACAACACATAGCCTCACTATTCCAATCACTTTCTCTTTTTCCTTCCTTTTCTCCTTCTCTTTTCTCTTCTTTCTTCCTTTCTTTCCTTCCACAGTTTCTTCCTCCTCACACTGTTTTATTGCTGCCAGGGGAAGAAGAGAAGCTGGCAATTAAGTAAGTGGCTAAATAAAAGGGTGAAAAGACCAATTTACCCCCACATCAAAAATATCTAATGCCCTTCAACTTCGACCATTTCTCTTAACTTGCTCTCTTAATCCACTTAAAAACAAATTCACATAACCCTTTCTTTCTTTCTTTCACAGGCTAAAACAAAATCAAATAATTAATTAATTTAATTTAATTATCCATAAAAGCCCCCCGTCAACTCACTTTTTGCCCTCGGGGCCTCCGCACCAGTCCGGAACCTCCCAAACTCTGCTGTAATATGAAAGTACACGTGTCCATAGCTTTTTCTCCTCAAAAGGCTCAACCGTTGAGTCGGGGTGCTCAATCCAACAACCGGCTCCAAAATTGCCAGATTCGACTCACTTTTCGCCTTCGGGTCCTCCGCGTCAGTCCGGAACCTCCCGAACTCCGCTGTAATAAAAAGTACACCTGTTCCAAGTGTTCCCAATATTTCTGCATTCCACTGTGACGTCGAAGCTTCCCCGAAATCGGTCCCCTAACGGCGGACGAAGCCCGGAAAACCCCGAATCGTCCTGGGGCTTCCGCGTTGATCCGAATCAACCCGAACTCAACTGTAATCCAATAAGGAACACGCTCGAGGCGATTTCTCCACACCATGCCAACTTGCGAGGTCGGTACGCCATCCGAATTCCCGGTACTCTACAACTGTTGGCACAGTTGTTGAAACTGATGAATTGAGGGTTGATAGACCCAGTGTCTTACTTTGGGGAGCACCTTCATTACCGTAGAGGTGACGGTGGATTTTTTGGCCTGTCAGTGGAGATTGATTTACAGTGATGCCTCGACTGCGGCCTTGGATGTGTGCGGATGCCTTGGACCGAACGACAGTGCAGAGCTTAAGCTTGATGATTGTGCGACAGACGCTGTTTCTGGAGCAGTTGTGACGTTTAGGGCTAGAGGTTGTGTTCCTAGGGGTCGCGGTTAGAACGTAGCCTTCGTTTTTGTAGCCATAGCAAGAACAGCTTCAACACTTCTCTCCCTTTACTCGTCTTTACGCCGAAGTTCGCGAACGGGATGAAAAATTCAAAAGACTACTCCAGAAATGGAGATAGTGCCGAAACCTGTTCTTGTTTGATTTGGGTGAAGGCACTAGCCTTTCGGAATTTTCGAACTTTTTGCTATTTTCGGCTGCTTTCTAAATTGAGAGTTGGGGTTGATGATGTTCCTGATGTTGGGCCATTTTCCCTTTCTTGGTTGGTTGGGGGCGTTGTTGAGCTAGTCGCTTTTCTTTCCCCCGCGTTTCCTTTCTAGAGTCATTGTGGTTTTTCATCTCAGCTCAGAGGAGATTTGTTTTGGATTCCGCACCAGTGATTGACTCGCTCTACTTGAGACCAGTGAGTGTCTGGAGTACGTGTAGTGACCCCGATCCCCGTGCAGCTTTCCCCATGACCCATGCAGTGGAACACCTATTAGTGGTGTGTCGGACCCGCAACGCGTTAAATGGACGCATTGGACGGACTCAGTGAGGTTTCTCGATCAAGCCTGTCCTCCAGCTGCTTTCGCCAAATTTTAGAGAGGGTTTTAGGGGCGGAAAAACGTCGAAAATCGACTATTTACATGTATTTTTCGGAGTCCGGATGCCCGAAAACAGACCCCCGAAAGTTTTTTACGTGTTTTGTTGCATGGGGGGAGCTGTAGACCGAGGGGAGGACACGTGGCAGCCCGGGATTGGCCGGCTCACGCGCGCGCGGTCTATGGGAGCACGCACGGGGAGCCGTGGACCAGGACGGAGCCACGTGGCGGCTCGGGATTGGTCGGCTCACGCGGCTCGGTCCACGCGGCGCAGCGGGTGCGCGGTCCATGGGCCTGGCGCCTGCGCTGGGCGCAGCGAGCGCCGGCAGTGGACACGTGTCGCTGTGTGATTGGCGGGGCAGGTGCGGGGTAGGTCGGGGCAGGTGCGGGTGGCATGGCGCCCACGCGGGGGGCGCCACATGGCGCCCCGCCATTGGCTGCCGCTGCCCCACCTCGTCCTGTTGTCGGGCCACGTGGCAGCGTCCGGTTGACCGGGCGCCGCTGTCCCGTGTTCGGGACACGCATCGCGCTCGGGACAATCCGGGCGCTGCGCGGATTTGCTGTGGGTGCCGCCTGTTCGGCGCCCGAAAATTTCAGGCGCCCGAAATCGTACCCCAAAGGGGTATTCCCCCCTCCCCCCCTTGAGCTCTTATAAATAGTTCTTCTCTCTCTCTCCTTTCATTTTTCTTGGGGATTTTCGAGCTGAGCCTTTAGGCAGTGGCTTTTTTCACCTGTACTTCATCTCTCACTGAGATTTAGTGATTTTTAGAGATCTCGGCATGGGCAATTTCTGCGTTTCGGCACATTGCGGCGTTCTTTCTTCGGAGGCCTTTTTCGTCTCATTTCGTGCCACGAGGTCCCCAGAGCTACCCCGAAGGAATTTTTGGACGATTTTTGTGGCATCAGTTTCACGAGAGGCAGGCCTTCGATTTCCGTGTTGATCACCTTGCTTCATTCTGAGTTCTTGGCACGGTTCATGAGCATCTTTGAACCCCTTATTGCTGGTATTTTCTTGGACAGCGGAGCATTGTCGGATTTTTATCTCCGTGCTCGATTATCAGAATGTGGCGTATAAATACTCGATTTGTATCTACTCTTCGCGAGGAACGCAATGGTGATTTTTTTGGATTTTTTTGAGGACTGCACAGAGGTGAAATTTCTCGTTTTCTATGCTGGTTTTGGCAAACAGCAAGTGTTGTTTTTGGGACTGCTACCGTCGATGCTAAGTGCGATACTTTTTGCAGTGGTTCGCAGTTTGGGTGTTCTTGGACTCGTTGGGATCGTGGGAACCTGAGGTTTATCCATGTTCAGTTGGACCTTGGATCGTCACGCATTTTCAGATGGGTTGCTCGTCTCCAAAACCGGTGGACGGTTCTCTAACTCTATGTTGTTAGTGAGCATGCATTATGTGAACAGTATTAGAAAGCATGTTGTTCAGATAGGATTTCTAGTGTGGTGATTCTGATCATGTTGATTATTACTTCCTATCTGTGTTGATTAAATGTTAGTATTGAACTTGACCTAGTACCCTGTCATATGTTGCATGTGTAACCAGACTAGTAGAAAACTCTCACTTGGGCTAGGTTTATTTATGTTTTAGACATCCACACGTTATACACTAATCCTGAACATAGTGTTATCCTCGCCCGGGTAGTGGGCCGAGTGGTCGGGATTTCTCTTAGTGTGGGATGCATGTTACACTCGTGCTTGGGAGCAGAGTGGAGTCTGGTAGATGTAGCTGGTCTTTTATCTGTGGCGGGAGCCGTTTGGGTGAACGGTGGTCCCGGGATGTCTTGTTTCTCTGTTTTATGTGTCGCCACTGTGTTAGTGGCAGTAATATACCAGTGATAGCAGGACTTTGAACCTAGAACCTTTTTGGACACACACATGATTTTAGTCAACCAATGTTTTCTTCCAAACATCGAAGGGTCGCCGGAGTCTGTTCTTGTCTGATTGGACGAAGGCTTAGCCCTTCGGGGTTTCGGTATAAAAACTGATTTTCCAACTGTTTTTCCTAAAAGAAATAAAAATCATTAAAAATGGGTATTCATCAAATCAAGATGGTTTTTCAAAAAGGAACTACTTTTAGTCCTCACCCCGCGTGGGTTGAGTGAAAAAATGGTTTTCAGTAATCAATGTCACATTTTTTCCTGTAAACTTCCCCACTCAAGAGGATTCGAGTGGTATGGGTTCTAAGGGCTACCTTTTTCTTTGGGTCGAGAACAACGAGAGGCTATGCCTAGAGCCGGTTCTTGTTTGATTTGGGTTGTAGGTTCTAGTCTTTCGGGGTTCCCGGACCCTTCTTCGTTGTCGGCTGTGGAGTATACCCAGCTAGTGAGTTTGCTTGTTGAGTTGATGTTCCTATTTGGGGAGCCGTTGGGTTGACAACGGTCCCGACTGTTCGAGTGGTTCCTGTTAGTGAGTTAGAGAGATGATTTGGGTACTGTCGATCTTGTTGATCGTTGATTGGACTATAGCCTGCATGAGCCATATTGAGCTCGACAGAGATGCGCGGATACTTTCCTCGGTGGGGTCGCGCTCCTCGAGTGCCACTCCGGAGTTGGGCCTGTTACTTTGCTATCGCGACTTGTCGAGCAGTCTCTCTGGCTAGGCTAGTTTTGGCAGTCACGAACGCCCTACGTAAGTCCGGTCCTCCTTAGATGTAACGGCCATGGGTGGGCGCAGGTTTGACTGGACCCTATGTGGCAGTCAGTGTAGATTGGGTGATTGTATTTGAGAGATAGTAGATGCATCATGTTTCCATTTGTATCGCTCCTTGAGCATTTTGATAGAGGCATAGTAGCTGTAGAGTTATTTTCCAGCTCTTTACCTTTCAGTATTGCATTTGTTACTTTATGCCTCTAGTAGATTTAGTGGGCAGACCATCGGGTTTGTTGGCAGTACCCACTGAGAACTACTGTGGGATGTAGTTCTCACACCTGCCGTGGTGACCTTTCCCCAGGGACCTCTACTCCTGTTCCTGCTGCTCCAGTTGCTGATCCTACTGATCGAGGTAAGGGAGTCGCGAGCTAGATCCCTACCAGTCTTCTTCTAGAGAGAGTAGATGTACCCCCTTTTTGGTGATGTTCTAGTACTATCAGTGATTTTGGGATGTATCATGTACATTTTACATTTTGAGAGTTTTAGTTTTCGAGAGACTTATGTTTTGTGAGGACCTGGCATGTACTATTTGAGGAGTTATATTTTTATTTCAGTAGTTTACTTTTCAGCTCTGATATCTGTATAGATATAGTATCCTTCTTTTGCAGGTTAGACGCTTCGTCTATACGGGGCTTCCCGTATGGGCGGCGGATCTGTTGGCGGGCCCGGGTCGCAGTTTCGACCCCGGGGGGTGACAGTACGAGGGACGCCCTGTGGTGACCCGGATCTTTGCAGGGCTTCTACAGTGTGACCAGCAGCTTCTGGAAGCCTACGTGGCATGTCGGCGGTGTTCTCGCGCCAATTTGGACACAAGAGATGGACTCGGGGCTTAAAAGGGATCTCGTAGGTAATCGGGGGACCCCATCGGATGTTTAGAAGAGTTTACGCGCGGAGTGGATATCGAATTTACGCTTGGCACGGAATTCGGATTAAAAATACCTTTCCGGGAGCCTCCGGCAAATTATAGGATTGGAATTTGGCAAAATGGACGTCGTTTTTGGAATCAGCGCGCGAAAACGGTCAAGATGGGCTATTTTCTTGATGTTTTTGGGTTGGCGGTTACTGTTCATGCCGGAACAGTACCTCCGGCAGTCGCCGGCAGCGGCGGGCGGCGCCGGCGGGCGGCGGCGCGGCCTCGGGCAGGCGGCACGCGACGGCACGCGGCGCGGGCAGGGCGCGGGCAGGCGCCCGGGCGCGCGGGCAGGCGCGCGGTCCACCGCGGAGGTCGTGCACCGGGGGCGGGCCACGTGGCGCTCTCCGGTTGGCCGGTGCAGCAGGCGCGGTCCACTGAATTTGGGCCCGGGTGCACGGTAGACCGGGTGGACACGTGGCGTGAGGTAGTTGGTCCGGTGTTGTGCTCCCGGTCCACGCAATCGGTGGAGTTGTTGACCGGGGCTGGTGGCCGTACGGCGGGGCAGGTGGCCGTACGGGCCCGGGTCAGCCGCGACGTGCGCGGTCCATGGCGCGACGTGCGCGGTGCACGGGTTGCCGGGCCACGTGTCGCATCGCCATTTGCGGGCGCAGGTGCACCGGGTGCAGTGGGGCCCGGGGGAGTAGTGGCCTGGGCTGTGTGGTGGACCGGGCCGCACTGTGCGCGCCCGAAACTTGGCGGGCCGGGCAGCACTGTGCGCGCCCGAATTCGGGCGGACCGGACCGGGCGCCCGGAAGTTGGGACAAGATGGGAATTTTCCCAATTGTTTTCTTCAGCCTATAAATAGGCAGCCCGAGCCCTCTTTTCTGCTCTTTTTCTCTCAGCCCTTGCAAGATCTCCCCAAGCTCCCTTCTTGGAAGATTTTCATCTTCAAGTCCTTGATCTTCCTGCAGAGTTTTGGGATTTTTGGGAGCACGCATCCCAAGGTTCCCCATTTTACGGTGCGGCGCGATGTTGCTTTCTAGTGTTCTTCTTCGGCGCAGCGACAGTGTTTTAGCTCCCCTGGGCTACCCCGAGATCATTTTGCTGTGATTCTTGCGCCGGCAGACTCCTAAGAGGTAGGACTTCATCTTTCGTTTTGGTCGCACTTTCCCGTTCGAGGTTTTGGCACGGATCCCGAGGCAAACTGTAACCCCATTTTCTGTGTGGACTTCCTTGACAGCAGCGGGGTATTTTGGCCATATCTTTGCGTACGAGCGTCAGCCGGAAACGAGCTTATACAACTTTTTCATCTACTGATCGCAAGGAACGCGCTCGTATTTTTCTTAGATTTTTCTAAGATTTCATCAGAGGTAAAAAATTACTGTTTTCTCAGTGAACAGTGTACAGTTTTAACACAGATTTTTGTATGAGTGTACCCCCTTGCCGAATTTTTATCTTGACTTACCGAACTCCGATTTGGGCGTTCAAGGTACCGTTTCGAAGCTATCGACGCAAGGATTGCTGTGATATTTTTATTGGAATTTTTTGGGCACTATCTGCAGGTGATAATTTAACAGTTCAGAATTCGAGGTTGTATGTGGTTTTAAGTGCTGTAATTGGGAGCCTAGTGTAATTAGTGGACTTTGTATTGTGCCAGGAGAGTTACGGGTGAGCTGAACTTATTAGAGCAAGGGATTAGAGTTATTTGGTGTTTTCAGCTGTTGGGCTTTGGACAGTCAGCTTTTCAGGTGGGTGCCTTATTCCCGGAACCGGTGGACGGTTCTCTAAATTTTCATATGTTAGCATTGCATGCAGGTGAATGGTACAATAACTGGGATTGATCGGTAAGTTTAACAATGAGGATTTTATGGAAATTGCAAGTGAATTATTCATAGTATGACAATGGTATTAATCAAATAGTCATGTTGATGATTAGTGGAAGCTTATCTAAGGCAAGGATACCCTATATGATTAATTATCATGCCATATTAGCACATAACCTTTTATGAGGATGGTTTATGCATTGGGATAGGATTATGTAGTTATGTGCAGGTTCTACTCTGAGGAGCCATTCTGGATTGAGAATTATGGACAGGTATGGTCATTGATAATTTTGGCATGAGGTTTATTTTCTTTATTCTTCTTGAGGACAAATGCATGCTTGTATGGACATATGTGTATGGACATATAGTTAGGCCATCTTTTACTGCTGCACTACATATTGGAATTTGACTTAGGAGAAACCATGATTGCTTTCTTTCTCCTTTTTATTTAGACTTTTGAGTCATGTTGCTCGGGTTCGAGCAGAGGTTTGGAATAGTGTAGCTGGGACCTTCGGGTCAGAGACAGGGTGTGCTTGATGTTGGATTGTGGGTTATTGCGGCAACCGCGGACAGTAGGCGGTTGACCGGATCCTGATTATTTTACCCAATTGTGGGTTTTGGGTTATTGCGGTGACCGCGGACTTTGGGCGGTTGACCGGATGTGGACTATTGGATCAGATTGGGTATCAGATTTGTTCTAGTGGATGGTGTTTTCCACTTTTTGAGTACTATTGCATCAGATCGGGGTTTTGTTAGTGGACGGAGTTTCCCACTTTGATCATAGTCTTGATCCAGTCCTGCTATTATGAGACAGTGGTTACAGAGATACTCGATACAGTGATGCTTGATACAGTGATACTTTACTCGTGTGGGTCGCTCCCCTCGAGTGCCACTCCGGAGTAGGCTTTCCACGGTGTGAGCGCCGGGCACCAGGCGGGGTTCTTGAGTTCGACAGCAGAGCAGGCAGTACCAGTGATTACTGGTCTATCGATTGGGTTTATTCAGGCAGATACTTTTTGTTAGACTCGTGCCTGGGGGACCGAGTGGAGTCTAGTAGCTGTGTTTAGACCAGTGCTAGTATTGTTGGGAACCGTTCGGGGTTTGACGGTGGTCCCGTGGTCGTTGTGAGTTCTTTGACCATTGTGTGAGAGGTTGAGCATCTTGAGTCTATCCGTTCTGAGAGAGAGAGCTTGGATTATGACTATAGCCTGCATGAGCCACTACTCAATAGCGAGTTAGTCCGTTTGGACGCCCTACGTAATTCCTGCCCGTCAGCGGGAGGTGGTTGTAGGTGGGCGCAGGTTTGACTGAACCTAATGTGGCAGTCAGCTCGATTGGGTCGATTGAGCACCTCGTGTGCGAGTATTGCATACATTTATCAGAGTTTCCCCATTTGAGCATTCAGATAGAGGCATGGTAGCTGTAGAGTGTCTTCTGCTTCTTCTTTAAGTTTTACTGCATTAGTTATCTTTTGCCTCCAGTGGTCTTGGTGGGCAGATCGTCGGGCCTAGTGGCGATACCCACTGAGAACTCCCTTTTTGCGTAGTTCTCACGCCCGTTGGGGGTTTTCCCCCTTTTTGTCCTTTCTCCCCTTTGTTTTGCAGAGTCTTGGCAGGTGTTGCCGTTCTGTGGTTGCTGTGCGTGGTGAGGGAGTAGCGAGCTAGATCGAGACCCATCTTTGGAGAGTAGCGGTACCCCCTTTGGAGGAGATCTTCAGTATAGTCGGTAGATTGGTATTTATTTTCTCTTTTGAGAGACTGATGTAGTGAGGATATGATGTATTGAGAGCTTGTACATTGATGTTTTATTTGAGATATCTCCCTGTTGAGCTATGAGTTTTGTACTCGAGGTTATTATATGATCATCATTTTTGGGAGATGGACCTTGTTGTTTTATCTTCAGTTGTACAGTGGTTGATTTTATTCTACAGCAGTTTTATCTTTTAGCTCTGATATCTGTTAGCTGTAGCTCTTTTTGCAGGTAGGACGCTTCGCCTATGCGGGTTTGGCATAGGTGGCGGATCTGTTGGCGAGCCCGGGTCGCAGTTTCGACCCCGGGGCATGACAGATTAGGTGGTATCAGAGCCTAGGTTGTAGGTCATGGTGGACTTAGAAACCCTAGGCTTGTGGTTGGACCCTAGGATGACTTCGTGAGAGTCGTGATTTGTAGCGAGAGTCCTGATTGAGTTTTACACCTCTCCCGAGGGACGGGATGAGTGATTGGCATGTTTATTCCCCTAAGTAGTTATGTTGGCTGCAGACAACATAATGCTATGGAATGGGTGACATGCTCTAGACTTTCGCTGGATTGGGTCGAGCGTTATTGTGTGCTGATTTGTGGTTTCGTCGTGGCGAGCGGTGTCTCCCCGACGCTGGGTTTGGGACCCTTGTGCATCCTGTCATGGCAGTTGAGCTTGAGCGGTTGGTTTTGGGCCGGATACCCGGATTGAGGTCAGAGAACTCCGGACCCAGATGACAGGATTGTCAGAGGCATATCAGCGGCAGAGCGAGCAGCTAGTTTGGTGACGCAGTTGTCAGAGTAGTGGGCAGCCCGACAGTACTTTTCTTCTGAGACCACCAGGATGTAGTATCCTCAGCGGCAGGGACTTCTGTAGTGCCAATAGAGCGAGTGGCCCCCTCCGTGCCAATGTTTAGTGCCAAGGCACTGAGGTAGGGTGGATGGTTGACAGCAGAGGAGCTGTGGGGCATGTTTGATTAAGTGAGCCAGATTTGGCAGATGAACCACCCCGACTCGTAAGATTAAGCTCGGAGCCTTTGGAGGCAGAGTCGTGGTTGGGGGTGATGGAGTGATCAATTGAGAGCCTCCCTGTGCTAGAGAGTTTATGCAGTTGTTGAACTGGCGCTCCAGGTTTCGAGGGACGAGGCACATAGGATAAGTGAGATTGGGAGTGGATTGCGCCAGGATACTCCTTAGTTTCTTTTCGGTCCCTCCTGTTAGGGTTTTGGACTGTGGATGCCTCGCCGGAGTAGGCATTGTGTTTGGAGCCGGACACTGCAGTTCCTTGGACGGGGATCTGCCGCTAGAGGCGAGTTCTGGAGGGAGGCGCTTGGCGCTAGGTGATGGAGGACAGATCGGCAGGCAGAGGCATTTTCGTTTTGCTTTCCTGGGTGGAGGATATCCTTGTGGATGGTTAATGTAAAGCTTACCCAAGGGAGATGTTACCCTGTGTGATTGATAACTGGCATGTTTGGGGTGCATTATATGTGATTGAGGGGTGAGCTTAGTAAGGATAATTGTATAAGGAATTGCATGAATCAATCGTGCTTGGTCGTATGACGATGATACCCAAGTGGATTTCTGAGACGTCAGGGGTTGGGTGGACCCCGATGACAGCAGCAGCCATTTTATCAGAGTGGCGCAGCGGTAGCGTGGATTGGTTGTTTGCGAGAGACCACGTTCGGCATCTCAGTGTGAGCATGGACAGAGGTCGTGCTCCCTTTGTGATTGGTCTAGATATTTTGGCAGGCTGAGTGACGACCACTTGCATCGAGCGGATGAATCTGTGCCGCCCGGTTGGAGGGCGCCACGGTAGTGGATTGAGTTGTCGCAGGTGCGATTTCTTCACAGCAGTCGGAGTTAGGACATGTTGCGTTCCTGCATGGGCTAGAGGTAGAGTCGTTACCACATGCACTTGAGGTACAGGTTACTGTTGGCATTGTGCAAGTGGAGGAGGCTTGTGGATCATGTCCAGTGCAGCAGAGGCCGTAAGTTATGCCGGCAGACTTAATGGTTTTTACGGCAGCTCAGTGTTTTGACCCAGTGCTTGGGATCGGTTGACATAGTGCCACAGGATGTTTGACTGCTGAGAGAAAGGACTTTGACTTTCTGCGAGGCAGATAATGGAAGGCATTTTGTTTGTTGAGACTATTTGAGCACACAGGTTACAGCGTCCGTGTGAGAGGTGCCTACGGCGGCAGCGGGACTTAAGGATGTCCCTATTGCCCATGAAATCCCGGGTGTGAGTCCACCTAAGCCGATGATTAGGCCGCCAGAAAGGAAGATTAAGATTGCGGTTGACGTGGTTCTGGAAACCGCGCCAACCTCAATAGCACCACTTGGATTATCTGTAAGAGCTGGGAGAGTTGATCGCACCGGTGCGGGGATCTGTTGGATCGAGGGTCTGTTTGACCTAGTGCCACGTCGTTGATACACGACGGTGAGAGCCCTTTGGGATTGGAGTCCAGGCAGGTCCAGGTATTATTTAGAACCGTTGAAGGAGCTATATTCCGGCAGTCATTGTATGATGCCTGCGCCAATTTGGAATTTCAGCTGAGAGCTTTGTCGAGATGGTGTTCAGGACACGGTAGGGACAATATGAGTACAGTGAGGCCAATGGAATGACTTATGCCCTGTTGCCTCTAGATTGAGGAATTTTGTATTTCTGTTGGCCTTGAACGGTTGGTTAGCGGCATCCTCCAGGGATATTTTGACTTTACCCCCCTCCCTGAGTGATTTAGAGCTTGTGCAGCATTTGTATATGGTGTGACAAGATCTGTGGGGAAGAAGCTTTTTGCCAAGTCGTTGTGGTGCAAGTTTTTGCTTCGAGAGCATATCTTCCTGGATTGCTTATTCTAGCCGAAGGGGCGGCGGTGGGAATTCGGCCAAAGTGGATGCTATTTAAGACTGGCCGAGATCGAACGGTCATTGTTGGGGTGAGGAGTTTTTGGACTGGATAGTGCCAGCAGAGCTTGATGACCGGGTGATGAGATTGGTACCAGCGCCGATTCTAACCTAGCCAGTGGTGGGAGATGGATTTGTGAGTTTTTGTGATACCTCCCTTAGGGGCTGAAGAGCTACCATTGGATTTTTGTTGAGCATCCAATATCACCTTGACTGAGCTACTGTGGTGGCGGATACCTGGAGCGGAAGAGCTTTTGGGAGTCGAGTTTGGCGGTTCCTTAGCTGGCGCTGTGTGGGGCCATCCTTGTGTGCAGGGTTTGAGTTGAGTCCCTGAGGATCCCTTTTGATTGAGAGGCTGCGGCTGAGCAATCCACTTAGGTGGTTGGAGTTTTGAGGGCGACCGAGTGTGAACCCCTGCCTGTTTGGGCCCCTTTTCTGTGTGTTGGGTCGTAAATAATACGGATCTAAATAGGGGAAGAAACACCTAGAGGGGGGTGAATAGGTGTAAACCGTATAAACACTCAAAAATCGTTGCGATAAAAACCCAATGCGGAAATGAAAATAACTCGCAAGATTTTTACGTGGAAAACTCCATCACCGGAGTAAAAAACCACGGGACCGATAACACGGCAGAAATCCACTAGAATTAAAACACGTACAAGGTGATTTACCGTACACACTTACGACTCAACCTTTTCCATACGCTCCTAGAGGATCTTCTCCGCTCGCTCCAGACGCTTCTCGAATCCACGATCTGCGCCCAACGCCGAATCCACGGCGTCCAACGTCGAATCCACGACGTCCGACCGAATCCACGGTCTTCACCCAATAGCAACCCTTCGAATCCACGAACGTGCCTCGCTCCGAATCCACGAGAGCGATTGAACCTTGAATCCACAAGGACACGCGAATCCACGCGCCGATTTTGGGGTAATCGTTGTTTTTGGGTGGTGATGATCCGCCGAATACTTAGATCAAAGATAGATCGGAAATACCATCTAAGTATTCATTAGTTTGATTCAACTCAAGATGTGAGTATGAAAACCTAGAATCAAACTAATCAATATAGATGAAGAAACATAGAGTATTCTCTAATGATTTCCTTTCTTCTCTATATGTGGATCTATAGCCGTATAAGATGATATATGAAAATGACGGCTATGTGGATTGACCCTAGAAAGAAAGACATAGGGTCTATTTATAGGTTAGAAACCCTAGGAAGGAGATAAGAATAAAAAACCTGCCATTTCTGGAATTTTACGGACGGCGATCCGGATCGTGATAACTGAGATCCGGATCGTCATAACGAAACAGCCAATTCCAGAAAAACGAAGGTTCGGGATCCGGATCATGTGACTACGATCCGGATCGTTCATACAGTTCACCAAACATCAACATTCGGGATCCGGATTGCGAAGCAAGATCCGGATCGTTCAAGGTAGATGGTAAACTCAACGTCGGGATCCGGATCAAGAGACTACGATCCGGATTGCGACGATGTATGAACGAACCACCTTCGGGATCCGGATCGAACAGCCTGATCCGGATCCTGAACATGTCCCAAGTCCAGTTTTTGATTTTTATGCAATGAAGATTCTTCCAAGTGTTTCTACACTACAAGAAGTATTCGGATCACACAAATTCTTTAGTTAAACATACCTGATCCTTTTGAATTCTTCTTTCTTGAGATTGAGTTAAATGATCCAACTTTCTTCACCTTCAATCTTCAGGACTTGAAACTTCACGAAACTACGCCAACTCAAATTCCGTAACAATCTCCCCCTTTGGCGGTTTCGTGACAAAACACAGATCCACTAAAGAAAATTTAAAAGATATTTTTGTTGCTATCACCATACAACAAAAATTTACAATGGAGATCCAAATACAATACATGAGTTAAACTCCTAAAACAGACTCTAGACTTAGACATCTGTACTCTCTGCAACAAAGAAATCAGTCTTGACAAAAGAAATACGTTAGATACCTCAAAATTTTGTATCATTCAAAAACCACAAACAGAGATGAAGTTTAAACTCATTTATACTTATCAGACATTTATATTCAGATATGTAAACTGATCAGTAGTTAAAAAACACCAACATATCTTCTTGCACGTAAAAACCAAATGTCATGAAATGTTTGTGACAAACTTATATATATATAGATATGTAATTGATCAGAGTTAAGAACAAACATATCTTCTATGCAATCAAAAACCAAGTGTCACAAACTTGATTAGTGAAACATCAACTTGTTAGTTATATTACATGCCCAATAGTTAGCAAATAGTTAGTCGAGGCATGCATTCATACAGCTGAAAAACCTCAAGTTGAGAATGGAAGTTGGAGTATACTTTACCTTGATGTTCATCCAGGTTTCATATCAAACATTGTTCACTTACCTTGATGTTTCATGCCTTCAACATGTTTCAAAGTTCTCTTAACTCGCTCCCCCTTTTTGTCACAAAACAAAGCCAAAATGTAGTTAAGACTACGAAATGTGAGGAGAGTAAAAAGTTCCAATAAAATGTAAAACCTGAGAAACTAAGCTAACGTAAGTATAAAACTAAATCCTAAAATCGTAATCCTGCACAAAGGAACAGGAAAAGAAAATGAGTCAAAGTAATCAGTTGTCAGAATCTGAGTCTTCAGAGCTTGTTGCAACCCATCTTAGAGAGTATCTTTCGCATCCGTTGTCCATTGAATTGATCTTCTCGTTATGGTAATGTGAGCTGCCGTTGTAATCTCAAGCTCTTTGGTAATTCGTTGTTGCTCCGTCAAAATTTGTTCGTGCTTAACAGATAGTCGCTGTGGTTCCTTGATAATCGATGTTATTGATGCTTCATCATCTGTGCCAGTTGCTTGTCGAGATGGTGATGCGCTGTGGGCTTGTACTGTGCTTTTGTTCCAGATGCAGGAACTGGAGGGACATGCGGCAACTTATGGAGGGATTTTGACCATGTAGACTCATTTACATCTCAGACATTGATGATAAGTTGTTGAAGTAATGTCAACCTGAAATTTCTGTAAATCCTCATTATACTCAGGGAACTGGAATTCTCTCAGTGGGGTGAGGATGCTCAACATATCGCGCATCTATTCCAGATAATTTCTGGAATGTATATTCAATGCCGTTGCCTCTGACGTGTCCTATAGATACAAAAACCGCAACCGGTCCCATCTCACAACCTTTGTCTGCAAGTTTGGAAGTATATTGTAGCATGTGATGAAGTTTTACGAAGCGCTCTTCAGACGAACGTTCTTTAGAATCGAACCGATTTTCGGTTGATTGTGTTTTCCCCTCGAGACAAATTCCCTCCTCTATTACTTTTGCCATAATGTTTGTCAATTTACCCCCTTCAAGTAGTAACTCCATTTCTTGCTGGCTTCCATCCCAAAACCTCGCCAATA
>CM055071.1:23450897-23485584 GCA_029204045.2 Tillandsia leiboldiana
GATTTTTCGAGACAAATTCCCTCTATACTTTTGCCATAATGTGTTTGTCAATTTACCCCCTTCAAGTAGTGAACTCCTTTCTTGCTGGCTTCCATTCCCAAAACCTCGCCAATCAATTGTGGAGTAATCTTAAACCTTGTGCCTTGGATGTTCGTGTAGAACTCCATAGGACCGTTCTCAACCTCTCGAAGATGTCGTGCATTAGTGTAGAAGGTCCTCACATGATGCAAAACAGTAGCCAAGAGTTTCTGGGAAACGACATACTTGAATAAGGTTTGCTTGTTCAATCAGAAGGCCAAAGGCAGGGGAGTGACCTTGCAGAGCCTCAATGTTAACATGCCTTTCACACCATGCATTCGCGATGTGCAAAGGCTCGAAGACGATCAGTGTTAACGAATACTTCTTCCAAGCGATGTGGGGAGTCAGGAGCTATCGGCGTGTCAACATTAATGTCCTGTCGTAGCCCACAGCGTCTAGTTATTCTCTTTCTTTTCATGGAGATGATTGGTGGCTCCATTGATGCTTTTCCTGGTCCTTTTATTGCCTTTTCTTTGAATTTAACAGAGCCTTTCTCCTTGAATCATCAGACGGTTCTTGTCCTACATTGAGTCATCATCATCCGTCATGCTGCCCAGTCAACCTCATGACAATCTACCTCTGTGTCACTGACCTCGACAAAATCACCTTTTTGTTGGAGGTTCTTGGCTCTCTTTAGTTTATTTGTAGGGCGCGTGTGTACCATGGAGACCAGGAGAAGGAATTAACCAAGATAAACACATTGAATTAAGTGCCATTGAACAAAATGCTGAGTTAAGAAGGTGTCCTGTGAAAACCAAATCAGAACCCAAAATTCTAGTTTCAAAATTGAAAAAATTGTACCCAAACAATCATAATCATGTAGAGAGACTAGAATCAAATTAGTTTTGCAAAAGGACTTTTAAAGATAGATCAATTGCATGATTTTCGAAAATCCTATTATATGCCCTAAAACCGAATTTTAGAAATCGAAGCCTAAAAATCCGTTAATCAGGAAAAACCTAGCATATAATCAAAACTAAACAACCCAGAGTTCTTATTTCAAAAGAAATTTGATCAAAAACCATCCACAAACAAAATCGATCCAAGAATTTCAGTACGTTTGAGGAGGAAAAGAGAAAAAACGGTGAAAAACCGAGATTTGATCAATAAAACTTACTTGGAACTGAAGAACTTGAGTTAGAAAGCTTCCAAGGAGGATGAAATCTAGAGAGAAGCGCTCTGGAAACTTTTGAACAAAAGATTGGAGTAAAAGAAATCAAAACCCTTTTGTTCTTTATAAAAACCTAGCCGCGATCCGGATCCTCCCGAGCTTGCGATCCGGATCGGCTACCCGCAGTGAAAAAACTGCGTTCGGGATCCGGATCGGCAGGTCCAATCCGGATCGTCAGCCCGCAGGAGAAAACCTGCGTTCGGGATCCGGATCACCTTGCCCGATCCGGATCGGCCCCAACTTTTCTTTAGAAAAATTTCAGAGAAATTCAAGAAAAACCAGAAAAAGAGTGTAAGCACAAAGGTGTATCAACTTTAAACAAAACGCATCGTTTCACACAACAAGAATTAGATTATGCCAAATCTATCAGTAATATCCAAAAATGAAACGAAAATTTACAAGAATTAATCCCTTAAAGTTGAACACCTTCAATTACATCTAACTTGATCTTATGAGTAATGCCTTTATCAAATAATCAATTCGGTAAAGAAAATGAAATACAAAGATCAATAGATGTTTGAAATCCCAAATATGGTAGATAATATTTCTAGACAATCTGTTGAAGAGAGTGGCTCTTTGAGCATCTTTCTTTAAAATCCCACCTTATACCAACCTTGAAATTTGACAGAGTCAAGTATTCAACATGCATTTTACTTAATCAAAAATTTGAACAACCATGCTTGGTATACATGTGGTAGCTGCACACAATACTCGGACGACCGAGGTGGTAGCTCTTTCCTCCATGTGGTGGTAGTTTTCACACTCCTCATTGGGATGTAACTCTTTCCACATCTTTTGAGCATTTTACATTATCTTTGACTCCCCCTCAATTGGCTATCAATTATTTAAGATATAAAGTATTCAACCAAAAATTGATCTCGATTTCATACTCGACTAAACAGTCAAATAAGATAATGACTATACCAAGAGATCATTGAGAGAGAAATTGACTTTGATCACTTTAGAAGATGATTTAATTAACATAAACGATCATTGCAACAATGAAATATTATGATGGCAAAAGCATAATAAATTTCTAAATGTGTGAACAGATGCAATTAAAGTCAATTAAGATCTATGCTCAATTACTATCCTATGTATAAACATAGATATTGAATAGAACAAAACAAATACAAAACCTATTTTAAGCAAAGGTTTCAAAAAGAAGTTTATTTCAAAGAAAGCATACCAATTGCTTTTCGCAAATGAATAAAACGTTTTTGATCCAAAGGTTTTGTTAAAAAGTCAGCTAATTGATCTTCAGTTGAAATATATGAAAGTTGAAGAGTATTTGATTCAACTAGCTCTCTAAGAAAATGATATCTAAGTTCAATATGTTTTGTTCTAGAGTGCAACACAGGATTTTAGAAATGTTAATTGCACTTGTGTTGTCACAAAGAATTGTTACCGAAGATGCTGAAATGCGGAAGTCACTCAATACGCTTTTCATCCAAATGAGTTGAGTTGAGCAACTTCCAGCTGAAATGTATTCCGCTTCGGCAGTCGAGAGTGCTATGCAATTCTGCTTTTTACTGTGCCATGCAACAAGGCAATGGCCAAGATAGAAGCATGCACCACTCGTGCTTTTCCGATCATCCACTGATCCTGCCCAATCGGCATCTGAGTATCCAACAATGTCCAGACTTGTTCCCATAGGATACCAAATTCCGAAATTAATTGATCCTTTGATGTACCGGATGATCCGTTTCACCGCTTTCAGGTGAACCTCCTTTGGTGCTGATTGATATCTCGCGCAAATCCCAACACTAAAGGATATATCCGGGCGACTAGCCGTGAGGTAAAGTAGACTTCCAATCATACTTCTATACAGTTTCTCGTCTACATTCTCACTATGTGATTCACTTCCAAGTCCCTTGTGGCTAGTTCCCATTGGAGTTGAAAAATCTTTACAATTTTCTAGATCAAACTTTTTGACCAACTCCAGTGCATACTTGGATTGACTCAAGTGAATACCTTCATTATTTGTTTAATTTGCAATCCAAGAAAATAAGACAGTTCGCCCATCATGGACATCTCAAATTCGCTTTCCATGGTCTCCGCGAATTTAGAAGCATCATTATCTTTTGTTGCACCAAATACAATGTCATCGACATAGATTTGTGCTACAATGAAATTATTTTGATAATGCTTCACAAAGAGAGTCCTGTCAGCTCCCCCTCGAGTATAGCCCTTCTCCAAAAGGTGCTTTGTTAACCTTTCGTACCATGCTCGCGGTGCTTGTTTCAGACCGTAAAGAGCCTTTTTCAAACGAAAAACATGGTTAGGTTGTTTATGATCTACAAAACCTTTCGGTTGAGCTACATAAACTTCCTCATTTAAAAACCCATTTAGAAATGCGCTCTTGACGTCCATTTGAAATAATTTGATTTTAAAATGACAAGCAATAGCAAACAATATACGAATGGACTCGAGTCTAGCTACAGGGGCGAAAGTTTCGTCAAAGTCTATACCTTCTACTTGAGAGTAGCCTTGAGCAACTAGTCGTGCCTTGTTCCTGATGATAGTACCATCTTCATCTTTCTTGTTCTTGAAGATCCATTGGTACCTATCACATTATGTTGCTTTGGAGGCTTCGTTAATTCCCAGACTTTGTTTCGCTCAAATTGATGAAGCTCTTCCTGCATTGCTTTAATCCAGTAGTCATCCTGAAGAGCTTCATCTATTGTCTTTGGTTCGATTAAAGATACGTAGCAAGCAAATCCGCAAACCAACTGCCTTCGAGTTCTAACTCCTTCTTGTGGATCTCCAATGATGTTCGATTCCGGATGATCCTTGGAGATTCGTAGCGTTTGTTGAAACGGAGTACTCGGAGGTACACGAGATGATTCCTGCATATCAGATAAACTAGAAGAACCATTAGATGCATCATTAATATTGGAAGTATTATTATGAGCAGATGCACTAGCAGGAGAATCATCATCTAGAGAGATATCGAGGGTAGATTTTTTAGATTCAAAATGAGAAGCTTCATCTACTTTAACATTTATAGATTCTACGATCGTCTTAGATTCAATGTTAAATACTCGATATGCTCTGCTATTCGTAGAATAACCCAAAAAGATCCCTTCATCACTTCGAGAGTCGAACTTTCCAAGATTTTCACGGTCACGTAAGATGTAACATCGACTCCCGAAGATACGAAAGTACTTGATATCCGGTTTTCTACTAAACCACAGCTCATATGGTGTATTCAAGGTTCCTGGGCGCAAATACACTCTGTTAATGACATAGACAGCGGTGTTCACAGCTTCAGCCCAAAAATGTAGCGGTAATTTCCGGCTATGAAGCATCACACGCGCCATCTCTTGAACAACCCTGTTTTTGCGCTCAACAACACCATTCTGCTGAGGTGTATAGGGTGCCGAGAATTCATGTTTAATGCCATTTGAAGTACAAAAGTCAATGAATTTTGAATTTATGAATTCTCCACCCCTATCACTTCTAACACGAATGATCTTTTCATTCTTTTCAATCATAATACGATGGCAAATCTCATGAAAAGAGTCAAACGTATCAGCTTTCTCTCTCAGAAATGCTACCCAAGAAAACCGAGAGAAATCATCAACCAATAAGAAAATATACCATTTACCTCCCAAAGATGGTTGACGAGTTGGCCAAAAGAAAAAGAAGAAAAGAAAATAGTCTACATAAACTATACAAGATTTAATCGTAGAACGATTAAAGACAAGGAGGGGTTTCACCTTTGCATACCCAAACCTTTTGAGTTTTGGAGTATGTTGGTAAAGGTTGAGAGATTCTCCTTGAAGACGACGTCTTGTATGATTGATCTTTTTCTTTTGTCATCGTCTTGTTTGAGGTGCTACCAATGTTCTTTTCTTTTGAAAAATCCTTCCTTGAATTCCGGGAAGTGAGCTTATTGGTAGCAATTGCAAGATGTGGTTGATTTGTTCTTTGAGCTCCAATCTCGCAATTTCTTTCGATGTGCCCTGCAAAATTACAACGAAAACATACCTTTGAGCTTGACGATTCCGAAGAGGATGAGGTAGGTTTGTTGTCGTTGTTTGTCTTGAATTCCGGTGTCGGAGGAGGAGATACCGACTGAGGCACAAAGACTGTCCCACTCGAACTTGGACTGTTTCCAGTTTGAGTGTACCCGAGGCCGAACCGATTTGTTTGACCAAGACCAAGGAGTTTATCCAACTTACTCCTTCCTAAAGAGAATTGCTGTAAGTCATCCTTGAGTTGGAGAATGGTCTCTGTCATTTCCCGTCTTTCCTGTCGGCCCTCGCCATAGAGCTTCAAGAAGTAGTTTGCTTTGTTCACCATATCTATATAGTTCTTCTCGAGCTGCTCATTGGACTCTTGAAGGGAAACATTTGCTTTTATCAAACTATCCCTTTCCACTTCAAGATCGGTCGAGAGAGAAGTTACCCTTTTTACTTCTTCTTCGAGATCCTGCAATCTCCCTCTCAACCCCTTGTTTTGCTTAGCCGGTTTCTTTAAATCCTGTAAAGATCTGTGATAGGCTAGAGCAAACTCTTCACCTTCCGAATCATCCGATTCATTGTCCATTGCATTCTTTTCAACAGTGGAGTTGGACAATGATTCAGACGTACTTGCCATAAAGCACATGAATGGTGAAGATGTGGACGCGTGGAATGCCGTGGAGCTCTTTTCTTCATCACTTGAAGACGACTCATTTGACGTTGAGTTGTCATCCCAAGTGACGACTTGCATCGCCTTCTTCTTTGCCGGATACTTGTTAGGACACTCCGTTGCAATGTGGCCGTAGCCTCGACATTTGAAGCATTGCAGTTGTCCTTCTGAACTTTTCTTATCCTTTGAGAAGTTCTCCTGCTTTCTTGACTTGTGACTTGGAGTACCCTTGCCTTTGTTCCACTTTCCGAAGGATGGAGATTTGCTTGAATTACCCCTTCGAAAGTTGCGGCGAAAATTCCTTGTCAAGAGAGCGAGCTGCTTCTCAAATTCCTCCATAGAAAGGTTCTCGTCATCGTCCGAGGAGGATGTATCCGCGTCTTCTTCCTTAGTTGTTTTCAACGCATAACCTGAAGACTTAGAAGTGGATGCTTTTCCAGAAGAATTGTTAGTATTAAAAGTCATTTCATAAGTTTGTAATGAACCAACTAATTCCTCTACACGTATTTCGTCCGGGTGTTTAATAGTTTCAATGGCAGTAACCTTTGGGCGAAATCGTTCAGGAAGAGTTCTTAAGATTTTTCTTACAATCTTAAATTCTGGAATCTTCTCTCCCAGATTAGCACATGAGTTTACGATGTCTTGCAATCATGTATAGTAGTCCGTGAAAGATTCATTTTCTGCCATCAAGATAGAGTCAAACTTGCTCGTAAGCATCTGCAGTTTCTGAATCTTCACGAGGTTAGTTCCCTCATGTGTAACCTGGAGAACATCCCAGATTTCTTTCGCAGTCTCACATGCCGAGACGCGAGAGAATTCAGTTTGAGATAAGGCATTAAAAATAGCATTAATTCCCTTGCCATTGTAAGAAGATAACTCAAACTCTTCCTTGGTCCATTTCGACCTAGGTTTTAAGGTGTGAACATCAGAGATAAGTTCAGTTGGATTAGTCCATCCTGATTCAATTGAATGCCACACCCTTTCGTCGATGGAAGATAAAAAGGCTTTCATCCGTACTTTCCAGTACGCATAATTTGTTCCATCAAAGAAAGGGGGTCGATTGATGTTTCCACCTTCAACCATTGTTCACAACCCTATTCCCGCTCTGATACCACTTGTTGGGTCGTAAATAATACGGATCTAAATAGGGGAAGAAACACCTAGAGGGGGGTGAATAGGTGTAAACGTATAAACACTCAAAAATCGTTGCGATAAAAAACCCAATGCGGAAATGAAAATAACTCGCAAGATTTTTACGTGGAAAACTCCATCACCGGAGTAAAAAACCACGGGACCGATAACACGGCAGAAATCCACTAGAATTAAAACACGTACAAGGTGATTTACCGTACACACTTACGACTCAACCTTTTCCATACGCTCCTAGAGGATCTTCTCCGCTCGCTCCAGACGCTTCTCGAATCCACGATCTGCGCCCAACGCCGAATCCACGGCGTCCAACGTCGAATCCACGACGTCCGACCGAATCCACGGTCTTCACCCAATAGCACCCTTCGAATCCACGAACGTGCCTCGCTCCGAATCCACGAGAGCGATTGAACCTTGAATCCACAAGGACACGCGAATCCACGCGCCGATTTTGGGGTAATCATTGTTTTTGGGTGGTGATGATCCGCCGAATACTTAGATCAAAGATAGATCGGAAATACCATCTAAGTATTCATTAGTTTGATTCAACTCAAGATGTGAGTATGAAAACCTAGAATCAAACTAATCAATATAGATGAAGAAACATAGAGTATTCTCTAATGATTTCCTTTCTTCTCTATATGTGGATCTATAGCCGTATAAGATGATATATGAAAATGACGGCTATGTGGATTGACCCTAGAAAGAAAGACATAGGGTCTATTTATAGGTTAGAAACCCTAGGAAGGAGATAAGAATCAAAAACCTGCCATTTCTGGAATTTTACGGACGGCGATCCGGATCGTGATAACTGAGATCCGGATCGTCATAACGAAACAGCCAATTCCAGAAAAACGAAGGTTCGGGATCCGGATCATGTGACTACGATCCGGATCGTTCATACAGTTCACCAAACATCAACATTCGGGATCCGGATTGCGAAGCAAGATCCGGATCGTTCAAGGTAGATGGTAAACTCAACGTTCGGGATCCGGATCAAGAGACTACGATCCGGATTGCGACGATGTATGAACGAACCACCTTCGGGATCCGGATCGAACAGCCTGATCCGGATCCTGAACATGTCCCAAGTCCAGTTTTTGATTTTTATGCAATGAAAGATTCTTCCAAGTGTTTCTACACTACAAGAAGTATTCGGATCACACAAATTCTTTAGTTAAACATACCTGATCCTTTTGAATTCTTCTTTCTTGAGATTGAGTTAAATGATCCAACTTTCTTCACCTTCAATCTTCAGGACTTGAAACTTTCACGAAACTACGCCAACTCAAATTCCGTAACACTGTGCAGGTGTTTGTGTGGATGTGATTCGGGTCGCTTTGGTTGAGCTGGCTCTTGGGAGTGATTTTAGAGCGTGTTACTCAGGCTATTCGTTCCTTTCCCCCAGTCTTTTGTTGGAGTTTGGAGGTTTTTCTGCGTCTCAGCTCAAGAGTGTTATGTTTTGGACCCCTCGCCCGTGATTGACTCGTTCCTTTTGGGGTCTGTGAGAGTTTGGAGTACGAGGGACGCCCGTTGCGAATTCCGACTCGTGAGGTGAGGGAATTGCGCAATCGGGCTATGCCGTACTGGTTGTTGCTGTTGTTGTTGCTGAGGAGTAATCACGGGGAGTGATAGGTGACTTGGGAGCTGGAGACGGCGGTGTTGAATATTGACCCCTGGTTTCTGAGACTCCTTGGGAGTTGCCTTGTTTCGAGGACAAAACTTTCTTTTAGTGGGGGAGGATGTGGTGACCCGGATCTTTGCAGGGATTCTACAGTGTGACCAGCAGCTTCTGGAAGCCTACGTGGCATGTCGGCGGTGTTCGCGCGCCAATTTGGACACAAGAGATGGACTCGGGGCTTAAAATGGATCTCGTAGGTAATCGGGGGACCCCATCGGATGTTTAGAAGAGTTTACGCGCGGAGTGGATATCGAATTTAGGCTCGGCACGGAATTCGGATTAAAAATACCTTTCCGGGAGCCTCCGGCAAATTATAGGATTGGAATTTGGCAAAATGGACGTCGTTTTTGGAATCAGCGCGCGAAAACGGTCAAGATGGGCTATTTTCTTGATGTTTTTGGGTTGGCGGTTACTGTTCATGCCGGAACAGTACCTCCGGCAGTCGCTGGCGGCGGCGGGCGGCGCCGGCGGGCGGCGGCGCGGCCTCGGGCAGGCGGCACGCGACGGCACGCGGCGCGGGCAGGGCGCGGGCAGGCGCCCGGGCGCGCGGGCAGGCGCGCGGTCCACCGCGGAGGTCGTGCAACGGGGGCGGGCCACGTGGCGCTCTCCGGTTGGCCGGTGCAGCAGGCGCGGTCCACTGAATTTGGGCCCGGGTGCACGGTAGACCGGGTGGACACGTGGCGTGAGGTAGTTGGTCCGGTGTTGTGCCCCCGGTCCACGCAATCGGTGGAGTTGTTGACCGGGGCTGGTGGCCGTACGGCGGGGCAGGTGGCCGTACGGGCCCGGGTCAGCCGCGACGTGCGCGGTCCACGGCGCGACGTGCGCGATGCACGGGTTGCCGGGCCACGTGTCGCATCGCCATTTGGGGGCGCAGGTGCACCGGGTGCAGTGGGGCCCGGGGGAGTAGTGGCCTGGGCTGTGTGGTGGACCGGGCCGCACTGTGCGCGCCCGAAACTTGGCGGGCCGGGCCGCACTGTGCGCGCCCGAATTCGGGCGGACCGGACCGGGCTCCCGGAAGTTGGGACAAGAGGGGAATTTTCCCAATTGTTTTCTTCAGCCTATAAATAGGCAGCCCGAGCCCTCTTTTCTGCTCTTTTTCTCTCAGCCCTTGCAAGATCTCCCCGAGCTCCCTTCTTGGAAGATTTTCATCTTCAAGTCCTTGATCTTCCTGCAGAGTTTTGGGATTTTTGGGAGCACGCATCCCGAGGTTCCCCATTTTACGGTGCGGCGCGATGTTGCTTTCTAGTGTTCTTCTTCGGCGCAGCGACAGTGTTTTAGCTCCCCTGGGCTACCCCGAGATCATTTTGCTATGATTCTTGCGCCGGCAGACTCCTAAGAGGTAGGACTTCATCTTTCATTTTGGTCGCACTTTCCCGTTCGAGGTTTTGGCACGGATCCCGAGGCAAACTGTAACCCCATTTTCTGTGTGGACTTCCTTGACAGCAGCGGGGTATTTTGGCCATATCTTTGCGTACGGGCGTCAGCCGGAAACGAGCTTATACAACTTTTTCATCTACTGATCGCAAGGAACGCGCTCGTATTTTTCTTGGATTTTTCTGAGATTTCATCAGAGGTAAAAAATTACTGTTTTCTCAGTGAACAGTGTACAGTTTTAACACAGATTTTTGTATGAGTGTACCCCCTTGCCGAATTTTTATCTTGACTTACCGAACTCCGATTTGGGCGTGCAAGGTACCGTTTCGAAGCTATCGACGCAAGGATTGCTGTGATATTTTTATTGGAATTTTCTGGGCACTATCTGCAGGTGATAATTTAACAGTTCAGAATTCGAGGTTGTATGTGGTTTTAAGTGCTGTAATTGGGAGCCTAGTGTAATTAGTGGACTTTGTATTGTGCCAGGAGAGTTACGGGTGAGCTGAACTTATTGGAGCAAGGGATTAGAGTTATTTGGTGTTTTCAGCTGTTGGGCTTTGGACAGTCAGCTTTTCAGGTGGGTGCCTTATTCCCGGAACCGGTGGACGGTTCTCTAAATTTTCATATGTTAGCATTGCATGCAGGTGAATGGTACAATAACTGGGATTGATCGGTAAGTTTAACAATGAGGATTTTATGGAAATTGCAAGTGAATTATTCACAGTATGACAATGGTATTAATCAAATAGTCATGTTGATGATTAGTGGAAGCTTATCTAAGGCAAGGATACCCTATATGATTAATTATCATGCCATATTAGCACATAACCTTTTATGAGGATGGTTTATGCATTGGGATAGGATTATGTAGTTATGTGCAGGTTCTACTCTGAGGAGCCATTCTGGATTGAGAATTATGGACAGGTATGGTCATTGATAATTTTGGCATGAGGTTTATTTTCTTTATTCTTCTTGAGGACAAATGCATGCTTGTATGGACATATGTGTATGGACATATAGTTAGGCCATCTTTTACTGCTGCACTACATATTGGAATTTGACTTAGGAGAAACCATGATTGCTTTCTTTCTCCTTTTTATTTAGACTTTTGAGTCATGTTGCTCGGGTTCGAGCAGAGGTTTGGAATAGTGTAGCTGGGACCTTCGGGTCAGAGACAGGGTGTGCTTGATGTTGGATTGTGGGTTATTGCGGCAACCGCGGACAGTAGGCGGTTGACCGGATCCTGATTATTTTACCCAATTGTGGGTTGTGGGTTATTGCGGTGACCGCGGACTTTGGGCGGTTGACCGGATGTGGACTATTGCATCAGATTGGGTATCAGATTTGTTCTAGTGGATGGTGTTTTCCACTTTTTGAGTACTATTGCATCAGATCGGGGTTTTGTTAGTGGACGGAGTTTCCCACTTTGATCATAGTCTTGATCCAGTCCTGCTATTATGAGACAGTGGTTACAGAGATACTCGATACAGTGATGCTTGATACAGTGATACTTTACTCGTGTGGGTCGCTCCCCTCGAGTGCCACTCCGGAGTAGGCTTTCCACGGTGTGAGCGCCGGGCACCAGGCGGGGTTCTTGAGTTCGACAGCAGAGCAGGCAGTACCAGTGATTACTGGTCTATCGATTGGGTTTATTCAGGCAGATACTTTTTGTTACACTCGTGCCTGGGGGACCGAGTGGAGTCTAGTAGCTGTGTTTAGACCAGTGCTAGTATTGTCGGGAACCGTTCGGGGTTTGACGGTGGTCCCGTGGTCGTTGTGAGTTCTTTGACCATTGTGTGAGAGGTTGAGCATCTTGAGTCTATCCGTTCTGAGAGAGAGAGCTTGGATTATGACTATAGCCTGCATGAGCCACTACTCAATAGCGAGTTAGTCCGTTTGGACGCCCTACGTAATTCCTGCCCGTCAGCGGGAGGTGGTTGTAGGTGGGCGCAGGTTTGACTGGACCTAATGTGGCAGTCAGCTCGATTGGGTCGATTGAGCACCTCGTGTGCGAGTATTGCATACATTTATCAGAGTTTCCCCATTTGAGCATTCAGATAGAGGCATGGTAGCTGTAGAGTGTCTTCTGCTTCTTCTTTAAGTTTTACTGCATTAGTTATCTTTTGCCTCCAGTGGTCTTGGTGGGCAGATCGTCGGGCCTAGTGGCGATACCCACTGAGAACTCCCCTTTTGCGTAGTTCTCACGCCCGTTTGGGGTTTTCCCCCTTTTTGTCCTTTCTCCCCTTTGTTTTGCAGAGTCTTGGCGGGTGTTGCCGTTCTGTGGTTGCTGTGCGTGGTGAGGGAGTAGCGAGCTAGATCGAGACCCATCTTTGGAGAGTAGCGGTACCCCCTTTTGAGGAGATCTTCAGTATAGTCGGTAGATTGGTATTTATTTCCTCTTTTGAGAGACTGATGTAGTGAGGATATGATGTATTGAGAGCTTGTACACTGATGTTTTATTTGAGATATCTCCCTGTTGAGCTATGAGTTTTGTACTCGAGGTTATTATATGATCATCATTTTTGGGAGATGGACCTTGTTGTTTTATCTTCAGTTGTACAGTGGTTGATTTTATTCTACAGCAGTTTTATCTTTTAGCTCTGATATCTGTTAGCTGTAGCTCTTTTTGCAGGTAGGACGCTTCGCCTATGCGGGTTTGGCATAGGTGGCGGATCTGTTGGCGAGCCCGGGTCGCAGTTTCGACCCCGGGGCGTGACACGCCCGTTGCTAATTTTGGCTCAAGAGATGAGGGAATTGCGCAACTAGGCCATACCGTATGTGTTGTTAATGATGTTAGGGAGTAATCACAGGGAGCGGGTGGCGATTTGAGAGCCGGTGACGGTGGTAGTGGATACCCAACCTTCTGGTTTGAGACTCCCGTTGAGGTTTGTTAGTTTTGAGGACGAAACTTTCTTTTACTGTGGGAGAGTGTGATGACCCGGATCTCCGTTGAAGGGTTACAGCATGATCAGCGGCTTCTGGAGGCTTATTTTGTGTGATGGTGGTGTTTGTGCGCAAATCGGACCTCAGGATTGGACCCGGCGCAAAAATTGGATCAAGTTTACCTATTCGGATGCCTTCGTCAAATTTTAGAAGTGGATTTTGGCAAAACGGAGGCCGTATTTGGATTCAGCACGAAAAAACATTAGAAAATAGCTATTTGGATGTATTTTTTCTAAGTCCAGACACCCGAAAACGAACTACCGGAAGTTTACGGTCTAATCGAGTGCACGGGAGGAGCCGTGGACCGAGGGAAGGACACGTGGTAGCCCCTGATTGGCCGGCGCACCAGGCGCGGTCCACGAAAGTGGCCCGGGCAGGTGGGACAGGTGGCGTGGCAGGCGGGCAAGCGGGGAGCAAGCGATCATGGCGGGGGGTGCCGCCACGTGGCGGCGCGTGGTTGGCAGGCGCCAACCACCCGCGCCCCGCTGTCGCGTGGGCCGGGACGCGTGGCGCGCCAGGATCGATCCGGGCGCTGCTTTTCGTGTGCCTTTTTCGGGGCCCGAAAGTTTCGGGCGCCCGAAAGTGTACCAAGAAGTTCGAATTTGTTTTTTTTTTTGGGTTTTCGCCTATAAATAGGCCTTGGTATCCTCTCTTTTCAGGTTTTTTGGAAACCTCTTGGAGTCCCCTTTGGCTAAGGCACTCTTCCACTTGTCCACCATCTTTTAAAGGAGTTTTGGTATTTTTGGAGGCCGCGACATCGATATTTTCCCCAACTTGGTGCACTTCGACGCTTCTCCGATTTTGGCCTTTCCCGTCGATGATTCGTCCGCGGACTCCCCTGAGCTGATCCAAGAAACTTTTCTGCCGATTTCTACGGCGTCGTTTTCATTAAAGGTAGATCTTCAATTTTCGTATTTATCATTTCTCTCCATTTAGAGTTTTTATGGGGTATTTTCGAGCATCTTTGAACCCCTTCCTTGCTGTAGATTTTTCTGGATAGCAAAACTTGTTTGATTTTTTCTTGGTGCACGGATGTCGGATTTCAGCCTGTGAGGACTCGATCGACATCTACACTTCGCAAGGAACGCAGACGTATTTTTTTTGGATTTTTTTAAGGTATCTACGAAGGTGAATATTTTCAGTTTTTGGGACTGTTGCGCAAAACAGTAAATGTAGATTTTTGAGAGTGTAACTTTTGCGGCGTTCAGCTTGTGATACAGTTTTCGCGGCGATTTTGGAATCCCACGGGGATAGGGGAAGTTGGAAATTATCGTCACGATCGAGGTGAGTATTTTTCCTTTTGGTCCCAGGTGAAAATTATGTTCGGATTGGCCTCCACATCATCTTGACGCGCTCGCTAATTTTGTATGGGATGTTGGACAGCACTTCAGTGTTTTAGTTGCCGCCACCAATCCAAGAGGAGTTTTTGGATGATTTTCATTGCATTGGAATCTTGAGAGGCTAAGGAACGTGCACGCCAAGTTTCGGCTCGATCTGACCCCGGATCGTCGCGTTCAGATGGGTTGGATTTTCCTCCAAATCGATGGATTATTTTCTAATTCTATTTTGTAGTGGACATGCATGATAGATATGTTGATTGAGATGCATGCAAGGTAGAGTTAATGACTTATTTATTGATCAAGATATATGCATGATATAGTTGGGAATTATTTATTGATCAGGATCTATGCATGCTAGAGTTTGCATTTTGAGTATTGGTTACGTTATATGTTTAATGGTGGAACCTTGACTAGCACCCCGTCATATGTTTGCATGTTTAACCAGACTAGTAGAAAACCCTGACTTGAGCTAGATTCTTTTATGTTTTAGTCTTCCTACACGTTACGTGTTTTTCCCTGGACTTAGAGTTTTCTCCTCGCCCGAGTAGTGGGCCGAGTGGTCGAAATTTCTTTAGTGTGGGACTCATGTTGCGCTCATGTCGGGGGGTCGAGTGGAGTCTGGTGGTTGAGGTTAGTTTGGTGCTGGTGTTGGGAGTCGTTTGAGTAAACGGTGGTCCCGGATCGTCGAGTTTTCTCTTATCTTTTTGTCGTCACTGTTTCGTAGCAATAGTGTACTGGTGATAGCAGGATCTAGAACCCAGACTATTTTTGGATACACATAATTTCGGTAAACTAATGTTTTCCTTCTGAATTTCGATGGTTCGCCGGAGCCAATTCTTGTTTGATTTGGGTGAAGACAATAGCCCTTCGGGGTTTGGAAAATAAAACTTGTTTTGACTGATTTTATTAAAGAACTAAAATCTATTAAATTAGGCTTCTCAACTAAAAATAGTTTTCAGTAATAACTGTCATTTTTTCTTGCAAACCTCCTCACCCGAGAGGGTTTGAGTGATCTGAGTTCTAGGGGCCGTTTCTTTTGTTGCGACGAAAGCTACGGGGGTTAAGCCTAGAACCTATTCTTGTTTGATAAGGTTGTAGGTGCTAGTCTCCCGGAACTTTTCGACCCTGATTTGGTTCCCTTCGGATGTTTTATCGAGGGGGTTGTTTTCCCGAACTATAAGGAGTAGAGAACTTCGAAAGGCAGAGCCTGGGGTCTGTTCTTGTTTGATTGGGTGTGAAGATCCAGATCTCTGGGATGGTTTTGCAGGGCGAGCAGTGGCTTCTGGAGGCCTATGTTGTGCGACAGAGTTGGTTGTTCATGAATCGGATTCCAGATTTGGAACCGGCATGAAAATCGGATCAAGTTTGCTTTTGCGGGGGCTTCCGGCAAAATTTAGAAAGAGAATTTGGCGAAACGGACAGCGGCTTTGGACTCAGCGTGCGAAAACGGTGAAAATGGGCTATTTACTTGCTTTTTTCGGACTTCGGAGCAAAAAGATACTGTTCACCAGCCGGAATTACTGTTGTAATATCATAGATTTTGTAACACTTAATACCTCCTGCTAATAAAGTTTCCGTTTAACGCAATTAACGTAACGGGTTTACTTAAGTCGTTAATTCGGAGGTGCGGATATTTTTCTGCGATAGAGCTCGGAAAACGGTGAATGGCGGTGCGATCGGATCCGGATTCAGACTTACGGAGCTCCCGGAAAGGGGTAGAAAGTGATCGCAATGGCCAGGGGTGCATCGAAATCCGCGTAAGTGATTTGGCACGCTTTCCGAGGAAAAAGGATAGAATTATCTTTAAGGAATTATCCTGAAGAATCTAAAATGCGGAATTAATTAATTAGAGAATTAATTAATTGGAGAATTAATTAATTGGGGAATTAATTAATTAAGGAATTAATTAATTGGGAATTTTAAATACCCAAAGTGGTTATTTCGTATGAAAAGATATTTCGTTATCTTCTCCCGAAAGAAAGAGAGAGAAAAAGAAAAAGAAAGACGAAACCCTAATCGAAAGAGAACGGTGGAGAAGAAGGTGAAAGCTAAAGGATCCAAACCCTCCCGACGAACGCGCCAAAACCGGGAGCGAGAACGGATAGTCGTCTCCTACGATTAGAGGTAAACTATTTTTATTTTGGTATAGTTTCGCTCGGCTTTTGGGTATCGGTCTTTCATGAGGTTTAGGAGTAGCCGTTTGCTACCCAACGTGTCGCGCCGCGAAGCCCTAAGGCGTCGCCGCGCGACCGTAATGCGCGCCTCGCGGGGACGGTGCCCGCGCAGCCGCGGCTAGAGCCGCACGGGATCGATCTCCCCGCGTGGCCGCGGCTAGGCGTCGCACGCCGCGCAGGGCAATGAGCGCGGCGGCCGCGGTGCGTGCCGCGCGGGGCGGGTGCCCGCGCGGCGGCAGCGTCGCACGCCGCGCGGCGGCCGCGGCGCGTGCCGCGCGGGGCGGGTGCCCACGCGGCGGCGGCATCGCACGCCGCGCGGGGCCATGCCCGCGCGGCGACCGCGGCGCGTGCCGCGCGGGGCCTTGCCCGCGCGGCTGCAGCTTGTGCCGTGCGGGCGGGTGCCCGGGCGGCGGCGGCGGTTGCGGCACGCGGGGTTGGTGCCCGCGCGGCCGCGGCGGTTACCGCGCGGGGCCGGTGCCCGCACAGCCGCGGTTTGCGCCATGCGAGGCCGAGGTCCGCACGACCGCGGAAGGTGCCGCGCGGGGTTGGTGCCCGTGCGGCCGCGGCTTGCACCGCGCGGAGCTAGGGCCCGCGCGGTCACGGCAAACGCCGCGCGGGGCTGGTGCCCGCGCGGTCACGGCAAACGCTGCGCGGGGCTGGTGCCCGCGCGACCGTTCGACCCGTGACACCGCGGGGGCGGCCGCGTCGCTCGACGAGCACGGGCGCCAACGCCGGGTCAAGTTGTCCTTAGTGTTTTGAGTCGTTTTGGCTCAGTTTATCCACTACTATATTGTTGATCTGACCATGGCTCTTTTGGGGACTACTTCTAGGTCCGGGCGACAACAGAGAGCAAGGTTCAGTCTCCGGAATACGCGTTTCGCATAATCAAGGTGGGTAGGTGTTGGTTATTACCGGTGAGGTGTCATTTATGAATACTCGTTGTGATAAAGTAGATATGGTTATAATTTGACTAACCCCCTAGCATGTGAATCCCTTTACTATTTCAATCAAGCGGCTGCGGTCGCGGGTGCGTTATACTGTTCTGGTTATAGCGGCTGAGGTCGCAAGGCATTAAAATTACTCATATTGCTGACACGCACACCGGCAGTTTCTGTCACGCCCCGGGGTCGAAACTGCGACCCGGGCTCGCCAATAGATCCGCCACCTATGCCAAACCCGCATAGGCGAAGCGTCCTACCTGCAAGAAAAGTGCCACAGCTAAACAGATATCAGAGCTAAAAGATAAAACTGCTGTAAAATTAAAACCAATGATCTGTACAACTGGAAATAAAGGTTCACAGTCCATCTCCCAAAAATAATAATCATACCATAACCTCAAATACAAAACTATGGACTCAATAGGGAGGTAATCCTGAATAAATAAATCAGTATACAGTCTCTCGATACAAAACATAACCTCACTACATCAGTCTCTCAAAAGAGAAAATAAAAACACTAATCTACCGACTGTATTGGGGATCTCTTCTGGAAGGGGTACCACTACTCTCCAAAGATAGGTAGGGATCTAGCTCGCGACTCCCTCGCCTCGAGCAGCAACCGCAGAATCAGCAACACCCGCTAAGACTCTGCAAAACAAAGGAGAGAAGGGACAAAAAAGGGGGGGGGAACCCCCAACGGGTGTGAGAACTACACCAAAAAGGAGTTCTCAGTGGGTGTCGCCACCAGGTCCGACGATCTGCCCACCAAGTCCTCTAGAAGCAATAAAATAACTAATGCAGTAAAAACTGAACAAGAAAGCTGGAGACTCTCAACAGCTACCATGCCTCTAAATAAATGCCCAAAAGGGGAAAAACTCTGATAAAGATATGCAACACTCGCATACAAGGTGCTCAATCGACCCAATCGAGCTGACTGCCACACCGGGTCCAGTCAAACCTGCGCCCACCTACAACCACCTCCCGCTGACGGGCAGGAATTACGTAGGGCGTCCAAACGGACTAACTCGCTATCGAGTAGTGGCTCATGCAGGCTATAGTCGGAATCCACGCTCTCTCTCTCAGAACGAATAGCCTCAAGATCACCAAACCTCTCGCACAACGGTCGACTAACCCGCAACAACCTCGGGACCACCGTCAATCCCCAAACGGTTCCCGACAACACTAGCACTGGTCTAAACACAGCTACTAGACTCCACTCGGTCCCCCAGGCACGAGTGTAACAAAAAGTATCTCCTGAATAAACCCAATCGATGGACCAGTAAAAACTGGCACTGCCTGCTCAAACTGTCTCAAGTATCTGCTAACAAATCGGTACTCGTTGACCGATACTCAAGGTCTGGCTCTCACTGGCCATAGACAATGTCTGGCACTCACTGGCCATATATAAATCGCCTACTCCGGAGTGGCACTCGAGGGGAGCGACCCACACGAGTAAAGTAACTCTGTCATCAGTATCACAAGTATCTCTGTATCGAGTATCACTGTATAGCAGGACTGGATCATGACAATGATCAAAGTGGGAAAAACCCTCCACTAAAGATAACTCGAACCCCAAACTGATACAACAGTAAACGATAAGTGGAAACTCCATCCACTAGAGGAAAGTCTAATACCCAATCTGATACATCAATAAATATCCGGTCAACCGCCCAATATCCGCGGTTGCCGCAATACCCTGCCGTCCATAACTAAGTACTATAACCGACCTCCGGTCAACCGCCCAAAGTCCGCGGTCACCGCCAAAACCCTGCCAGCCGCAATCCAGCACAACCCGTCCCTGTCACCAATGTCCCTGCTACACTACCCCAGACCCCTGCTCGCACCCGAGCAACACAGACCGCCTGACTAACAAGAAGGAGAAAGGAATAACATGGTTTCTCCTAAGTCAAGTTCCAATATATAGTGCAGCAGTAAAAGATGGCCTAACTATATGTCCATACAAACATGCATTTGTCCTCAAAGAAGAATAAAGAAAATAAACCTCATGCCATAATTATCAATGACTATACCTGTCCATAATCCTCGATCCATAATCGCTCCTCAGAGTAGAACCTGCACATAACTACAAAGTCCTATCCCATTGCATAAACCAGCCTCGTAAAAGGTTATGTGCTAACATGGCATGATAATTAATCATATAGGGTAACCTTGCCTTAGGTAAGCTTCCACTAAACATCAACATAAATGTCTGATTAATACCATTGTCATAATATGAATAATTAACTTGCAATTCCCATAAATCAACATTGTTAAGCTTACCAATCAATCTCAGGTATTGTACCCTACACCTGCATGCAATTCTAACATATAGAGTTAGAGAACCGTCCATCGGTTCTCGGAACAAAGCACCCACCTGAAACGCATTCCGCAGGCAAAGCCGAAGTCGGTGAAGTACGCAGCCACACGAAATCCAAAATCTGCCGGATCCGCTCCCTCGGTAAACAGCCGCCCCAACCTCTGTTCCAATCAACAACATCACCAACAATTAATAACCAAATACCACATATTCCCAAAAATAGCACACGTTGTTTTTACCAAACAGCAGAGAGGAGGGGGATTTCCACCTACATACAGTCCTCTAAAAATCCCAGAAAAATTACGGTTGCGATCCTCGCGACGAGTAGCCCCAAATCGACTATTTAAACGCCCCGTTCTGATACATGTAGGCCAAGAAACAATTCGGACAACATTGGGAGCCATTCCCCCAAGAACACAGTTCTGCTGAAAAGATAGCAGTAAAGAAGCTTAATTCTCACCCTCGAAATGACCTCATAAAAATCCAATAAAAATACGGGTGCGTTCCTCTCGAAGAGTAGATATCAATTGAGTCTTTAAACACCTCAATCAGATGTATTTAGGCTGAGAAATAAATCCAACAAGCTCATGCTGTCCAAACTCACCACAGAAAAACAATGGCTCAGAGATGCCTCGGGAACTGTGCCAAAAACTCGAAATGCGGAGAAGTAATCAACACAAAAAATGAAGCCTTACCTCTCGTGAACGCGCTGCCGCAAAAATCATCGAAAACGATGGTCTGAGTAAGCCAAGGGAGCCTGCGCACCGAAACGCGGCGAAGGGAATCACCGGTGAAGGAAAGTCGCACTGTGCCGAAATGCCGCATACCTCGAAGTGCGTGCCACCAAAAATTCCCAAACTTCTCGACGAGATGCTCCACAGGAAGATGAATAACTCTTGTATACAGCTCTCGGAGAGATGAGGCCCAGAAGAAGCCCGAAACCATCCTTGAGTTCGGCCTTATATAGGCCCAGCTCAACAATTCCAAAAATGACATCTGTGTCCTATTTTTCGGGCGCCCGAATGATTCGGGCTGCTACAGGGACCCCAAAATGCACCCCAAACCGTAGAGCCCGAAACGTCCCTGGAGCGCCACGTGTCCCAAAACAGCAAACACCAAAAAGAGCCAATCCCCGAGCGCCACGTGGCACACCGCACAGTGCACAGCGGCGCCAGCCGCTGCGGTCGCGCCATGTGGCCCAATCCTGTGCCGACACGTGGCAGCCCAAAAGTCAATACCCGCCACGCCGTTCGGTCACCTGCCCGCCGTATGGTCACCTGCCCCGGTCACCTGCTCCGCTGCGCTGCGTGCACCCGGCGTACGAAGACCAGCCAACAAGAAGATGCCACGTGTCCTCCGCATCCCGCTGCGCCGCGCGTGCCTGCCCGTGGCACCGCGCGCCTGCCCGCGCCCACGCGCCGCCTGCCCGAGCCTGCGCCGCCGCCCTCCGCCGCTGCCCGCCGCCGCCGGCCGTCGCCGGAAACACTGTTCCGGCCGTGAACGGTGATTTTACTGTAGCAACCTCCAAAAAATGCAAGTAAATAGTCCATTTTGATCGTTTTCGCGTGCTGAGTCCAAATCCGGTGTCCGATTTGCCAAATTCCATTCCTAAAAATTGCCGAAGGCATCCGGAAAGGTGTTTCTTGGTCCAAACTTCACGCTGAGTCCATTTTTAATTTTCGCTTCGCTCGAAATTACTTCTAAACATCCAACGGGGTCCTCCGATCACCTATATGATCCATTTACACCCGAAGTCCAACACTTGTGTCCAAATTAGTGCAGAAACACCGCCGACACGCCACATAGGCCTCCAGAAGCTGCTGGTCACACTGTAGAAGCCCTGCAGAGATCCGGGTCACCACATCCTCGCCCACTAAAGGAAAGTTTCATCCTCGAAACTAAAGCAACTCACAAGGAGTCTTCAACAACCCAGGG
Source organism: Tillandsia leiboldiana (assembly GCA_029204045.2). Classification (NCBI taxonomy): domain Eukaryota; kingdom Viridiplantae; phylum Streptophyta; class Magnoliopsida; order Poales; family Bromeliaceae; genus Tillandsia; species Tillandsia leiboldiana. The sequence goes on from CM055071.1 coordinate 23,472,636, forward strand.
TAAGTACTCAACACCGCCGTCAGCAGCTCCCAACTCACCTGTCACTCCCCGGGATTACTCCTCAGCAACAACAACAACCAGTACGGCATGACCCAATTGCGTAATTCTCTCATCTCACGAGCCAGAATTCGCAACGAGCGTCCCTCGTACTACAAATACTCGCAGATCTCAAAGGAAACAAGTCCATCACGGGCGAGAAATCCACAAGCCTATCACTCCTGAGCTGAGACGTGGAAGAACCATCAAGAGCTCCAACAAAAGGCTGGGGGAAACGAAAGAACAACCAAAGTAGCACGCACCAAAACCGCTCCCTGGTGCCAGCTCAACCAGGCGATCCAAAACATACCCATATGGTCATCCAAAGAAAGGAAGCCCTAATCGGCTAGGGTCCTCGCTCAGTCACTCTCGGGTCACGACCATCCGCATGGACTGCTTTACCGCAGCCTACCGTCAAAAGGGACCCACAGGGACACCACCTCCAACCTGGTACACCATAATGGTCCCACACAGCGCCAGCTGTGGAATTCCAACTCAACCCCAGACAGCTTTCCTGCTCCAGGTATCCGCCAACACAGTGGCCCTATCAGGGTGATCCAGAATGCTCAAAAGTAAACCAACGGTAACTCCATCGCCACCATGGAAGGCATTGCTACAACTCGTCAGTCCATCACCCCGCACTAGCAAAGCAAAAGTCGGTGCTGATATCAGTGTCATTATCCATTAGCCATGCTCTCCTGGCACTGCTAGGTCCAAGAAGCTCCTTACCTTGACCATAAATATAGATCTCGGCCAATCCCCAGATAGTATCCATATTGGCCGGATTTTCCACCGCCGCCCCTACGGCAAGCACAAAGTGACCCAAGAAGGTATGCTTTAGAAGTTAAACTGGTACTCCAATAACACGGCATACAGCTTCTTCCGCCCAAACATTATAGCACATCCACAAGTGTTCCTCTTATTCCAGGTCACTCAGGGAGTAAATCATAATATCCTAGGGGAACACCACCCCTACTCTGTCCAAATACAACTAGAGCAAACCATTCCTCAAATCTCGAAGACAACACGGCATTAATCATTCCATTTGGCCTCACTATGAGCTCATAATGCCCTACCGTGTCCCGAACGCCATCCGGCGAAACACTCAGCTGCATGATTCCAAAATCTGTACATGCATCAGTCAACAACTGCCGGAGTATAACTCCATCAAAAGGTCCTAAATAATACCCGGACCTGCCCGTGCATGAACTGTTGGGTTATGTATAATTGGATCTAAATAGGGGAAAAAAACACCTAGAGGGGGGTAAATAGGTGTAAACAATAAACACTCAAAAATCTTTGCGATATAAAACCCAATGCAGAAAAATAAATAACACGTAGAGATTTTTACGTGGAAAACTCCAAACCGGAGTAAAAAACCACGGGACCGATAACACGGTGAAATCCACTAGAATTAAACACCTACAAGGTGATATACCGTACTCACAGACGACTCAACCTTTTCCATACGCTCCTAGTTGATCTTCTCCGCTCGCTCCACGACGCTTCTCGAATCCACGATCTGCGGCCAACGCCGAATCCACGACGTCCGACCGAATCCACGGTCTTCACCCAGTAGCACGCTTCGAATCCACGAACGTACCTCGCTCCGAATCCACGAGAGCGGTAGCACCTTGAATCCACAAGGCCACGCGAGTCCACGCGTCGATTTTGGGAAAATCGTTGTTTTTTGGGTGGTGATGATCCGCCGAATACTTAGATTAGAAATAGATCGGAAATACCATCTAAGTATTCATTGATTTGATTCTACTCAAAATGTGAGTATGAAAACCTAGAATCAAATCAATCAATATAGATGAAGAAACATAAGATTAAATCTATTGATTCCCTTTCTTCTCTATTTCTGGATCTATCTATTTCGGTCGTCTTTTTTCCTTTATCGTGGGTTACCTTAAAAGATGAATTAAGGGGTCTATATATAGGTTAGAAACCATTGGAAGAGGATAAGAATCAAAAACTAACCTTTTCTGGAATTTTTCAGGACGGCGATCCGGATCGGACTTCGGCGATCCGGATTGCAGTAGCGAGACAGATAGTTTCCAGAAAAACCAAGGTTCGGGATCCCGATCGAAGTGCCTGATCCGGATCGTTCATACAATTTCACCAAACACCAACGTTCGGGATCCGGATTGAAAAGCCTGATCCGGATCGTTCATAAAACATGGTAAAACCAGTGTTCGGGATCCGGATCAAAGGAGGCTACGATCCGGATTGAACTGGTGTATGAACGAACACCCTTCGGGATCCGGATTGGAAAGTCTGATCCGGATCCTGAACATGTCCCATGTCCAGTTTTTGATTTTTATGCAATTAAAAATTCATCCAAGTGTTTCTACACTATAAGAAGTATTCGGATCACCAAAAATAATTAGTTAAACATACCTGATCCTTTTGAATTCTTCTTTCTTGAGATTGAGTTAAATGATCCAACTTTCTTTATCTTCAATCTTCAAGACTTAACCGAATTCACGAAATACGCCAACTCAAATTCCGTAACAATCTCCCCCTTTTGGCGGTTTCGTGACAAAACACAAATCCACTCAAGAAAATTCAAAAAGATATTTTTGTTGCTATCACCATACAACAAAAATTTACAATGGAGATCCAAAATAGATACATGAGTTAAACTCCTAAAACAGACTCTACACTTAGACATCTGTACTCTCTGCAAAAGAAATCATTCTTGACAAAAGAAATCGTTAGATACCTCAAGAATTTTATATCATTCAAAAACCACATACAGAGATGAAGTTTATACTCATTTATACTTACCATGACATTTATACATTCAGATATGTAATTTGATCATAGTTAAAAACCAACATATCTCCTATGCAATCAAAATCCAAATGTCACAAAATTATTAGTGAACATCAACTTGTTAGTTATATTACATGCCCAAATAGTTAGCAAATAGTTAGTCGAGGCATGTGTGCAATCACAAATGAAAAACCAAAAGTTGAAGTTCTACTTACCTTACTTACCTTCATGGTTCAACTGGACAATCAAGATTGTTCAAACTGTTCTAATACTCTCTCCCCCTTTTTGTCAGAAAGTTAGCCAAAATTACCAAAAAGGAGAGAAAAGTTAACAAGTTCAAGAAAACTGTTCTAAAACTTAAAACCTGCACAAGAAAAAGATTAAAAATCTGCACAAGAAAAGATTAAAAAGGAAGGGGATTACTCAGAATCATCCGAACTGATGCAGCCGAGTATTTGGAAGATTTTCTTTAAACGTTTGTTCATGGATGACTGTAGTAACCGAGAATTTTAAAAAGGTTTAAATAAATTTCTGGATTAATAAATAGAAGAAAATAAATAAATAAAGCCCCAAAAATATCGATTTTTGATCGGGGCTTGATCTCAAAAATTCGAGATCACTGTTGCGACCGTCTCGTCGAAACATGAAAGTTTCATATACATATGTTTTCGATCCGACGGTCGGATTGTCCAGAAATCAGCAAAGAAGATGCGGGGCCCACGACTTAAAAATGAATAGTAACCCCTATTTTAAATGGCCCTTTGATCACTAACGGCCATTTCACTGTCTGGAATCCTGACATAGGGGTATGAGTAGTCAAACCTAACTAATATCGACGTTCTGAGCGCGATGGCACTGACGGTTTTCACGTTTGGCGACCCGGGTGCATCGAAGTACGTGCGTCGGATTGCGACACATAGAACTAAATGGCTCGAGAATTCATTTGTGCACCAAATTAGGCAAATGAGCAGTCTATATTGAAGGTCTCGACGAGCCGGACGTCGTGGCGAAGTCCGTTTCGCAAAACAACAATCGGATTGTCTCGAAATGCGTGAAAAGCGCCAAATTATCGTTTTTCTTCGAATATCTTGGGTGCTTTTGGGCCAAAGCTTTTGGGACCTTGTTGGTTGGGCCTCTGCCAACCTAAGAAGCCCACGAAGGCTATTGTGCAGAGCTCGGGGCTTGAGGTATGTGTGTGAACCGGGTTTGAGGCTAATGTGACAAAGGAATCTTGCATTAAAGATAGTTGCCTCTTGGACTGCCCTGGGCCAGAGCACGAGGGGTTTTGGGGTGGATTCCTAAGCTTCAACCTCCTCTTCATCTCCCAGATTAAGCCCCGAGTGCAGGGTGGCCGAGGAGTCACAATCCCATTGTTGTGAACTCGGGAGAGAGAGGGAAGGGAGAGAGATGGACCAAATCTTTTCCTAAGCGGATTTGGAGTGCCCTGGGAGTTCCTCTGTGCCTGTGGACCACCCTGGGAGGCTGCCGTGGTCACGCGAAGAAGGAGAAAGAAACCGGCTTCTTCCTTGTCTTCACCAACTCCGGCCAAGGTAAGCTCTCTCAAACCAATGGTTGTTTGGACCCGGGACCCCTAGCAGTCGAGTTCTTAGGTCCTTATCATGCTCCCTGCAAAGCCAGAGCTCCTCATGCACGTTGCATGGCCGGCGGGGAGCATCTCTTGCCGGAAAACTAATAAAGCTCCACCTTGAGATAACTCTGCAACTAATGAACCAACCAAGCTGAAAATTGGTATGTAGGGACTGTAGGATATGTCTAACAAATCTGCAAAATTTTAATAATTATGAATTAGTATTTCACGAGATAATTGATGCCCTAGTTTTCGAGAAACATACATGTTGGCCGAGCTTCATGCTCCGGCGCCGGCGGGCTTCCCCGACGCCGGTTACCTAACCAGATCACTTGCTGGGACCAAGAGGATCCCAACCATGCTTTTTCATGGTTCCCATGCAGCCCGAATAAGGGTCGGCCATGGATGAACCCGAGAATGGAAGAAACTTGGCCGCCGACGTTCCGGCCATCTCCGGCCGGGGAGTAAGTGTCGGGAAGCTTTGTATGGACTAGAGGAAGCTTCCATATAAGTTGGAAGGCTTCTTATAGCTTCTGTAAAAATCTGCCATTAACGAGCTTGAGCTCCAAAATGGAGCTTTGCTCCCCGCCGCCGCCGCCGCACCCCATTGCCAGCCATGGGTATGGAAAGCTTCTGGGAGACATTTAGCATCTATTAGTGCTTTTGGTTTGATCCCAGAGCTTCTGGTTGAAGCATCACGATTTTCAAGGCTTAAACCATTGTCTTCTTCCTTGAGCCCAACTGATTGTGGGTATTTGGTCTGCTCCAGATGGGGGGCATTGTTTAGAAACCTTAGAGGAACATTTTGGTTCAAAAATCTCTGCTCCAGATGCTGTGTGGGCTGAGAACAAGCGGAAACTTAGGCTATGTTTGTGTTTACTGAAATGTGCACACCAAGTGTTTGATTTAATGCCACAATGAAGAAAACTTCAGAATTTGACTTCAATGTAAATATGAAAGTTGTTCCAAATGTTTCCCTGAGCTTAATGCTCACTTCAGATCAAAGTTGATCTGTGTGAAATAAAGTTTGGAGCAATGTGAACCTTATATGAAACTTGGCTTTGGTTCTGTTTGAACCAGCACACCTGGGTTCCAACCAGGGTGAGCACTGTGGTCCTAGCATGGTTTAGATCAACTTTGATATATAAAGTTTTCAGGTTTGAAGTTTGGATTAAAAGATGTAGTTAAATCAACCTTTAAAGGTAATGTTGGAACAAAACTAGGTTCTAGGTTGTTTGCGAAGCCGCGACAGTATATTCCTGGCTAATTTGGGGTCACTGAACGCGATGCTCGCGTTTATTTTGGGTTTTGATGAGCCAAAGAAACGAAAATGCGTTTCGGCAAGGCTAGAGAAGTGATACATGGCCCGAAGTTTTCCTCGGGCATTGTGCTGCCACAAATGGGTGAGCACGGCGTTCAGCAAGTCAAATGTCATCTACTGGAGGTGACGGCTCGTAAAAATGATTCTCCGTTTAAGAGAACGAGCCAAAACGGGGTTTATTTAGTATATAAAACACATTAGGAATAAACCTGAGGGGCTTGCTGCAATTGTAACAATACGGAAAAGCTAGAAAAATGTTCTAAGACATTGTTGACCTTTCGGTGGGTTTCCCGGGGTTCTTGAAAAGCTAAATATGCTTAATATTGCGTTAATCGACAAAATGGTCGATTCGCGTTAGTTGTGCCTTGAGGATTTGATTGATCCTGAGTAGTCATCTGGTATTATTGTAGGCCTCAGTCATCAGGAGCCAGCCCGTGATTCGTCTTGTGGCTATTGCGACCATCTACCTTCTGGTGGAGTCGTTGTTCCTCCTACTTACAGGTGGGTTATCTTCGGTCCGCGTTTTATCAGGTCGGCCCTATTGGGTGCCGTGGTAGGTCGGACCCCTGTTCTTGGTGTAGCCCTGAACCTATGCTTTAGCCTTACTATATGCTTTCATTCCAGCATTCAGTCATTTCAGCTATATTGCCTGATTATACATATGAGCCTTTCGTTATACTCTATTCTTCACTACATGTTTAGAATAGGAGTTCAAGTCTCAGTACTTGGCATGATTTGCATCAGTATCGATATCCCGATGGGGATTTCCTCGGCTTCTCGCCGACTGTCCGGTCTATTGACCGTGGATTGAGATTCAGCATTATGATTGCTACTGAGTTGTACCTGCTCTTACTACTTACTTGCATATCAGCACAAAATCCTTACATCTGCATAGCCTTGATCCCACAGATGAGCTTTTATCATGCCTTTATATTCCAGCAGTTGCTTGTTTATCATGTTGAGTTATATCATGATTTCTTCAGCAGTTGATATACATTTCCTGGACACATGCCATGCTTGATTGGTCACTAGCATAGTTCTATACCTGTCTCTATTCTTCATTGCATATTTAGAATAGGAGATACTACTTCAGTATGTGGCATGATTACTTGTATCCCGGTGGGGATTTTCCTCGGCTTCTTGCCGTCTATGTGGTCAGTGGACCATGGTTTGAGCATCAGCATTATGATCGCCATGTCGAGCCAGCTTTCAGTCGCGCACACCGACGGTTTGGCCACCGTCACGGTGTTCTTTACCGGTAGAGAGGTCTGATCGACCCGTGAGCCTTTGAGGTTATGATAGCTGCTGGGTGTCCAAAAGTGGTTGTTGCCTGAGGCCCCAAAGACCAAAAGTGGTTGTTGCCTGAGCTCCATGGCAGTTTAGCCTGAGGCCCTTGTGGCCAAAAGTGGCATTGATTGGGTATATTCATGGTACTACCTTTGATGCACCTTCTTGATATTCCTGCTTGTTTGATTACCTGCATTTTCATATCTGTTATAGATTTGCCATGCATAGTATGATTGTGTTATATATGCATACCCTGTTCTATTGATCTATGTTCGATCTTCTTATATTATATACCTGCATTTTCATATCTGTTATAGATTTGTCATGTATAGTATGATCATTCTCTGCTTGCCAGATTATCAGGGATAGTATGACTATTTCCTGTTTGTCAGCTATAACATATTCATTCCTACCTGTCAGATTAGCAGTTATAGCATGATCAGCTTTATATATGATTACACTGCTCTGTTAATTAATCCATGATTAATGGTACTCTGCTTAGGTTATACATTTGAACTATACCTCTCAGTTTAAGTATATCCTACTTTTGTTATCCGCTTATTATTGTATCCAGTAGGTACGGCTTGCTATTTCCCGGCCCGTCGTGCCCACTGGGATACACTCCGGTGTGTCTCACACCCTCGGGTGACTGTTTTTCAGGTCCTTCGAGTGCGGGGACCCTTGGACGTTCTGTGTGAGGACGCGTGGTAGATTTATCCCTGGTAGGATGTACCCCTTTTGATTTAGTAAAACATTGCAACTGTATTTCCATTTTGAGAACTGGATGTATTAACTTATGAACCTTGTGGTTGTAATAGAGTAGAACTTATTTAGTATAGCTATCTTGTATCTACTCTGATTGACTGTATCTGTTAGCCGAGCACATATAGGGAAGACTCTGTTAGAGGTACAGAGACTTTTCTATATGTGTGGCGGTCTGTTCACGCCTTGGAGAAAACAAGTTTTGAACTCTGATTTAAAAAAAAAAAAAAAAAAAAAAAAAAAAAAAAAAAAAAAAAATTAGACCCTTTTTCGAATCTCGGGGCGTGACAATGACTGGTTCTTGTTGACCTTTTTTATTTCTTCCTTTACTTCAATCAGTTCATTCGAAATGCGTTCTTGCTCGTTGGAGAGCCTTTGCTATTCTTTATAAATGGAGGTAACCGATGCATCATCATCGGATGTCGATGGAGGTGCTTGTTGTGCTGCAGGTGCTGGTTGGACTGGAGGTGCTGCTGGTGCAGAGGTTGTTGCTTGTTGTTGTGCTCTTCGTCGGTGAGGAGGTGATGGGGGCTCATCTTGTTTTGTTGAGAGAGACTTTACAATAGTTGTTTCATTGATCGTTCCTAGACTGTGCATGTAGGAACTCGCACTTGTGTCAGCTTTAAATTTTCGAAGAATGCGCATAATGATCATTGGATAAGGTAGTCTCTCTGAAGGGTGAGCATGTTCCACATAGCGTGCCATCCTCGACCAGATGATGTAAGGAATATTTAAGTTTGCTCCCATTGCTGCTGTGGGGTTGCCAAGAAGATAGAGGAACAACATCCTATCCCACCGAAGAACCTTTGTATTCATATTTGGAAGGACGTTATAACAGATAATGAAGTTCAAATAGCGATACTCTGGTCGAAGTTCTTTTGAAAATATGGAGTTTCCTGCCGACAGAGTATCTGGAAGACAGATTCCATCAACTACCACTCTCCAGGAGTTGGTGGTGAAGGTTTGACACTTCATATAATGAGCCCCATCAGCTCTGGCCGTCATTCCTAACGCCTCTACAATCAGTTGAGGGGTTACTTTGATCTTAACATTCTTAACCAATGTTTGAAATTCTCGACGTCCGCTCTCCTGATCAACTAGATAGCAAGCATTTTGATAAAACATTCTTACTGAGTGAAGACAATACCCAGTGGTCTCGGGGAAGTTGCAAATGGGAGCAAGACCTATCTGGTCATACAGAGTCCCAAAAAGCGAAGATCGTTCCTTCAAGGCTTTGACATTAACATGTCTTTCGCCAATGCATTCCCTGTTCTCAAAATCCTTTATCCTAGCAGAGCTGATAAAGTCTTGTGGAGGAGGCTGGCTAGCAACTGGTTGCTCAATGGAAATTCCTCGAGCACTCCCTCTCTTGCGAGCAACACTTTTTCTTCTTGTTTTCACAGAAGTTTCTTCCATTGGAGCTTTGCCCTTTTCAGCAGCAGTAGGCGGAGCCTTTGATGTTTCTGCAGGCGCTTTTCCCTTCGAAGCAGTGGGTGCAGTTGCTTCAACTTGCAACTCATCCCAATCGATCGATTCCGTCTCAGATTCCGTATCGGAATCATCTTTTGTTTTCTTCGCCTTCTTAGCCTTCTTGGGCTTGATAGTGTCTCTAGTATGGACCATAGTAGCCAGAAGAAAAATGATCCAGGTGATCACTGTTACGGAATTTGAGTTGGCGTATTTCGTGAATTCGGTTAAGTCTTGAAAATTGAAGATAAAGAAAGTTGGATCATTTAACTCAATCTCAAGAAAGAAGAATTCAAAAGGATCAGGTATGTTTAACTAATTATTTTTGGTGATCCGAATACTTCTTATAGTGTAGAAACACTTGGATGAATTTCTAATTGCATAAAAATTAAAAACTGGACATGGGACATGTTCAGGATCCGGATCAGACTTTCCAATCCGGATCCCGAAGGGTGTTCGTTCATACACCAGTTCAATCCGGATCGTAGCCTCCTTTGATCCGGATCCCGAACACTGGTTTTATCATGTTTTATGAACGATCCGGATCAGGCTTTGCAATGCGGATCCCGAACATTGGTGTTTGGTGAATTGTATGAACGATCCGGATCAGGCACTTCGATCCGGATCCCGAACCTTGGTTTTTCTGGAAACTGTTTGTCTCGCTACTGCAATCCGGATCGCCGAAGTCCGATCCGGATCGCCGTCCTGAAAAATTCCAGAAAAGGTTAGTTTTTGGTTCTTATCCTCTTCCAATGGTTTCTAACCTATATATAGACCCTTTAATTCATCTTTTAGGCCAACCCACGAAAAAGGGAAAAAGACGACCGAATTAGATAGATCCACATATAGAGAAGAAAGGAAATCAATAGATTAAATCTTATGTTTCTTCATCTATATTGATAGATTTGATTCTAGTTTTCATACTCACATTTTGAGTAGAATCAAATCAATGAATACTTAGATGGTATTTCCGATCTATTTCTAATCTAAGTATTCGGCAGATCAGCACCACCCAAAAACAACAATTTTTCCAAAATCGGCGTGTGGACTCGCGTGGCCTTGTGATCAGGTGCTAACCGCTCTCGTGATTCGGAGCGAGGTACTTTCGTAGATTCGAAGCGTGCTACTAGGTGAAGACCGTGGATTCGGTCGGACGTCGTGGATTCGGCGTTGGACGCAAATCGTGGATTCGAGAAGCGTCGTGGAGCGAGCGAGAAGATCAACTAGGAGCGTATGGAAAAGGTTGAGTCGTCTGTGCGTACGGTTATATCACCTTGTACGTGTTTAATTCTAGTGGATTTCACCGTGTTATCGGTCCCGTGGTTTTTACTACGGTTTGGAGTTTTCCACGTAAAAATCTCTGCGTGTTATTTATTTTTCCGCATTGGGTTTATATCGCAAAGATTTTTGAGTGTTTATTGTTGCAACCTAGTCACCCCCCTCTAGGTGTTTTTTCCCTATTTAGATCCAATTATACATAACCAACAAGTGGTATCAAGGCGGGAATAGGGTTGTAAACAATGGTTGAAGGTGGAAACATCAACAGACCTCCGTTCTTCGATGGAACAAATTATGCGTACTGGAAAAACGGATGAAAGCCTTTTAATTTCCATCGACGAACGGGTGTGGCAATCAATTGAATTAGGATGTACTAATCCAACTGAAATTATTGCTGATGTTCGCACCATCAAACCTAGGTCGAAATGGACCAAGGAAGAGATAGATTTTTCTTCTTACAATGGCAAAGGGATTAATGCTCTATTTAATGCTTTGTCTCAAACAGAGTTCTCTCGCGTCTCGGCATTGAGACTGCGAAAGAAATCTGGGATGTTCTTCAAGTTACGCATGAGGGAACTAACCTTGTGAAGATTCAGAAACTGCAATGCTTACGAGCAAGTTGACTCTATTTCATGGCAGAAAATGAATCTTTCACAGACTATTACACACGATTGCAAGACATCGTAAACTCATGTGCTAACTTGGGGAGAGAAGATTCCAGAATTTAAAGTTGTAAGAAAAATATTAAGAGCACTTCCTGAAAGATTCGTTCCAAGGTTACGGCCAGTGAAACTATTAAACACCGGACGAAATCCGTGTAGAAGAATTAGTTGGTTCATTACAAACTTATGAAATGACATTTCCTACTAACTATTCTTCTGGAAAGGCATCCTCTTCTAAGTCTTCAGGTTTTGCTTTGAAAACTACAAAAGAAGAAGACGCGGATTCATCCTCCTCAGGCGATGACGAGAATTTATCTATGGAGGATTTTGAGAAGCAGCTTGCTCTCTTGACAAGAAGATTTCGCCGAAACTTTCGAAGGGGTAACTCAAGCAAAAACTCCATCTTCGTAAAGTCGAAAAAAGGCAAAGGTTCTTCAAGTTCAAACCAAGAAAGCAAGAGGGTTTTTCTAAGGATAAGAAAGCTCAGAAGGACAAGTCCAATGCTTCAAGTGCCGAGGGTACGGCCATATCTCAACGGAGTGTCCTAATAAGAATCCGACAAAGAAGAAAGCGATGCAAGCCGTCACTTGGGATGACACCTCATCGTCAAATGAGTCATCGTCAAGTGATGAAGAAGATAACGCAACCGGCGTTCCACGTGTCCACATCTTCACCCTTCATGTTGCTTAATGGCTAATACAATCCGAGTCATTGTCCAACTCCACTGTTGAAAAGATTGCAACGGACGATGAATCGGATAACTCGGAAGGTGAAGATTTTGCTCTAGCCTATCACAACTTTTGAGGGATTCAAAGAAACTGGCTAAGCAAAACAGGGTTGAGAGGGACAATGCAGGATCTCGAAGAAGAAGTAAAAAGGGTAACTTCTCTCTCGACGCGAAGGGGAATTTGAGTGGAAAGGGATGATCTGATTAAAAACAAATGTTTCCTTCAAGAGTACAAATGAGCAACTCGAGAAGAATTATATAGATTGGTGAACAAAACGAATTACTTCTTGAAGCTCAACGGCGAGGCTCGACAGGAAAAAATTGGAAATGACAGAGACCATTCTCCAACTCAAGGATACTTACAGCGATTTTCATCAGGAAGTAGTAAGTTGGATAATCTAGCTTCTTGGTCTTGGTCAATCAAAACAAGTCCGGCCTCGGATACAATCGAACTAACGACAATTTTAGTTCGGTTGGGACAGTCTTTGTGCCCCAGTCGGTATCTCCTCCTCCGACACCAGAATTGACGACAACAACGACAACAAACCTACTTTCCCCTCTTTGGAATCGTCAAGCATCAAGATATGTTTTCGTGTGGTATGGTATTGGCAGGGCACATAAGGAGAAATTGCAAGATGGGAGCCAAACGCTCACCTCAAGCACTTCTTGCAACGGCTACCAAAAGGGTGATTCCTCCTCAAAATCAAATGCAAATTTTTCGAAAGGAAAAGAGCCTTGGTAGTTATCATCACAACACGACGAAACGTCAAGGAAAAGCGACGGATCAAACAAGACGCTTTCACCAAAGGTATCAACCTCACAATCATTTCCGACGTACCCACAAACTCGAAAGTTTTTGGGTACGCAGCAAATGAAGTTTTCCCTTGTCTTGTTACAAATATTTCATGCAGATGCTTATGATAATTCGTCTGGTATCTGGATAGCGGTTGTTCTCGTCACATGCCGTGACAAAACTATTTTCAAAATTTTGAGAAATCTCCGGAGGACTTGTAGTTTTCGGTGTCACGGCCCCAGGGGTC
>CM055071.1:23485684-23698152 GCA_029204045.2 Tillandsia leiboldiana
TCGTCGTCGATCTTTGCGGGGAGGCGATCGACCTCCTCTCTTCCACGCGCGGCCGATGGAAAGGACGAGGGTTTTTTTGGGACCGCTCCTCGTCCACGCTCGGATATTATACGCCAAGGAGGGGGAGGCGAGGTTTAGGAAACCTAATTCCCAAGGCGACTACTTAGACGTTTTGGGCGTAGTGGATTTTGACTCCAAAATTAATTTTAACCCTCGAGTGAAAAGAAAACAAACAGGGTGGTCTTAACCCCAAATTGATCACTCAAAATCGATCTGATTGCGGACCCGAGTCCGGTCCGCCCCCGGTAATTGTGTAGGTCACCTGGGCTAACTGTCCAGCTTCCGAATTTATTCTGGGAGATCCGGGGGTCGGAATCCAAACCGATCGCGCCGCGGTCTCCGTTTCGCGAGCTTTATTAACCAAAAATACCCGCGAGCCCGACCGTCTGCCCAGAAAAAATAAGGAAAAATTACCCTCGCACCCCTATTGTCAACCACACGGTTCAAAAAAAATCGACGGAAAGTCCCGAAAGGCAAAAATAATCCGCGGTTATTACACCACTCACCTCTAAAACGAGTTTCGTCCTCGAAACTCAGACCCGATGGTGGTGAATAGGTTCGGGTAGTTTTCCCTCATTTTAGATTCCAGCTCCCATGTTGCCTCTCGCTCCTCGATGGTTGCTCCAGAGTACCTTCACGTAGGGGATGGCTCGATTTCCGCAGTGATTTTGTTTCCCTTGCCAGGATCTTCACTGGGTTTCTTCGAAGCTCAGGTCCTCCTTAAGTTCGAGTGCAGAGGTGTCCAGGACATGTGATGGGTCGGGGAGATATTTCCGAAGCATTGATACGTGGAACACATCGTGGACTCGGTCGAGGTTTGGTGGTAGGGCGAGGCGGTAACTACTGGGCCGATACGCTCTAGAATCTCAAATGGCCCCACAAACCGTGGGCTCAGCTTGCCCCTTAGCCCGAAACGCCTGATTCCTCTGGATGGCGAGACCCGCAAAAACACATGTTCCCCCACTTGAAACTCCAAGTCCCGGCGCCTCTGGTCTGCGTAACTCTTCTGTCGACTCTGGGCGGTCAGCAAGCGCTGTCTGATAAGGCGCACTTTCTCTTCAGTTTCTTCCACTAAGTCGGGCCCCCAAAATTTCCGCTCTCCTAAGTCGCCCAGCAGATCGGGGATCGGCAGCGCCTTCCATACAGTGCTTCGTAGGGCGCCATCCGAATGCTGGCCTGGTAGCTGTTGTTGTAGGCAAATTCCACGAGAGGTAGGTAGCGTGACCACCGATTCCCCAATCAAGCACACAGGCGCGAAGCAGGTCTTCTAGGGTTTGTATCGTGCGCTCTGACTGTCCGTCCGTCTGAGGGTGGAAGGCGGTGCTGAAATGTAATCTGTCCCCATGGCCTGCTGGAGACTTTGCCAAAACTTCGAGACAAAGCGCGTGTCTCTGTCCGAGTGATCGATGCCGGTACCCCATGTAGTCTCACGATCTCGCTGATGTAGACTTGAGCTAGCCGTTCGCGGTTCCAAGTGGTGTGAATTGGTAGGAAGTGTGCTGACTTGGTTAACCGGTCAACTACAACCCAGATCGCGTCGTGGCCCTGTTGTGAACGTGGGAATCCAGTGACAAAGTCCATGGTGATCTGGTCCCATTTCCACTCTGTACCGGTAAGGGCTGTAGCTTCCCTGCTGGTCGCTGGTGTTCGGCCTTTATCTGTTGACATACTAGGCAGTGGGCTACGTATCGCGTCACGTCTTCTTTTAACTTAGGCCACCAGAACGTCTGTTTGAGATCCCTGTACATCTTCGTGCCCCCCGGGTGTGCCGCATAAGGGCTCGATGTGCCTCCGCTAAGATTTCATTCTTCAACTCTGGTAATCCGGCACACAGACCCGCCCGCGGAAACATAGGGTGCCGTCGTCTTTCACCGCAAAGTCAATCTCCTGACCCTGGGGAATCTCGTCTCGTATGCGCTGTAGTGTAAATCGGTCTGCTGTCCCTCCTGGATCTTCTCGAATAGCGTCGGCTTGACCACCAAGGCTAGGAGTTGCAGAACTGTGCCCGCAGGCACCACCTCCAACTGCATTCGCGCGAACTCCGCGATCAGGTGGTCCTGCTTTGTCAGCGCGCTCTCCGACGCCGACGCCCCGTCCCGATGCCCTTTTCTGCTCAGTGCGTCTGCCACCACATTTGCCTTCCCGGGGTGATATTGGATCGTCAAGTCGTAATCCTTCAGCAACTCGAGCCACCGTCTCTGCCGCAAGTTTAACTCTTTTTGGGTAAAGATGTACTTAAGACTTTGATGATCTGAGAAAACGTTGCAGTGGACTCCGAAGAGGTAATGCCTCCACAGTTTCAAAACGAAGACCACGGCGGCCAATTCCAAGTCGTGTATCGGTAGTTCCTTTCGTAGTCCTTCAGCTGCCTGGACGCGTAGGCGATCACCTTCCCTGTTGCATCAGAACACCTCCAAGACCGATCCTTGACGCGTCGCAGTACACTTCATAATCCTCCGGGCGTCGGCAGCACTAGTATTGGTGCCTTAGTTAATCTCTTCTTGAGTTCCTCAAAACTCTCCTGGCACTTGGCCGTCCATATGAACTTCTCGCCTTTTCCTGGTCAATCGGTTTAAAGGGTAGCGATCTTTGCGAAACCCTCGACGAAACGCCGGTAGTATCCTGCCAGCCCTAGAAAACTTCGCACTTCTGTCACCGACGTCGGCGGCCGCCAGTCTACCACTGCTTCTACCTTTTTGGGGTCCACAGCGATCCCCTGTGCCGAGATCACATGCCCTAGGAAGCCACTTCCCGCAGCCAGAATTCACACTTCTTGAGTTTCGCGAACAGCTTCTGCTCTCTGAGGGTTTGCAGGATCGTCCGTATGGTCCTCGTGCTCCTCGTCGGTAGTGGAGTAAATCAGGATGTCGTCGATGAAGACTACCACGAACCGATCCAAGAAGGATCTAAGATCCGGTTCATCATGTCCATGAAAACAGCGGGGGCGTTCGTAAGCCCGAAAGGCATCACCGTGAACTCGTAGTGGCCGTATCGAGTCCGGAAGGCGGTCTTGGGGATATCTTCATTTCGAACTCGGAGTTGATGATAGCCCGATTGTAGGTCAATTTTGGAGAAGACCGTCGCTCCCGTAACTGATCGAAGAGGTCGTCGATTCTGGGTAGGGGTACTTATTCTTCACCGTGACTTTGTTTATCCCTCTGTAGTCAATGCAGAGCCGCAGGCTTCCATCTTTCTTCCGTACAAAGAGTACCGGTGCGCCCCAGGGTGACACACTCGGTCGGATGAACCCTTTGTCCAAGAGATCTTCCAGTTGTGCCTTAAGCTCCTTCAGCTCCGCGAAGGCCATTCGGTAAGGGGCCTTCGTAATAGGCTGCGTGCCTGGTAGCAGCTCAATAGGGAACTCCACCTCCCTCTCGGAGGCATCCCCGGCAACTCCGCGGGGAATACGTCAGGTAGTCCCTCACCACTGGGATATCTGCAAGTGTCGTCGAGGGTCGAGTAGCCAAATCCACCGATGCTAGATAGGCCACGCACCCCCCCCCTCAACCAGTCTTCTGGCCCGTGCCGCTGAAATAACCGCCGGGAAGGAGATGCTCTTGCCCATTATGTACACATGTTCGGGGAAGCCCGGTTCTTGTAGCCGCAATTGTCGCTTGTCGCAATCAATGAGTGCCTGGTACCTTGTGAGCCAGTCCATGCCCAACACCACGTCGTACTCCTTCAAAGGATCACCGCCAAGTCCCAAGGGCAGGCCAACCGTCCCAACATAATCGGGCAGGCGGCCACAAAACTGGTCGCCTCCAGAGTCCCTCCCGCCGTTTGCACCGTCAAGGAGGCTTGGAGGGGTGTCTCCTCGAGGTTGATGCGTGAAAACGAATTCACGAGAAATGAACGAGTGCGTTGCTCCGGTATCGAAAAGAGTTCTAGCACGGGAATTCAAAACGGAAGTAGTACCTGCAAGAGCGTCCTCCGGTGGGTCAGTCCCTTGGCGGGTCATTGAGAAAACCCTCCCGCCTGGTTGTGGTTGTCGGTCCTCCTCACGCCGTGGTGCGGGGGTCTGGAAGCCGACGCCATAGGAGCTTTTCCCCGCCCTGAGTGCTGTGGCCTGGGCGTAGGTGCCCCCATGGGCGCCGATCCCCCGCCTAAGGGGCAGTTGCGGCGGAAGTGCCCCCGTTTGCCGCACCTGAAACAATGGTCGTCTCTTTGGGGGCACTCTCCCGTCAGGTGTCCTCCCCCGCATATGACACAAGGCCTATTCCACGGCCTCGGCCCTCCTGTTGGCGCGCGCCCGGGGCCCTGTCGGCGGTCTCCATCTTTTGGGGGGTCGGCTCCCCGCTGGAAGAACCCTCCCCCCAGCCTTGCTGGTGTCGCTTCTGATCCCTTAGCCGCGCCGCGTTCTCCCTTCTGGCACGGGTCACAGCGAAACCCGCTCCACCGTGGTGCCTTGTCGACCACTCCCTGAAAGGTATGCAGGCCAGCCGCGTTCACCACCTCGAAGATGTCGCTTCGCAGTCGCCATCGACGAAGAGTTGTGCCTTGTGAGCCTCGTCCCGTGCGACGAACGGACGCAATTTACGAGTCGGACGAATTCCGTTGATATTCCATGACCGTCCGGTCCCCTTGTTGAATGTGGTTTAGGTCATCCTCCAACTTTTTCTTGACGCTGCTGGTGAAGAAGGCCTCGAACAGCTCCTTCTTGAAAGTTGTCCAGGACGGAAGAGCGGTACCCTTAGCAGGATCGGGGCGTATCGTCTTCCACCACAAGCGGGCATTCCCTTCCAAGCAATGGACGGCTAGGGGAACCCGCTCGTGATCCTCCATAAGTAAGTCTTCAAAGAGTTTCTCCATTGACCCCACCCAGTTCTCCACGACCCACGGATCTGTCGTGTCCCCTTCGAACGTGGGCGGGTCGTGCTTCTTAAAGTCCTTCAAGTTGGCCCGCACTCGATCCCGTTCGGTCATCACAACCCCCCCTCCACTCGTGGCGGCGGCAGCCGCGATAGGGGTAGGCGTGACCACCGTTTCCTCCAGAATAACCCGCTAGTTGTCCCTGGCGCCGGCCCCGTAGTCGCCGCTGGTGGTGGTGCTGTCGGCGGTGCCGCGGCCGGTGCTGTCGCCCCGGCGGAGGGACCGGGCGGCCGTCACAGGTGCGGCCTGCTGCTGCGTCATCTGGCGTACGTGATCGGTGAGGGTAGCCAATTGCCCCGCCATTTCCCGCAATTGCTTGCCGCAGGAGTTGGTTCTCCGCGGCCGTCGACGTTGTCGCATCCGCCTCGGCGTCCCCCGCCGATGACCTTGTACGGGCCATATCTGTCACTCACAAGAAGGTCAAAATTAGACAGTAACTACAACCAGTGTACCCTTTTATGCGAGGAAAGATTCAAACTCCCGCCCCCCGTTCACTCACGTTCTAAAATCCTATGCCCCACCCATTTCATTTATTCGTAGGTATGTGAGGCATTCCCACGGATGTCGGCACGAGCTGTTGTGATTGAATGAAGGTCTCTGATACCATCTTAATCTGTCACGCCCCGGGGTTTGTTTTAGCGGAAACGGCATTTTTTTTTTTTTTTTTTAAAGGTCTCTTTCTTTCCCGGTGCGTGCCCAGACCCGCCGCACATACAGGATCTCTCTGCAAACGGACAGAGTCTCCCCTGTACGTGCACGGCGTGTGGTTGAAACATCTCCCAAGCAAACATAACCATTCAATCACAACATTCAATTTCATACAACCAGTATTCTAAATATTTAAGCGCATGGCCACTTCAACTTGAAAGGATAAATCCACGGTTTTTAAAGAGTGCCCACCCGGCACTTAAGTTTTGAAAACGAGTTTCGAAATCAGCATAAACCCCAGGGTTTTGAAAACGGTGCCCACACGACACTTAGATTTTGAAAACGGTTTTCGCAATCTTTTCTTTGTTTTTTGTTTCGCTTTTCAAATGGCCAGTAGGAAATAAAGGAGAAGGTAGTGCATAAACAGAAAATCAAATACCGACATCTACGTCGACCCCACAAGGTATCGGGAACCTCACACATGCCCACAATATAAATGAAAAGCTGAAAAGAAAAGGAAAGTATAAAGTTCAGGGTCTCCAACGGTCCCGCTGTGTCCGCCCCGTCCTCACCGCCACCTACCTCTCCCCTCGCCTGGGCCCTGTCACGAAGTGGGAAGTCAGTGACTAATAAACGCCGTGCAAGGGAAAATAATAAAAACAAACCGTGGCGACAACCGGAGCAACCACCCTTTTGAAGGGGGGGGAAAGGTAACCTGTATATCTGCATCCTGTAATACCCGGCCGCGTCGGTCCACTACCGACGGCCCCATACCGTACCTGCAACACCGCGACCGCGCGGACAACTAAACCGGCGGGTCGCTCCGCTCGCACCTAGGCGCCTCAACCCCACAACTAATAAGGGCCCCCACTACGTCACCTCGTGGGTAAACACGGGTTCTACGACCTCTTTTCCGGAAAAGCGCACCCTCTGCGGTGGCCAAACCGCGGTGCGCGTGTGGCAACCTCGAGCCAGTAACCGTAACCATCATGTCAGTATCACAATAAGAATAATAAGAGTAATGAGGTAAATGAGGTAAATGAGGTAAATGAGGTAAAGTGCATAATCGAAAACAAGTAATACTACTGCGCGCACTCGAAGGTGGCCCGCTGACATATAAGGGTTGAAAAAGAAGAACACGTCGGCGATCGACGCTAGTCATTATAGCGAACCCACTAACATGCATAAGCTTTCACCCGTCATTACGTAACCCCAGTACACTTAGAATAGACCCCGTCCAATAAGATAGAATTTAGAGGCTAGGAATAAAGTAAAAACAACCCACCTGTCGCCAGTAGAAAAACCACGCTCGGCTCCCCGCGTCCCGGCGCGCTCCCCGAAGCTGCAAGACGGGATCCCCGGGCGGGGAGGTCAAGAACCTTTAAACGCGAAGTAAGGAAAAGCCCCAACACCGGCCGGCCCCCGACGGCAGCGACGAACCCCCCCACGCGCCGCGCCGCCGTGCTGTCCGCGCGGCCGCCTCGCATGTGCGGGCTGCCCCGCGGCCACCCCGCATGCGGGCGCCCCGCACGGCACCCCCGCATGCGCGGCCTGCACCGCGCGGTGCTCCGCACGCGGGTGCCCGCACGGGCCCCCCGCATGCGCGGGCTGCCCGCGCGGTGCCCCCGCATGCGCGGGCTGCCCCGCGCGGCGCCTTGCATGCGGTTACCCCGCACGGCGCCCCGTGCGGCGGCACGCCCCTCTCCTTCCTTCCCTCCGACGACGAGATCAAGAACTCTCCCCCCCCACCCTCCCCCCCCCTCCCCGCACGTGACGAGAAAAGACAAGAAAAGAAACGAAAACACGGCTCACATTGTCTTGGTCGGTACCGGGCGAAGGAGAGGGATCGTCCTCTTCGCGTTCGTCGGATCTTTGCGGGGAGGCGATCGACCTCTTCTCTTCCACGCCGCCGATGGAAAGGACGGGGTTTTTGGGGACCGCTCCTCGTCCACGCTCGGATATTATACGCCAAGGAGGGGGAGGAGTTTAGGAAACCTAATTCCAAGGCCGACTACTTAGACGTTTTGGGCGTAGTGGATTTTGGACTCCAAAATTAATTTTAACCCTCGAGTGAAAAGAAAACAGACAGGGGTGGCTTAACCCCAATTGATCAACTAAAAATCGATCTGCACGCGGACCCGAGTCCGGTCCGCCCCCGGTAATTGTGCAGGTCACCTGGGCTACTTACCAGCTTCCGGAATTTATTCTGGGAGATCCGGGGTCGGAATCCAAACCGATCGCGCCGCCGGTCTCCGTTTCGCGAGCTTTATTAACCAAAAATACCCGCGAGCCCCGACCGTCTGCCCAGAAAAATAAGGAAAAATTACCCTCGCACCCCTATTGTCAACCACACGGTTCAAAAAAATCGACGGAAAGTCCAGAAAGGCAAAAATAAATCCGCGGTTATTACATCCAACATCGGGAACAACACTCAACCCCTAACTCTCAAAATCAGCTCTCGCTCGGATCTCGGAATCCACGGGCCCACAGATGCGGTCCTTGTACTTCAGTACTCCCGCTGCATTCACTGAGAAGTTCCCTCTCAATCCCGTCCAACGGAGTGGGCTACGAGTCCAAACACAAGTTTTTGTCACATTCCCGGGACACCACCTTAATCTCAACTCGCCTCAATTACTCTTTCAGCGGCATTGCCCCAAATCAAATTCCTTCTGAGTACCCAGTACCTCAGGTTCTAGGATCGATAGATATCTCAAATCTCTCTCTATCTCAAGCAACTATTCACAATGATTTAATACCATCCACAGCTTGAACTCCTCAAGGTTATGCTGGCACTGCTTAATCCACAACTCTGGACCTCTGTCACTATCATGGGTCCAAGCCGAACCTAAACGGCAACACTCTTCGCCGGGTCCCTGTCACTCCTGCGGCTGTAATAACATGGCCTAACCACAAATCTTCCGAAGTCTAAGAGCAAATTCTCTTACAATCGGCATCAACTTCTTCTCAGAAGTTGCAGCACTATCCTTAAGTGCTCCTCGTGCTTAAACTCATCTCGGAAACCAAATCCGATATAATCAAATCAACTGGCCTTGTATAAATTTAACTCAACTACTAGCACGGCAACTCACTGTAGAGCTCAAACTCACACTGGTTCTACTGCCCGGTCCAAGTACCGCCGGAACACACAAGTCCTCAAATCCAAAAGGCCGCAGGGCCTTAGTCAATCCGCTTGATCTCACTGTTGCTCAAAATGTCTCTATCGGGTTCAGACTCTATCTGGCGCAACCCTCAGCTGTAGGGTTCCACAAAGCCTTCAATGTCCCGCAAGGCATCGACCCAACACGATCCAAATCTAACTGTGCTCGAATCGTCACAGCACTCTCACCGTTGTGCACTCACAACGTGGCATCACTGCCGTATACCAACGGCATGGCATCACCACCGTGTATCAACGGCGTGGCATCACCACCGTGTATCAACGGCGTGGCATCACCACCGTGTATCAACGGCGTGGCATCACCACCGTGTATCAACGGTGTGGCAACACATCCAAATACCAATCTCTCGGATCTCGGTCTCACTAAACGGCGGCATCAACATCAGACCAGGTAAACTCCTGTCCGGGATCACACAGGCGATAAAGATATTCCTTTAGTCCCGGTGCTGCAGTAGGCACCTCTTCTACCGTCGCTAGCAAAGCGACACGACCACGACTCAACCTCTGCCGTGCTCTAGCATCCTCTATAACCACACTCCTCCTGGCCAGGTCCACGGAGGGTCATTGTCCACTCTCGACAATCCAAGATAACCAACATTGGATAACCAATCCCTATCCAACCTTATATCAACATCTCGGAGCTGATGTAGGACTAACAACTCTAGGATCAAATCCAAGGTATTATCTGCACTGGCAGGACTGGCAACACTCATCCATGTGCTATACGTGATCTGGAACCTGATCCTCACGTGCACAAGCCAACAGTCCCACCTCCGGCCCACACGCAGCTATCTTTGCTCTAGTAAAGCACACACCAGCGGTGTTGGCATCAACTGCTCTAACTCCGATGACCATAAGCAACCAAACTTGATAGACGCGATCGACTATCCGGCGTCCTCTAATCGGCTGCACAATTCATCCACAAGATGATGGTGGCCATCGCTCAATCTGCCTCGGCATCTCGGCTCAATCAGCCTACCGGTAAGTCGGATGAACCGCTGCATCCTGAAGGGGTAGTGGGGTGCCGTCGCAGGCGGCAAATCCAAGAACACCACTCTGGGACCCTCTGCCTGAAGATGTCCTAACTAAGCACATGAAAAACATCGCCCTCATCCTGAAGTCACTCTATGGCGAAGAATGCGGCTCCCCGTAAAGACATACTCATCCTAGCACTGCTGCCGGTGCCTCGGCTGTCGAGACCTCCTAGTCTCTGTCTCCTCTGAGACTCATGATCCTGTGACTGGAATCATGGCAACCTCGATCCACTCGACTATCCCAAAATCAGGCGATACTGGACATCTCTCTCTGGAGCTAGTCCCTCGCTCTCCATCCCACTCGGACATGATCACTGACCTCAGTCAATCCATCGGGCATGCACAACCGCTGCATCTGAAGTCGCTCGTCGAGAATATCCAAAATGATAACGTCTCGAAGCAGTCCCCTCTCAAACATAATCAACTATCTGGGCCTCATCCTGGCAACATGGGGCACACTGCTCAACCGTCGAAGAAACTCGCTCCAAGTCCTCGACCGCTCTCCCGGTGGTTCAATAGGACAACTCGAAGCCACCAACTCTCGGCGTCCCTATCCAAAGTGCATAACCAAGTGCACCCGATGCTTGTCCTGGATAACAGTCCTCAAACACTTCCAAAGCGGCAATCCAGTTCTCGGCCTCTCGAGGCTCCAACTCTGCCCTGAAATCTTTAGGGGATGGAACTGGCGGATGCACAACTATCAATCAGCAATCTCTCGCTGCTCCCCCACTACTCACAGTGCAACCTGGGTCGAAATCGCCATGTCGCGGCCGGAAGTACTACGGCGATACCTCAAACGATACTCTCTGCTCAACATGCGCATCACGCGCTCCGTGTTCTCTTCCTGGCGCCGCGTCGCCTACACAACTGAACTACCTGGGCCCGTAACTCTCGCAGACCTCGCTCTGCTCTGTCCATTCACCCCCCGCTGTTTGGGCTCCTCATCCAAGGTCAAACACGCCCTCGCCGCTGCACGACATCAAAGGGCCAACAGAGGAACAGTCACGGCCAACCAAACCACAAACACTCTCGACCCAATCAAGCGAAAGTCTATAACATGTTAACCGTTCTAAAGTATTATGTTGTCTGCAGCCAACATAATCACTTTAGAGAATAAACATGCAAAATCACTCGCCCCAATCCCTCGGGGGAGGTACAAACTCAATCAGGACTCTCGCTAAAATCACGTCTCTGCACGACAGTCATCCTACTGTCCAACCAATAGCCTAGGGTCA
This sequence comes from Tillandsia leiboldiana, assembly GCA_029204045.2. NCBI lineage: Eukaryota > Viridiplantae > Streptophyta > Magnoliopsida > Poales > Bromeliaceae > Tillandsia > Tillandsia leiboldiana. Next base: position 23,496,709 of record CM055071.1, read on the forward strand.
CTAAGTCCTCAACGACCTATATTCCTAGCTCTGATACCACCCTAATCTGTCACGCCCCGGGTCGAAACTGCGACCCGGGCTCGCCAACAGATCCGCCATCTGTACGAAACTGCCGTACAGACGAAGCGTCTACCCTGCAGTCAGATCTAGAGCTATAATGTATCAGAGCTGAAAGAAAACCAAATAGCTACAGAATACACTGAACATCTGATATAATAAAATCTCAATACAAAGTCTCTCAGCTACAAAAAGTACAAGAATCCTCACTGATCTCTCAGAATGTCCAGTACAACAAGTGGAGTCATAAAATACCCAAGGTACATCTACCTCTGACTCTCAGTGCTGTAAGGAACTAAATGGCCACGTCCTCACCTCAATCAGCTGTCTCCGCGCGAGCTAAGCCGGAACAGCACGCCCCAGGAAACCTTGTCACCGCAGCGGGTGTGAGAACTACTGTAAAGGTAGTTCCCAGTGGGTACCGTCTCAATATATGACAGCCCCCACTTCCCAGGGGGTCACCCATCCTAGAACTACTCTAGCTCTAGCACGCTTAACTCTCATGTTCCTCTTGGATCTTGCTACCATCCAAAATGCTATAGCCCGGAATTTGGATTAGTCCTCTATATAAATGATATAATAGGACTAAATCTCTAACCCGGCTATAGCATTTTGGATGGTAGCAAGATCCAAGAGGAACATGAGAGTTAAGCGTGCTAGAGCTAGAGTAGTTCTAGGATGGGTGACCCCCTGGGAAGTGGGGCGTCATAGTGATGTGAGGACCTGGATCCCCACGACGAGATTACTGGATCATCTACAGCTCCCGGAGGCCTATGTGGCGTGTTGGTGGGATTTGTGCCCCAATTGGACATTAGTGTTGGGCTCAGTGTGTTAAATGGATCACGTGGGTGATTGGCGGACACCGTCGGAGTTCCAGAAGTGGTTTCGCAGCGCCAAGGATATTTAAATTGGACTCAGTGCGAAGTTTGGACCAAGGATTACCTTTCCGGATGCCTTCGGCAAATTTTGGAGTTGGAATTTGGCAAAATGGACGTCAAATTCGGACTCAGCCCGCGAAAACGGTCAAAACGGACTACCCATTTGTGATTTTTGAGCTTCGGACACTGTTCATGCCGGAACAGTGTTTCCGGCGACGGCGGCGGCGGCGGAGCGGCCGCAGGCGGCGCGGCGGACGGAGGCGCGGGCCGCCCGGTCCACGCGGCAGGCGTGCACCGGGGGCGGGACGCGTGGCGGCTCGGGAGTGGGCCGGTCCGCGGGGCGCGGTCCACAGAGAGTGCGGGGCGCACGGTGGACCAGGGGTGGACACGTGGCAGTGTCGGAGTGGGCGGTTTAGTGGACTGGGTCTACGGAACAGGCGGGCGTGGTGCAGTGGACTGGCGGGACACGTGTCGTCGTGTGGTTGGCGGGCTCTTGCAGGCTGGGTCCACGGAGGTGCACCGGGTGCCTCGGAACAGTGCGCGGCAGGCGGGCGCAGGCGGCGGGCGCAGGCGCACGTGGGCGCGGCAGGGGGCGTTGACCGGGTGCGCGCCAGGTGTCGTCGCGGCGTTGGCCCACGCGTCGCGCAGGGGGCGGCCAGCGGGGCTGTACGCTGTGCGGGGGGCGACGTGGAGGCCCGGGAGGATTTCGGGCGCGCACAGTGTTGGGCCGGGCCCAACACTGTAGCCGCCCGAAATCGGGAGCGCCCGGAAGTGGGGATATGTTGGGTATTTCCGGATTTGTTTTCAGGATGTTTCTTCAGGCTATAAAAGGGCCGAGTTCTTTTGCAGAGAGCTTCTTCTCCGCGCGGATTTTCACAGTGCCACCTTCACGAGTTTCTTCATCTCCCTGTGGCGGATCCATCTGCAGAGTCCCATATTTTTCGGCAGCACGCATCCCGAGGTTACCATTTTTACGGCGCGGCGCGACGCTCGTTCGTTTGTGTTCTTCTTCGTCGCATTTCGGTGCGAGGACTCCCCCGGCTTACTCCGACCTCCGAATGAGGCGATTCTTGCGCCGTTGGCTTCACGACAGGTAGGGCTACGTTTCCCATGTTTACTGGTTTTTCCCATTCCGAGCTTTTCATGGGTTTTTCGGATCATCTTGTGACCTCATTTTCTGGGCGGAGTTTTGGGACAGCGGTGCGGTATTTTGGCGATATCTTCGCGCACAGGCATCGGATTGGGGCGATTCAAGAGGCGATTTGCATCTACACATCACGAGGAATATGCCCAAATTTTCTTGGAATTTTCTGAATATTTCTCGAAGGTGAAGATTATCTGCGAACAGTAATTGTTGCTACAGTTTTTGAGTGTAGTTTGATTCGGGGTGGTTCCCTTGTCGGAATTGTTTCTCAGTGTAGGAAGCTCGGAATTGGACGTGCAGGTACTCGTTTCGAAGGTATCGACGCGAGGATTACTGTGGTATTTTTATTGGATTTTTCTGGGCACTTGCAGCAGGTGAAATATGCGCGGCTTTGGGACTGATTTTCAGATTTGTGTATGTTTGGTTAATTTTGGAATAAGAGTGTAATGTTGAGCGTTATTGTTGTGCCCAGGGGTGTTTCTAGCTGTTTGAAGCCGAGGCTCGCGCGACTTGTACCGAGGATGTTTTGTTGGCAGATTTTGGACCGCGGGCGTCTACCCACTTCACCGACTTCAGGTTTGCCTTGGGTTAAGCGCTTCAGGTGGGTGAGCTTATTATCAGTAATTGTTTAAGGCAATGTTTATATTGTGGCAAGTATAAGTCCACTTGTGGGGATGTCACCTCTCTATGACTGATGCATGCATGTTTAGGATACATGGTTTATGTTGGTAAGTAGGTAAGCTTGTTAATGATATTGGTATAAATGTTTGCAAGAATAGTATGTATGAGGTATACTGAGGACTTGCATGACTTGGACATCTATGTGATGATTAGTGTAAGCTTACCTAGGATAATGTTACCCTATGAGATTATGTAACATGCCATGTTAGCACATAGCCCTTCTTGTGATGGATTATGCTTGGGACAGGATTTCGTAGCTATGTGCGGATTTGTACTCTGAGGAGTTATTATGATCATTCTATTGTTGAACCCTGAGTTGTGGACAGGTCTAGTTTTGAGATTCCGGCATGTTGTTTATTCCTAAAGGAACTATTATTATGCTTTACCCCCTTTATTTCCTTGAGGACATTTGCATGCTTGTATGGTCATGTAGTTAGGCCATCTTTTACTGCTGCACTATTTATGGGAACTTGACTTAGGAGAAACCATGCTTTTCCTTTCTTCGCTTTTGCTAGTCAAGTGTTCAGTGCTGCTCGGGTTCGAGCAGGGGTCTGGATGGGGTAGTCAGGACTTCGTGTCTGGGACAGGTTGGTTTAGTTGTGGGGCTTTGCGGCAACCGCGGATATTGGGCGGTTGACCGGATGTTTCTCTATGCACCTGATTGGGTATCAGTTTTTCTTAGTGGATGGAGTTTCCCACTTATCGTTTAGTTGCATCCGACTGAGGTCGGGTCTTTCTTTAGTGGTTGAGTTTTCCACTTTGATCTGATTGGTGATCAAGTCCTGCTGTTTCGAGATACTGTTGATGTTGATGACAGAGATGCTTAACTCGTGTGGGTAGCTCCCCTCGAGTGCCGCTCCGGAGTAGGCTTCAGACCGTGTTGGGTTCCGGTCAGACCGTGTTGGGTTCCGGTGAGACCGTGTCGGGTGCCGGTCAGACCGTGTTGGGTTCCGGTCATTTGGACAGAGCAGGCAGTGCCGGGTTTTATACCAGTTCATTCGATTGAGTTTATTTCGGTCAATTACTTTTATTGTTACACTCGTGCCTGGGGGCCGAGTGCAGCCTGGTAGTTGAGTTTAGATCAGTGCTAGTATTGTTGAGAGCCGTCTGGTTGACGGTGGTCTCGTGTTGTTGCGAGTACTTTGACCCCTGTGTGAGAGGTTGAGCATCTTGATTCTACCCGTTCTGAGAGAGAGAGCGTGGACTTTGACCATAGCCTGCATGATCCTCTACTCGATAGCGAGCTAGTCCGTTTGGACGCCCTACGTAATTCCTGCCCGTCTTTGGGAGGTGGTTGTAGGTGGATGCAGGTTGACTGGACCAGATGTGGCAGTCAGCTGGATTGGGTCGTTGGTGCACTTTATGTGCTAGTGGTTGCATACCACTGTTTGGTTCTCCCCTTTTAGCCTTTAGTTAGGGGCAGGATAGCTGTTGAGGGTTTCTAGCGTACTCATTTCAGTCTTATGACTTGGGTCAGTTTTTGTCTCTTGAGGACTTGGTGGGCAGACCGTCGGGTCTGGCGGTGGTACCCACTGAGAACTCCCTTTTTGGTGTAGTTCTCACACCCTTTGGGGGTTTCCCCCCTCTTTTTCTCTCCTCTCCTTTGTTTTGCAGAGTCTTAGCAGGTGTTGCCGACTCTGTGGTCGTTGATCGAGGCGGGGGAGTCGCGAGCTAGATCCCTACCCGGCGTTGGAGAGTAGCGGTACCCTTCTGAGGAGATCATCAGTAGATTAGCTGTTTCTTTTTCCCCTTTTGAGAGACTATTGTAGTGAGGATATTTTGTATTGAGTGACTGTACCCTGTTGTTTATATATTGGAGTTACCTCCCGGTTGGGTTTAGAGCTTGTACTCGAGGATTTGTATTATTATTATTTTGGGAGGCAGACAGTGTTGTTTATTTCCAGTTGTACAGTGATTGATTTTAGTTACAGCAGATTTTTATTTAAAGCTCTGATATCTGTTTAGTTATAGAACTTTTCTTGCAGGTAGGACGCTTCGCCTATGCAGGTCGGCATAGGTGGCGGATCTGTTTGGCGGGCCCGGGTCGCAGTTTCGACCCCGGGGCGTGACAGATTAGAGTGGTATCAGAGCCTAGGTTGTAGGTCATGGTGGACTTAGAAACCCTAGGCTTATGGTTTGACCCTTGGTTGACTTTGTGAGAGTCGTGATTTTGCGAGAGTCCTGATTGAGTTTTATACCTCTCCCAAGGGACGGGAGGAGTGATTGGCATGTTTATTCTCCTAAGTAATTATGTTGGCTGCAGACAACATAATGCTGTGGAATGGGTGACATGCTTTAGACTTTCGCTGGATTGGGTCGAGTGTTGCTGTGTGCTGTTTTGTTGTTTCGTCGTGGCGAGCGGTGTCTCCCCGACGTTGGGTTTTGACCCGTGTGCATCCTGTCATGGCAGTTGAGCTTGAGCAGTTGGTTTTGGGCCGGATACCTGGATTGAGGTCAGAGAACCCCGGACCCAGATGACAGGATTGTCAGAGGCTTATCAGCGGCTGTGGGAGCAGCTGGTCTTGGTGACACAGTTGTCGGAGCACTGAGTAGCCCCCTCTGTGCCAAGGTTTAGTGTCGAGGCACCGAGGCAGGGTGGATGGTTGACAGCTGGTGAGCTGTGGGACATGATCGACCAATTGAGCCATATTTGGCAGACGAACCACCCCGACTTGTAAGATTGAGTTTGGAGTCTTTGGAGGCAGAGTCGTGGCTGGTGGTGATGGGGTGATTATTTGAGAGCCTCCCTGTGCGTGTGAGTGTATGTAGTTATTGAACTGCGCGCTCCAGATTCGAGGGACGAGGCGCATAGGATATATGAGACTGGGAGTGGATTGCGCCAGGACACCTTTCTGTTATTCAGTCCCTCCATTGTAGATTTAGACGCCTCGTTGGAGCAGGCACAGTGTATGGAGCGCGGCATTGCAGTTCCTTTGGATAGGGATCTGTCGCCAGAGGTGAGTTCTGGATTTTGGCGTTTGGCGCCGGATGATGGAGGACAGATCGGCCGGCAGGGGCATGACTAATTTTCTTTCTTGGATGGCGAATTCCCGAGATGTCAGAGGTCGAGTGGACCCCGAAGGCGACATCAGTATTTTATCAGAGTGGCGCAGCGATAGCATGGATTTGTTATCTGTGGAGGACCTTATTCGTCGCCTCATTGTGGTCAGAGACAGAGGTCGTGCTTCCTAGTGATAGCCCTGATTTTCAGGCAGATTGAGCAACAACCACTTGCTTTGAGTGGATGGATCTGTGCCGCCCGGTTGGAGGGCGCCACGGTAGTGGATTGAGTGTCGCAGGTGGGATTTCACCACGGTAGTCGGAGTTAGAGCATGTTCCACTCTTACCTGGGTTAGAGGCAGATTTGTTACCACGTGCACTAGAGGTACAGGTTCCTGTTGTTGTTGTGCACGTGGAGGAGGCTTTTGGATCATGTCCAGTGCGGCCGAGACCGCGAGATGCCGGCAGAATTATTGGAAATTATAGCAATTAGGTGTTTTGACCTTATGCTTGAGATTGTTGGGCACTATGCCACAGGATGTTCGACTGCGGCAAAAGAGGACTTGATCCTCGGCAAGACAGGCAATTGGAGGCTTGCTCGTGGAGGTTGTTAGAGCACTCTGGTTTTAGCGACCGGATGAGAGGTGCTTACGGCGGCACCGGGACTCAGGGATATCTCTGTTGCCCGCGAGATCCCGTGTGTGGATTCACCTTAGTTGTTGGTAATGCCGCCGGTTAGGGAGATAGAGATTGTGTTTGATGTGGTTCGAGGGACCGCACCACCCTGGACAGCACCTCATTGGATATCGCCGGTAGGGCTGAGAGAGACCCGATGGCACTGCTGCAGGGGCCGATGGATCGGGGGGTCTGTTTGACCTAGTGCCACGCCGTTGGTGTACGGTGGGGATGCCACATCGTTGATACACGGATGTGAGGGTCCTTTTATGGTAACCAGGACCTTATGATGGAATTATACTCCGGCAGTTGGTGTATGATGCGAGTACCCACTTGGTGTTAGACAGCTGAGGACTTCGCCTAGGTGGCGTTTTGGACGCGGTGGGGGCATTATGAGTTGTTAGTGAGGCCAATGGAATGACGATTGCCCTGTGGATTTCAAGATCTGAGGAATAGTAGGTCCCGGTTGTACTTGGACGGACTGGGAGTAGTGTTTTCCCGGTGATATTTTGATTTGCTCCCAGAGTGACTTGGAGTACGAGGAGCGCTTTGTGGATGTGCTATCATGCCGTGGGGATGAAGCGGTATGCCAAGTTATTGAAGCACAAGTTGTAGCTGCAGAAGCATACCTTCTTGGGTCGCTTTGTTCGAGCCGTAGGGGCGGCGGTGGAACCCGACCTAATGGATGTTATTCTAGTTGACTGAGACCAACTTTCGTTTTGAGGTGAGGAGCTTCTAGACTTGGCGGTGCCGAGAGAGCATGGCCAATGGATAATGTGTCTGATATTAGCGCCAATGCTAGTGTTTCCTGTGTTGGGAGATGGAATTGTGTGTGTTAGTGATGCCTCCCATTGTGGCGGTGGAGTTACCGTGGGTGGATCTTCGGTCCACACTTTATTAGTCCAACCCTATGAGTGTTGTGGCAGGATGAACCGCTGTTTTGCAGGCAGCTTAGATCCCACGGTTGAGCCTTCAGTACGTCCTTTATTCCCAGCTTGGATTGTTATACCTGGGCGTAGGCCATGCCTGCTCGGCTATCAGTTTTGATTACTCAGCATCTTGAGTGGGATTTTCGCGGATTGTCGTTGCTGGTTTGGGATTTTTGACCGCGAGGTTGGGCATCCGCATTATGATCGCCTTTCGAGCCAGTTTTCACTCCCGTTCACTGACGGTTTGGTCCCCGTCAGGGCATCCTTTCGACCCGTGGGTCTGTTGGAGTTATGTTGGCTTGTTGAGTGTCCAACCGTGGCTTGAGATTGGGTCTCTGGAGGATCCCTTTTGAGGGTAGCTCGTGGTTGAGAAGGCCACTCGGGTGATTTTGGATCGGAAGTAACCGAGTGAAGACCCCAGCTTATTGGATCTTTTCCTCATAGGGTGAATCTGTGGGTATACTTCGGGTCACCTTGTTGAGATTTACACCAGGATGTGGTTTGGTGCGTGTTGCACCGATGGTTATTCTGTTTTTCCCCCAGCTTTTGATGGAGCCTCTGTGTTGTTTTACGTCTCAGCTCAGGTGTGTTTTACTTTTGGATCCCTCGCCGTGATTGACTTGTCTATTGAGATCTGTGATTGTTGGAGTACGAGGAACGCCCGTTGCGGATTCTGGCTCGAGAGATGAGGGAATCGCGCAATCGGGCCATGCCGTACTGGGTATTGTTGTTATTGGGGAGTGATCACGGGGAGTGTGTGGTGTGTGGGGAGCTGGAGGCGTGATTGATGGATACCTACCCGTGGTATTTGTGACTCCTGGTGGATTTGAGCTAGTTTCGAGGACGAAACTTTTCTTAGTGGGGGAGGATGTGAGGACCTGGATCCCCACGACGAGATTACTGGATCATCTACAGCTCCCGGAGGCCTATGTGGCGTGTTGGTGGGATTTGTGCCCCAATTGGACATTAGTGTTGGGCTCAGTGTGTTAAATGGATCACGTGGGTGATTGGCGGACACCGTCGGAGTTCCAGAAGTGGTTTCGCGCGCCAAGGATATTTAAATTGGACTCAGTGCGAAGTTTGGACCAAGGATTACCTTTCCGGATGCCTTCGGCAAATTTTGGAGTTGGAATTTGGCAAAATGGACGTCAAATTCGGACTCAGCGCGCGAAAACGGTCAAAACGGACTACCCATTTGTGATTTTTGAGCTTCGGACACTGTTCATGCCGGAACAGTGTTTCCGGCGACGGCGGCGGCGGCGGAGCGGCCGCAGGCGGCGCGGCGGACGGAGGCGCGGGCCGCCCGGTCCACGCGGCAGGCGTGCACCGGGGGCGGGACGCGTGGCGGCTCGGGAGTGGGCCGGTCCGCGGGGCGCGGTCCACAGAGAGTGCGGGGCGCACGGTGGACCAGGGGTGGACACGTGGCAGTGTCGGAGTGGGCGGTTTAGTGGACTGGGTCTACGGAACAGGCGGGCGTGGTGCAGTGGACCGGCGGGACACGTGTCGTCGTGTGGTTGGCGGGCTCTTGCAGGCTGGGTCCACGGAGGTGCACCGGGTGCCTCGGAACAGTGCGCGGCAGGCGGGCGCAGGCGGCGGGCGCAGGCGCACGTGGGCGCGGCAGGGGGCGTTGACCGGGTGCGCGCCAGGTGTCGTCGCGGCGTTGGCCCACGCGTCGCGCAGGGGGCGGCCAGCGGGGCTGTACGCTGTGCGGGGGGCGACGTGGAGGCCCGGGAGGATTTCGGGCGCGCACAGTGTTGGGCCGGGCCCAACACTGTAGCCGCCCGAAATCGGGAGCGCCCGGAAGTGGGGATATGTTGGGTATTTCCGGATTTGTTTTCAGGATGTTTCTTCAGGCTATAAAAGGGCCGAGTTCTTTTGCAGAGAGCTTCTTCTCCGCGTGGATTTTCACAGTGCCACCTTCACGAGTTTTCTTCATCTCCCTGTGGCGGATCCATCTGCAGAGTCCCATATTTTTCGGCAGCACGCATCCCGAGGTTACCATTTTTACGGCGCGGCGCGACGCTCGTTCGTTTGTGTTCTTCTTCGTCGCATTTCGGTGCGAGGACTCCCCCGGCTTACTCCGACCTCCGAATGAGGCGATTCTTGCGCCGTTGGCTTCACGACAGGTAGGGCTACGTTTCCCATGTTTACTGGTTTTTCCCATTCCGAGCTTTTCATGGGTTTTTCAGATCATCTTGTGACCTCATTTTCTGGGCGGAGTTTTGGGACAGCGGTGCGGTATTTTGGCGATATCTTCGCGCACAGGCATCGGATTGGGGCGATTCAAGAGGCGATTTGCATCTACACATCACGAGGAATATGCCCAAATTTTATTGGAATTTTCTGAATATTTCTCGAAGGTGAAGATTATCTGCGAACAGTAATTGTTGCTACAGTTTTTGAGTGTAGTTTGATTCGGGGTGGTTCCCTTGTCGGAATTGTTTCTCAGTGTAGGAAGCTCGGAATTGGACGTGCAGGTACTCGTTTCGAAGGTATCGACGCGAGGATTACTGTGGTATTTTTATTGGATTTTTCTGGGCACTTGCAGCAGGTGAAATATGCGCGGCTTTGGGACTGATTTTCAGATTTGTGTATGTTTGGTTAATTTTGGAATAAGAGTGTAATGTTGAGCGTTATTGTTGTGCCCAGGGGTGTTTCTAGCTGTTTGAAGCCGAGGCTCGCGCGACTTGTACCGAGGATGTTTTGTTGGCAGATTTTGGACCGCGGGCGTCTACCCACTTCACCGACTTCAGGTTTGCCTTGGGTTAAGCGCTTCAGGTGGGTGAGCTTATTATCAGTAATTGTTTAAGGCAATGTTTATATTGTGGCAAGTATAAGTCCACTTGTGGGGATGTCACCTCTCTATGACTGATGCATGCATGTTTAGGATACATGGTTTATGTTGGTAAGTAGGTAAGCTTGTTAATGATATTGGTATAAATGTTTGCAAGAATAGTATGTATGAGGTATACTGAGGACTTGCATGACTTGGACATCTATGTGATGATTAGTGTAAGCTTACCTAGGATAATGTTACCCTATGAGATTATGTAACATGCCATGTTAGCACATAGCCCTTCTTGTGATGGATTATGCTTGGGACAGGATTTCGTAGCTATGTGCGGATTTGTACTCTGAGGAGTTATTATGATCATTCTATTGTTGAACCCTGAGTTGTGGACAGGTCTAGTTTTGAGATTCCGGCATGTTGTTTATTCCTAAAGGAACTATTATTATGCTTTACCCCCTTTATTTCCTTGAGGACATTTGCATGCTTGTATGGTCATGTAGTTAGGCCATCTTTTACTGCTGCACTATTTATGGGAACTTGACTTAGGAGAAACCATGCTTTTCCTTTCTTCGCTTTTGCTAGTCAAGTGTTCAGTGCTGCTCGGGTTCGAGCAGGGGTCTGGATGGGGTAGTCAGGACTTCGTGTCTGGGACAGGTTGGTTTAGTTGTGGGGCTTTGCGGCAACCGCGGATATTGGGCGGTTGACCGGATGTTTCTCTATGCACCTGATTGGGTATCAGTTTTTCTTAGTGGATGGAGTTTCCCACTTATCGTTTAGTTGCATCCGACTGAGGTCGGGTCTTTCTTTAGTGGTTGAGTTTTCCACTTTGATCTGATTGGTGATCAAGTCCTGCTGTTTCGAGATACTGTTGATGTTGATGACAGAGATGCTTAACTCGTGTGGGTAGCTCCCCTCGAGTGCCGCTCCGGAGTAGGCTTCAGACCGTGTTGGGTTCCGGTCAGACCGTGTTGGGTTCCGGTGAGACCGTGTCGGGTGCCGGTCAGACCGTGTTGGGTTCCGGTCATTTGGACAGAGCAGGCAGTGCCGGGTTTTATACCAGTTCATTCGATTGAGTTTATTTCGGTCAATTACTTTTATTGTTACACTCGTGCCTAGGGGCCGAGTGCAGCCTGGTAGTTGAGTTTAGATCAGTGCTAGTATTGTTGAGAGCCGTCTGGTTGACGGTGGTCTCGTGTTGTTGCGAGTACTTTGACCCCTGTGTGAGAGGTTGAGCATCTTGATTCTACCCGTTCTGAGAGAGAGAGCGTGGACTTTGACCATAGCCTGCATGATCCTCTACTCGATAGCGAGCTAGTCCGTTTGGACGCCCTACGTAATTCCTGCCCGTCTTTGGGAGGTGGTTGTAGGTGGATGCAGGTTGACTGGACCAGATGTGGCAGTCAGCTGGATTGGGTCGTTGGTGCACTTTATGTGCTAGTGGTTGCATACCACTGTTTGGTTCTCCCCTTTTAGCCTTTAGTTAGGGGCAGGATAGCTGTTGAGGGTTTCCAGCGTACTCATTTCAGTCTTATGACTTGGGTCAGTTTTTGTCTCTTGAGGACTTGGTGGGCAGACCGTCGGGTCTGGCGGTGGTACCCACTGAGAACTCCCTTTTTGGTGTAGTTCTCACACCCTTTGGGGGTTTCCCCCCTCTTTTTCTCTCCTCTCCTTTGTTTTGCAGAGTCTTAGCAGGTGTTGCCGACTCTGTGGTCGTTGATCGAGGCGGGGGAGTCGCGAGCTAGATCCCTACCCGGCGTTGGAGAGTAGCGGTACCCTTCTGAGGAGATCATCAGTAGATTAGCTGTTTCTTTTTCCCCTTTTGAGAGACTATTGTAGTGAGGATATTTTGTATTGAGTGACTGTACCCTGTTGTTTATATATTGGAGTTACCTCCCGGTTGGGTTTAGAGCTTGTACTCGAGGATTTGTATTATTATTATTTTGGGAGGCAGACAGTGTTGTTTATTTCCAGTTGTACAGTGATTGATTTTAGTTACAGCAGATTTTTATTTAAAGCTCTGATATCTGTTTAGTTATAGAACTTTTCTTGCAGGTAGGACGCTTCGCCTATGCAGGTCGGCATAGGTGGCGGATCTGTTTGGCGGGCCCGGGTCGCAGTTTCGACCCCGGGGCGTGACACAATATCCACGGTATGCCCACTAAGTCTACTGGAGGCACAATAGATAGGTATGCAGATAGATAGATAGATAAAAGCTGAAAGCAGGAAAGGAACTACAACTAGCATATACCACATCATGCTCAAGAAAACTCAACTCTGATCCTGCTATGCATACACCCTCACTACTAACATGCCTCAAGTATCATGCTCAAAGGAAAAACTCATCTAGGAACATGCTATGAAACTCACTCAAACATATCACCCAATCCCAATGACTGTCCCTCTTTGGACCAGTCAAACAAGCCTGCGCTCATCTACTGCCGCGCATCCCGTAGGAACGGACTTACGTAGGCATCCACTGCCGCACATCCCGGAGGAACGGACTTACGTAGGGTGTCCCTCTAGGACCATCTCAGTAATCACATCGCAGCCTCGTCAGGCTCGGTATCATCATCGCACCCGGGGCGTAGCTCGAGGGGAGCGACCCCACCGAACTCAAGTATCTCAAGTATCTCAAGTATCTCATAACTGGCATAAAAAGCCAGGCTCAGCAGGCTATAATCCACGATCAAACAGATCGGATCTCAATGCTCAACTAGCATAACTCAGTCGGAGGAAGACTCCACGACTCGAACAGAATAGCCCAAACACTCTCACAGCTATGTCGGAGAACCCTCAACGACTCAAGGCTAAAATACACGATCAAACAGATCGGATCTCAATGCTCAACAAGCATACTCAGTCGTAGAAAGACTCCACGACTCGAACAGGAAAGCCCAACACTCTCACAGCTATGTCGGAGAACCCTCAACGACTCAATCTGATAATGCACGCCCCGTGGCTGAGTCGGGAAACCTCCACGACTCGATCTGCCAGAGCCCCCAAAACTCTCAAGGCTAAGTGGGAGAACCATCTCCACCACTAAATCAGAACACGACCCATGATCTAGAGTAACCCAATCAGGGAATACATCCTCAATACCCCGCGAACTCAAGTATCTCAAAACTCTCTCATGACACTAGAAAGTCATCTCATAATGCTCTAAAAATCCACTCGGCCCTCTGGCACGAGAACACATGCATCCTGAACCTACTCAACCCCTCGGGAAGATCTCAATATTTTAAAACTCTTTTCAAAACCCAGTTTTCATTAAAACAGGTCCGACGATTTTTAAAACGGTTCAGATGCCAATATAAAGCCAACTAAACATGCAGTCTAGTGTCAAATCACTTCTAGATCATGCTAAAAATATCTGGGGCTTGCAATTGTATTCCTACAATTTTCTAGGCAACTATCAGATTTACCAGCTATGCAAATAATTAAGCTAAACATGATCAACATGCATTCAATAGCTTTAAAGGGCATTCCATACATCTTGAAGAAATTCCAACCCACCTCGAATGCTTTCCGAAGGCCGCGCCGAAATCGGTGAAGAAACGGGCGAAAAACTGATGAAACTGCACTGTGCCTCCCACGCGCGCGCGCGCCGTCGCGCGTCGGAAAAATCCACGGAGCTCCGATCAATCCTCTATCACACTCCCAAAGGTCCCAGCATGCCTCTGCTCAGCTCAAAAGGGTCCCTCACACGCGCGCATGAAGCAGACAAAACCTCGGATTTGCGCAGTAACCTCCCTGCTTGCACCCGAGAGCACAGGGAGAGAGGGAGAGAAAGGATGGAAATTAAGCTCAATTCTCAATCAATTCCATCAATAAAACCCAAGAGGAGAAATAACGAATCCAAATCCACAATCTCCAACAATTAATTTACCTCAATTTGCCCTCGCGCGCGCACGTTGACCCGGTCAACTCTCACAAGCAGCTCCGATGGACACCCTGCTTCATCTCCTTCTACTTCCCCTTCTTCTTCTTCTCTGGCAGCAAGAAAGGAAGAGGATGGATGAGAGATGGGAGATGGGTGAGGGAGCTGGTGTTCAGGGTATATAACATGACGGGAGTGGTTGGAAGCCCATACCTCAACACTGTGCACCAATCCGAGCTAATTCTGGGCATTCCCCGAGTCTGTGTACCGGTACCAGCATGTGGGTACCGGTACACCCACCTTGGTTCCGGAACTAGGTAGCTTGTTCCGGAACCAAGCCACCCAAAAACCAAAACAGCAGCCTGAAGCTTCCAACCTCGCGCCGACAACTCACTTTCTCGCCTCGGGTCTCCCGCATCACCCCGAAACCAACCGAACACCTCTGTAAAATCATAATACACATGTCCCAAGGGATCAACTCACATCAAACCCATCCATGAAACAAATGCTCGACCCGCAAGCTCTCAATCCGACGCCAACTCACTTTTCTACAAAAAAGCTTCCGCGTAGCTCCGGGACCACCCGAACCTCTCTGTAAATACAAACAAAAACTGCTAAAGGTATTTTCACAATACCAGGCTGCAACGTGGAGTCGGCACACTGCCCGAAGCTCCGGTACTCTACAGCATAAAAATCAAAAACTGGACTTGGGACATGTTCAGGATCCGGATCAGGTTGTTCGATCCGGATCCCGAAGGTGGTTCGTTCATACACCAGTTCAATCCGGATCGTAGCCTCTCTTGATCCGGATCCCGAACACTGAGTTTACCATCTTCCTTGAACTATCCGGATCAGGCTTCGCAATCCGGATCCCGAACGTTGATGTTTGGTGAACTGTATGAACGATCCGGATCAAGCACTTCGATCCGGATCCCGAACCTTCGTTTTTCTGGAATTGCCTGACTCGTTACGACGATCCGGATCACAGCTAATCCGATCCGGATCGCCGTCCGTAAAATTTCCAGAAATGTTAGGTTTTTGATTCTTATCTCCTTCCTAGGGTTTCTAACCTATAAATAGACCCTATGACTCTTTTTCTAGGGTTAATCCAAATAGCCGTCATTTTCCTATATCATCTTATACGGCTCTAGATCCACATATAGAGAAGAAAGGAAATCATTAGAGAATACTCTATGTTTCTTCATCTATATTGATTAGTTTGATTCTAGGTTTTCATACTCACATCTTGAGTTGAATCAAACTAATGAATACTTAGATGGTATTTCCGATCTATCTTTGATCTAAGTATTCGGCGGATCATCACCACCAAAAACAACGATTTACCCCAAAAATCGGCGCGTGGATTCGGGTGTCCTTGTGGATTCAAGGTTCAACCGCTCTCGTGGATTCGGAGCGAGGCACATTCGTGGATTCGAAGGGTGCTATTGGGTGAAGACCGTGGATTCGGTCGGACGTCGTGGATTCGACGTTGGACGCCGTGGATTCGGCGTTGGGCGCAGATCGTGGATTCGAGAAGCGTCGCGGAGCGAGCGGAGAAGATCCTCTAGGAGCGTATGGAAAAGGTTGAGTCGTAAGTGTGTACGGTAAATCACCTTGTACGTGTTTTAATTCTAGTGGATTTCTGCCGTGTTATCGGTCCCGTGGTTTTTTACTCCGGTGATGGAGTTTTCCACGTAAAAATCTTGCGAGTTATTTTTTATTTCCGCATTGGGTTTTTATCGCAACGATTTTTGAGTGTTTATACGTTTACACCTATTCACCCCCCTCTAGGTGTTTTTTCCCCTATTTAGATCCTTATTACATATAACCCAACAGGTTCCTTCCCCGACAGTTATTGAGTCGGGAAACGAGGACAAGTGGTAAGAAAAGAACTACCCGATACACGACTTAGAACTGGCCGCAGTAGTCTTCGTTTTAAAACTGTGGAGGCACTATCTCTTTGGAGTCCACTGTAACGTCTTCTCGGATCATCAAAGTCTTAAGTACATCTTTACCCAAAAAGAATTAAACTTGCGGCAGAGGCGGTGGCTGGAGTTATTGAAGGATTACGACTTGACGATTCAATACCATCCCGGTAAGGCAAACGTGGTGGCGGACGCCTTGAGCAGGAAAGGGCATCAAGAAGGGGCGTCAGGGAGCGCGATAACGGAGCAGAACCACTTGATCGCGGAGTTCGCACGAATGCAGTTGGAGGTGGTGCCGACAGGCACGGTTACGCCACTTCTAACCTTGGTGGTCAAGCCGACGTTACTTGAGAAGATCCGGGAGGGACAGCAGACCGACCCACACTTACAGCGCGTACGAGACAAGGTTTCCCTGGTCCAAGAGAGCGACTTTATGGTGGAGGACGACGGCACCCTACGGTTCCGCAGACGGATCTGCGTGCCGGATTCGTCGGAGCTGAAGGAGGAAATCTTGACAGAAGCACACCGGGCCCCTTATGCGGCACATCCAGGGGCCACGAAGATGTACAGGGACCTCAAACAGATCTACTGGTGGCCCAAAATGAAGGGGGACGTCACCCGACACGTAGCTCATTGCCTAGTGTGCCAACAGATAAAGGCCGAGCATCAGCGGCCAGCAGGGAAGCTACAGCCTCTACCGGTGCCAGAGTGGAAGTGGGATCAGATCACCATGGACTTCGTCACGGGTTTCCCACGCTCACAACAGGGCCACGACGCGATTTGGGTCGTAGTCGACCGGTTAACCAAGTCAGCACACTTCCTGCCAATTCATACGACCTGGACCCGAGAACGGTTAGCTCAAGCTTATATCAGCGAGATCGTGAGATTACATGGAGTGCCGGCATCGATCACCTCGGACAGAGACACGCGCTTTGTCTCGAAGTTTTGGCAGAGCCTTCAGCGGGCCATGGGGACCAAACTACAGTTCAGCACAGCCTTCCACCCTCAGACGGACGGACAGTCGGAGCGTGTGATACAAACCCTCGAAGACCTGCTTCGCGCCTGTGTACTAGACTGGGGGATCGGGTGGTCACGCTACCTACCTCTCGTGGAATTCGCCTACAACAACAGCTACCAGGCCAGCATCCAGATGGCGCCCTACGAGGCCTTATATGGAAGGCGCTGCCGATCCCCGATTTGTCGGGACGATTTGGGAGAACGGAAATTCTTGGGACCCGATTTAGTGGAGGAAACGGAAGAGAAGGTACGCCTTATCAGACAGCGCCTGCTGACCGCCCAGAGTCGCCAGAAGAGCTACGCGGACCAAAGGCGCCGCGACTTGGAATTCCAAGTGGGAGAGCATGTTTTCTTGCGGGTCTCGCCGTCCAGAGGAGTCAAGCGGTTCGGGCTGAGGGGCAAGCTGAGCCCACGGTTTGTGGGGCCGTTCGAGATCTTGGAGCGAATCGGCCCGGTTGCTTACCGCCTTGCCCTACCACCAAACCTCGACCGAGTCCACGACGTCTTCCATGTCTCGATGCTCCGAAAGTACCTCTCCGACCCCTCACACATCCTGGATGCTTCTACACTCGAACTTAAGGAGGACCTAAGCTTCGAAGAAACCCCTGTGAGGATCCTGGCAAGGGAGACCAAATCGCTGCGAAACCGAGCTATCCCCTACGTGAAGGTACTCTGGAGCAACCTTGAGGAGCGAGAAGCAACTTGGGAGCTGGAATCAAGAATGAGGGAGTGCTTCCCCGACCTTTTCACCACCACACGGGTTTGAGTTTCGAGGACGAAACTCGTTTTTAGAGGTGAGTGGTGTAATAACCGCGAGTTTATTTTCCTTTTGGTCCTTCCTTTGAATTTTATTGAACCTTTTTCCGACTAAGGGGTCCGGGGTGTGATTTATTTTTCCTTCGTTCTGGGCAGACCGTCGGGGATCGCGGGTATTTTTGGATAATAAAGCTCGCGAAACGGAGACCGGCGGCGCGATCGGTTTTGGATTCCGACTCCGAAATCTCCCGAAATAAATTCCGGAAGTTCGTTTAGCGGTTCAGGCGTTTAGCACGCTTTTCGAGGTAAATCAGGCCCGGACTCGATTTCTTTATTTGGGGATTTAGGTTTTCCTTTCTTTCCCCCGCTCCGCTTAGACCGACTGTTTTAATTTTGTGTGAGATGACTTAGGTTTTTCCCACTCTTCTCGTCCCGTACAACGTGAGTTCCCCATCAGAGCGCGAGGGAGAAAACCCCCGCTTTCTTGCGAGACGGTGTGAAGAACCGAGGAGAAGGAAAGGACAATCGTCCTCCCCACGAAACCTGGCAAGCGAGCGTGAGACGATCCCTCCCCTCCCAATCATCGTCGTCGAAACCGAGGTGAGACGGAGGATTTCTTTATAGTTTTTTTTGGGTTCTTGATCGTTCCAATCGGCAAGGGGAAGGCACAGGCGACGGATTCTCCGGAATTCGCCGCATGTGCGAAGACCTCCTCCCCCAAGCCGGAGTTCCCGTGACCCGCACGGGGCCGGGCTCACGCCCAGCCCCCCGTGCGGGGGTGACCCGCACGGGGCCGGTCCTGCGCCCAGCCCCGCGTGCGGGGGTGACCCGCACGGGGCCGGGCCTGCGCCCAGCCCCGCGTGCGGGGGTGACCCGCACGATGCGGGGGTGACCCGCGAGGGGCCGGGCCTGCTGTGACGCCCCACTTCCCAGAGGGTCACCCATCCTAGAACTACTCTAGCTCTAGCACGCTTAACTCTCATGTTCCTCTTGGATCTTGCTACCATCCAAAATGCTATAGCCGGGTTAGAGATTTAGTCCTATTATATCATTTATATAGAGGACTAATACAAATTCCGGGGGTGTCACATTCTTCCCCCCTTTAAGCCCTGACGTCCACGTCAGGCTCAAGCACACTCACAAGCACCAGGCGATGTGAGACTCGTCTCGCTAGCCTTAGCCGACCTTGTAGGGAGCTGCACTCCACCTACAACGGTCATTAGCCGGGGAGCCACACTCTACCCGCTATATAACCCTGGCTCAGCCGAGACTCATCTCACATTTCCGGCTGGTGAATGGCTCTGATACCAACTGTGACGCCCCACTTCCCAGGGGGTCACCCATCCTAGAACTACTCTAGCTCTAGCACGCTTAACTCTCATGTTCCTCTTGGATCTTGCTACCATCCAAAATGCTATAGCCGGGTTAGAGATTTAGTCCTATTATATCATTTATATAGAGGACTAATACAAATTCCGGGGGTGTCACACCTGCGCCCAGCCCCGCGTGCGGGAGTGACCCGCACGGTGCGGGGGTGACCCGCACGGGGCCGGGCCTGCGCCCAGCCCCGCGTGCGGGGGTGACCCGCACGGGGCTGGACACGCGCACGGTCCCGTGTGCGGGCGGGGTGCCGCGAACCGGGATAGACGGATGGATGGCCGTGTTCTTTTCTTTATTCGAGTCTAGGTGCTGATTTTTCCTTGCGGCAGGTGTGTGAGCCCGGGCGAGCGTGTCGGGACGCGAGGAAAGTCGAGCATTGATCGCTACAAGTGACAGGTGGGTTTAGTCATAGTGTTTAGTGTCGGTCTCCGACGGTCGTTCTCCTTTTGATAATTATATGTTGGCGGGCTACCTTCGAGTGCACGTATTATTGCCTTTACTTTGATTATACATGATAGCGGGTTACTTTCGATCGCATATGCTACGGTTTTACTTTTGAGTATACATGTCGCCGTTTTACTCTTGTTACATATATTATGATGCTGACTTGATGGTGGTTATGGTTACTTGGCTCGAGGCTGCAACACGCGCACCCGCGGTTTGGCCACCGCAAAGGGTGCGCTTTTCCGGAAAAGTGGTCTATGACCCGTGTATACCCACGAGGTGACGTAGTGGGGCCCCTTATTAGTTGTGGGGTTTGAGGCGCCGAGGTGCGAGCGGTGCGACCCGTCGGTTTAGTTGTCCGACGTGGTCGGGTTTCTGCAGGTACGGTATGGGCCGTCGGTTTAGTTGTCCGACGTGTCCGGGTATTACAGGATACAGGTGTACAGGTTGCCTTTCCTCCTTGAGAGGGTGGTAGCTCCGGTTGTCTTCACGGTTTGTTTTATTATATTCTCCTGCTCTACTATTTTTACGTCACTGACTTCCCACTTCGTGACAGGGTTCAGACGGGGGGAGATGTAGGCGGTGGTGAGGACGGGACAGGAGCAGCTGGATCGCTGGGGACCCTGGACTGTATTTCTTCTTTCATTCTTGCATTTCATTTACATTGTAGTTATGTGAGAGGTTCTCGATACCCTCGTGGGGTCGGCGTGGATGTCGGTACGGGTTGCATTTAGTTATCCTCTTATGCGTTACTCTTCCTTTTATTTCTGTTGGCCATTTGAAAATGAAAAAGGCAAAAGCCAAAGAAAAGATTGGGAAAACCGTTTTTAAAATCTAAGTGTCGTGTGGGCACTGGTTTCAAAACCCTGTGGATTTATGGATTGCGAAAGGGATTTCAAAACTTGGTGTCGGGCGGGCACCGTTTTCAAAACCTTGTGGATTTATGCTTATTTCGAAACTCGCTTTCAAAACGTAAGCACCGGGTAGGCGCTCTTTCAAACTGTGGATTTATCCTTTTCAAATTGATCGGCCATACATTTTTAAGTAAATTAGAATGCTGGTTGTATGTGAATAATTGTTGTGATTGAATGGATGTGTATGTTTGGAATATATACTGAACTCCACGCCGGCCATATACAGGGGAGGCTCTGTCCGTTTACAGAGTGATCCTGTATGTGTGGCGGGTCGATATCCCAGTGGTGAGGGACTTCCCCGATGTTTTTCCCACGGAACTGCCTGGGATGCCCCCTGAACGGGAGGTGGGGTTCCCTATCGAACTACTACCGGGCACGCAGCCTATTTCGAAGGCGCCTTACCGAATGGCCTTCGCAGAGCTAAAGGAGCTTAAAGCACAACTGGAAGACCTCTTGGATAAAGGGTTCATAAGACCGAGTGTATCACCCTGGGGCGCACCGGTACTCTTTGTGCGGAAGAAAGACGGAAGCCTGTGTCTCTGCATCGATTACAGGGGAATAAACAAAGTCACAGTGAAGAATAAGTACCCCCTGCCCAGAATAGATGACCTCTTCGACCAGCTGAGAGGGGCGACGGTCTTCTCCAAAATCGATCTGCAATCGGGCTACCACCAACTCTGGGTTCGGGACGAGGACATCCCGAAGACTGCTTTCCGGACGCGGTATGGCCACTACGAGTTCACGGTTATGCCCTTCGGACTCACGAACGCCCCCGCCGTCTTCATGGACATGATGAACCGGATCTTCAGACCCTTCCTGGATCGGTTCGTGGTGGTTTTCATCGACGACTTCCTGATTTACTCCACTACCGACGAGGAGCACGAGGACCATTTGCGAACGATCCTCCAAACTCTCAGAGAGCAGTAGCTGTTCGCTAAACTCAAGAAGTGTGAGTTCTGGCTGCGCGAAGTCGGTTTCCTAGGACATGTGATCTCGGCACAGGGAATCGCCGTGGACCCCAAGAAGGTGGAATCAGTGGTCGACTGGCAGCCGCCGACGACGGTGATAGAGGTCCGTAGTTTCCTAGGATTAGCAGGATATTACAGGCGTTTCGTAGAGGGTTTCACGAAGATTGCGACCCCTTTAAATCGGCTAACCAGAAAAGGGGAGAAGTTCATATGGACGGCCAAATGCCAGGAGAGTTTTGAGGAACTCAAGAGGAGGTTAACCAGGGCACCAATACTTGTGCTGCCGACACCCGGAGAGGATTATGAAGTGTACTGCGACGCATCGAGGATCGGTCTGGGTGGTGTCCTGATGCAACAGGGGAAGGTGATTGCCTACGCGTCCAGGCAACTGAAGGATTACGAAAAGAACTACCCGATACACGACTTAGAACTGGCCGTAGTAGTCCTCGTTTTAAAACTGTGGAGGCACTATCTCTTTGGAGTCCACTGTAACGTCTTCTCGGATCTTTAAAGTCTTAAGTACATCTTTACCCAAAAAGAATTAAACTTGCGGCAGAGGCGGTGGCTGGAGTTATTGAAGGATTACGACTTGACGATTCAATACCATCCCGGAAAGGCAAACGTGGTGGCGGACGCCTTGAGCAGGAAAGGGCATCAAGAAGGGGCGCCAGGGAGCGCGATAACGGAGAAGAACCACTTGATAGCGGAGTTCGCACAAATGCAGTTGGAGGTGGTGCCGACAGGCACGGTTATGCGACTTCTAACCTTGGTGGTCAAGCCGACGTTACTTGAGAAGATCCGGGAGGGATGGCAGACCGTCCCACACTTACAGCGCGTACGAGACAAGGTTTCCCTGGACCAAGAGAGCGACTTTACGGTGGAGGACGACGGCACCCTACGGTTCCGCAGACGGATCTGCGTGCCGGATTCGTCGAAGCTGAAGGAGGAAATCTTGACAGAGGCACACCGGGCCCCTTATGCGGCACATCCAGGGGGCACGAAGATGTACAGGGACCTCAAACATATCTACTGGTGGCCCAAAATGAAGGGGGACGTCACCCGACACGTAGCTCATTGCCTAGTGTGCCAACAGATAAAGGCCGAGCATCAGCGGCCAGCAGGGAAGCTACAGCCTCTACCGGTGCCAGAGTGGAAGTGGGATCAGATCACCATGGACTTCGTCACGGGTTTCCCACGCTCACAACAGGGCCACGACGCGATTTGGGTCGTAGTCGACCGGTTAACCAAGTCAGCACACTTCCTGCCAATTCATACGACCTGGACCCGAGAACGGTTAGCTCAAGCTTATATCAGCGAGATCGTGAGATTACATGGAGTGCCGGCATCGATCACCTCGGACAGAGACACGCGCTTTGTCTCGAAGTTTTGGCAGAGCCTTCAGCGGGCCATGGGGACCAAACTACAGTTCAGCACAGCCTTCCACCCTCAGACGGACGGACAGTCGGAGCGTGTGATACAAACCCTCGAAGACCTGCTTCGCGCCTGTGTACTAGACTGGGGGATCGGGTGGTCACGCTACCTACCTCTCGTGGAATTCGCCTACAACAACAGCTACCAGGCCAGCATCCAGATGGCGCCCTACGAGGCCTTATATGGAAGGCACTGCCGATCCCCGATTTGTCGGGACGATTTGGGAGAACGAAAATTCTTGGGACCCGATTTAGTGGAGGAAACGGAAGAGAAGGTACGCCTTATCAGACAGCGCCTGCTGACCGCCCAGAGTCGCCAGAAGAGCTACGCGGACCAAAGGCGCCGCGACTTGGAATTCCAAGTGGGAGAGCATGTTTTCTTACGGGTCTCGCCGTCCAGAGGAGTCAAGCGGTTCGGGCTAAGGGGCAAGCTGAGCCCACGGTTTGTGGGGCCGTTCGAGATCTTGGAGCGAATCGGCCCGGTTGCTTACTGCCTTGCCCTACCACCAAACCTCGACCGAGTCCACGACGTCTTCCACGTCTCGATGCTCCGGAAGTACCTCTCCGACCACTCACACATCCTGGATGCTTCTACACTCGAACTTAAGGAGGACCTAAGCTTCGAAGAAACCCCTATGAGGATCCTGGCAAGGGAGACCAAATCGCTGCGAAACCGAGCTATCCCCTACGTGAAGGTACTCTGGAGCAACCATGAGGAGCGAGAAGCAACTTGGGAGCTAGAATCAAGAATGAGGGAGTGCTTCCAAGACCTTTTCACCACCACCCGGGTTTGAGTTTCGAGGACGAAACTCGTTTTTAGAGGTGAGTGGTGTAATAACCGCGAGTTTATTTTCCTTGTGGTCCTTCCTTTGAATTTTATTGAACCTTTTTCCGACTAAGGGGTCCGGGGTGTGATTTATTTTTCCATCGTTCTGGGCAGACCGTCGGGGATCGCGGGTATTTTTGGATAATAAAGCTCGCGAAACGGAGACCGGCGGCGCGATCGGTTTTGGATTCCGACTCCGGAATCTCCCGGAATAAATTCCGGAAGTTCGTTTAGCGGTTCAGGCATTTAGCACGCTTTTCGAGGTAAATCAGGCCCGGGCTCAATTTCTTTATTTGGGGATTTAGGTTTTCCTTTCTTTCCCTCGCTCCGCTTAGACCGACTGTTTTAATTTTGTGTGAGATGACTTAGGTTTTTCCCACTCTTCTCGTCCCATACAACGTGAGTTCCCCATCAGAGCGCGAGGGAGAAAACCCCCGCTTTCTTGCGAGACGGTGCGAAGAACCGAGGAGAAGGAAAGGACAATCGCCCTCCCCACGAAACCTGGCAAGCGAACGTGAGACGATCCCTCCCCTCCCAATCATCGTCGTCGAAACCGAGGTGAGACGGAGGATTTCTTTATAGTTTTTTTTGGGTTCTTGATCGGTCCAATCGGCAAGGGGAAGGCACAGGCGACGGATTCTCCGGAATCCGCCGCATGTGCGAAGACCTCCTCCCCCAAGCCGGCGTTCCCGTGACCCGCACGGGGCCTGGCTCACGCCCAGCCCCGCGTGCGGGGGTGACCCGCACGGGGCCGGGCTCACGCCCAGCCCCGCGTGCGGGGGTGATCCGCACGGTGCGGGGGTGACCCGCACGGTGCGGGGGTGACCCGCACGGGGCCGGGCCTGCGCCCAGCCACGCGT
Source organism: Tillandsia leiboldiana (assembly GCA_029204045.2). Taxonomy (NCBI): domain Eukaryota; kingdom Viridiplantae; phylum Streptophyta; class Magnoliopsida; order Poales; family Bromeliaceae; genus Tillandsia; species Tillandsia leiboldiana. Next base: position 23,521,261 of record CM055071.1, read on the forward strand.
GCGGGGGTGACCCGCACGGTGCGGGGGTGACCCGCAGGGTGCGGGGGTGACCCGGACGGGGCCAGGCCTGCGCCCAGCCCCGCGTGCGGGGGTGACCCGCACGGTGCGGGGGTGACCCGCACGGGGCCGGGCCTGCGCCCAGCCCTGCGTGCGGGAGTGACCCGCACGGTGCGGGGGTGACCCGCATGGGGCCGGGCCTGCGCCCAGACCCGCGTGCGGGGGTGACCCGCACGGGGCTGGGCACGCGCACGGTCCCGTGTGCGGGCGGGGTGCCGCGAACCGGGATAGACGGATGGTCGTGTTCTTTTCTTTATTCGAGTCTAGGTGCTGATTTTTCCTTGCGGCAGGTGTGTGAGCCCGGGCGAGCGTGTCGGGACGCGAGGAAAGTCGAGCATTGATCGCTACAAGTGACAGGTGGGTTTAGTCATAGTGTTTAGCGTCGGTCTCCGACGGTCGTTCTCCTTTTGATAATTATATGTTGGCGGGCTACCTTCGAGTGCACGTATTATTGCCTTTACTTTGATTATACATGATAGCGGGTTACTTTCGATCGCATATACTACGGTTTTACTTTTGAGTATACATGTCGCCGTTTTACTCTTGTTAGATATATTATGATGCTGACATGATGGTGGTTATGGTTACTTGGCTCGAGGCTGCAACATGCGCACCCGCGGTTTGGCCACCGCAAAGGGTGCGCTTTTTTGGAAAAGTGGTCTATGACCCGTGTATACCCACGAGGTGACGTAGTGGGGCCCTTTATTAGTTGTGGGGTTTGAGGCGCCGAGGTGCGAGCGGTGCGATCCGTCGGTTTAGTTGTCCGACGTGGTCGGGTTTCTGCAGGTACGGTATGGGCCGTCGGTTTAGTTGTCCGACGTGTCCGGGTATTACAGGATACAGGTGTACAGGTTGCCTTTCCTCCTTGGGAGGGTGGTTGCTCCGGTTGTCTTCACGGTTTGTTTTATTATATTCTCCTGCTCTACTATTTTTACGTCACTGACTTCCCACTTCGTGACAGGGTTCAGACGGGGGGAGATGTAGGCGGTGGTGAGGACGGGACAGGAGCAGCTGGGTCGCTGGGGACCCTGGACTGTATTTCCTCTTTCATTCTTGCATTTCATTTACATTGTAGTTATGTGAGAGGTTCTCGATACCCTCGTGGGGTCGGCGTGGATGTCGGTACGGGTTGCATTTAGTTATCCTCTTATGCGTTACTCTTCCTTTTATTTCTGTTGGCCATTTGAAAATGAAAAAGGCAAAAGCCAAAGAAAAGATTGCGAAAACCGTTTTTAAAATCTAAGTGTCGTGTGGGCACTGGTTTCAAAACCCTGTGGATTTATGGATTGCGAAAGGGATTTCAAAACTTGGTGTCGGGTGGGCACCGTTTTCAAAACCTTATGGATTTATGCTGATTTCGAAACTCGCTTTCAAAACGTAAGCGCCGGGTAGGCGCTCTTTCAAACTGTGGATTTATCCTTTCCAAATTGATCGGCCATACGTTTTTAAGTAAATTGGAATGCTGGTTGTATGTGAATAATTGTTGTGATTGAATGGATGTGTATGTTTGGAATATGTACTGAACTCCACGCCGGGCATATATAGGGGAGGCTCTGTCCATTTACAGAGTGATCCTGTATGTGTGGCGGGTCTGGGCATGCGCCGGGGAAGAGGGGTTCTCCTTTTTCAAAAAAAATTTATACGTCAAATACTTGACTTTTGTGAATCGTTTCCGCTAAAACAAACCCCCGGGGCATGACAACCGTCTTCGATAACTTCTGATAGGGACACGCGCTTCGTGTCGAACTTTTGGCGGAGTCTGCAGCAGGCACTGGGGAACAAGCTGCAGTTTACCACGGCATTCCGCCCGCAGACGGACGGGCAATCGGAACAAGTGATCCTGATTCTCGAAGATATGTTTCAAGTTGTGTGCTAGATCTGGGTGAGGGATGGTTGTGTTACCTACCCCTCGTGGAAATTTCCTACATTAATAGCTATCAAGCTAGTGTTCAGAGGGCCCCGTACGAAGCCTTGTACGGACGCCGATGTCGATCGCCTATTTGCTGGGATGACTTAGGGGAGCGGAAGCTCTTGGGGCCAGACCTCGTAGAGGAAACAGAGGCAAAGGTGCGCCTTATCAGGCAGCGGTTGTTGACCGCCCAGAGCCGGTAGAAAAGTTACGCGGACCAAAGGCGACGAGAATCGGAATTATGGTGGGGGAACACGTGTTGCTTCGTGTATCACCGTCTAAGGGGACAAGACGACTCAGCTTTCGAGGAAAGCTGAGCCCAAGGTACGTGGGGCCGTTCGAGATTTTGGAGCGCGCGGGCCCGGTGGCATAGCGGTTTGCCTTATCGCCAAATCTTGAACGGGTGCATAATGTATTCCATGTCTCGATGCTCCGGAAGTACCTACAAGAACAGTCGCACGTCCTCAACGCCTCGACCGTTGAACTGCGGGAGGTTTTGTCACGCCCCGGGGGTTTCATTAAGCGGAAGACGACCACTAAAAGGATTTGAATTTGTGTATAATAAATTTTTTCTTTGAAACCAAACTCCCCCGGTGCGTGCCCAGACCCGCCGTATATACAAATTCACTCTGCGAACGGGCAGAGTCTCCTTTGTAAATGCACGGCGTCCTGACTACAACAACCATACAATCATCACTTTAACCACACTAGCCCAACAGTCGAATACATACAACCATTTCCCATAAGTATTAAAGAGGCCGACTAGTTTTGAAAGGATAAATCCACAAGGTTTAGAAACGGTGGCCACACGGCACCCAGGTTTATCAAAATAGTTTTCGAAATCCATAAATCCACAGGGTTTTGAAATGGTGCCCACACGACACCCAGATTTTCAAAACGGTTTTCGCAATCCATAAATCCACAGGGTTTTAAAATGGTGCCCACACGACACCCAGATTTTTAAAACAGTTTTCAAAATATTTTCTTCTTCTTTGCTTTGGTAGTTTAAAAACGGCCAATCGGGAAAAGCAATGCGACTACCCACATGGGTAATACAAGGATATTCCAACATCCACATCGACCCCACAAGGGTATCGCAATCCACATAATAAGCTACTAACAAGTAATGAAATGAGTAAAATAAGAAATAAATACAACCTATGGTCTCGAAGGACCAAAAGTACTCCTATCACGGCCTCACCGTCGCCCTCGCTCTCACCCCCGAAGAAGCCTGTCACAGAGTGGGAAGTCAGCGACACAAGGTATAAAAGATGAAATGCAGGAAGACTGTAACTAAAGCAAACTGTAAGAAAACCAGAGTAACCGCCCTCCGCATCGGGCGATCGACGGTGTCCACTCCCCCTGCAAAACCTGAACCAGGCACCTGCCCCGGCAACCCAGACCGAGCACCAACACCAACCTCAAGAAAGAAAACCAAACCGAGCACCAACCTCGGGAAACCAGACCGAGCACCTACCTCGGTAAACCACGCCGAGCACCTACCTCGACAGGTCACACCGCTCGCACCTTGGCGCCTCAAACCCCCCACCTACGGGGGCCCCCACTACGTCCCCTCGTGGGTATACACGGGTCATCGACCACTTTTCCGGAAAAGCACACCCTTTGCGGTGGCCAAACCGCGGGTGCGCGTGTCGCAGCCTCGAGCACAGTAACCAAGAACCAATATATAACCAAAGAGCGAGGACCATAGAGACTATCAGCATTAGTACAGTTAAACATACAATTAACACCGTCACAAAAGTTGGAGGCCCTACGCTAAGTCTCAAAATGAAAACCTACATACGTATACATAATATAGGGCACCGCGACACTTGGTCGCTATAACATCGATAAGAGCATATGATAAGTGATAACGGGAGTTAACAATATTAAATGATGCAACTACTTACTCTTACACCTCTCCCACAATACCGTAATTCACACACCGGAAAGATTCGCCACAACGGGATGTATCCTCGTACACCGTGACCCTCGGTCGCCACAAATATGATGACGATGAAACATGATAGTAACGAAAATATGCACAAAGGGGTTCTAAGGGGTACCCACCTCGAACACGAGGAAGAAGACGATGCGGAAACTCCAGCTGAAACACTAACACCTTGTGCCCGAAGACGAACTACAGTAAGAATTATCGTTAAAAACATCGTCGCGATCAAAAACACTCAAAAACGGGGCGAAACGGGCTAAAAACGGAGCTTCCGGACCTTTAGGTTGAGGGCTGGTGCACGGGTCCAGGCGTGGACCGGGTCCATGACAGAAGGCAGCGGCGGCGCAGACCGGGAGCACTGCCTGGTGGACCGCTGGAGCACGGCCAGTGTCGCGGACCGGGCTCACGGCTACAGGGGCGGCCGTCGCAGACCGGGCGCACGCCACAACGGTGGACCGCTGCGGCTTGGGCCGGGCCGCGCATGGGCAAAAGGCGCGCACCGGGTCCACCTGCGCGGCTGCGGGGGCGAGCACCGGGTGCATGCCTCGTGCGTGCACCGCGTGGCCTGGGCTGGGTTGGTGCACGCGCCCGTGCACCGGGTCTGCGCCTTCGGGCAGCGGAGGCGTGCGCCGGGTGCACGCCAATCCGGTGGACCGCGGGTTGTAGCTGGCCGGAAATGAACAGTAAACCCTAAATCATTCCCCTTTTCCGGCTCCGGTTGCAACCACGCGACCCCGGCGGCTGCGGCGACGACCTCGTGACCATGATAACGGCGGCGGCGGCCTCCCATTTAACAACGGCGGCGGCGGCCCCCCGTTCAAAACCAAACCCGCGTCGCTCGCGACATCCGAACCACCAACACCCGAAACGCCAGTCCTAAAAAAATTAAAAGCAACGATGCTAACCTTGATTTCACTGGAGGAGGAGGAAGAAGAAGGATCGCCCGTTCCTTGCTCGATCCATCCCGCAGAAAGGAAGCCGTTTCTCCTTTCCTCTCCCCGCCTCCCAGTCTCGGTTTCCCCACGCCATTCTTGAAAAGAGGGGAAAAATATGGTTTGGGATTTCCCCCCCCCCCCGCACGCACCCCCACCCTACTTACACGCTAACCCAAAAGTAAATTAATCATTCTGGCGTGAATGGGGAGTGGGATTGCACCTTAAACCCGAAACTCAACACTTAGCGATCGGATGCGGACCAGGGGTCCAACTTACCTCGAAAAGCGTGCCGATCTCTCGCACGCTTTTTGATGCACCCGAAACCGCTGGTTTACCTCGAAAAGCATACCGATCGCCCGCACGCTTTTTGATGCATCCGGAACCGTAGTAATCATTCAGAAATTTATTCTGGGAGATCCCGTGGTCGGAATTTGAATCCGATCGCGCTACCGTTCTCCATTTCGTGAGCTCTAACACCTAAAAATACCCGCGAGCCCCGACGGTCTGCCCAGAAATTCTCGAATTTCAACCCCCCCCCCCCCCTAACAACTGAAAATATTAATTAGGACCCAAAACGGAAAACCGGGAGGTCGAGGTACTACCAAAATAATTAAAATAAACCAATAACATAATTACGTGAACAAGTCAGATCGTAGAAGGATCCCAGCCGATCACCTCGAAAAGCGTGCCGACCACTTAGCACGGATTCCGATGCACCACTTAATGGCAAACGCTTTGACCCCCATTCCGGGAGATCCGTGAATCAGAATCCGGATCCGTTCGCTTTGGCATCCTCCGTTTTCCGAGCTCAATCGTAGAAAAGTACCCGCGGTCCAGGCCAGTCCATTGCAGAAAACACAGTGAAAAGTTTTCCTAACAATCCCGTCATAAAAAGGAGGTATGCAAAGGCATCGGAACGCCAGGACTCTACATCACTCACCACTTAAAAGAAGTTTCGTCCTCGAAACTTAACCTTGGTCCGCAACGAGTAAATCCGGGTAGCACTCCCTCATCTTTGACTCCAGTTCCCAAGTCGCTTCACGTTCTTCCTGGTTGCTCCACAGCACCTTCACATGGGGGATCGCCCGGTTGCGCAATCCTTTTTGTCCTCTCGTGCTAAGATCCGCACCGGTGTTCCGTCGAAGCTCAGGTCCTCTCTAGGCTCAAAAGTAGTGACCATCCACCACCCCAAAACGCGTACGCATGCTCGAAGCACATCTTCGAGGACCCGGTTCACTTGCTCGGACTGTCCGTCGGTCTGGGGGTGAAACGCCTTGTTGAAGTGTGGTTTAGTCTCTAGAGCTCGTTGTAGACTTTGCCAACGGTTCGACACCAGCCGAGTGTCTCTAGTCCACGTCGTACGGATGGGTGGAAAAAGAGTTGACTTCGTCAGTCGATCCACTGTGACTCAAACTTCATCGTGCCCTTGAACATCTTCGTGTCACCCAGATGCGCTGCATAGGTAGCGCAGTGCGCCTCTGACAGTATCTCCTCCTTCAACTCTGGCAGCTCGGGTAAGCAATTTCGCTCTCGAAAACGTATTGCGCCGTTCGCACTCGCCGAAAGGTCGCTCGCATGGTCTGGGGGAAAATCATGCCACGAACAAGCTGTATCGGTGCGCCTGTCTTCTGACCTTCCTGGATTTCTCTAATAGGGTCGGCTTGATCACTAAGGACAAAAGGTCGCGCGACAGTACCGTTCCTGTTGAGTACTCGCGCTCATCGATTTCTCCCCCCCTCCCCGGTTGACCCTTCCTGCTCACAATATCCGCTACTACACTTGCTTTTCCCTTGGGTGATACTGAATGGACAAGCCGAGTCCTTCAGCAACTCCAACCAATGCTTCTGCCGCAAAATCAAATCCTTCTCTGTGAACAAAACTCAAGGCGGTGGCGATCCAAAAACACATCATGATGAACTCCAAAAGGTGGTGTCTCCAAAGTTTTAAAACAAAGACGACTGCTGTCGGTTCCTGATCGTGTGCCGGGTAGTTCCGCTCATATTCTCTGCGATTCCCGTTGTTGAAACTGTGTGCCCCAAAAAGCCCACTTCGCGAAGTCAGAACTCACATTTCTTAAACTTAGCAAACAGCCTCTGGTCCCTGAGAGTCCGGAGAATAGTCTGCAAGTGCCCCTCGTAGTTGATCGAAGTGGTCATCAATCCCGGACTTGTTCTTCACTGTAACCTTGTTTATCTCCCTGTAGTTGATGCGTAGACGTAGACTTCCGTTCTTCTTTCGCACGAAGAGCGCGGGTGTGCCCCCAAGGCAACACACTCGGTCTGATGAACCCTTAAAAGTCCAAAACAACTAACCGACGACAAGGAAAAAATACCACACTAACGCCCTCACACGGCTCCAAGAGGTGCTAGCAAAAAGGCTGGGTCACTAACTACCCGAAATTTTCCCCCCTGTAAACAACGAACTCACCTGTCGCCAACACGGACCGCTCCCCTCCGTCACCAACACGGGCCACAAGCTCGGAGCATAACCACCATCCCGGACCACACGTTCTGACTGTCCGTCCTACCGAGGCGACGGTCAAAACTAACGTTAGGTTTTAGCTCTAAGACCTACCATAAGGTCTACCCCACAGAAAGAGCTACGTACAGGGCCTCCTAGCCGAAAGTGACCAGTGCCAAAACTCCGAGTAGTCGACAGATCCCCTTGACCCACACCTGCCCCAAAAGATCAACGACCCAAAACGCTCCCAAACTAGGCCTCAAGGCTATGCCTTAGTCATGGGAAGCTGGCGACAAAACCCACAAGGTAGGGTACCACCTCTATCCTGGCACCGACGGGGTGCGACACTCTAATTAACCACTAACTCTCGGTCCCGATCCGTTGCCCCTCTAAGCACCGGGCATCGAATCGAGCGGTAAGCCTCCAGACCAAATCGTGACACCCCCAACTAGGAGAAAATCCAAACTCTAGGTCTGCTCAACAAAGACCTCCAGGTACTGCAGACTATCCATCTGAAACCTAAAGGGTGGCAAGAAGACAAGAAACGAAAACAGCGAGAAGAGCCTTGTCAAAAGTTGCCTAGGTTCACAAAACGCACTCGAGGGATCACGCGCCAACCCACCAATAAAAGTCACCACTTACGCACACTTGTGCGAAGCAAGGCACGACCTCTCAAACCGAAAACTAGTCCAAACGAATAAGATTTACTAGCCCCAGTGGTCTCCCTTTCTAACCCAAAGGAGCACCCCGAGACACTATCACGACAATTTCTACAATCGTCACCGTGTCTACGGTAAAAAGCCGAACTATGGGTAACAACCATAGGGGAAGAATCCTCATTCCCACCCATACCTTGCCCACGGTGCAAAAAGAATCGGCTGATTAGTTGCTACAACCTAACACCAGAAGACCTAGAAGGTACAAGTATAGACAAATGACTGTCCAGTTACCCACGACCGACCAACGGCCGACACACTAACAAACACCGGTGGGTTGCACTACCACCCTCCACTGTTAGAGACCACGACCCGAACGTCGGCAGAGGAAGGGGTTCGGAAAAAAACAAAAGTCGGCGCAACGATCTGCCGTGCCTACAGCCACACCAAGTGCATAACCACTGTCAGCAGACTCACAGTGTCCTATGTTGGTTGCCTAATCCATTAATTCATAGCAACCAACAAGGCCCCGGTGGCAGCCGGCCTCGACCCCAACCTCCAAATCAACCCGACTACACTAGCACGACACCCGAGCTAAACCGAAAAATAAAACTCAACAGTCCCGCACTCTCTCATCTCTACTCAATTATACCCTGATCATTTCATTAGTTAGTAGCCAGTGGTAATGTGCTCATGTGGATGTTGGACAGCGACTACTGTGGTTAAAGCTGTTTTTCTCTGATACCATCTTAATCTGTCAAGCCCCGGGGGTTTCATTAAGCGGAAGACGACCACTAAAAGGATTTGAATTTGCGTATAATAATTTTTTTTTTTGAAACCAAACTCCCCCGGTGCGTGCCCAGACCCGCCGCATATACAAATTCACTCTGCGAACGGGCAGAGTCTCCTTTGTATATGCACGGCGTCTTGACTACAACAACCATACAATCATCACTTTAACCACACTAGCCCAACAGTCGAATACATACAACCATTTCCCATAAGTATTAAAGAGGCCGACTAGTTTTGAAAGGATAAATCCACAAGGTTTAGAAACGGTGCCCACACGGCACCCAGGTTTTTCAAAACAGTTTTCGAAATCTATAAATCCATAGGGTTTTGAAATGGTGCCCACACGACACCCAGATTTTCAAAACGATTTTCGCAATCCATAAATCCACAGGGTTTTAAAATGGTGCCCACACGACACCCAGATTTTTAAAACAGTTTTCGAAATATTTTCTTCTTCTTTGCTTTGGTAGTTTAAAAACGGGCAATCGGGAAAAGCAATGCGACTACCCACTGTTACGGAATTTGAGTTGGCGTATTTCGTGAATTCGGTTAAGTCTTGAAGATTGAAGATAAAGAAGGTTGGATCATATAACTCAATCTCATGAAAGAGGAATTCAAAAGGATCATGTATGTTTAACTAATTATCTTTGGTGATCTGAATACTTCTTATAGTGTAGAAACACTTGGATGAATTTCTAATTGCATAAAAATCAAAAACTGGACATGGGACATGTTCAGGATCCGGATCAGACACTTCGATCCGGATCCCGAAGGGTGTTAATTCATACGCAAATCCAATCTGGATCGTAGCCTCCTTTGATCCGAATCCCGAACACTGGTTTTTACCATAATTTATGAACGATCCGGATCAGGCAGTTCAATCCGGAACCCGAACATTGGTGTTTGGTAAATTGTATGAACGATCTGGATCAGGCACTTCGATCCGGATCCCGAACCTTTATTTTTCTAGAAACTGTCTGTCTCGATACTGCAATCCGGATTGCCTAAATCTGATCCGGATCGCCGTCCTGTAAAATTCCAGAAAAGGTTAGTTTTTAATTCTTATCCTCTTCCAATGGTTTCTAACCTATAAATAGACCCTTTAATTCATCTTTTAGGGTAACCACGAAAAAGGGAAAAAAAAACGACCGAAATAGATAGATCCACAAATAGAGAAGAAAGGAAATACTAGATTTAATTCTATGTTTCTTCATCTATTTTATTAATTTGATTCTAGGTTTACCAAACTCAGATTTTGAGTAGAATCAAATTAATGAATACTTAGATGGTATTTCCGATCTATTTCTAATCTAAGTATTCGGCGGATCATCACCACCCAAAAACAACAATTTCCCCAAAATCGGCGCGTGGACTCGCGTGGCCTTGTGGATTCAAGGTGCTACCGCTCTCGTGGATTCGGAGCGAGGTACGTTCGTGGATTCAAAGCGTGCTACTGGGTGAAGACCGTGGATTCGGTCGGACGTCGTGGAGTCGATGTTGGACGTCGTGGATTCGGCGTTGGACGCAGATCGTGGATTCGAGAAGCGTTGCGGAGCGAGCGGAGAAGATCAACTAGGAGTGTATGGAAAAAGGTTGAGTCGTCTGTCAGTACGGTATATCACCTTTGTACGTGTTATAATTCTAGTGGATTTCACCGTGTTATCGGTCCCGTGGTTTTTTACTCCGGTTTGGAGTTTTCCACGTAAAAATCTCTGCGTGTTATTTATTTTTCCGCATTGGGTTTTATATCGCTGCCACGCCCCGGGGGTTCGAATCGCGCGGAAGAGGAGCCACCGATGCCCCTAATTCAGCCATGTATTTTTTTTTTGTAAACCAATGCTCCCCGGTGCGCGTCCAGACCCACCGCATACACAAATTCACTCTGCAAACGGGCAGAGTCTCCTTTGTATATGCACGGCGTCTCAATTACAAAGTGTCTCACAAGGTGTAGCACATACAATCTCTAACCACATCAGTTGGGGTCTCGTACACATACAACCAAACAACTCGCATGACATTCTAGTATTCACATAGAACATAGAGGCCAAGGTTTTGAAAGGATAAATAATCACAAGGTTTTGAAAGCGGCACCCACACGATGCCATCGTTTTAGGAAAGACCATTTGTAATCCACATAAATCCACAGGGTTTAAAAACGTCAACCACTCGATGCCGAACTTTGTGAAAACAGTTCGCAAACACATAAATTCCACAAGGTTTGAAAAATCCGGTGCCCACACGACACCCACGTTTTAAAAGTAGTTTTCGCAAACGGTTTTCTTTGCTTTTCATTGTTTAAAATGGCCAAGTAAGAAAGAATGTAACAATCATTCGTTTATTCGAAAAAGGGAAGAGGCAACATCCACTTCGACCCCACGGGGGTGTCGCAATCCACAACTAGCTAGCATGAGTAATAAAAGAAAAGGGAAAGAAGAGTCACTGTATCTGAAGTCACTAGAAGTCAGAACAGCACCCTCGCGGCCTCACCGGTGCCCTAGCGCTCGACCCTGGACGGACTGGGTGAACCTGTCACGGAGTGGGGAGTCAGTGACCAGAAACAGTAATAAAAGCAATAAGGGCTAAAGTAAGGCAAACCACGATAAAAACCAGAGCAATCAACAATGAAGCACCCAGTGCAAACCATACAATGCAGAACCTTCTACAAACAATACAATGCAGAACCTTGTGCAAACAAAACAATGCAGAACCTTGTGCAAACAAAACCGGGCACCTCCCCCGGCAACCACACCGAGCACCTGCCTCGGAACCCCTGCCGAGCACCTGCCTCGGCCGCCGAGCACCCACCTCGGCATCACCGCTCACACCCCCCGCCCACGGGGGCCCCCATTCCTAACGTCACCATCACGTGGGGTACACGGGTCAACGTACCACTTTTCCGGAAAAGCACACCCTTGCGGTGGCCAAACCGCCGGTGTGCGTGTAGCAAAACAAGAGCCTAGACCGAGCACCAACCTCGGTTAACCAATCCGAGCACCTACCTCGATAAACCAGACCGAGCACCTGCCTCGGCCATCTCCCAGATCATGGTGTGTCGTCGAGCATAGCGACCCTTAGTCGCCATAAACGTGGTGATAATAAAAACATAAGCATAAATGGGGTTACTCCTCGTTTGACAAATAAGCATAAACGGCGATTCCCTGTGCCGAGATCACATGTCCTAGGAAACCGACTTCGCGCAGCCAGAACTCACACTTCTTGAGTTTAGCGAACAGCTCCTTCTCTCTGAGAGTTTGGAGGATCATTCGCAAATGGTCCTCGTGCTCCTCGTCGGTAGTGGAGTAAATCAGGATGTCGTCGATGAAAACCACCACGAACCGATCCAGGAAGGGTCTGAAGATCCAGTTCATCATGTCCATGAAGACGGCGGGGGCGTTCGTGAGTCCGAAGGGCATAACCGTGAACTCGTAGTGGCCATACCGGATCCGGAAAGCAGTCTTCGGGATGTCCTCGTCCCGAACCCGGAGTTGGTGGTAGCCCGATTGCAGATCGATTTTGGAGAAGACCGTCGCCCCTCTCAGCTGGTCGAAGAGGTCGTCTATTCTGGGCAGGGGGTACTTATTCTTCACTTTGACTTTGTTTATTCTCCTGTAATCGATGCAGAGACGCAGGCTTCCGTCTTTCTTCCGCACAAAGAGTACCGGTGCGCCCCAGGGTGATACACTCGGTCTTATGAACCCTTTATCCAAGAGGTCTTCCAGTTGTGCTTTAAGCTCCTTTAGCTCTGCGAAGGCCATTCGGTAAGGCGCCTTCGAAATAGGCTGCGTGCCCGGTAGTAGTTCGATAGGGAACCCCACCTCCCGTTCAGGGGGCATCCCAGGCAGTTCCGTGGGAAAAATGTCGGGGAAGTCCCTCACCACTGGGATATCGGCGAGCGTCGTCGGGGGTCGGGTAGCCAAATCCACCGATGCTAAATAGGCCACGCAACCACCCTCCACCAGTCTTCTGGCCCATGCCGCTGAAATAATCGCCGGGAAGGAGATGCTCTTGCCCATCATGTACACATGCTCAGGGAAACCCGGTTCTTGTAAACGCAGCTGTCGCTTGTCGCAATCGATGAGTGCCTGGTACCTCGTGAGCCAGTTCATGCCCAGCACCACGTCGTACTCCTTCAGGGGGATTACCACCAAATCCCAAGGGCATGCCAGCCGCCCTAGCTTAATCGGGCAGGCGGTCACAACGCTGACCGCCTCCAAAGTCCCTCCCGCCGTTTGCACCGCCAAGAAATTTTGGAGAGGTGTCTCCTCGAGACCATACAGAAACACGAAGTCACGGGAAATGAAAGAGTGTGTTGCTCCGGTGTCGAAAAGAGTTCTAGCACGGGAATTTGAAACGGAAGTAGTACCTGCAAGTGCGTCCTCCGGCGGATCTGCCTCTTGGCGGGTCATTGAGAAGACTCTCCCGCCTGGTTGTGGCTGCCTGTCCTCCTCGCGCCGTGGTGCAGGGGGTCTAGACGTCGACGCCATAGGAGCTTTCCCCCCCCCTGAGAGCTGTGGCGTGGGCGTAGAAGCTGCAGAGGGCGCAGATCCCCTGCCTAAGGGGCAGTTGCGGCGGAAGTGCCCCCGTTTGCCGCACCTGAAGCAGTGGTCGCCTCTTTGGGGGCACTCTCCCGGAATGTGCCCTCCCCCGCATATGACACAAGGCCTATTCCCCGGCCTCGGCCCTCCTGCTGGCGCGCTCCGGGACCCCGCCAGTGGTCTCCACCGTTTGGGGGCTCCGCCCCCACTCCAAGAGCCTCCCCCCGAGTTCTGCTATTGCCGCTTCCGGTCCTCCAGCCGCGTCGAGTTCTCCCTTCTGGCGCGGGTGACCGCAAAACCCCGCTCCACCGTAGTGGCTCTGTCAACCACTTTCTGGAAGGTGTGCAGTTCGGCTGCTTGCACCACCTCGAAGATATTGCTCCGCAAGCCATCCACAAAGAGTTGCGCCTTGTGAGCCTCGTCCCTTATGACGAACGGGACGCGGTTTGCTAGCTGGACGAACTCCCGCTGATACTCCATGACCGTCCGGTTCCCCTGCTGGATGTGGTTCAGGTCATCCTCCAACTTTTTCTTGACACTGTTGGTGAAGAAGGCCCCGAACAGCTCCTGTTTGAAGGTTGTCCAGGACGGAAGTGCGGTACCCTTAGCAGGATCGGGGCGTACCGTCTTCCACCACAAGCGGGCGTTCCCCTCCAAGCAGTGGACTGCTAGGGGAACCCGCTCGTCATCCTCCATGAGTAGGTCTTCGAAAAGTTTCTCCATCGACCCCACCCATTTCTCGACGACCCATGGATCAGTCGTGTCCCCTTCGAACGTGGGTGGGTCGTATTTCTTGAAGTCTTTCAGGTTGGCCCGCACCCGATCCCGCTCGGTCATCACAACCGTCCCCTCCCTCGTGGCGGCGGCAGCCACGGTAGGGGCAGGTGTGACTACAGTCTCCTCCAGAGTAACCCTGCTGGTTGTCCCCGGCGCCGGTCCCGTAGCCGCCGCCGGCGGTGGCACTGTCGGTGGCGCCGCGGCCGGTGCTGTCGGCCCCTGTGGGGGAACCGAGGCGACCGTCACCGTCGCGGCCTGCTGCTGTTGCGTCAACTGACGCACGTGCTCAGTGAGGTTGGCCAGATTCCCCGCCATCTCCCGCAATTGCTGCCGCAGGAGTTGGTTCTCCGCGGCCGTCGACGTCGTCGCATCTGCCTCTGCGTCCCCGGCCGATGATCTAGTACGAGCCATGTCTGTCACACATCACAAGAGTCAACTTTAGACTACCCTACTAACAACAACCATAAAGTGAGAGAAAGGACTCAACATTTTCCCCCCCCTCGGTCACTCACGTTCTACAGTCCTATGCCCTACCCATTTCATTCATGTGTAGGCAAGTGAGGTGTTCCCGCGGATGTCGGCACTAACTGTTGTGATTGAAAGAACTCTCTGATACCATTTAATCTGTCACGCCCCGGGGGTTTGTTTTAGCGGAAACGATTCACAAAAGTCAAGCATTTGACGTATAAAATTTTTTTGAAAAAGGAGAACCCCTCTTCCCCGGCGCATGCCCAGACCCGCCACACATACAGGATCACTATGTAAACGGACAGAGCCTCCCCTGTATATGCCCGGCGTGGAGTTCAGTACATATTCAAAACATACACATCCATTCAATCACAACAATTATTCACATACAACCAGCATTCTAATTTACTTAAAAACGTATGGCCGATCAATTTGGAAAGGATAAATCCACAGTTTGAAAGAGCGCCTACCCGGCGATTACGTTTTGAAAGCGAGTTTCGAAATCAGCATAAATCCATAAGGTTTTGAAAACGGTGCCCACCCGACACCAAGTTTTGAAATCCCTTTCGCAATCCATAAATCCACAGGGTTTTGAAACCAGTGCCCACATGACACTTAGATTTTAAAAACGGTTTTCGCAATCTTTTCTTTGGCTTTTGCCTTTTTCATTTTCAAATGGCCAACAGAAATAAAAGGAAGAGTAACGCATAAGAGGATAACTAAATGCAACCCGTACCGACATCCACGCCGACCCCACGAGGATATCGAGAACCTCTCATATAACTACAATGTAAATGAAATGCAAGAATGAAAGAGGAAATACAGTCCAGGGTCCCCAGCGACCCAGCTGCTCCTGTCCCGTCCTCACCACCGCCTACATCTCCCCCCGTCTGAACCCTGTCACGAAGTGGGAAGTCAGTGACGTAAAAATAGTAGAGCAGGAGAATATAATAAAACAAACCGTGAAGACAACCGGAGCAACCACCCTCTCAAGGAGGAAAGGCAACCTGTACACCTGTATCCTGTAATACCCGGACACGTCGGACAACTAAACCGACGGCCCATACCGTACCTGCAGAAACCCGACCACGTCGGACAACTAAACCGACGGGTCGCACCGCTCGCACCTCGGCGCCTCAAACCCCACAACTAATAAAGGGCCCCACTACGTCACCTCGTGGGTATACACGGGTAATAGACCACTTTTCCGGAAAAGCGCACCCTATGCGGTGGCCAAACCGCGGGTGCACGTGTTGCAGCCTCGAGCCAAGTAACCATAACCACCATCATGTCAGCATCATAATATATCAAACAAGAGTAAAACGGCGACATGTATACTCAAAAGTAAAACCGTAGCATATGCGATCGAAAGTAACCCGCTATCATGTATAATCAAAGTAAAGGCAATAATACGTGCACTCGAAGGTAGCCCGCCAACATATAATTATCAAAAGGAGAACGACCGTCGGAGACCGACGCTAAACACTATGACTAAACCCACCTGTCACTTGTAGCGATCAATGCTCGACTTTCCTCGCGTCCCGACACGCTCGCCCGGGCTCACACACCTGCCGCAAGGAAAAATCAGCACCTAGACTCGAATAAAGAAAAGAACACGACCATCCGTCTATCCCGGTTCGCGGCACCCCGCCCGCACACGGGACCGTGCGCGTGCCCAGCCCCGTGCGGGTCACCCCCGCACGCGGGGCTGGGCGCAGGCCCGGCCCCGTGCGGGTCACCCCCGCACCGTGCAGGTCACTCCCGCACGCGGGGCTGGGCGCAGGCCCAGCCCCGTGCGGGTCACCCCCGCACCGTGCGGGTCACCCCCGCACGCGGGGCTGGGCGCAGGCCCGGCCCCGTGCGGGTCACCCCCGCACCGTGCGGGTCACCCCCGCACGCGGGGTTGGGCGCAGGCCCGGCCCCGTGCGGGTCACCCCCGCACCGTGCGGGTCACCCCCGCACGCGGGGCTGGGCGTGAGCCCGGCCCCGTGCGGGTCACCCCCGCACCGTGCGGGTCACCCCCGCACGCGGGGCTGGGTGTGAGCCCGGCCCCGTGCGGGTCACGGGAACGCCGGCTTGGGGGAGGAGGTCTTCACACATGCGGCGGATTCCGGAGAATCCGTCGCCTGTGCCTTCCCCTTGCCGATTGGAACGATCAAGAACCCAAAAAAAACTACAAAGAAATCCTCCGTCTCACCTCGGTTTCGACGACGATGATTGGGAGGGGAGGGATCGTCTCACGCTCGCTTGCCAGGTTTCGTGGGGAGGGCGATTGTCCTTTCCTTCTCCTCGGTTCTTCGCACCGTCTCGCAAGAAAGCGGGGGTTTTCTCCCTCGCGCTCTGATGGGGAACTCACGTTGTACGGGACGAGAAGAGTGGGAAAAACCTAAGTCATCTCACACAAAATTAAAACAGTCGGTCTAAGCGGAGCGGGGGAAAGAAAGGAAAACCTAAATCCCCAAATAAAGAAATCGAGTCCGAGCCTGAATTACCTCGAAAAGCGTGCTAAACGCCTGAACCGCTAAACGAACTTCCGAAATTTATTCCGGGAGATTCCGGAGTCGGAATCCAAAACCGATCGCGCCGCTGGTCTCCGTTTCGCGAGCTTTATTATCCAAAAATACCCGCGATCCCCGACGGTCTGCCCAGAACGAAGGAAAAATAAATCACACCCCGGACCCCTTAGTCGGAAAAAGGTTCAATAAAATTCAAAGGAAGGACCAAAAGGAAAATAAACTCGCGGTTATTACAACGGTATTCCATGCAGTCTCACCACCTCGTCGTTATAGGTCTGCGCCCGCCGATCTCCGCTCCACGTCGTGTGAATCGGTAGGAAGTGGGCCGATTTTGTCAGACGGTCCACAACGACCCATATCGCGTTATGTCCTTGTTGCGATCGCGGAAAACCGGTTACGAAGTCCATAGTAATCCATTCCCAGTGCCACTCCGGTATGGGCAATGGTTGTAGTTTTCCCGCCGGTCGCTGATGTTCCGCTTTCACCTGTTGGTACACCGAACATCGCGCCATGAATTACGCCACATAACTCTTCGATTTGGGCCACCAAGAGGTCTGCCTCAGGTCTCTGTACATTTTTTGTACCCCCCAGGATGCGCAATATAGGGTGCATTATGCGCTTCCGTCAGAATTTCTTTGCTCAATTCTGGCACGTCGGGCACGCCAACTTGACCCCGGAACCTTATTGCATTATCCGTGCCAATCGTAAAATCCCCACTTTGCTCCGAGGATATTCTGTCCTGCACCAGTTGTAGTTGCGTGTCCGTTGTTTGGCATTCCATGATCCTTTCGTTCAGCGTAGGCTTCACCACCAAGGACAGATGTTTCCCAACTGCACCTACTGGCACTACCTCCAGTCTCAATTGCGAGAATTCTGCAATTAGACGATCTTGTTGGGTAAGGGTGCTCAATGCCGTTTCCCCCCGTCTGTCCCTTCCGGCTCAAGGCGTCGGCCACCCCCACTTGCTTTCCCGGGGTGGTATTGGATGGACAAATCGTAGTCCTTTAGCCATCGCCTTTGCCGTAAGTTCAGTTCTTTCTGTGTAAATAGGTCTTGAGGCTCTGGTGATCGGGAGAACACGTCACAGTGCGCCCCTTAAAGGTAATATCTCCAGAGCTTTAAGGCAACCACGACTGCCGTGAGCTCCAAGTCGTGTGTAGGGTAGTTCTGCTCGTAATCCTTGAGCTGTCTTGATGCGTAAGCTATGACCTTCCCTTGTTGCATCAATACGCTTTCAAGATCGCTTTGAGATGCATCACAAAAGATCTCGTAGTCCTCATCGGGCTGCGACAATGTGAGTACCGGTGCCTGTGTGAGTCTGTCTTTAAGTTCCTCGAAGCTCTTCTGGCATTGGGTTGATCAGACGAATTTCTCCCCTTTCTGGGTTAGTCGATTCACGGGAGCGGCTATCTTTGAGAAGTCTTCCTCGAAACGTTTGTAGTACCCCGCCAGTCCTAGAATGCTTCGGATTTCTGTCCCCGTCGTTGGCCGAGCCCAGTCGGTCACGGATTCTATCTTCCTCGGGTCCTCCACTATTCCCGACACCGAGACTATGTGTCCCAACAAGTCTACCTCGCGGAGCCAGAACTCACCCCTTTTTGAGTTTGGCATACACTTTCTGGTACCGGATGGTCTGGAGGATCACTCGCTAGTGTTCCTCGTGCACTTTGTCTGTGCGAGCGTAGATCGGGATGTCATCTATAAATACCACTACAAACTGGTCTAAGAAAGGTTCCATGATCCTGTTCATCACTTTCATGAACACCGCTGGAGCGACAATGAGTCCAAACGGTATAACCGTAAACCCGTAATGACCATACCGAGTTCAAAGAACTGTTTCGGTATGTCATCTCTCCGAACTCTAACCTGGCGATAGCCGGACAGCAGATCAATCTTTGAAGACGCCGTCGCTCCTGGTAGTTGGTCGAATAGGTCCTCCATCCGAGGCGAGGGTATTGTCCTTTACTATGACCTTATCCATTCCCCAATTGTCGATGTACAATCGTAGTCTCCCGTCCTTCTTCCGTTCGAATAGAACGGGTGTGCCCCACGATGGCACGCTCGGTTTCTCGCAATCGACTAGCACCTGTTACTCGGTAAGCCCATCCCTTCTGAGTATCCCCTCGAATTCTCTTAGCAGTGACACCACTAAGTCACAAATGTCAGATCGTGGGTGCTAACCATCAACCCCAAAAGCTCGAGCTTTTAGAGGTATGCAATAGATTCACTTAAAGCGTACATACACAGTGCCACAGACCTCGACCGGACTCAACCCACCTGGTCGTTGGGTCTATTGTTGGGCCTCTTGCCGTTAGGTCTATTGTGGACCGCAGCCCACTCAACTTATTGGGCTCACCCAATTCAACTTACTAGTCCCTTGGGCCTATTGTCTCAAGGCAGGAAGTTGGACCTATTTGACCCATAAATAAATGGCCAACACCAAAGACAACTAAGTCTTCGCATCCTTATTGGGCAGGAAGGTACAAAGTATTTGCTTCTAAGGGTTCTCCTGGGGTCAAGACCAACATTACTCTTCGTGAGGGGTCTCTCCTGCTACTACTTCCCTCGGGTAGTGGGTCCTTTGTCGTGTCGTCGCATAAGACCTCTCACCCGTGTCGCGACTCCGAAGAATTGTTCCCAGGTTCGGGGCAGTTAAAGCGGAACTGTCCCAGTTTGTCATATTAGAAGCAATGGTCGTGCTTCCTGAAACGAATAAGTTCCCCCGGGGTGTGTAGAGTCCTGGCGTTCCAATGC
Organism: Tillandsia leiboldiana; assembly: GCA_029204045.2. NCBI lineage: Eukaryota > Viridiplantae > Streptophyta > Magnoliopsida > Poales > Bromeliaceae > Tillandsia > Tillandsia leiboldiana. The sequence continues at coordinate 23,541,071 of CM055071.1, forward strand.
GTTTGAATACCTTCTTTTTATGACGGAATTGTTGGGGAAGCTTTTCACTGTGTTTTCTGCAATGGACTGGCCTGGACCGCGAGTATTTTTCTGCGTTTGAGCTCGAAAAACGGAGAACGGCAAAGCGATCGGATTCGGATTCCGATTTACGGATCTCCCGGAATGGGGGTCAAAGCGTTTACCTTTGAGTTGTGCACCAGAATCCGTGATAAGTGGCCAGCACGCTTTTCGAGGCGATCGAACGGGACCCTTCTGCGATCAGACTTTTTCACGTTATTTATGTTTAGGTTATTTTAATTATTTTTGGTAATACCTCGACCTTCCGGTTTTCCGTTTTGGTCTTAACTGAATCTTTTTAGTTGTTAGGGGGGGTTGGAAGTTCGAGAATTTCAGGGCTGACCGTCGGGGTTTGCGGGTATTTTTAGGTGGTAGAGCCCGTAAAATGGTGAACGGTGGCGCAATCGGATTTGAATTTCGACCCCGGGATCTCCCAGAAATAATTTTTGAAGTTTTCTATCAGCTTGGGTGCATCGGAATGCGTGCCGGCGATCGGCACATTTTTCCGAGGTGATCTGGACCCCTCGTTCAATTTCAAAAGGCTGGGTTTGTTGAATGGGGTTTAATTTAAAAATTCTCTTCGTATCTTTTATTTCCGATCGGGGGTGCGGGGAAAAATCCCAAACCCCTTTTCCCTCTTTTCAAGAAACGACGTAGGAAACGAGACGGAGAGACGGGGACAAAAAGAAAAACGGCCCCTTTCTGCGGGATTTATCGAGCGAGGCCCTCCTTCTTCCTCCTCCTCCAGCGAAATCAAGGTTAGCATCGTAGCTTTTGTTTACTTGGGTTGGCGTTTCGGGTGGTGGTGGTTTGGATGTCGCGGACGATGCGGGTTGGGTATTGAACGGGAGGCCGCCGCCGCCATTGTCGAAAGGGAGGCCGCCGCCGCCATTGTTGAACGGGAGGCCGCCGCCGCCGTTAACTTGGTCACGGGGTCGTCGCCGGAGCCGCCGGGGTCGCGTGGTCGCAACCGGAGCCGGAAAAGGGGTACGATCTAGTGTTTACTGTTCATTCCCGGCCGGTTTCAGCCTCGCGGTCCACCGGACTGGTGTGCACCCGGCGCACGCCATCGCAGCCCGAAGGAGCGAACCCGGTGCACGAGCGCATGCGCCGGCCCAGCCCAGGCCGCGCGGTGCACGCACTAGGCGTGCACCCGGCGCTCGCCACCACAGCCGCGCGGGGGGACCCGGTGCGCGCATTTTCCCCGTGCGCGGCCCGGCCCAAGCCGCAGCTGTCTAACCGCTGTGGCGTGCGCCCGGTCTGCAGCAGCCGCCACTATAGCCGTGAGCCCAGTCCGCGACACTGGCTGTGCTCCAGCGGCCCACCGTGCCGTGCTCCCGGTCTGCGCCGCCTCCGCCTTCTGTCGTGGACCCGGTCCACGCCTGGACCCATGCACCAGCCCCGGTGCTCGGTGTGGTTGCCGGGGGAGGTGCCCGGTTTGGTTTGCACAGGGTTCTTCACTGTTGGTTGCACGTTGAGGAGGGTGGTTGCTCTGGTTTTACCGTGGTTTGCCTTACTTTAGCCCTTATTGCTTTTATTATTGTTTCTGGTCACTGACTTCCCACTCCGTGACAGGTTCGTCCAGGGGCGAGTGCTAGGGCGTTGGTGAGGCCGCGTGAGCGATCTTCTGGCCTTTAGAGGCTACAAATACTGTTTACTTTACCTTCTTTGTTCATTTCATTACGCATTGTAGCTAGTTGTGGATCGCGATACCCCCGTGGGATCGATGTGGATGTTGGGCTATTCGATAACTCTTTTGGATGGGTGTTTTGTTCTTACTTCTTGGCTAGGCCGCTTTCAAACTACAAACAAGGAACAAGGAAACTGTTGTGAAAACTGTTTTGAAAATATGGGTGCCGTGTGGGCACCGTTTTTTAAATTCTGTGGATTTATGTGATTTCGAAAATAGTTTTATTAAACCTGGTGCCGGGTGGGCACCGATTTCAAATTCTGTGGATTTATGTGGTTTCGAAAATAGTTTTATAAAACCTGATGTCGAGTGGGCATCGCTTTCAAAACCCTATGGTTTTATCCTTTCAAAAATAGTCGGCCTCTTTATTACTTGGGGAAATAGATTGTATATTGTTGAAATGGTTATATGTTGTTGGCAATCGGTCTAGTGTGGTTAAAGGCATATTTATGTGAACTTTGTAATCAGGACGCCGTGCATGTACAAAGGAGACTCTGCCTGTTTGCAGAGTGAATTTGTATATGCGGCGGGTCTGGGCGCGCACCGGGGTAGATTGGTTTTCAAAAAAAAATATATATGTAAAATTTTGGGAGCATCGGTGGCTACCCTTCCGCGCGTAAAAACCCCCGGGGAGTGACAGATTAAGATGGTATCAGAGAAAAACAACTTTAACCACAGTAGTCGCTGTCCAACATCCACAGAAGTACATCACCACTGGCTACTCACTAATGAAATGATCAGGGTATAGTTGCGTAGAGATGCGAGAGTGCGGGATTGTTAACTTTTTTTCTTTGTTGTTCAGCTTAGCTCGGGTGTTGTGCTAGTGTAGTCGGGTTGGTTTGGAGGTTGGGGTCGTGGCCGGCTGCCACCGGGGCCTTGATGGTTGCTATGAATCAGTGGATTAGGCAACCAGCACAGGACGCGATGGATCTGCTGACGGTGTTCATGCACTAGCTGCGGTTGTTAGTACCGCAGATCGTTGCGCCGGCTTTCGTTTTCCCGAACCCCTTTCCTCCGCCGACGTTCTGGTCATCTTAGTAACGGTGGCGGGTGGTAGTGTAACCCACCGGTGTTTGTTAGTCTGTCGGCCGTTTTGTCGGTCGTGAGTAACTGGATAGCCTTTTGTCTGAATTTGTACCTTCTAGGTCTTCTGGTGTTAGGCTACAGTGGCTAGTCGGCCGATTCGTTTTGCATCTTGGACAAGGTAGGGGTGGGAACGAGGACTCTTCCCCTACGGTTGTTACCCATATTTCGATTTTTTTTTTTACTGTAGACACTGTGATGGTTGTAGAGATCGTCGTGATGGGGGTCTTGGGGTTCTCCTTTGGATTGAAAAAGGAGACCCCCAGGGCTAGTAAACCTTGTTTGTTTGGGCTCGATTTTGGTTAGAGAGGCCGTGTCTCGCTTTGCATAAGTGCGCGTAAGTGGCGACTTTTTATTGGGGGGTTTAGCTTTTGAAGGTGGGTGATGCCCGGTAGCTCTGGGTCAAGTTCCTGTGTTCTGCACAAGAGGGTCGGTTAGGTTGTCCTACGGGTGGGTGAGCGCGTGTTCCCTCGAGTGCGCTTGGAAAACCTAGGCAACCTTTTTGGACAGGTCTTTCTCACTGTTTTCGTTGCATGTTTTCTTTTCGACCCGATAGGTTTCGGATGGATAGTCGATTGTACCTGGTGGCCGCTGTTTTAGTGGGCTTTGAGCTTAGAAGTTCCCTAGTGGGGGTGTCGCTGTTTGGTTTTGTGACGCCCCACTTCCTAGGGGGTCACCCATCCTAGAACTACTCTAGCTCTAGCACGCTTAACTCTCATGTTCCTCTTGGATCTTGCTACCATCCAAAATGCTATAGCCGGGTTAGAGATTTAGTCCTATTATATCATTTATATAGAGGACTAATCCAAATTCCGGGGTGTCACATTCTTCCCCCCTTTAAGCCCTGACGTCCACGTCAGGCTCAAGCACACTCACAAGCACAAGGCGATGTGAGACTCATCTCGCTAGCCTTAGCCGACCTTGTGAGGAGCTGCACTCCACTCACAACGGTCATTAGCCGGGGAGCCTCGCTCTACCCGCTATATAACCCTGGCTCAGCCGATACTCATCTCACATTTCCGGCTGGTGAATGGCTCTGATACCAACTGTGACGCCCCACTTCCCAGGGGGTCACCCATCCTAGAACTACTCTAGCTCTAGCACGCTTAACTCTCATGTTCCTCTTGGATCTTGCTACCATCCAAAATGCTATAGCCGGGTTAGAGATTTAGTCCTATTATATCATTTATATAGAGGACTAATCCAAATTCCGGGGTGTCACAGGTTTGGAGTTTTACCGCTCGATTCGATGCCCGGTGCTTGGAGGGGCAACGGGTTGGGACCGAGCGTTAGTGGTTAATCAGAGTGTCGCACCCCGTCGGTGCCAGGACGGAGGTAGGACCTGACCTTATGAGTTCTGTCGCCAGCTTCCCGTGACCAAGGCATAATCATGAGGCCTAGTTGTGAGCATTTTGGGTCGTTGATCATGTGAGGCAGGTGTGGGTCATTGGGATCTGTCGACTGCTTGGAGCTTTGGCACTGGTCACTTTTGGCTAGGATGCCTTGTAAGCAGCCCTTTCTGTGGGGTAGACCTTGTGGTAGGCCTTAGAGCTGAAGCCTAACTTTAGTTTTGACCGTCGCCCCGATCGGACGGACCGTCGGAGCGGGTAATCCGGGACGGTGGATATTCTCCGAGATTGTGACTCGTGTTGGTGACGGGTGGAGATGGCCCGTGTTGGTGACGGGTGGGAGCAGTCTGTGTTGGTGACGGGTGAGTTCGTTGCTCTCAGGGGAGATTTTCTGGTAGTTAGTAACTCCGCATGTTTAGCTGGCACCTCTTGGAGCCTCGTGAGGGTGTTAGTGTGGTCTTTCCCTTATTGTCGGGTTAGTTGTGTTGGACTTTTAGGGGCTCTTCGGTGCGGGTTGGGCGGTATGACTGGGGTACCTCGATGCATCGCGAGACATTTGTTGCTGACTGCTCAGCGCCGGCAGAGGTGGCCTGCGAACCAGTGGCGTCGTGACGGGGAACTCCAAGTCGGGAAACAGGAATGCGACGTGGTGCCCGGCATGGTTTGGTTTACGAGGCATCAGGCGGAGGTGTAGTTACCTGGTTTCTATGGGCCTAGCGTCCCGACCCTCTGCATCGCTCAGAGACACCCCCGTTGTAAGGATTACTTCCAACGTCTTCCCGACTGAACTGCCGGGGATACCCCCGAGCGAGGGGTCGTCCTCCCCTTCGAGCTTCTACCAAGCACGCAACCTATCACATAGGCGCCTTACTGAATGGCTTTTGTGGAATTGAGGGAACTCAAGGCACAACTAGGAGACATTCTAGACAAGGAGTTCATCAGGCCGAGGGTGTCGCCGTGGGGGCGCACCCGTTCTCTTCGTGCGAAAGAAGGACGGAAGCTTACGTCTGCACATTGACTACAGGGAGAAGAACAAGGTTACAGTGAAGAACAAGCCCAGGATTGATGACCTATTCAATCAACTGCGAGGAGCACTTGCGGATTACCCTCCGGAATCTCAGGGACCAGAAGTTGTTTGCTAAGTTTAAGAAATGTGAGTTCTGACTTTGCGAAGTGGGCTTTTTGGGGCACATTGTGTCAGCAACGGGAATCGCAGGGAATGTGAGAGGAACTGCCCGACACACGATTCGGAACTGGCAGCAGTCGTCTTCGTTTTAAAGCTTTGGAGGCACCACCTTTTGGAGTTCATCATGATGTGTTTTCGGATCGCCAGAGCCTTAAGTTTGGTTCACATAGGAAGATTTGTTTTGCGGCAGAGGCATTGGTTAGGCGTTGGTTGGAGTTGCTGAAGGACTCGACTTGTCCATTCAGTATCACCCCGGAAAAGCAAGTGTAGTAGCGGATGTCTTGAGCGGGAAGGGTCAAATCGAGGAGGAATCGATAAGCGCGATTACTCAGTAGGACCGGTACGGTCGCGCGACTCTTGTCCTTGATGGTCAAGCCAACCCTACTAGAGAAATCCTGGAAGGTCAGAAGACATGCGCACAGTTACAGCTTGTTCGAAACAAGTTTCCCCCGGACCACGCGAGCGGCTTTTCGGCGAGTGCGAACGGCGCAATACAATTACGAGGACGGAATTGCGTGCCCGAGCTGCAGAGTTGAAGGAAGAGATACTGTCATAGGCGCACTGCGCCCCCTATGTGGCGCATCCGGGTGACACGAAGATGTTCAAGGACACGATGCGGTTTGAGTCACAGTGGATCGACTGATGAAGTTGGCTCTGTTGGGTTATATATAATTGGATCTAAATAGGGGAAAAAAACACCTAGAGGGGGGTGAATAGGTGTAAACGTTAAACACTCAAAAAATCATTGCGCAATAAAACCCAATGCGGAAATAAAAATAAACACGCAAGATTTTTACGTGGAAAAATTCCAAACCAGAGTAAAAAACCACGGGACCGATCACACGGTGAAATCCACTAGAATTAAACACGTACAAGGTGATATACCATACTCACAGACGACTCAACCTTTTCCATACGCTCCTAGCAGATCTTCTCCGCTCGCTCCGCAACGCTTCTCGAATCCACGATCAGCGCCCAACGCCGAATCCACGACGTCCGACCGAATCCACGGTCTTCACCCAGTAGCACGCTTCGAATCCACAAACGTACCTCGCTCCGACTCCACGAGAGCGGTTGCACCTTTAATCCACAAGGCCACGCGAGTCCACGCGCCGATTTTGGGAAAATCGTTGTTTTTGGGTGGTGATGATCCGCCGAATACTTAGATTAGAAATAGATCGGAAATACCATCTAAGTATTCATTAATTTGATTCTACTCAAAATCTGAGTTTGGAAAACCTAGAATCAAATTAATAATATAGATGAAGAAACATAGAATTAAATCTAGTATTTCCTTTCTTCTCTATATGTGGATTTTTCTATTTCGGTCGTATTTTTCGCTTTTTGCGTCGTACCCTAAAAGATGAATTAAAGGGTCTATTTATAGGTTAGAAACCGTTGGAAGAAGATAAGAATCAAAAACTAACCTTTTTTGGGATTTTTCAGGACGACGATCCGGATCGGATTTCGGCGATCCGGATTGCAGTAACGAGACAGATAGTTTCCTGAAAAACAAAGGTTCGGGATCCGGATCGAAGTGCCTGATCCGGATCGTTCATACAATTCAGCAAAAACCCATGTTCGGGATCCGGATCAGAAAGGGCTTGGATCCGGATTGAATTTGCGTATGAACTAACACCCTTCGGGATCCGGATTGGAATGTCTGATCCGGATCCTAAACATGTCCCATGTCCAGTTTTTGATTTTTATGCAATTAAAAATTCATCCAAGTGTTTCTACACTATAAGAAGTATTCGGATCACCAAAAATAATTAGTTAAACATACCTGATCCTTTTGAATTCTTCTTTCTAGAGATTGAGTTACATGATCCAAACTTCTTCATATTCAATCTTCAAGACTTAATACTTTCACGAAATGCGCCAAAATAAATTCCTTAACAATCTCCCCCTTTGGCGGTTTCGTGACAAAACACAAATCCACTAAAAAAAATTCAAAAAGATATTTTTGTTGCTATCACCATACAACAAAAATTTACAATGGAGATCCAAAATAAAATACATGAGATAAACTCCTAAAACAGACTCTAGACTTAGACATCTGTACTCTCTGCAAAAAGAAGCAATTCTTGACAAAACAAGATCGTTAGATACCTCAAGAATTTTTAGCATTCAAAACCTAACAGAGATAGAGTTTATACTCACTATGACATTTTACGAATTTAGATATGTAATAGGATCAACAATAAAACATCGACATATCTTCTAAGCAATAACATTCAAGATGTCATAACTTTGTTAGTAATCAAACAACTTGTTAGTAATAGTACATGCCCAAATAATTAGTCAAATAGTTAGTCGGGGCATGCATTCAAACACAATACAAAACCACAAGTTGTGATACTTACCTTCATAGTTCAAAGTTCACATATCATTGTTCATCCATTGTTCATCATTCATTGTTCGTTTCTCTCTCCCCCCTTTTGTCACAAAATCAAGCCAAAAATACAAAACGTAAGGAGAGTTAAAAGTTCAGAAAATGTGAAAACTAAATCTAAAACCTGCACAAGAAATCAGACAACATTTAGTTATCTGAGTCTGAATTATCTGAGGCACTATATCCCAGTTTGTTCAAAATTCCTTTAAGCATTCCCGAAATCTTAGAACATTCCTGTATCATCTTATATATGTCCGTGGACATCTGTCTTAGTTCCATAGCCAGTTTTTCTTGTTCTTGATTGATGGAAGACACTAAGTTTGCTTTTTGGTCGGTTCTTCTGGAGGTTGAAGAACGTTGTGTGACAGTTGACGGTGCAGTTTCACCTTCATTCCAAGGAGATCTTCTTGGCAGAGAATGTGAAGTGTCACGAGGTTGATTGATTTGAATTCCATTGTCTCGCGAATTCTTTTTCCTTGTGTACTGCTTGATTGTTGAGGAAGACTTCACATCTTCTTGTTCTTTAGGTAAAACTTATTTGCGTCATCAATACCTTGTTGTACTTCATGAAGAAATGTGTCCCAATCTTCTTCGTCTTTTGATTCAGTTTTAGTTTGAAGGATATTCTTTGTGTCCTCTTGGCATGGTTCAGCTTGTCCCTTTTGTGCTATGACATTGACATCCCTTTTGTCAATGCATTCCCGATTTTCAAAATCCTTAATCCTTGCAGAGCTGATAAAATCATGTGAAGAAGGCTGGCTAGCAAGTGGTTACTCAATGGAAATTCCTCGAGCACTCCCTCTCTTGCGGGCAACACTTTTTCTTCTTGTTTTCACAGGAGTTTCTTCCATTGGAGCTTTTCCTTTTTCAGCAGCAGTGGGCGGAGCCTTTGCCTTTGATGTTTCTGCAGGGGCTTTCCCTTTCGAAGCAGTGGGAGTAGTTGCTTCAACTTGAAGCTCATCCCAATCAATGGACTCCGTTTCAGATTCCGTCTCGGAATCATCCCTAGATTTCTTTGCCTTCTTTGCCTTTTTAGGCTTGACAGGATTTCTTGTATGCACCATGGCAGCCAGAAGAAAGATGATCCAGGTGATCACCATTGCTACAAGTTCCTTGAGAGAAATAAGGTCCTGTGGCAACAACTCAAGAACACGAAGAATTGTTAATTTTCAAAAATCTGAAAAAAAAATTGTACCCAAACAATCATAATCGTGTAGAGAGACTAAGAATCAAATTAGTTTTCCAAAAAGAATTTTAAAAATAGATCAATTCCATGATTTTCAAAAATTCCTATTATATGCCCTAAAACCGAATTTTCAGAAAACGAAGCCCAAAAATCCGTTAATCAGGAGAATACCTAGCATATAATCAAAACTAATGTTCCCAGAGTTCTTATTTCAAAAGAAGTTTGATCAAAAACCATCCACAAACGAAAAAGATGCAAGAAATTCATCACATTTTGAGGAAAAATAAGAAAAGCTGTGAAAAAATGAGATTTTGATCAAGAAACTTACTTAGAATTGGAGAAAATGAGTTTAGAGGGCTCCAAGATCCTTGCTTTTTAGAGAGAGAAAGTAGGAAGCTTAGAAACGAAAGCTTGTGATGAAAATAAAATCAAAATCCCCTTCGTTTCATATAAACCCTAGCCGTGATCCGGATCGGATCGAGATTTCAATACGGATCGTCTACCCGCAGGAAATACCTGCGTTCGGGATCCGGATCGGCTTGTCCAATCCGGATCGGCTCCAACCTTTTTCTTCAGAAAAAAAAGAAAAATTCTAGAAAATCCAGAAAAAGATTATAAGCACTTTTGTGTATCAACTTTAACCAAAAATCATCATTTCATATCAAAAGAAATAGATTATACTAAATCTATCAATAATAGCCAAATAATGAAATGAAAATTTATAAAAATTAAATCCCTTAAAGTTGAACAACTTCAATCACATCTATCATAATCTTATGAGTAATGCCTTTATCAAATCATCAATTTGGTAAAGAAAATGAAATACCAAGATCAATAGATATTTGAAATCCCAGATAAGTTAAATAATATATCTAGTCAAATTATAGTAAGGAGTGGCTCTTTGAGCATCTTTCAATAAAATCCCCACCTTATACCAACCTTGGAATTTGATAGAGTCAAGTATTCCAAAAAGCATTTTATTTAATAAACTTGAACAACCATGCTTGGTATACATGTGGTAGCTGCACACAGTACTCGGACGACCGAGGTGGTAGCTCTTTCCTCCATGTGGTGGTAGTTTTCACACTCCTCATTGGGATGTAACTCTTTCCACATCTTTTGAGCATAACACTTTTTCTTTGACTCCCCCTCAATTGGCTATCAATTATTTAAGATATAAAGTATTCAACCAAATATTGATCTCAATTTCATACTCGACTAAATAGTCAAATAAGATAAAAACTATACCAAGAGATCATCGAGAGAGAAATTGACTTCGATCAACACAAAGATGATTTAATTCACATAAATGATCATTGCATCAAATGAATTATTATGATATCCAAAGCATAATAAATTTCTAAATAAACGAAAAGATGCTATTAAAGTCAATAAGACATATGCTCAATTAATGTCCTATGTCTAAGCATAGATACTGAACAAAAACACAAAAGCAAAACTTAACCTAAACAAGAGTTTCAAAAAGAGGTTATTTCAAGGAAAGCAATCCAATTGCTTTACGCAAATGAATAAAATATTTTTGATCCAAAGGTTTTGTTAAAATGTCAGCTAATTGATCTTCAGTTGAAATGTAGGAAATTTGAAGAATATTTGATTCAACTAGCTCTCTAAGAAAATGATATCTAAGTTCAATGTGTTTTGTTCTTGAGTGCAACACAGGGTTTTTTGAAATGTTTATAGCCTAGTGTTGTCACATAAAACAGTTACCGAAGTTGCTGAAATCCGGAAGTCGCTCAACACGCTTTTCATCCAAATGAGTTGAGTTGAACAACTACCCGCTGAGATATATTCCGCTTCGGCAGTCGAGAGTGCAATGCAGTTTTGCTTTTTACTATGCCATGCAACAAGGCAATGGCCAAGATAAAAACATGCACCACTCATACTTTTCCGATCATCCACAGATCCTGCCCAATCGGCATCTGAATATCCAACAATATCTAGATTTGTTCCCATAGGATACCAAATTCCGAAATAAATGGTTCCTTTGATGTACCGGATGATCCGTTTCACCGCTTTCAGGTGAACCTCCTTTAGTGCTGATTGATATCTCGCGCAAATCCCAACACTAAAGGATATATCCGGGCGACTAGCTGTGAGGTAAAGTAGACTTCCAATCATACTGCGATAAAGTTTCTCGTCTACATTCTCACTAAGAGATTCACTTCCTAATCCCTTATTGCTAGTTCCCATAGGAGTCGGAAATCTTTAGAATTTTCTAATCTGAATTTCTTTACCAGCTTCTTTGCATACTTGGATTGACACAGATGGATGCCTTCATCATTTTGTTTCACTTGCAATCCAAGAAAGTATGTCAGTTCGCCCATCATTGACATCTCAAATTCGCTTTCCATGGTTTCAGCGAATTTAGAAGCATCATTATCCTTTGTTGCTCCAAATACAATGTCATCGACATAGATTTGTGCAACAATGAAGTTATTTTGATAATGCTTCACAAAGAGATTCCTGTCTGCTCCCCCTCGAGTATAGCCCTTCTCCAAAAGGTGCTTTGTCAACCTTTCGTACCACGCTCGCGGTGCTTGTTTTAAACCGTAAAGAGCCTTTTTCAAACGAAAAACATGGTTAGGTAGTTTACAGTCTACAAAACCTTTCGGTTGAGCCACATAAACTTCCTCATTTAAAAACCCATTTAAAAACGCGCTCTTAACGTCCATTTGAAAGAGTTTTATTTTAAAGTGACAAGCAATAGCGAATAAGATACGAATGGACTCGAGTCTAGCTACAGGGGCGAAAGTTTCATCAAAGTCTATACCTTCTATTTGAGAGTAGCCTTGAGCAACTAAACGTGCTTTGTTCCTGATGATGGTACCATCCTCATTTTTCTTGTTCTTGAAAATTCATTTAGTACCAATCACATTGTGTTGCTTCGGAGGCGTCGTTAATTCCCAGACTTTGTTGCATTCAAACTGATGGAGCTCTTCCTGCATTGCTTCAATCCAATAGTCATCCTGAAGAGCTTCATCAACGTTCTTTGGTTCGATTAAGGAAACGTAACAAGCGAATCCACAAACCAACTGTCTCCGAGTCCTGACTCCTTCTTGTGGGTCTCCAATAATATTAGATTCCGGATGATCCTTGGAGATGCGTAACGTTTGAGGTAACGGAGTACTCGGAGGTACATGAGATGATTCCTGCACATTAGATAAACTTGAAGAACCATTAGATGCATCATCATTATCGGAAGAATTGTTATGAGAAGATGCATTTGCAGGAGTATCACCATCAAGAGAGATATCAGGGGTAGATTTATTAGATGCAAAGTGGAAAGCTTCATCTACTTTAACATTTATAGATTCTACTATCGTTTTAGATACCAAGTTAAATACCCGATATGCTCTACTATTTGTAGAATAACCCAAGAAAATTTTCCAAGATTTTCGCGGTCACGTAAAATGTAACACCGACTCCCAAAGATACGAAAATATTTGATATCCGGTTTTCTACAAAACCATAGTTCATATGGTGTATTTAAAGTTCCTGGGCGCAAATAAACTCGGTTAATAACATAGACTGCTGTGTTCACAGCTTCAGCCCAAAAATATAACGGTAAATTCCGGCTGTGAAGCATAACACGTGCCATCTCTTGAACAACCCTGTTTTTGCGCTCGACTACACCATTCTGTTGAGGTGTATAGGGTGCTGAGAATTCATGTTTAATGCCGTTGGAAGTGCAAAAATCAATGATTTTAGAATTTATGAATTCTCCACCTCTATCACTTCTAACACGAATGATCTTTTCATTCTTTTCAATCATAATACGATGGCAAATCTCTTGAAAAGAATCAAAAGTATCAGCTTTCTCTTTCAAAAATGCTACCCATGAGTATCTAGAGAAATCATCAACCAATAAGAAAATGTACCATTTACCTCCCAAAGATGGTTGACGTGTTGGCCCCATTAAATCCATGTGTAATAGTTCCAAAGGCCGTTTAGTACCAACGTGGTTCAAGCTCTTGTGTGCAGTCCTGGATTGTTTTCCCTTTTGGCAACCACCACACACAATGTTTAGTTTAAGTGAAAGTTTTGGAACCCCCTTGACCACGTCTTTGTTTGAAATTCTAGCAAGTTCCTTAAAGTTTATGTGACCTAGCCTTTCATGCCAAAGTGTTTCATTATTCAAAGAGGCTAAGTTACAATTTTCAGAAATTTTATTGGGAACAACATAACAATTGTTTTCAGATCTAACCCCTTTAAAAAGAAAAAATGGTCCTTATCAGTTACAACACATTCAATAGATGAAAAATTAACTGAAAAACCATTGTCACAAAGTTGACTGATACTTATGAGGTTAGTCTTAAGGCCTTCAACAAATAACACATTATTCAGTACCGGGCCATCCGGAATAGCTACAGTTCCTTTTCCAACAATTTTGGAAGACTGACCGTCTCCGAAAACTACAAGTCCTCCGGAGATTTTCTCAAAATTTTGAAAGCAGTTTTTGTCACCGGTCATATGACGGGAACATCCGCTATCCAGGTACCAAGATGAATTATCATATGCATGCAAGGAAATATTAGCAACAAGACAAGGACAAATTTCACCTTTGCGTACCCAAACCTTTCGAGTTTTGGAGTACGTCGGAAATGATTGTGAAGTTGATACCTTTGGTGAAAGTGTCTTGATTGATCCATCGCTTTTCCTTGACGTCGTCGTCTTGTTTGATGTCTACCAATGTTCTTTTCTTTTGAAAGGTCCTTCTTTGATTTGCGGGAAATGAACTCATTGGTAGTAGTTGCAAGATGTACTTGATTTGATCTTTCCGTTCCATTCTTGCAATTTCTCCTTATGTGCCCTGCATAACCACAACGAAAACATACCTTAGTGCTTGACAATCCCGAGGAGGGTGAAGTAGGCTTGTTGTCGTTGCTTGTCGTTAGTTCCGGTGTCGGAGGAGGAGATACCGACTGGGGCACAAAGACTGTCCCACTCGAACTAGGAATGTCTCCAGTTTGAGTGTATCCGAGGCCGAACCGATTTGTTTGACCAAGACCTAGAATCCTATCCAACTTACTCCTTCCAGAAGAAAATTGCTTTAAATCATCTTTGAGTTGGAAAATGGTCTCTGTCATTTGCAATTTTTCCTGTCGAGCCTCGCCGTAGAGCTTCAAGAAGTAATTCGCTTTGTTCACTACATAATTCTCCTCGAATAGCTCATTGGACTCTTGAAGGGAAACATTTACTTTAATCAGATTATCCCTTTCCCCTTCAAGAGCGTTTGAGAGAGAAGATGCCCTTTTTGTTTCTTCTTCGAGATCCTGCAATCTCCCTCTTAAACTCTTATTTTGCTTTGCCAGTTTCTTTGAATCCCTCAAAAGCTTATGGTAGGGAAGAGCAAAGTCTTCACCTTCAGAATTATCTGATTCATCGTCCGTTGCATTCTTTTCAACATAGGAGGAGTTGGACAATGACTCGGATGTACTTGCCATTAAGCACATGAAGGGTGAAGATGTGGACGCATGGAACGCCGTTGCTTTATTTTCTTCATCACTTGAAGACGACTCATTTGACGATGAGGTGTCATTCCAAGTGACGGCTTGCATCGCTTTCTTCTTTGACGGATTCTTATTTGGACATTCCGTTGCAATGTGGCCGTAGTCTCGACATTTGAAGCATTATACTTGTCCCTCTGAACTTTTCTTATCCTTTGAAAAATTCTCTTGCTTTCTTGACTTGTAACTTGAAGAACCCTTGCCTTTCTTCGACTTTCCGAAGGATGGAGTTTTGCTTGAATTACCCCTTCAAAAATTTCGGCGAAACTTGCTTGTCAGGAGAGCGAGCTGCTTCTCAAAGTCCTCCATAGATAGGTTCTCGTCATCGTCTGAGGAGGATGAATCCGCGTCGTCTTCTTTTGTTGTTTTCAAAGCATAACCTGAAGACTTAGAAGAGGATGCCTTTCCCAAAGAATAGTTAGTAGGAAATGTCATTTCATATGTTTGTAAAGAACCAACTAATTCTTCTACACGGATTTCGTCCGGGTGTTTAATAGTTTCAACGGCCGTAACCTTGGATCGAAATCTTTCAGGAAGAGTTCTTAAAATCTTTCTTACAATTTTAAATTCTGGAATTTTCTCTCCCAAGTTAGCACATGAATTCACGATATCTTGCAATCGTGTATAATAATCTGTGAACGATTCATTTTCTGCCATGAAAATAGAGTCAAACTTGCTCGTAAGCATTTGCAGTTTCTGAATCTTCACAAGGTTAGTTCCCTCATGTGTAACTTGAAGAACTTCCCAGATTTCTTTCGCAGTCTCACATGCCGAGACGCGAGAGAACTCTGTTTGCGACAAAGCATTAAATAAAGCGTTAATCCCTTTGCCATTGTAAGAGGATAAATCAATCTCTTCCTGGGTCCATTTCGACCTAGGTTTGATGGTGCGAACATCAGCAAGAATTTCAGTTGGATTAGACCATCCTAATTCAATTGATTGCCACACCCGTTCGTCGATGGAAATTAAAAAGGCTTTCATCCGTACTTTCCAGTAGGCATAATTTGTTCCATCGAAGAACGGGGGTCTGTTGATGTTTCCACCTTCAACCATTGTTTACAACCCTATTCCCGCTCTGATACCACTTGTTGGGTTATATATAATTGGATCTAAACAGGGGAAAAAAATACCTAGAGGGGGGTGAATAGGTGTAAACGTTAAACACTCAAAAAATCATTGCGCAATAAAACCCAATGCGGAAATAAAAATAAACACGCAAGATTTTTACGTGGAAAAACTCCAAACCGGAGTAAAAAACCACGGGACCGATCACACGGTGAAATCCACTAGAATTAAACACGTACAAGGTGATATACCATACTCACAGACGACTCAACCTTTTCCATACGCTCCTAGTAGATCTTCTCCGCTCGCTCCGCAACGCTTCTCGAATCCACGATCAGCGCCCAACGCCGAATCCACGACGTCCGACCGAATCCACGGTCTTCACCCAGTAGCACGCTTCGAATCCACAAACGTACCTCGCTCCGAATCCACGAGAGCGGTTGCACCTTTAATCCACAAGGCCACGCGAGTCCACGCGCCGATTTTGGGAAAATCGTTGTTTTTGGGTGGTGATGATCCGCCGAATACTTAGATTAGAAATAGATCAGAAATACCATCTAAGTATTCATTAATTTGATTCTACTCAAAATCTGAGTTTGGAAAACCTAGAATCAAATTAATAATATAGATGAAGAAACATAGAATTGAATCTAGTATTTCCTTTCTTCTCTATATGTGGATTTTTCTATTTCGGTCGTATTTTTCGCTTTTTGCGTCGTACCCTAAAAGATGAATTAAAGGGAATATTTATAGGTTAGAAACCGTTGGAAGAAGATAAGAATCAAAAACTAACCTTTTCTGGGATTTTTCAGGACGACGATCCGGATCGGATTTCGGCGATCCGGATTGCAGTAACGAGACAGATAGTTTCCTGAAAAACAAAGGTTCGGGATCTGGATCGAAGTGCCTGATCCGGATCGTTCATACAATTCAACAAAAACCCATGTTCGGGATCCGGATCAGAAAGGGCTTGGATCCGGATTGAATTTGCGTATGAACTAACACCCTTCGAGATCCGGGTTGGAATGTCTGATCCGGATCCTGAACATGTCCCATGTCCAGTTTTTGATTTTTATGCAATTAAAAATTCATCCAAGTGTTTCTACACTATAAGAAGTATTCGGATCACCAAAAATAATTAGTTAAACATACCTGATCCTTTTGAATTCTTCTTTCTTGAGATTGAGTTACATGATCCAAACTTCTTCATCTTCAATCTTCAAAACTTAATACTTTCACGAAATGCGCCAAAACAAATTCCTTAACAGGCTCTTTTACCACCCATCGATACGACGTGGACTAGAGACACTCGGCTCGTGTCGAACCTTTGGCAAAGTCTACTATGAGCACTTGAGACTAAACCACACTTCAGCACAGCGTTTCACCCCCAGACCGACGGACAGTCCGAGCGAGCGATCCGGATTCTCGAAGATATGCTTCGACCCTGCGTACTTGATTCGAATGATGGATGATTACTGCTGTTGAACTTAGAGAGGACCTGAGCTTCGATGAGACACCGGTGCAGATCTTAGCACGGGAGGACAAAAAGGGTTGCGCAGCCGGACGATCCCCTATGCGAAGGTGCTGTGGAGCCACCAGGAAGAACGTGAAGCGACGTGGGAACTGGAGTCAAAGATGAAAGAGTGCTACCCAGTTTTACTCGTTGCAGACCAGGGTTAAGTTTCGAGGACGAAACTTGTTTTAAGAGGTGAGTGATGTAGAGTCCCGGCGTTCCAATGCCTTTGAATACCTTCTTTTTATGACGAAATTGTTGGGGAAGCTTTTCACTGTGTTTTCTGATATGGACTGGCCTGGACCGCGAGTATTTTTCTGCGTTTGAGCTTGGAAAACGGAGAACGGTACAGCGATCGGATTCGGATTCCGATTTACGGATCTCCCGGAATGGTTGTCAAAGCGTTTACCTTTGAGTTGTGCACCAGAATCCGTGATAAGTGGCCAGCATGCTTTTTGAGGCGATCGAACGGGACCCTTCTGCGATTAGACTTTTTCACGTTATTTATGTTTAGGTTATTTTAATTATTTTTGGTAATACCTCGACCTTTCGGATTTCCGTTTTGGTTTTAACTAAATCTTTTTAGTTGTTAGGGGGGTTGGAAGTTCGAGAATTTCTGGGCTGACCGTTGTGGTTTGCGGGTATTTTTAGGTGGTGGAGCCCGCAAAACGGTGAACGATGGCGCAATCGGATTTGAATTTCGACCCCGGGATCTCCCAGAAATAATTTTTGAAGTTTTCTATCAGCTTGGGTGCATCGGAATGTGTGCCGGCGATCGGCACATTTTCCGAGGTGATCTGGACCCCTCGTTCAATTTCAAAAGGCTGGGTTTGTTGACTGGGGTTTAATTTTAAAATTCTCTTCGTATCTTTTATTTTCGATCGGGGGTGCGGGGAAAAATCCCAAACCCGTTTTCCCTCGTTTCAAGAAACGGCGTAGGAAACGAGACGGAGAGACGGGGACAGGAAAGAAGAAACGGCCCCTTTCTGCGGGATTGATCGAGCGAGGCCCTCCTTCTTCCTCCTCCTCCAGCGAAATCAAGGTTAGCATCGTCGCTTTTGTTTACTTGGGTTGGCGTTTCGGGTGGTGGTGGTTTGGATGTCGCGGGCGATGAGGGTTGGGTATTGAACGGGAGGCCGCCGCCGCCGTTGTCCAACGGGAGGCCGCCGCCGCCGTTGTCCAACGGGATGACGCCGCCGCCGTTGTCAAACGGGAGGCCGCCGCCGCCGTTAACCTGGTCACGGAGTCGTCACCACAGCCGCCGGGGTCGCGTGGTCGCAACCGAAGCCGGAAAAGGGGTACGATCTAGGGTTTACTGTTCATTCCCAGCCGGTTTCAGCCTCGCGGTCCACCGGACCGGCGTGCACCCGGCGCAAGCCATCGCAGCCCGAAGGAGCGAACCCGGTGCACGAGCGCGTGCGCCGGCCCAGCCCAGGCCGCGCGGTGCACGCACTAGGCGTGCGCCCGGCGCTCGCCACCGCAGCCGCGCGGGTGGACCCGGTGCGCGCATTTTCCCCGTGCGCGGCCCGACCCAAGCCGCAGCGGTCTACCCGCTGTGGCGTGCGCCCGGTCTGCAGCAGCCGCCACTATAGCCGTGAGCCCGGTCCGCGACACTGGCTGTGCTCCAGCGGCCCACCGTGCCGTGCTCCTGGTCTGCGTCGCCTCCGCCTTCTGTCGTGGACCCAGTCCACGCCTGGACCCGTGCACCAGCCCCAGCCTAATAGTCCGGAAGCTCCGTTCTTAGCCCGTTTCGCTCCGTTTTTGAGTGTTTTTGACCACGACGATGTTCCTAACATTATTTTCCTCCTGTAGCTTTTTCGGGCACAAGGTGGGAGTGTTTTAGCTGGAGTTTCCGCATCGTCTCCTTCTTCGTGTTTGAGGTGGGTACCCCTTAGAACCTCTTTGTGCATGTTTCCGTTACTGTTATTTATATCTTGTAAGGGGTAGTAGGGGGGGTGACGTGGACCTCCGGTTTAATGTACGTCGTGGTGGGAGACTGGACGGGCAGTTCGCCCTCTCCGAACAACAGTAGGGTTGTTTGGAGCATGCTAGCGATGAGGACGGTGATCGGTGTGACCAGTCGGATGTCGAAAGGTGGGCTCCTCTCCCGATAGTTCTTGAGTCGGGAAACGAGGGCAATTGGTAAAAGCAAAGGTTTGACACGTTGAAATGTTGCTAACCCCCCATTTATGCTTATGTTTTTATTATCACTACATTTATGGCGACTAAGGGTCGCTGTGCTCGACGATACATCATGTTCTGGGAGATGGCCGAGGCAGGTGCTCGGTCTGGTTTGCCGAGGTCGGTGCTTGGTCTGGTTAGCCGAGGTCGGTGCTCGGTCGAGGCTCGAGATTGCTACACGCACACCAGCGGTTTGGCCACCGCGAGGGTGTGCTTTTCCGGAAAAGTGGTACGTTGACCCGTGTACCCCACGTGATGGTGACGTAATGGGGGCCCCCGTGGGTGGGGTGTGAGGACCCGGATCCCCACGACGAGATTACTAGTTGACCAGCAGCTTCTGGAGGCCTGTGTGGCGCGTTGGTGGTGTTTGTGCACCAATTGGACACTAGTGGTGGACTAAGAGTGTTTAATGGATCACGAGAATAGTACGATGACCCCGTCGAATGCTTAGAAGTGGTTTTGCGCGCAATGGATATTAAAATTGGGCTCAGCGCGAAGTTTGGATTAAGGATCACCTTTCCGGATGTCTTCGGCAATTTTTAGAGTTGGAATTTGGCCAATCGGACATCAAATTTGGATTCAGCGCGCGAAATCGTTGAGATTGGACTATTTATTTGCTTTTTTCGGAGCCCGGTTGACGCGCGCATTTTTCGAGGCGTGCGCGGATCTCGAGGTGACGCGGCACGGATCCCGAGGTGCTTGCGCGAAGGGCGGGGTGTGGCGCGCGGCTCGAGGCGCAGCAGGCACGCTGGGGAAGCACGCCTTCCGCGCGGGTCAGCGCGGGGGGCCGCCACGTGGTGGGCCCCCACTGGCGCCCGCGCGGATGGGGGGGCGCGCGCCCGTGTGGCGCGCGGCATGTAACGCGCCCGTGGGTGGCGCGGTGTAACGCGTCCGTGTGGCGCGCGGACTGCGTTGCCCGCGTGGCGCGCAGGGACGCGCGCCACGTGGCGACGGGGGCGCGCACCTATGCCTGGTGCGCGCGCCCCTGCATGTGGACTGCCGAGTGCAGGGCCTCCATTGGGTGGCTCCGTAGACCCGGTGCATGAGCCACCCCTCCTCTTTTTTCTGCTTCTTCTCTTCTTCTTCTTCTTCCTTCTCCACCCCGCACACCATTTCTCTCTTCTTTTCCTTTCTTCTCCAACCGAGCGTGAGAGAGAGTGAGGGAGGAGATTTTGTGGGGTGCAGCGGTGCGCCGTGGACCTCGCGAAGCGCGCGAGGTGTTCCAAAGAGACGGTGGGTCGGCGCGACGCGGTCGAGGTAGGTCCCGCGTGTTGTTTTTGCGGTGTTTTTGGCACAGTTTTGGGACGTTCTTTTGGACAGTGGATTTGACCCCTTGCTCTTATGTGTGTTAGGGATCATGTTTTACTGCACCGTTTTGCGTGCGGACTGTAGGTTTTTATAGGATCCACAAGGATCTAAATAGGTACTATCAAACAACTAGAGGGGGGGTGAATAGGTGTAATACTTATAAAACCAAAACTCAGTGCAAAATAAAAACCAATGCGGAAAATAAAAACAGCACACCGAGATATACGTGGAAACTCCAATCCAGGAGAAAAACCACGGGACCAACACGCAATAACAATCCACTAAGAATAGAAGAGTAACAAGGTGATTACCGACTCCACGGACTCAACCCCTCCTTCAGCTTCTTCGGACCTTGCGCTGACCGGTTGGATATCCACGCAATAACAATCCCTAAGAAAAGAAGAATAACAAGGTGATTACCGTCTCCACGGATTTAACCCCTCCTTCAATTTCTTGGACCTCGCGCTCCACGGATTTTGCACGTCCACTGCACGAGTTCGAATCCACGAACGCCACTCGAATCCACGAGCACATGTTTCGAATCCACGAAACGCCTTTAGCACACCGAATCCACGATGCCACGTCGCATCCACGACGCAAACTCAGTCGATAAGAATATTGACTTCGATGGTGATCCTTCGCTTAGATTATCAATGAAGATCCATGGGAAAAATCTCTAAGCAAAGATTAGATCAATTCGACAAAAAACAGATCTTGGAAGAACCGTCGAATTGACCTAAAAGAGGCTATTAAGAAGAACAGTGAAAACCTAGCCTCTAGGGTTGCTCTCAAGTGTTTTATAAATTAATCGGCCGTAGCTCCCATGTTTTTGAGAAACCCTAAACGTCTATTTATAGTTTAGAAACCTTTGGAAAGAGATAAGAATCAAAAACATACCTTATCTGGAAATTTTCAGGACGGCGATCCGGATCGGATTTACTGCGATCCGGATCGTCGTAACGAGATTGACGATTCCAGAAAAACAAGGGTTCGGGATCCGGATTGCAACTTCCCGATCCGGATCGTTCATGAATTTCAACAACATCCAATGTTCGGGATCCGGATCAGAATAGGCTTGGATCCGGATTGGATTTGCACATGAACTAATACCCTTCGGGATCCGGATTGGATCATCTGATCCGGATCCTGAACATGCCCCATGTCCAGTTTTTGATTTTTATGCAATTAAAAATTCTTCCAAGTGTTTCTACACTATAAGAAAGTATTCGGATCACCACAATTATTTAGTTAAACATACCTGATCCTCTTGAATACTTTCTTCTTGAGATTGATGTAACGGATCCACAATTCTTCAACTTCAATCTTCAAGACTCAAGACACTGAGTGCCAACTTGAGCTCTTGTTGAATCTTTTCTAAGTCTTTGATTGCTGATTGACAATTTGATCCCTTTAAGACTCCGACTCAACTCACTGACTTGACTCACGAAATATGCCAACACCAAAATGCCGTAACAATCTCCCCCTTTGGCAATTTCGTGACAAAACCCAAAAATACATAAAAGCGCTCAAGTCACTCATCTTAAACCAAAAAGTTGAAATTCAATGTTATCACCAAAACATTGATTTTCTTTGCGTGAAAGATCCAATAAATACAAAATTACATTTGAACCAAACAGTCCTAGAACATACTCTATGACTTAGGACTTGGAGTCTTAAAGTGATGTAATTCCTGCAAAACAAAACTCCAAACAAAATCAAACGTTAGTCGTTAGAAATTAAAATCCTACATTTGATTCGTCCTTTTGGTTCTTTTGTTTTTCGGCTCTTTCAATCTTTTCTTTATCTCCCCCTATCATGAGCATCTCTAACATGCTCTCCATGTTCTCCATGTTCTCCCCCTGTCTTGAGCATTTATGTTCTCCCCCTTTGTGATACGATCATTATTTTCTGTTCTCCCCCTTTTTGTCACAAATTGTCAAACAGTGAACATACTAGACAAAAGGAAATCACTAACAGCATTAGTTCATAGAGAAGGAGAGATAAAGGCTCAGTTCCGGTATATAACAAAAATGCAGATTGCGTACCTGTACCAGAAAGCAAAAATCAAATAATTTCTTGAAACAAATCCAGATTTTGAAATATTTGAATTACCGATTTGTATTCCATCAAGAAAACAATTTAAGTGCTTTAAACAATGAATTCACACAGATGCCATTCAATCCAATTAATTTCACAAAATTAAAAAGATTTACTCCAAAATCATGAAAAATAAAGGTAAAACATTATAAACCGTTTTTCATGTTATATTCATCAAACACAAGTCATCAAAAATAATCTTGAGATCCAAAGTCTATCAAGATGTAACGGATTTACAAAGATGACTTACAGAGATTTCCAAATGACATCAATTTTGAATTTTACCCTTTCAAATTTGAGATAAGCACTAAAATACCTAAGGGTGGCTCTTTGAGCATCTTTCAACTATCCCACCTTATACCAACCAGGAGATTGTTCAAAATAAGAGCATTAAATTTAAATCTCCGAATGCTTCAACTAAACAAAATTTCATAAATAATTTTCAAGCATCCATAACATGTGGTAGCTTCACACACAGACCGGACGACCGGGGTGGCAGCTCTTTCCAACATGTGGTTGTAGTTTTCACACTCCTTTCGGATGTAACTCTTTCCACATCTTTTGCAAATCATTTCATTACCCTTGTAAGAATGCAATCTCTTACGTGAAAGAATTAAATCCCAAATTTTAGTCTATCGGTTGTCTCACATTTATCACAAAGAATTCACACAACCGAGATAGATAAAGCATCTAAAGATCACACATGATTTCTAAAATTTGATGCTTATAATATCAAAAACTCTTATAATGAAGTATCTTCAAGATTATGATTATGGAGTAAAGTTGATAATCCATATAAAATTAATTTGGAGTGAATAACCGTGAGGCCCCTTTTTATTCAATGCACTTGTTCATTAAAAACCTTTTGTTCAAGATCAAAACATAAAACCAAGAGCATTGAAAACACATGTAATGCAAAGATTAAGAAAAATATGTAGGGAAAACCAATCAAAGCATTACATACAGTCATAAGCTAATTAGAGCTTAAGACAAGGAAAGATATCACCTTTCCGAATCCAAAATCGCTGGATTTTGGGTTGTCTTGATTCGTTGTGGCCGGGGGTTGTCCGCTTTGACTGTTGATCCACCTTAGGTCTTTGCCTCGCAATGATCCACTTGTATGATTGATGTTGTGGCTCGGACCTTTGGTGGGTTGAGTGAACTCCTTTGACTTGATGTATCTTTTGAGTCCGTTGAGTCCGCCCCGTAGATGAAGTTGCCGAAGGATTTTTCTTTCTCTTTTTCGGGCAATTCTTCACCAAATGTCCTTCAAGTCCACAAAGGTGACAAGTTCTTCCTCTCAATTTGAATGTGGAACTTGAAGCATGCACAGTTTGATCCTTCTTAAATCCCAAACCAACCTTGCTTGTTTGACCTAATCCGGACATACAATCAAATTTCTTGGAACCGGTTGAAAACCTTTGTATATCGGATTTAAGTTGATGAACTTGCTTGGTCAAAGCTTGATTGGTGACATGAATATCCTCAAACTGTTTTTCTAGAAAACCAATCTTGTCCATATATGATTTAGCGTTTGTCTCCGATTGGTTTCGCTCTTCTTGGAGGATTTTATTGTTTTCCAATAAACGTTCTCGTTCCTCCTCGAGATCATGAAGTTTTATCTTTAAAGCATGATTCTCGTCATGATCTTCAAGTCGTTGCTTTCTCAACTTCTTGATATGTTTGGCCATCTTCTTAGATTCCGCAAGAAGTTGTTGATATGCCTCAACGAGTTCTTCCTCGTCCGACTCCCCCTCACTTGATGACTCTCCGCCGGTTGTTGATGTTTCATACAAAATCAAAGGAGTAGAGTCAGTGACTAAAGATGATAAACAATTATTAGAAGAGGGAAAATGAGAGGCATGAGAAGCAACGATTTTTTCCTCTTTACTTGAGGTCGATTCATTAGAAGTAGAATCGTCCCAAGTTTTCGCTTGCAAAGCCTTCTTTTTATATGATTTCGGAGAAGGACAATCCGTTGGAAAATGGCCGTAGCCTTTGCATCGATAGCATTGGATTTCCCCTTCGAAATCATATTTTTCTTTTTCTTTAGAAGGTTTTGCAACGCCTTTGAGGTAAGAGGATTTAGAACCCGATGATCCTTTAGATGGTTTCGTGGATGAAGATCCATCAGTTCGATTCTTCCAAAATTTCCAACGAAATTTCTTTGTTATCCGCGCCAATTGTTCTTCAAAATCGGCAAAAGAGATTTCATCGTCGGAACTTGATTCGCTATCTTCTTCCTTTGTGGATTTGAATGCAATACCTGTAAGCTTAGAAGAAGACTTGGAAGAAACTTGATTAGTAGGAAAAGTCATTTCATAAGTTTGCAAAGCACCTACTAATTCCTCTACACTCATCTCATCCGGATGACTAACGGTTTCAATGGCGGTAACCTTTGCCCTAAACCGTTCCGGAAGAGTCCGAAGTATCTTTCTTACAATTTTCGACTCCGGGATCTTTTCTCCTAAATTAGCACATGTATTAATTACATCTTGAAGTCTAGTGTAATAATCTGTAAACAATTCATGCTCTTCCATATGAATAGAGTCAAATTGACTTGTAAGCATCAGGAGCTTTTGAATTTTTACAAGATTAGTACCCTCATGTGTAATTTTGAGAATATCCCAAATTTCCTTTGCAGTTTCACACGCGGAAATTCGTGTGAACTCAGTCGAGGAAAGAGAATTAAATAAAGCGTTCATACCTTTCCCATTGTAAGAAGATCTTTGAAATTCCTCTTTGGACCATCTAGAGCGAGGTTTTGGGGTCGTAGAATTTCCTACTTCCTCAACAGGATGCACCCAACCGTATTCCACGGATTGCCATACCCGCTCATCAATTGCGATGAGAAAAGCCCTCATCCGCACTTTCCAATAAGCATAATTAGTCCCATCAATAAGAGGAGGTCTAAAAATATTACCACTTTCACCCGACATGATAGATAAACCTAAAACCCGCTCTGATACCAATTGTAGGTTTTTATAGGATCCACAAGGATCTAAATAGGTACTATCAAACAACTAGAGGGGGGGTGAATAGGTGTAATACTTATAAAACCAAAACTCAGTGCAAAATAAAAACCAATGCGGAAAATAAAAACAGCACACCGAGATATACGTGGAAACTCCAATCCAGGAGAAAAACCATGGGACCAACATGCAATAACAATCCACTAAGAATAGAAGAATAACAAGGTGATTACCGACTCCACGGACTCAACCCCTCCTTCAGCTTCTTCGGACCTTGCGCTGACCGGTTGGATATCCACGCAATAACAATCCCTAAGAAAAGAAGAATAACAAGGTGATTACCGTCTCCACGGATTTAACCCCTCCTTCAATTTCTTGGACCTCGCGCTCCACGGATTTTGCACGTCCACTGCACACGTTCGAATCCACGAATGCCACTCGAATCCACGAGCACACGTTTCGAATCCACGAAACGCCTTTAGCACACCGAATCCACGATGCCACGTCGCATCCACGACGCAAACTCAGTCGATAAGAATATTGACTTCGATGGTGATCCTTCGCTTAGATT
Source organism: Tillandsia leiboldiana (assembly GCA_029204045.2). Classification (NCBI taxonomy): domain Eukaryota; kingdom Viridiplantae; phylum Streptophyta; class Magnoliopsida; order Poales; family Bromeliaceae; genus Tillandsia; species Tillandsia leiboldiana. The sequence goes on from CM055071.1 coordinate 23,567,252, forward strand.
ATCAATGAAGATCCATGGGAAAAATCTCTAAGCAAAGATTAGATCAATTCGACAAAAAACAGATCTTGGAAGAACCGTCGAATTGACCTAAAAGAGGCTATTAAGAAGAACAGTGAAAACCTAGCCTCTAGGGTTGCTCTCAAGTGTTTTATAAATTAATCGGCCGTAGCTCCCACGTTTTTGAGAAACCCTAAACGTCTATTTATAGTTTAGAAACCTTTGGAAAGAGATAAGAATCAAAAACATACCTTATCTGGAAATTTTCAGGACGGCGATCCGGATCGGATTTACTGCGATCCGGATCGTCGTAACGAGATTGACGATTCCAGAAAAACAAGTGTTCGGGATCCGGATTGCAACTTCCCGATCCGGATCGTTCATGAATTTCAGCAACATCCAATGTTCGGGATCCGGATCAGAATAGGCTTGGATCCGGATTGGATTTGCACATGAACTAATACCCTTCGGGATCCGGATTGGATCATCTGATCCGGATCCTGAACATGCCCCATGTCCAGTTTTTGATTTTTATGCAATTAAAAATTCTTCCAAGTGTCTCTACACTATAAGAAAGTATTCGGATCACCACAATTATTTAGTTAAACATACCTGATCCTCTTGAATACTTTCTTCTTGAGATTGATGTAACTGATCCACAATTCTTCAACTTCAATCTTCAAGACTCAAGACACTGAGTGCCAACTTGAGCTCTTGTTGAATCTTTTCTAAGTCTTTGATTGCTGATTGACAATTTGATCCCTTTAAGACTCCGACTCAACTCACTGACTTGACTCACGAAATATGCCAACACCAAAATGCCGTAACACGGACTCCGGCGGCGTGCTCCGTTGTGCGTGCAACTTGGTGTACGAGACTCGGATTGAGGCGTGCCTTTCCAGTTTTTGCATCTACGCGTCGCATAGTTACCGTCATGTTTTTGGGGAATTTTCTGAGATTTGCCCGAAGGTATACTTCTTTTCCTGTTACTGTGCGGAGTATTACAGTTGTGTTTGTTGTGGACTTTCACGCTCACCGCGTTGTGGAATTTGTAACTCGGCCTACGGGGCTCAGAATTTGACATGCAGGTACTCGTTTCGAAGGTATCGACGCGAGGAACGCGATAGTATTTTTGTTGGGTTTTTCCGAGTCCGTTCTGCAGGTGAAATAATTACATCTTTGGGACTGATTTTCAGATTAGCATATACTTGGATATTTTGGAGAATAAAGTGTAACCTTGGACCTTTTGTTGTCCCCAGGAGGGTTCGCGAGTGTTTCTGAACCAGTCGGAACGGGAGAAAATTGGAGATAGTGGATTTTGGGTGTTTTCAGCTGTTTGGAGCCGAGGCGTGCGCGACATGTACCGAGGGTGCAGTTTTGGCGGATTTTGGATTGTGAGCGTCTACACACTTCACCGACTTCGGCTTTGTCTGCGGAAAGCGCTTCAGGTGGGTGCTTTGTTTCCAGAACCGGTGGACGGTTCTCTAATTCTGTATGTTAGGATGCATGCATGTTTAGGGTACATGGTTTATGTTTGTAAGGTAGGTAAGCTTGATAATGATAATTGTATAAATGATTGCAAGAATAGTATTTATGAGGTATACTGGGGACTTGCATGATTTGGGTGTTTATGTTGGTGAATAGTGTAAGCTTACCTAGGTTAATGTTACCCTATGAGATCATGTAACATGCCATGTTAGCACATAGCCTTTCATGTGGTTGGTTTATGCATTGGGACAGGATTTTGTAGCTATGTACGGATTTTCACTCTGAGGAGTTATTATGATCGAGGTTTACGATCAGGTGTAGGCATGTGGTTCACTTTCTTATTTCTTTCTTGAGGACAAATGCATGCTTGTATGGACTTATAGTTAGGCCACCCTTTATTGCTACACTACTTATTGGAACTTGACTTAGGAGAAACCATGCTTTTCCTTTCTCCTTCTTGTTAGTCAAGTGGTCAGTGTTGCTCGGGTTTGGGCAGGGGTCTGGGTAGTGTTTCGGGATTTTGTGTCTGGGACGGGTTGGATTAGTTGTGGGGCTTTGCGGCAACCGCGGATATTGGGCGGTTGACCGGATGCTTATCTATGCACCAGATTGGGTATTAGTTTTCTCTAGTGTATGGAGTTTCTCACTTATCGTTTAGTAGCATCCGATTGAGGTCGGGTCTTTCTTTGGTGGTTGAGTTTTCCCACTTTGATCAGATTTGTGATCAAAGTCCTGCTATACAGAGATACTTGTTACTGAGATACTTTACTCATGTGGGTCGCTCCCCTCGAGTGCCACTCCGGAGGTAGGCTTTTCGGACCCAGCCTTGTGTGCCGGTCTGATACTTATTTTGGGATGCGAGCCGTGCGGGCCGATCCCGCGGTTTTGAGCCTTGTGTGCAGATTCCGCTGAGCAGGCAATGCCAGTTTTACTGGTGGCACTAGATTGGGTTTATTGCAGATATTTGTTTTATTGTTGCACTCATGTCAGGGGGACCGAGTGGAGTCTAGTAGCTGTGTTTAGACCAGTGCTAGTGTTGTTGGGAACCGTTTGGGGGTTGACGGTGGTCCCAAGGTCATTGTGAGTTGTTGACTATTGTGCGAGAGGCTTTGTGATCTTGAGTTTATCCGTTCTGAGAGAGAGCGTGGATTTTGACTATAGCCTGCATGCGCCACTACTCGATAGCGAGTTAGCCCGTTTGGACGCCCTACGTAATTCCTGCTCGTCAGCGGGAGGTGGTTGTAGGTAGGCGCAGGTTTGACTGGACCCGATGTGGCAGTCAGCTCGATTGGGTCGATTGAGCACTTCGTGTGTGAGTGTTGCATATCTTTATCAGAGTTTTTCCTATTTGAGCATTTAGATAGAGGCATGGTAGCTGTTGAGAGTCTCCAGCTTTCTTTTTCAGTCTTTACTGCTTTAGTTATCTCATGCCTCTAGTGGACTTAGTGGGCAGATCGTCGGGCCTGGTGGCGGTACCCACTGAGGACTCCCTTTTTAGGTGTAGTTCTCACGCCCGTTGAGGGTTTTCCCCCTCCCCTTCTTTTCTCTCCTTTGTTTTGCAGAGTCTTAGCGGGTGTTGCTGATTCTGCGGTTATTGATCGAGGCGAGGGAGTCGCGTGCTAGATCCCTACCCGTCGTTGGAGAGTAGCGGTACCCCTTCAGAGGAGATCTTCAGTAGATTAGTTGTTTCTTTTTTCTCTTTTGAGAGACTGATGTAGTGAGGATATTTTATGTATCGAGAGACTGTACACTGGTGTATTTATTGGAGATACCTCCCGGTTGGGTTCAGAGCTGGTATATGAGGATATTGTATTATTATTATTTTTTTGGGAGACGGACATTGTTGTATTATTTCCAGTTGTACAGTGATTGATTTTAGACATACAGTAGATTTTTATTTATAGCTCTGATATCTGTTTAGCTGTAGTACTTTTCTTGCATGTAGGACGCTTCGCTTATGCAGGTTGGCATAGGTGGCGGATCTGTTGGCGAGCCCGGGTCGCAGTTTCGACCCCGGGGCGTGACATGGGGGGTGTGAGCGGTGATGCCGAGGCGGGTGCTTGGCGGCCGAGGCAGGTGCTCGGCAGGGGTTTCCGAGGCACGTGCTCGGTGTGGTTGCCGGGGAAGGTGCCCGGTTTGGTTTGCACAGGGTTCTTCACTATTGGTTGCACGTTGAGGAGGGTGGTTGCTCTGGTTTTACCGTGGTTTGCCTTACTTTAGCCCTTATTGCTTTTATTATTGTTTCTGGTCACTGACTTCCCACTCCGTGACAGGTTTGTCCAGGGGCGAGTGCTAGGGCGTTGGTGAGGCCGGGTGAGCGATCTTCTGGCCTTTAGAGGCTACAGATAATGTTTACTTTACCTTCTTTGTTCATTTCATTACGCATTGTAGCTAGTTGTGGATCGCAATACCCCCGTGGGATCGATGTGGATGTTGGGCTATTCGATAACTCTTTTGGATGGGTGTTTTGTTCTTACTTCTTGGCTTGGCCGCTTTCAAACTACAAACAAGGAACAAGGAAACTGTTGTGAAAACTGTTTTAAAAATATGGGTGCCATGTGGGCACCGTTTTTCAAATTCTGTGGATTTATGTCATTTCGAAAATAGTTTTATTAAACCTGGTGCCGGGTGGGCACCGATTTCAAATTCTGTGGATTTATGTAGTTTCGAAAATAGTTTTATAAAACCTGATGTCGAGTGGGCATCGCTTTCAAAACCCTGTAGTTTTATCCCTTCAAAAATAGTCGGCCTCTTTATTACTTGGGGAAATTGATTGTATGTTGTTGAAAATGGTTATATGTTGTTGGCAATCGGTCTAGTGTGGTTAAAGGCATATTTATGTGAAATTTGTAATCAGGACGCCATGCATATACAAAGGAGACTCTGCCCGTTTGCAGAGTGAATTTGTATATGCGGCGGGTCTGGGCGCGCACCGGGGGAGATTGGTTTTCAAAAAAAAATATATATGTAAAATTTTGGGAGCATCGGTGGCTACCCTTCCGCGCATAAAAACCCCCGGGGCGTGACAGATTAAGATGGTATCAGAGAAAAACAACTTTAACCACAGTAGTCGCTGTCCAACATCCACAGAAGTACATCACCACTGGCTACTCACTAATGAAATGATCAGGGTATAGTTGCGTAGAGATGCGAGAGTGCGGGATTGTTAACTTTTTTTCTTTGTTGTTCAGCTTAGCTCGGGTGTTATGCTAGTGTAGTCGGGTTGGTTTGGAGGTTGGGGTCGGGGTCGGCTGCCACCGGGGCCTTGATGGTTGCTATGAATCAGTGGATTAGGCAACCAGCACAGGACGCGATGGATCTGCTGACGGTGTTCATGCACTAGCTGCGGTTGTTAGTACCGCAGATCGTTGCGCCGGCTTTCGTTTTCCCGAACCCCTTTCCTCCGCCGACGTTCTGGTCATCTTAGTAACGGTGGCGGGTGGTAGTGTAACCCACCGGTGTTTGTTAGTGTGTCGGCCGTTCTGTCGGTCGTGAGTAACTGGATAGCCTTTTGTCTGAATTTGTACCTTCTAGGTCTTCTGGTGTTAGGCTACAGTGGCTCGTCGGCCGATTTGTTTTGCATCTTGGACAAGGGAAGGGTGGGAACGAGGACTCTTCCCCTACGATTGTTACCCATAGTTCGGTTTTTTTTTTTACTGTAGACACTGTGATGGTTGTAGGGATCGTCGTGATGGGGGTCTTGGGGTTCTCCTTTGGATTGAAAAAGGAGACCCCCAGGGCTAGTAAACCTTGTTTGTTTGGGCTCGATTTTGGTTAGAGAGGCCGTGTCTCGCTTTGCATAAGTGCGCGTAAGTGGCGACTTTTTATTGGGGGGTTTAGCTTTTGACGGTGGGTGATTCCCGATAGCTCTAGGTCAAGTTCCTGTGTTCTGCACAAGAGGGTCGGTTAGGTTGTCCTACGGGTGGGTGAGCGCGTGTTCCCTCGAGTGCGCTTGGAAAACCTAGGCAACCTTTTTGGACAGGTCTTTCTCGCTGTCTTCGTTGCATGTTTTCTTTTCGACCCGATAGGTTTCGGATGGATAGTCGATTGTACCTGGAGGCCGCTGTTTTAGTGGGCTTTGAGCTTAGAAGTTCCCTAGTGGGGGTGTCGTTGCTTGGTTTGGAGTTTTACCGCTCGATTCGATGCCCGGTGCTTGGAGGGGCAACGGGTTGGGACCGAGCGTTAGTGGTTAATCAGAGTGTCGCACCCCGTCGGTGCCAGGACGGAGGTAGGACCTGACCTTGTGAGTTCTGTCGCCAGCTTCCCGTGACCAAGGCATAATCATGAGGCCTAGTTGTGAGCATTTTGGGTCGTTGATCATGTGAGGCAGGTGTGGGTCATGGGGATCTGTCGACTGCTTGGAGCTTTGGCACTGGTCACTTTCGGCTAGGATGCCTTGTACGCAGCCCTTTCTGTGGGGTAGACCTTGTGGTAGGCCTTAGAGCTGAAGCCTAACTTTAGTTTTGACCGTCGCCCCGGTCGGACGGACCGTCGGAGCGGGTAATCCGGGATGGTGGATATGCTCCGAGCTTGTGACTCGTGTTGGTGACGGGTGGAGGTGGCCCGTGTTGGTGACGGGTGGGAGCGGTCCGTGTTGGTGACGGGTGAGTTCGTTGCTCTCAGGGGAGATTTTCTGGTAGTTAGTAACTCCGCCTGTTTAGCTGGCACCTCTTGGAGCCTCGTGAGGGTGTTAGTGTGGTCTTTCCCTTGTTGTCGGGTTAGTTGTGTTGGACTTTTAGGGGCTATTCGGTGCGGGTTGGGCGGTATGACTGGGGTACCTCAACGCATCGCGAGACCTTTGTTGCTGACTCCTCAGCGCCGGCAGAGGTGGCCTGCGAACCAGTGGCGTCGTGACGGGGAACTCCAAGTCGGGAAACAGGAATGCGACGTGGTGCCGGGCATGGTTTGGTTTACGAGGCATCAGGCGGAGGTCTACGAAGATGTGGGCTTTGTGAGTTTCATCCCTTATAACAAAGGAAACACAATTGGCCAACCTTACATATTCTTGTCGATACTCCATGACGTATCGATTCCCTTGTCTGATGTGTTTCAGGTTCCTTGCGGTGTCTTCGGATACTGGGGTGGTCGGCTCCCGTTGGGAAAGTCATTCCCGGGTTATGGCTGGGGTCGTTTCGGCCCCCGGCAGGCTCATGATTCTTCTGCCAGGTGCGTGAAACGGCCAATTCCCGCCCCACCACAGTGGTCCTGTCGATAACTTCTCGGTAAGCGGGTAAACCCACCGTCGGTATTACCCGAATAGTGTCGCTATGTAGACCTTCCTTGTGAAGGCGAGCCGTGTGGGGTTCGTCTTTCCTAAAAAAAAGGAAAGGGCTAAGCCATGTCGCGTAATCCGTTGTTGGAGTAGCCGATTCTCCACTGTTGCCGGAACCGTCATATCCTCTTCTGCACCATCGATTGAAGAGCGGTTTCGGGCCATTAACCGTGCATACAAAGAAACCAAGTTAGTTCTAGACTTAATTGGTCTAGCCCCTTGACCTAGAACACTGGGACTCTATCCCTTTTTCCCCGCGCTCACGCTCATACGTGACACACCTATACTTTGGTTATCAACTTGGTTAGTCACTCGTGATAATACATTCTGTGGATGTTGGTCACTGGCCACAGTGGTTAAAGTCGTTTTCTCTGATACCATATAATCTGTCATGCCCCGGAGGTTCTAAAAGAGCGGAAAACGTATCCATTTTTTTTTTCTTAAATGAACCTCGCCTCTGGTGCGCATCAGACTCGCCACATATACAAATTCACACCCCAAACGGGCGGAGCCTCCTTTGTATATGCACGGCGTTCCGAGCACGACAAATACTTTAACCATGCAAACCATGAACGACAATAAGGAGAGACTATAGTTAATCATACAGTCGCATTTATCATATTGAAACTATAGCAGAAACCCAGGGGTTTGAAAGCGGTGCCCACTCGACACCCAGTTTTTCCAAAACGTTTTCGCAAACTCTTTTGAGCGGCCATTAACTTGAAAGGATAAATCCACAGGTTTTAAAATCGGTGCCCACACGGCACCTGCTTTGAAAACACTTTTGAAACCAGGTTCACCTTTGAAAATAAGCGGCGATTACACATCCTAACATTCACCAGTTATAGACAAGAAATCCTCATTCCAACATCCATCAGAAACCTCACGAACGAATCACAGTTTAACTAACCACGGTATAAGGGAATAACCAAAGAAAAGAACGCATCGTTTACTAGCCCTCATGGCTAGGGTCCTCTAACAGATGCCTCACCGTCGTCCCGATTTTCACCCCTACTCGGACCTGTCACAGTGTGGGTTGTCAGTGACTGATAAAGTAGAAAACATGTAAGTAAACGCAATAACAGAAAGAACACACCGAATCACTGGAGCATTTACTTTTCCCCTCCCCTCATGTATCGCTAAATCCCTGTCGAAAGTCACACTAGGCACCTACCCCAGCTTCCAGAATATTTTGGGCCCCAACCCCAATACCGTACTCATCTTCTTGGTGCCTCCAACCCCTCCACTGCACAAGTAGCAGTCGCCTCTCCTTGGGGGGTCCCCACTAACCTCTCCTTGTGGGGTACACGGGTAAAACAACTTACCATCTTTTCGAAAAAATACATCCTGTGCAGTGGCCAAACTGCCGGTGTGCGTGTAAGCAATATGAGTGTAAGAATAGCGTTGCGACCTCAGCCGCTTTAGTCAGAATAGTATAACGATCTTGCGACCGCAGCTGCTTTGATTAACATAATAAAAGGGATTCACATGCTACGGGGTTAGTCAAATTACCAAACAGATCTACTTTATCAAAATGAATATTCAGGAATGACACCACGCCGTTAATAACAAAAACTACCCACCTCGATTATGCGAAAACAGCACTCCGGACACCGAACCTTGCTCTCTGTTGACGCCCGGACCTAGAAGTAGTCCCCAAAAGAGCCGCGGTCAGATCAGAAATATAACAGTAGATAAACCTGTTACGGCATTTTTGGTGTTGGCTTATTTCGTGAGTCAAGTCAGTAAATTGAGTCGGAGTCTTGAAGTGATCAAATTGTCAATCAGCAATCGAAGACTCAGAGAAGAGCTCAAGTTGACACTCAGTGTCTTGAGTCTTGAAGATTGAAGTTGAAGAATTGTGGATCAGTTACATCAATCTCAAGAAGAAAGTATTCAAAAGGATCAGGTATGGTTAACTAAATAATTTTGGTGATCCGTATACTTTCTTATAGTGTAGAAACACTTGGATGAATTTTTAATTGCATAAAAATCAAAAACTGGACATGGGACATGTTCAGGATCCGGATCAGACAGTCCAATCCGGATCCCGAAGGGTGCTTGTTCATTGGCAAATCCGATCCGGATCAAAGGTCATTTCGATCCGTATCCCGAACATGGGTTTTTGCTGGAATACATGAACGATCCGGATCGGGCATTTCAATCCGGATCCCGAACCCTTGTTTTTCTGGAATTGTTTGACTCGCTACGACGATCCGGATCGCAGTAAATCTGATCCGGATCGCCGTCCTGAAAATTTCCATATAAGGTAAGTTTTTGATTCTTATCTCTTTCCAAAGGTTTCTAAACTATAAATAGACATTTAGGGTTTCTCAAAAACGTGGGGAGCACGACCGATTAATTTATAAAACACTTGAGAGCAACCCTAGAGGCTAGGTTTTCATCGTTCTTCTTAATAGCCTTTTTTAGGTCAATTCGACGGTTCTTCCAAGATCTATCTTTTGTCGAATTGATCTAATCTTTGCTTAGAGATTTCTTCTACGGTTCCTCAATGAGAATCTAAGCAAAGGATCACCATCGAAGCCAATATTCTTACCGGCTGAGTTTGCGTCGTAGATTCGACGTGGCATCGTGGATTCGGTGTGCTAAAGGCGTTTCGTGGATTCGAAACGTGTGCTCGTGGATTCGAGTGGCGTTCGTGGATTCGAACGTGTGCAGTGGACGTGCAATCGGTGGAGCGCAAGGTCCGAAGAAGTTGAAGGAGGGGTTGAGTCCGTGGATTCGGTAATCACCTTGTTATTCTTCTTTTCTTGGTGGATTGTTATTGCGTGTTCGGCGAGCGCAAGATCCGAAGAAGTTGAAGGAGGGGTTTTAGTCCGTGGAGTCGGTAATCACCTTGTTATTCTTCTTTTCTTAGTGGATTGTTATTGCGTGTTGGTCCCGTGGTTTTTCTCCTGGATTGGAGTTTCCACGTAAATCTCGGTGTGCTGTTTTTATTTTCCGCATTGGTTTTTATTTTGCACTGAGATTGGTTTTATAAGTATTACACCTATTCACCCCCCCTCTAGTTGTTTGATAGTACCTATTTAGATCCTTGTGGATCCTATAAAAATCAACAATTGGTATCAGAGCGGGTTTTAGGTTTATCTATCATGTCGGGTGAAAGTGGTAATATTTATAGACCTCCTCTTTTTGATGGGACTAATTATGCTTTTTGGAAAGTGCGGATGAGAGCTTTTCTCATCGCAATTGATGAGCGAGTTTGGCAAACCATGGAACACGGTTGGGTGCATCCTGTTGAGGAAGTAGGAAATTCTACTACCCCAAAACCTCGCTCTAGATGGTCCAAAGAGGAAATTGAAAGATCTTCTTACAATGGGAAAGGTATGAACGCTTTATATAATTCTCTTTCCTCGACTGGATTTACACGAATTTTCGCGTGTGAAACCGCGAAGGAAATTTGGGATATTCTCAAAATTACACATGAGGGTACTAATCTTGTAAAAATTCAAAAGCTCCAGATGCTTACAAGTCAATTTGACTCTATTCATATGGAAGAGCATGAATTGTTTACAGATTATTACACTAGACTTCAAGATGTAATCAATACTTGTGCTAATTTAGGAGAAAAGATCCCGGAGTCGAAAGTTGTAAGAAAGATACTTGGGACTCTTCCGGAATGGTTTAGGGCAAAAGTTACCGCCATTGAAACCGTTAGTCATCCGGATGAGATGAGTGTAGAGGAATTAGTAGGTGCTTTGCAAACTTATGAAATGACTTTTCCTACTAATCAAGTTTCTTCCAAGTCCTCTTCTAAGCTTACAGGTATTGCATTCAAATCAACAAAGGAAGAAGATTGCGAATCAAGTTCCGACGATGAAATCTCTTTTGCCGATTTTGAAGAACAATTGGCGCGGATCGTAAAGAAATTTCGTCGAAAATTTTGGAAGAATCGAACCGATGGATCTTCATCCACGAAACCATCTAAAGGATCATCGGGTTCTAAATCCTCTAAACTCAAAGGCGTTGCAAAACCTTCTAAAGAAAAAGAAAAAGATGAATTCGAAAGGGAAATCCAATGTTATCGATGCAAAGGCTACGGCCATATTTCAACGGATTGTCCCTCTTCGAAATCATATATAAAGAAGGCTTTGCAAGCGAAAACTTGGGACGATTCTACTTCTAATGAATCGACCTCAAGTAAAGAGGAAAAAGTCGTTGCCTTACATGCCTCTCATATTCCCTCTTCTAATGTTTGCTTATCATCTTTAATCACTGACTCTATTCCTTTGATTTTGCATGAAACATCAACATCCGGCGGAGAGTCATCAAGTGAGGGGGAGTCGGACGAAGAAGAACTCGTTGAGGCATACAACAACTTCTTACGGAATCAAAGAAGATGGCCAAGCATATTAAGAAGTTGAGGAAGCAACGACTTGAGATTCAAGACGAGAATCATGCTTTAAAGATCAATCTTCATGATCTCGAGGAGGAACGAGAGCTTTTATTGGATAATAATAAAATCCTCCAAGAAAAGATAAACCAATCGGAGACAAACGCTAAATCATATATGGACAAGATTGGTTTTCTAGAAAAACAGTTTGAGGAGATTCATGTCACCAACCAAGCATTGACCAAGCAAGTTCATGAACTCAAATCCGACATACAAAGGCTTTCAACCGTTTCCAAGAAACTAGATTGTATGTGCGGATTAGGTCAAACAAGCAAGGTTGGTTTGGGATTTAAAAAGGATCAAACTGTGCATGCTTCAAGTTCCACATTCAAATTGAAAGGAAGAACATGTCACCTTTGTGGACTTGAAGGACATTCGGTGAAGGATTGCCCGAAAAGGAGAAAGAAAAATTCTTCGGCAACTTCATCTACGGAGCGGACTCAACGGACTCAAAAGATACATCAAGTCAAAGGAGTTCACTCAACCCACCAAAGGTCCGAGCCACAACATCAATCATACAAGTGGATCATTGCGAGGCAAAGACCTAAGGTGGACCAACAGTCAAAGCTATTACCTCCGGGCCACAACGAATCAAGACAACCCAAGATCCGGCGATTTTGGATTCGGAAAGGTGATATCTTTCCCTGTCTTAAGTTCTAAATAGCTTATGACTGTATGTAATGCTTTGATTGGTTTTCCTTTCATATTTTTCTTAATCTCTGCATTACATGTTTTCAATGCTCTTCGTTTTTATGTTTTGTTTTTTAAACAAAAGGATTTTAACGAACAAGTGCATTGAATAAAAAGGGTTTTCACTTTCAATCACTCCAATTTAATTTTATATGAATTATCAACTTTACTCCCTAATCATAATTCTTGAAGATACTTCATTATAAGAGTTTTTGATAATTATATTCATCAAATTTTAGAAATCATGTGTGATCTTTAGATGATTATTCTATCTCGGTTGTGTGAATTCATTGTGATAAACGTGAGACAACCGATTGACTAAAATTTGGGATTTAATTCTTTCACGTAAGAGATTGCATTCTTACAAGGGTAAATAAATGAATTGTAAAAGATGTGGAAAGAGTTACATCCGAAAGGAGTGTGAAAACTACCACCACATGTTGGAAAAAGTTGCCACATGTTTTGGATGCTTGAAAAATATTTTATGAAATTTTGTTTAGTTGAAGCATTCGGAGATTCATATTCAAAGTTCTTATATTCTGAACAATCTCCTGGTTGGTATAAGGTGGGATAGTTGAAAGATGCTCAAAGAGCCACCCTTAGGTATTTTAGTGCTTATCTCAAATTTGAAAGGGTAAGAAATCAAATTGATGTCATTTGGAAATCTCTGTAAGTCATCTTTGTACATCCGTTACATCTTGATAGACTTTGGATCTCAAGATATTTTTGATGACTTGTGTTTGACGTATATAATGTGAAAAACGGTTTATAATGTTTTATCTTTGTTTTTCATGATTTCGGAGTAAATCTTTTTAATTTTTGTGAAATTAATTGGATTGAATGACATCTATGTGATCTCATATTATTCTCAAGCACTTAAATTGTTTTCTTGATGGAATACAAATCGGTAATTCAATTATTTCAAAATCTGGATTTGTTTCAAGAAATTATTTGATTTTTGCGTTCGAGTACCGGTACGCAATCTATGTTTTTGTTATATACCGGAACTGAGCTTTTATCTCTCTTTCACTATGGACTAATGCTGTTAGTGATTTCCTTTTGTCTAGTATGTTCACTATTTGACAATTTGTGACAAAAAGGGGGAGAAGAGAGAAATAGGGGAGAAGAGATCATCGAGATAGGGGGAGATGAGATCATCGAGATGGGGGAAGACGGAGATGAGATCATCGAGAAAAAGAAAGGAGATGAGAAAAAGAAGCCGAAAAACAAAAGAACCAAAAAGACGAATCAAATGTAGGATTTACATTTAATTTCTAACGACTGACTTTTGATTTGTTTGGAGTTTTGTTTTTGCAGGATCTACATCACTTTAAGACTCCAATCCTAAGCCATAGAGTTTGTTCTAAGACTGGTTCAAATGAATTTTGTATTTATTGGATCTTTCACGCAAAGAAAATCAATGTTTTGGTGATAACATTGAATTTCGACTTTTTGGTTTAAGATGAGTGACTTGAGCGCTTTTATGTATTTTTGGGTTTTGTCACGAAATTGCCAAAGGGGGAGATTGTTACGGCATTTTTGGTGTTGGCATATTTCGTGAGTCAAGTCAGTAAATTGAGTCGGAGTCTTGAAGTGATCAAATTGTCAATCAGCAATCGAAGACTCAGAGAAGAGCTCAAGTTGACACTCAGTGTCTTGAGTCTTGAAGATTGAAGTTGAAGAATTGTGGATCAGTTACATCAATCTCAAGAAGAAAGTATTCAAAAGGATCAGGTATGGTTAACTAAATAATTTTGGTGATCCGTATACTTTCTTATAGTGTAGAAACACTTGGATGAATTTTTAATTGCATAAAAATCAAAAACTGGACATGGGACATGTTCAGGATCCGGATCAGACAGTCCAATCCGGATCCCGAAGGGTGCTTGTTCATTGGCAAATCCGATCCGGATCAAAGGTCATTTCGATCCGGATCCCGAACATGGGTTTGTGCTGGAATACATGAACGATCCGGATCGGGCATTTCAATCCGGATCCCGAACTGTTGTTTTTCTGGAATTGTCTGACTCGCTACGACGATCCGGATCGCAGTAAATCCGATCCGGATCGCCGTCCTGAAAATTTCCAGATAAGGTAAGTTTTTTATTCTTATCTCTTTCCAAAGGTTTCTAAACTATAAATAGACATTTAGGGTTTCTCAAAAACGTGGGGAGCACGACCGATTAATTTATAAAACACTTGAGAGCAACCCTAGAGGCTAGGTTTTCATCGTTCTTCTTAATAGCCTTTTTTAGGTCAATTCGACGGTTCTTCCAAGATCTATCTTTTGTCGAATTGATCTAATCTTTGCTTAGAGATTTCTTCTACGGTTCCTCAATGAGAATCTAATGAAAGGATCACCATCGAAGCCAATATTCTTACCGGCTGAGTTTGCGTCGTGGATTCGACGTGGCATCGTGGATTCGGTGTGCTAAAGGCGTTTCGTGGATTCAAAACGTGTGCTCGTGGATTCGAGTGGCGTTCGTGGATTCGAACGTGTGCAGTGGACGTGCAATCGGTGGAGCGCAAGGTCCGAAGAAGTTGAAGGAGCGGTTGAGTCCATGGATTCGGTAATCACCTTGTTATTCTTCTTTTCTTGGTGGATTGTTATTGCGTGTTCGGCGAGCGCAAGATCCGAAGAAGTTGAAGGAGGGGTTTGAGTCCGTGGAGTCGGTAATCACCTTGTTATTCTTCTTTTCTTAGTGGATTGTTATTGCGTGTTGGTCCCGTGGTTTTTCTCCTGGATTGGAGTTTCCACGTAAATCTCGGTGTGCTGTTTTTATTTTCCGCATTGGTTTTTATTTTGCACTGAGATTGGTTTTATAAGTATTACACCTATTCACCCCCCCTCTAGTTGTTTGATAGTACCTATTTAGATCCTTGTGGATCCTATAAAAACCTACGAAACCGAGCCCAAATACTTTAAAACACTAATGACAACTTGACCCGGCGGTGGCGCCCGCGCGCGACGAGCGACGCGGCTGCCCCCGCGACGTTGCGAGCCAAACGGGCGTGCGGGCACTAGCCCCGCGCGGCACTTGTCGTGACCGCGCGGGCCCTAGCTCCGCGCGGTGCAAGCCACGGCCGCGCGGCACCCACCGCAACCGTGCAGCCTCAGCCCCGCACGGCGCGAGCCGCGGCCGCGCGGGCGCCGGCCCCGCGCGGCACTTGCCGCGGCCGCGCGGGCACCGATCCCGCGCGGCGCATGTCGCAACCGCGTGGGCGCCCGCCCGCGCGGCATTAGCCGCGGCCGCGCGGGCATGGCCCCGCGCGGCACGCGCCGTCGTCGCGCGGGCGCCCGCCCGCGCGGCACAAATCGCAGCCGTACGGGCATGGCCCCGCGCGGCATGCGCCGCCGCGGCCGCGCGGGCGCCCGCCTGCGCGGCACCAGCCGCGGCCGCGCAGGCATGGCCCCGCGCGGCGTGTGTCCCAGCTGCGCTGGCGCCCGCCCGCGCAGCACCGGCTGCGGCCGCGCGGGCATGGCCCCGCGCGGCGCTTGCCGAGGCCGCACGGGGACCGGCCCCGCGCGGGCACCGACCCCGAACGGCGCTTGCCCTAGCCACGGCCACGCGGGGACCTTGGTCCCGCACGGCTCTAGCCGCAGCCGCGCGGGCACCGTCCCCGCGCGGCGCGTATCGCGGTCGCGGCGGCGATGTCCTAGGGCCGTGCGGCGGTGCCCTAGGGCTTCGCGGCGGCAACGCATAGGGTAGCAAACGGCTACTCCTAAGACTCCGTAAAAGACCGAAACCAAAACCGAGCGAAACTACACGAAAATAAATCTCGCTTACCGCTAATCGTCGGAGACGGTGATCCGTTCACGCTCCCGTCTTCGGTACGTTCGTCGGGAGGGTTGGGTCCTTTCGCCTTCTCCTTCTTTCCTACCGTTTCTTTCCGATTAGGGTTTTGCCTTTTCCCTTTACTTTCGCTCGTTCCTTCCTCTCGTTTCCTTCCGGTTAGGGTTTCGCCTTTTTCTTTTCTTTTTCTCTCTTTTCTCTCTGGTTAGGGTTTTCTTTTTCTTATCTTTTTCTCTCTTTTCTCTCCGGTTAGGGTTTCCTCCTTTCCCTCCGGAAAGAGATAATTTGTACGTACATTAAACCCACATCAGGATATTAATAATTAATTAATAATTATTAATTCATAAGAGATAATTCCTTATCTCTTCGAAAATCGTGCCCGATCTTTTGCACGGATTCCGATGCACACTACGGTTACTGCGATCCTCAAAAACCTATTCCGAAGAATCCATACGTCGGATTTCAATCTCTTATTAATTAATTATTTAATTAATCCTTAGAGATAATTCCTTAGAGATAATTCCTTTAAGCTAATTCCTTTAAGATAATCCCTTAAAGATAATTCCTTAAAGATAATTTCTTAAAGATAATTCCTTTAAGGTAATTCCTTTAAGATAATCCCTTAAAGATAATTCCTTAAAGATAATTCCTTAAAGATAATTCCTTTATGGTAATTCCTTTAAGATAATTCCTTAAAGATAATTCCTTAAAGATAATTCCTTTAAGATAATTCCCTAGAGATAATCCCTTATCTCATCGAAAAGCGTGCACGATCACTTGTACGGATTTCGGTGCACATTCCGGTTACCGCGATCCTAACAACCCCGTTCTGAGGGATCCGTAAGTCAGAATCCGGATCCGGTCGCACCGCTGTTCACCGTTTTTCGAGCTCTATCACAGAAAAATACTCGCACCTCAAGATTATCAACTTAAGTAAACCCGGTACTTCAATTTCTCCAAACATAATCTATATTAGCAGGAGGGAAAGACGTTACAAAAATCTGTGATATTACAGTAAACATCGTCAATTACTCGTCTAACTGTACTAATGTTTGGTGATCTCTATCTTTCGTTACTATCGGTTTTGTCTTGTGTACTTGGTTACGATGCTCGAGGCTGCAGCTCGCGCACTCGCGGTTTGGTCACCGCAAGGGTGCGCTTTTCCGGAAAAGTGGTCTATGACCCGTGTACCCCACGAGGTGACGTAGTGGGGGCCCTCCCTAGGCGAGGGGGGGCTAGAGGCGCCAAGGTATGAGCGGTGCGACCCGTCGAGGTAGGCGCCTGGAGTGGTTTACCGATGTAGTTGTTCGGTGGTGTACCGATGTGGTTGCTCGGTGGTGTAGGTACTCGGTGGGGTTGCCGGGACAGGTGTCCGGATTAGGTTATGTAGGGGTCGTGTTTTGCCCGTTGGGGATGGCGGTTACTCTGGATGGTTTTCACGGTCTGCTTTAGTTACAGTTTTTCCTGCATTCCGTTTTTATATCTTGTGTCGCTGACTTCCCACTCCGTGACAGGTTCCTTCAAGGGTGAGAGCTAGGGCGACGGTGAGGCCGTGGCAGGAGCACTTGGGTCCTTCGAGGCCGTAGACTGCATTTACCGTTTCTTTCGCATTTCATTTTCTATTAGTAGTCTACTGTGTGGTTTTCGATACCCTTGTGGGGTCGGTGTGGATGTTGGGATGTTTTTCACTTAGTTATGTGGATGGGTGATTTATTCTTCTCCTGCTTGGCCATTTTCGAACTACAAAAGAAAAAGAAAAAGAAAAGTCATTGCGAAAACCGTTTTAAAAATCTCGGTGTCGTGTGGGCACCGTTTTAAAACCCTATGGATTTATGGATTCCAAAACTGTTTTAAAAATCCAGGTGTCGTGTGGGCACCGTTTTAAAAACCCTGTGGATTTTTGAATTTCGAAAACTGTTTTAGAAACCTGGGTGCTGTGTCTGCACCGCTTTCAAAACTTGTGGATTTATCCTTTCAAATCAATCGGCCTCGAGAACTCTGTAGTCTTGTACTTTCATGTTAGTAACTGTTGTGATTAAATGATTGTAATAATTGCGACGCCGTGCATATACAGAGGAGGCTCTGTCCGTTTGCGGGGTGAATCTGTGTATGCGGCGGGTCTGCGCGCGCACCGGGGAGAAAGGACTTTCAAAAAAATATATACCCAAAATTCATACTTTCCGTTGGTTGTCTTCCGCTTAATGAAACCCGCAGGGCGTGATAGATTAAGATGGTATCGGAGCATTTCTTTAGTCACAACAGTCAGTGCCCGACATCCACAAAGATACCTCACTTTGCTACTAATGAATAAAATGAACATGGCATAGAAGCGTAGATCGCGAGTGGTCGGGGAGGGGGGGGGGGGGGGGGGGGGGGGCGGGAAAGTATAGGTCCCTTTTTCTCGATAGAGGGTTGATTGCTATGCTAGCGGAGTCTAGAGCTGACTTGTGTTGTGTGTGTGTACAGGGCATGGCCCGAACTAGATCATCGGCCGAGGACACGGGGGCTGACGCGACAGCGTCGACGGCAGCGGAGAACCAGCTCCTGCGGCAACAACTGCGGGAGATGGCAGGGCAGCTGGCGACCCTCACGGACCACGTGCGTCAGTTGACGCAACTGCAGCCAGCTACTACAGTGGTGGTCGCCCAGGCCCCTCCACAGGGGCCAACAGCACCAGCGACGGGACCGCCGGTGACAGACGCCGGGACGAGGGCGGCCCCTCCACAGGCCGCGGCAGCCGAGGCACCGTCAGTCCAGCCCACGGCGCTAGCGGCAGCACCTTCGACAGCGGCCATGAGACCGACGCAGAGGACTACTACCGGGGGTACTCTGGAGGCGACCGTGGTGACACCTTCTTCCGCTG
Source organism: Tillandsia leiboldiana (assembly GCA_029204045.2). Lineage (NCBI taxonomy): Eukaryota > Viridiplantae > Streptophyta > Magnoliopsida > Poales > Bromeliaceae > Tillandsia > Tillandsia leiboldiana. Next base: position 23,585,770 of record CM055071.1, read on the forward strand.
TGGCTGCCGCTGCCACGGGGGAAGGGTCTGTTCCGCTGACTGAGCCGGACCGCGTGCGAGCTAACCTTGCGGACTTCAAGAAGTACGACCCACCGGTGTTCGAGGGGGAGACGACCGACCCCTGGGTCATCGAGAAGTGGGTGGATACGATGGAGAAGCTGTTCGAGGACTTGCTGATGGAAGAGTACGAGCGGGTTCCCCTGGCGGTCCACTTTCTCGAGGGGAACGCCCGCATGTGGTGGAAGACGGTGCGCCTTGACTCCTCAAAGGGCACCGCCCTCCCATCGTGGACAACTTTCAAGCAGGAGCTGTTTGGGGCGTTCTTCTCCAACAGCGTCAAGCGAAAGTTGGAGGACGACTTAAACCACATCAGGCAGGGGAGCAAAATAGTCATGGAGTATCAGCGAGAGTTCGTGAGACTAGCCAACTGCGTCCCCTTCGTTATAAGGGATGAGTCTCACAAGGCTCAGCTCTTCGTGGATGGGTTGCGCAGCGACATATTCCAGGTGGTGCAAGCGGCAGACTTACACACCTTCTAGAAGGTGGTCGATAGGGCCACGATCGTGGAGCGCGGTTTCGCTGTTACGCGACCCGAAGGGAAGGCCCTACCCAGCACGAGGACAAGAAGCGACCTCAACAGTACTCCGGGGGAGGCTCTTCCAGCGGGAGTCGACCCCCTAAGCGGTGGAGACCATAGCAGGGAGCCAGGAGCGAACCAACGGGAGGACCGAGGCCGGTGGACATGCCTTGTGTGATATGCGGAGGGGCGCACACGGTGACAGAGTGCTCCCAGAGACAAGATCACTGCTTCCGTTGCGGCAAGCAGGGGCACTTTCGCCGCAACTGCCCCTTAACCCTGGGAACAGCATCATCAGCAGCTTCTACGCCTTTGCCGCAGTATGCGGGACGGGGGAAAGCACCTATGGGATCGGCCACTAGACCCCCTGCACCACGACGAGAGGGGGAAAGGCAACCGTAGCCAAGCGGGAGGGTGTATTCGATGACCTGCCAGGAGACGAACCCGCCGGGGGACGTTGTGGCAGGTATTACTTCCGTTTCAAATTTCTGTGCTAGAACTCTTTTTGATACCGGAGCAACCCACTCTTTCATATCTCGTGATTTTGTTTGTGCACATGGTTTTGGGGAGAGACCTCTCCAGAGTCTGTTGACGGTCCAAACCGCGGGTGGGCCTTTGGAGGCTGATAGCCTTGTGCCCTCCTGCCCGGTAAGGCTTGGGAGGCTGTCTTGCCCTTGGGATTTGGTGGTAATCCCCCTAAAGGAGTACGACGCGGTGCTAGGCATGGATTGGCTCACAATGTACCAAGCAATAATCGACTGCGAGAAGCGGCAGGTGCGACTACAAGAACCGGGCTTCCCTGAACATGTGTACCTAGCATGTAAGAGCACCTCTTTCCCAACTGTCATCTCAGCAGCACGGGCCAGAAGATTGGTGGAGGGTGGATGTGTGGCATACCTGGCCTCTGTAGATCTAGTCACCCGACCCTCTGCGACGCCTTCTGACATCCCAGTAGTGAGGGAGTTCCCCGACGTCTTTCCGACGGAACTACCAGGAATGCCCCCTGAGCGAGAGGTTGTGTTCCCTATCGAACTCCAACCGGGCACGCAGCCTATCACGAAGGCGCCTTACAGAATGGCCTTCGCGGAACTGAAAGAGCTTAAGGCACAACTCGAAGACCTCTTAGACAAAGGATTTATCAGGCCGAGTGTGTCGCCCTGGGGCGCACCAGTACTCTTCGTGCGAAAGAAGGACGGAAGCCTACGCCTATGCATCGACTACAGGGGGATAAACAAGGTTACCGTGAAGAACAAGTATCCCCTGCCCAGGATTGACGACCTCTTCGACCAGCTACGGGGAGCAACGGTATTTTCAAAGATTGATCTACAGTCGGGCTATCACCAGCTTCGAGTTCGGAACGAGGATATCCCTAAAACTGCCTTCCGGACCCGGTACGGCCACTACGAGTTCACAGTAATGCCGTTCGGGCTTATGAATGCCCCGGTAGTATTTATGGATATGATGAACAGGATCTTCCGACCCTTCCTAAACAAGTTCGTGGTGGTCTTCATCGACGACATCCTGATCTATTCGCGTACCGACGTGGAACACGAAGACCACTTGCGGATCATTCTCCAGACTCTCAGGGACCAGGAGTTGTACGCTAAACTAAAGAAATGGGAATTCTGGCTTCGCGAAGTGGGATTTTTGGGGCATGTGATTTCAGCGACGGGGATTGCAGTGGATCCCAAGAAGGTGGAGTCGGTGACCAACTGGCACCGACCGACTACGGTGACGGAGATCCGTAGCTTCCTGGGCCTAGCAGGATACTACAGACGCTTTGTCGAGGGCTTCTCGAAGATTGTTGCCCCTCTGAACCGTTTAACCAGGAAAGGAGAAAAATTTACATGGACGACCCAATGCCAGGAGAGCTTCGAGGAACTTAAAAGCAGGCTAACTCGGGCGCCTATACTAGTACTACCGATACCTAGAGAGGATTTTGAGGTTTACTGTGACGCGTCACGGATCGGCCTTGGGGGTGTACTGATGCAACAAGGAAAGGTAATAGCCTATGCTTCCAGGCAATTGAAGGAATATGAAAGGAATTACCCGACACATGATTTAGAGCTGGCCGTAGTCGTTTTTGTTTTGAAGCTTTGGAGGCACTACCTCTTTGGTGTCCACTGTAATGTGTTCTCGGATCACCAAAGTCTTAAATACCTGTTCACCCAGAAGGAATTAAATTTGCGGCAGAGACGGTGGTTGGAGTTCCTGAAGGATTACGATCTATCAATTCAATACCACCCCGGGAAGGCAAACGTAGTAGCAGACGCTTTGAGCAGGAAGGGGCAATTGGAAGGGACATCAGCAGGCGCGATCACTGAACAAGATGGCTTGATCGCGGAGTTCTCACGATTGAGGTTGGAAGTGGTACCAGCAGGACGGTCGCGCGACTTTTGACCTTGATAGTCAAGCCTACGCTGTTCGAGAAGATCCGGGAGGGGCAACAGACCGATTCTCACTTACAGCTCGTCCGAGACAGGATTTCCCCGAACCAGGAGAGCGATTTTTTCGGTGGGGGACGACGGCACCCTACGTTTCCGTGGGCAGATTTGCGTGCCCGATTCATCGGAATTGAAGGAGGAGATCTTGTCAGAGGCACACCGCGCCCCCTATGCGGCGCAACCGGGGGGCACAAAGATGTACAGGGATCTCAAGCTGACCTTCTGGTGGCCTAGACTGAAGGGAGATGTAACACGGTATGTAGCACATTGTCTGGTCTGCCAACAGATAAAAGCCGAACACCAGCGGCCGGCGGGAAAGTTGCAACCCCTACCGGTGCCAGAGTGGAAGTGGGATCGAATTACCATGGATTTCGTCACGGGGTTCCCACGCTCGCAGCAGGGGCACGACGCGATCTGGGTCATTGTTGACCGGTTAACCAAATCAGCCCATTTCCTGCCCATCCATACGACATGGACCCGAGACCGGTTAGCTCAAGTCTACATCAGCGAGATTGTGAGATTGCATGGGGTGCCAGCATCGATCACTTCAGATAGAGACACGCGATTCGTCTCGAACTTTTGGCGGAGTCTACAACGGGCTCTGGGGACCCAACTACAGTTTAGCACAGCCTTCTACCCCCAGACGGACGACAATCTGAGCGAGTGATCCAGACTCTCGAGGACATGCTTCGCGCCTGTGTACTTGATTTGGGGGACGGATGGTCACGCTACCTACCCCTCGTGGAATTCGCCTACAATAACAGCTACCAGGCCAGCATACAGATGGCGCCATATGAAGCCTTATACGGGAGACGTTGTCGATCCCCGATTTGTTGGGACGATTTGGGGGAAAGGAAATTCTTGGGACCGGACTTGGTAGAAGAGACTGAAGAGAAGGTACGCCTCATCCGACAGCGTTTACTGACCGCCCAAAGTCGACAAAAGAGCTACGCAGACCAGAGGCGCCGCGACTTGGAGTTTCAAGTGGGGGAGCATGTGTTACTATGAGTCTCGCCGTCCAAAGGAATTAAGCGGTTCGGGCTGTGCGGTAAGTTGAGCCCACGGTTTGTGGGGCCATTTGAGATCTTGGAGCGCATCGGCCCAGTGGCTTATCGCCTAGCCCTACCGCCAAACCTTGACGGAATCCACGATGTGTTCAACGTTTCAATGCTCTGGAAATACCTCCCTGACCCATCGCCTGTGCTAGACGTCACTACTCTCGAACTTAAAGAGGACCTGAGCATCGAGGAAACACCGGTACGGATCCTGGCGAGGGAAAGTAAAACGCTGCGCAACCGATCAATCCACTACGTGAAGGTGCTTTGGAGCAACCACGAAGAGCGGGAAGCGACTTGGGAACTATAGTAAAAAATGAGGGAGTGCTACCCTGACCTTTTCGTCGCGACCCAGGATTAAGTTTCGGGGACGAAACTTGTTTTAAGAGGTGAGTGATGTAGTAACCGCCCTTTTAAATTTTTTTTTTGGTATTTGTTTATTTACTTCACTTATAGTGGTCCGACGGAGGGGGGGGTTAATTGTGCGTTTATTTCTGGGCATACCGTCGGGGCTCGCAAGTATTTTTAGGTGTTAGAACTCGCGAAACGGGGAACGGTGGCGCGATCGGATTCAAATTCCGACCCCGGGATCTCCCAGAATAAGTTTTTGAAGGTTGATAGCTGTTCCGGGTGCATCAAAAAGCGTGCGGGCGATCGACATGCTTTTCGAGGTAAATTGTACCCTTGGCCCGCACCCCGATCGATTTTATTCTTGAGTTGGGATATTGGGTTCATTCCCACTTCTCATTTGTCGTGCGTTAGGTCTTTCTGAGCGCGTGCGGAAAACCCCAGTTCCTAGTTTTTCCCCTCTTTCTATCTGTCGGCGTGAAGAACCGAGGCGACGAGACGGGGAGAAGGAAGGACGATCGCATTTCCTGCGGAATCCGGCGAACGAGAACGGGACGATCCTCCTTCTTCCTCCCTTACCGGCGAAACCGAGGTGCGTGGTTATCTTCTTGTTCGGTTCTCCGTTTTTCCTTATTGCGAGAGGGGGAGGGGTTCACGGTTCGGCCGCCGCCGCCTCCGCCGCAGGGCACCGAACGCGCGGGGAGGGGGGGGGGGGGGGGGGGAGCCACCCGCAGGCAGGGCACCCGCGCGGGATTGGCGCCGCGCGGGGCCGCCCGCGCCTGCGGGCAGCGCGCCCGCGCGGGCCGGGCGCCGCGCGGAGCCACCCGCAGGCAGGGCACCCGCGCAGGCCTGGCGCCGCGCGGGGCCGCCCGCAGGCGGGGCGTCCGCGCGGGGTCTGGCGCCGCGCGGGGCCGCCCGCGCATGCTGGCAGCGCGCCCGCGTGGGCCGGGAGCCGCGCGGGGCCGCCCGCGCATGCGGGCAGCGCGCCCGCGCGGGCCAGGCGCCGCGCGGGGCCGCCCGCAGGCGGGGCGCCCGCGCGGGGTCTGGCACCGCGCGGGGCTGCCGACGCCTACGGGCAGCGCTCCGTGCAGGCCTGGCGCCGCGCGGGGCCGCGCGAGCGTGCGGGTAGCGCGCCCGCGCGGGGTCGTCCGCGCCTTTGTTCCCGACCCGGGACGCCGCCGCCGCCGGATCCGAGGGCCGCGTTCCACAACTGACCCGGACGGTTTCTTTTGCTTCTTTTGTGGTTTTCGAGGGTACTGACTTCTCCTCGGGGGACTGTGTAGGTTCGGGGAGCGCGCCAAGATGCGGAGGAACCGAGCGTTGACCGTTACGCTAAAAAGGTGGGTTTTCATTCTGAGGTTTAGTGTCGGGTTTCGAAAACTAGAAACATTATCAATTACTCGTCTAACTGTACTAATGTTTGGTGATCTCTATGTTTCGTTATTATCGGTTTTGTCTTGTGTACTTGGTTACGATGCTCGAGGTTGCAGCACGCGCACCCGCGGTTTGGCCACCGCAAGGGTGTGCTTTTCCGGAAAAGTGGTCTATGACCCGTGTACCCCACGAGGTGACGTAGTGGGGGCCCTCCCTGGGCGAGGGGGGGCTAGAGGCGCCAAGGTGTGAGCGGTGCGACCCGTTGAGGTAGGCGCCTGGCGTGGTTTACCGATGTAGTTGCTCGGTGGTGTACCGATGTGGTTGCTCGGTGGTGTAGGTAATCGGTGGGGTTGCCGGGACAGGTGTCCGGATTAGGTTATGCAGGGGTCGTGTTTTGCCCGTTGGGGAGGGCGGTTGCTCTGGATGGTTCTCACGGTCTGCTTTAGTTACAGTTTTTCCTGGATTCCATTTTTATATCTTGTGTCGCTGACTTCCCACTCCGTGACAGGTTCCTTCAGGGGTGAGAGCTACGGCGACGGTGAGGCCGTGGCAGGAGCACTTGGGTCCTTCGAGGCCATAGACTGTATTTACCGTTTCTTTCGCATTTCATTTTCTATTAGTAGTCTACTGTGTGGTTTTCGATACCCTTGTGGGGTCGGTGTGGATGTTGGGATGTTTTTCACTTAGTTATGTGGATGAGTGATTTATTCTTCTCCTGCTTGGCCATTTTCGAACTACAAAAGAAAAAGAAAAAGAAAAGTCATTGCGAAAACCGTTTTAAAAATCTGGGTGTCGTGTGGGCAACATTTTAAAACCCTGTGGATTTATGGATTGCGAAACTGTTTTAAAAATCTAGGTGTCGTGTGGGCACCGTTTTAAAAACCCTGTGGATTTATGAATTTCGAAAACTGTTTTAGAAACCTGGGTGTCGTGTGGGCACCGCTTTCAAAACTTGTGGATTTATCCTTTCAAATCAATAGGCCTCAAGAACTCTGTAGTCTTGTACTTTCATGTTAGTAACTGTTGTGATTAAATGATTGTAATAACTGCGACGCCGTGCATATACAGAGGAGACTCTGCCCGTTTGCGGGGTGAATCTGTGTATGCGGCGGGTCTGGGCGCGCACCGGGGAGAAAGGACTTTCAAAAAAATGTATACCCAAAATTCATACTTTCCGTTGGTTGTCTTCCGCTTAATGAAACCCCTGGGGCGTGACACGGCGCGACATTTTCGGCCCCAACGCTCCACAACACCTTCATATATGGAATGGAGCAGTTCTGCAAATTCTTTTCCCATCGGTCCATTATTTCTTCCTCGTGATCCTCCTAAAACCTTCTTGTCGTCCCCAAGCTTTGGATTAGCTCTCACTCTTACTCTTAATTTTCTTTTGGCAACCCAGTTTCTCCCTTAAAAGTTTAGAGAGGTAGAAGTTGTGAGTGGAAGATGATGGTGACTACACAATGGAAATTATGTGAGACTTCTGTGGTTGGAGTGAACGATATGTTCACGTTTTCTCTGCCTATTAATTTATATAGTTACGACAATAGCAATTAAACCCCTTATCTTCATCAAATTTTTGGGAATAGCCAATTCACTATGACAACAATTGTCACGCCCCGCGGTCGAAACTGGGACCCGGGCTCGCCAACAGATCCGCCATCTGCACGGGATTCCCCACACAAACGAAGCGACTAACCTGCAAGTAAGATTTATAGCTAAACAAATATCAGAGCTGAAATGAAACTAAAGTTACAGAAATCATAAACTGAACATCTGAATCTACATAAATCCAAAAATCCAAAATACATAGTTCTCTCACTATGAAAATAAATACAATCCCAGACTGTCCAATACAAAAGTGAAAACTAAAAAATACAGGGTACCTCTACCACTAACCCTCAGACAGACTCGGGTAAGAAACTAGTCGGCCACGCCCTTACCTCGATCTGCTGTCTCCGCACGAGCTGAAGCCGGAACAGCCGCCTTAGGAAAACCTGTTACCACAGCGGGTATGAGAACTATTGCAAAAGGTAGTTCTCAGTGGGTACCGTCACCAATATCCACGGTATGCCCACTAAGTCTACTGGAGGCACAACAATAGGTATGCAATATACAGATAAAAGGAAAGCTGAAATGCAACTACAGCTAGAATGCCTCAAGTATCATGTCACGCCCCGGGGTCGAAACTGCGACCCGGGCTCGCCAACAGATCCGCCACCTATGCCAAACCCGCATAGGCGAAGCGTCCTACCTACAAGAAAAGTACTATAGTTAAACAGATATCAAAGCTATAAATAAAAATCTGCTGTATAACTAAAAATCAATCACTGTACAACTGGGAATAATACAATAAGTCTGTCTCCCAAAAATGATAATCATACAATATCCTCATGTACAAGCTCATAGCCCAACCGGGAGATATCTCTAATGAATACATCAGTGTAAAGTCTCTCAATACATATCATCCTCACTACAACAGTATCTCAAAAGAGGAAAAATAAAACAACTAATCTACTGAAGATCTCCTCTGAAGGGGTACCGCTACTCTCCAAACATGGGTAGGGATCTAGCTCGCGACTCCCTCGCATCGATCAACAACCGCAGAATCAGCAACACCCGCTAAGACTCTGCAAAACAAAGGAGAGGAAGGAAAAAGAAGGAGGAAAACCCCCAAAGGGTGTGAGAACTACACCAAAAGGGAGTTCTCAGTGGGTACCACCGCCAGTACCGACGATCTGCCCACCAAGTCCTCAAGAGACAAAAACTAACCAAAGCCGTAAAGACTGAAAAAGAAGGAAGCTGGAGACTCTCAACAGCTATCAAGCCTCTATGCCTGCTAAGCCTGCCTATGCCTGCCGTGCCTGCCTATGCCTGCCTATGCCTGCCATGCCTGCCATGCCTGCCGTGCCTGCCAGTGTGTCACGCCCTGGGGGTTTCATTAAGCGGAAGACGACCACTGAAAAGATTTAAATTTGCGTATATATATATATATATATATATATATATATATATATATATATATATATATATATATATATATATATATATATATATATATATATATATATTGAAACCAAACTCCCCCGGTGCGTGCCCAGACCCGCCGCATATACAAATTCACTCTGCGAACGGGCGGAGTTTCCTTTGTATATGCACGGCGTCCTGATTACAACAATCATACAATCATCACTTTAACCACACTAGTTCAACAGTCGAATGCATATAACCATTTTCATAAGTATTACAGAGGCCAACTAATTTTGAAAGGATAAATCCACAAGTTTTAAAAACGGAGCCCACACGGCACCCAGGTTTTTCAAAACGATTTTCGAAGTCCATAAGTCCATAGGGTTTTAAAATGGTGCCCACCCGACACCCAGATTTTTAAAACGGTTTTCGCAATCCATAAATCCACAGGGTTTTAAAATGGTACCCACACGACACCCAGATTTTCAAAATGGTTTTCGCAATATTTTCTTTTTCTTTTCTTTAGTAGTTTGAAAGCGGCCAATCCGGAAAAGCAAAACAACCACCCACAAGGATAATAAAAGACATCCCGACATCCACATCGAAACCCACAAGGGTATCGCAATCCACACAGTAGCTACTAACAGGTAATGAAATGAGCAAAATAAGAAGTAAATACAGTCTATGACCTCGAAGGACCAAAAATGCTCCTGCCACGGCCTCACCGTCGCCCTAGCTCTCACCCCCGAAGACACCTGTCACAGCGTGGGGAGTCAGCGACACAAGGTATAAAGGATGAAAAGCAGGAAGACTATAACTAAAGCAAACCGTAAGAAAACCAGAGTAACCGCCCTCCGCATCGTGCGATCGACGGTGTCCCCTCCCCCTGCAAAACCTGAACCGAGCACCTGCCCCGGCAACCCAGACCGAGCACTAACCTCAAGAAAAGAAAACCGAACCGAGCACCAATCTCGGGAAAAGAAACCCGAACCGAGCACCAACCTCGGGAAAAGAAAACCGAACCGAGCACCAACCTCGGGAAAAGAAAACCGAACCGAGCACCAACCTCGGGAAAAGAAAACCGAACTGAGCACCAACCTCGGGAAAACAAAACCGAACCGAGCACCAACCTCGGGAAAAAAAAACCGAACCGAGCACCAACCTCTGTAAACCACGCCGAGCACCTACCTCGACGGGTCGCACTGCTCACACCTTGGCGCCTCAAACCCCCCACCTACGGGGGCCCCCACTACGTCACCTCGTGGGTATACACGGGTCATCGACCACTATTCCGGAAAAGCACACCCTTTGCGGTGGCCAAACCACGGGTGCGCGTGCTGCAGCCTCGAGCATCGTAACCAAATATGCGAAACGAAACCAATAATAAATACCATAAACACTATCTACATTAGTACAGTTAAACGAACAATTGAAGATCATCAACAGCTTTTGAAAAGTCCCACACTAAGTCTCAAACGAAAACCCACAACATGATACACATGAAAATAACGATAGTGCGCATAAAGGGATTCAAAGAGTGTACCCACCTGAAACGCGAAGAAGAAGGTGTGCGGAAACTCCAGTTAAAACGCTCCCACCTTGTGCCCGAAAAGAACTACAGTAAGAAGTATCATTAATAACATCATCGCGGTCAAAAACACTCAAAAACGGGGCGAAACGGGCCAAAAACGGAGCTTCTGGGCTTTCAGGTTGAAGATCGGTGCACGGGTCCAGGCGTGGACCGGGTCCATGGCGCGAGCCGGCAGCGGCGCAGACCAGGCGCACGTCGCAGCGGTAGACCGCTGCGGCATGGGTCGAGCCGCGCACGAGGTGAAGCGCGCACCGGGTCCACGCTGTTGGGCTGGGGAGGCGCGCACCGGGTGCACGCCCGACCGGTGGACCGCGCGGCCTGGCGCACGCATTCGTGCGCCGGGTCCGCGCCCCCTGGGCCCGGGAACCGTGGGCCGGGTGCACGCCAGGTCCCGTGGACCGCGCGGCCTGGCGCACGCGTTCGTTCGCCGGGTCCGCGCCCCCTGGGCCCGGGAGCCGTGCACCGGGTGCACGCTGGGTCCTGTGGACCGCGCGGTGGCGCAGCCATACGGGTGAACAGTAAACCCTCCGGTTTCGTCTCCCGCGGCTCCGGAGATGACCCCGCGAACACGGCGACTGCGGCGATGACTCCGTGGGCATGATAACGGCGGCGGCGGCCTCCCGTTTAACAACGGCGGCGGCGGCTTCCCGTTACCACCAAACCCACGCGACGTGCGACACCCGAACGACCATCGCCCAACTCTCGACCCCACAGAAATTGCAAACAGGAAAACAACACGATCACTTACCGACCCTGCGAGGAAGAGGAAAAAAGGATCGTCCCTCTCGTCTCCAACGTAAAGCTCTCCGAAAGAAGGATTCCCCGTAATTCCTTCTCCTTTCGAAATTCGAACTCTCCCTCTCCGTTCACGTTCACCAAAAGAAAGGAAAAAGGGTTTTCTACAAAAAGGGTACTATTTATGATTACCTCCAATCAACCCTAGGTCAAGGTTTGACTCAGACTTCCTCGAAAATCGTGCAGATTTCCACGCACGAATCTCGGTGCACTTAGAAGTCACCGGGAGCTTCAAATCCCAATTCCGGGAGATCCGTAAGTCCGATTCCAGATCCGATCGCACCGCCGTTCCTCATTTTGCGAGCTCTATCACCTAAAAATACCCGCAGACCCCGACGGTCTGCCCAGAAATTCTTGAACTTTTAATCCCCTTCTAACAACTAAGAAGATCCAATTAAGACCAAAACGGAAAATTGGAAGGTCGAGGTGTTACCAAAAAGAGGATAAACCAAAAACCTAAATAACGTGAAAAAGTCTGATCATAGAAGGGTCCCGTCTGATCGCCTCGAAAAGCGTGCTAGCCACTTAGCACGGATTTTGGTGCACAACACAAAGGCAAACGCTTTGACCCCCAAACCGAAAGATTCGTAAATCGGAATCCGAATCCGATCGCTTTGTCGTTCTCCGTCTTCCGAGCTCAAACGCAGAAAAATACTCACGGTCCAGGCCCAGTCCATTGCAGAAAACACAGTGAAGAGTCTCCCCCAACAGTCCCGTCATAAAAAGAAGGTATGCAAAGGCATTGGAACGCCAGGACTCTACATCACTCACCACTTAAAAGAAGTTTCGTCCTCGAAGCTTAACCCTGGTCCACAACGAATAAATCTGGGTCGCACTCCCTCATTTTTGACTCCAGTTCCCAAGTCGCTTCACATTCTTCCTGGTTGCTCCACAGCACCTTCATATAGGGGATCGTCCGGTTGCGCAATCCTTTTTGTCCTCTCGTGCTAAGATCTGCACCGGTGTTCTGTCGAAGCTCAGGTCATCTTTAAGCTCAAAGCAGTGACCACCCTTCACCCAACTCGAGTACGCAGGCTCGGAGCACATCTTCGAGAATCCGGTTCACTCGCTCGGACTGTCCGTCGGTCTGGGGGTGAAAATGACGTGCTGAAGTGGGGTTCAGTCTCTAGAGTTCAAAATAGACTTTGCCAAAGGTTCGACACGAACCGAGTGTCTCTAGTCCACGTCGTACGGATAGGTGAGAAAAGAGTCGACTTCGTCAGTCGATCCACTGTGACTCAAACTGCATCGTGCCCTTGATGCGATGCAGAAAAGCCTGTGACGAATTCCATGCTGATCCGCTCCCATTTCCACTCTGGTACCGGTAGAGATTGTAGTTTTCCCCGCTGGGCGCTGATGTTCGAACTCTACTCGTTAACCATCAAAATAGCGAGCAGCGAACTGTGTTACAACCCCCTTTGGTTTAGTCCACAAAAAAAAAAAATTTAATTCTGCTCGAGGTCCTCGTACATCTTCGTGTCACCTGGATGCGCCGCACAGGGAGCGCAGTGCGCTTCTGACAGTATCTCTTTCTTCAACTCTGGCAGCTCGGGCACGCAATTCCGCCCTCGAAACGTATTGTGTCGTTCGCACTCGCCGAAAAGTCGCTCGCGCGGTCCGGGGGTCTTGTCTCGAATAAGCTGTATCTGTGCGCCTGTCTTCTGACCTTCAAGGGTTTCTCTAATAGGGTTGGCTTGACCATCAAGGACAAAAGTCGCGCGACAGTACCGGTCCTGCGGAGTACTCGCGCTCATCGGTTTCCCCCTCGATTTGACCCTTCTTGCTCAAAACATCCACAACTACACTTGCTTTTCCCGGGGTGATATCGAATGGACAAGCCGAGTCCTTCAGCAACTCCAACTAATGCCTCTGCCGCAAAATCAAATCCTTCTATGTGGACAAAACTTACGACTCTGGCGATCCGAAAACACATTACGATGAACTCTAAGAAAAGGTGATGTCTCCCAAAGCTTTAAAACGAAGGCGACTGCGGCCCGTTCCTGATCGTGTGTCGAGTAGTTCCGCTCATATTTTCTGCGATTCTCGTTGCTGAAACTGTGTGCCCCAAAAAGCCCACTTCCCGAAGTCAGAACTCACATTTCTTAAGCTTAGCAAACAACCCCTGGTCCCTTAGAGTCCGGAGAATAATCTGCAAGTGCCCCTCGTTGTTGATCGAAGTGGTCATCAATTCCTGACTTGTTCTTCACCATAACCCTGTTTATCTCCCTGTAGTCGATGCGTAGACGTAGGATTCCGTTCTTCTTTCGCAAGAAGAGCACGGGTGCGCCCCCCAAGGCGACACACTCAGTCTGATGAACCCTTAAAAGTCCAAAACAACTAACCCGACGACAAGGAAAACAAACCACACTAACGCCCTCACAAGGCTCCAAGAGGTGCCAACAAAACAGGCTGGGTTACTAACTACCCAAAATTTTCCCCTGAAAACCACGAACTCACCTGTCACTAACACGGACCGCTCCCCTCCGTCACCAACACGGGCCACCTCCACCCGTCACCAACACGGGCCACAAGCTCGGAGCCTAACCACCATCCCGGACCACTCGTTTCGACTGTCCGTCCTACCGGGGCGACGGTCAAAACTAACATTAGGTTTTAGCTCTAAGACCTACCACAAGGTCTACCCCCCAGCAAGAGCTGCGTACAGGGCCTCCTAGTCGAAAGGGACCAGTGCTAAAACTCCGAGTAGCCAACAGATCCCAAACGTTCCCAAAACTAAGCCTCAGAACCCATTAAAACAGGGGCCTCCAGGCACAAACGACTACCCATCTGAAACCTAGCGGGTCGGAAGAAGACATGCGACGAAAACAGCGAGAAAGACCCTGTCCAAAAAAAAAAAATGGTTGCCTAGGTTTCCAAGCACACTCAAGGGAACACGCGCTAACCCACCAGTAGGACAACCTAACCGACCCTCTTGTGCAGAAACCAGGCACCCAACCCAAAGCTACGCCACCACAAACCCTTAAAAGGGCTAACGGGCATCACCCAGCGTCAAAAGCGAAACTCCAACAAACAAGATTTACTAGTCCCGGTGGTCTCCCCTTTTTAACCCCAAGGGAGCACCCCGAGACCCCATCAGGACGACCTCTACAACCATCGCAGTGTCTACGGAAAAAAGCCTAACTATGGGTAACAGCCATAGGGGAAGAATCCTCATTCCCACCCATACCTTGCCCATGGTGCAAAAAGAATCGGCCGATTATCTACTATAACCTAACACCAGAAGACCTAGAAGGTACAAGTTTAGACAAACGGCTGTCCAGTTACCCACGACCGACAAACGGCCGACACCCTAACAAACACCGGTGGGTTGCACTACCACCCGTCACTGTTACCGACGACGACCCGAACGTCGGCAGAGGAAGGGGTTCGAAAAAAAAAAAAAACAAAAAAAACAAAAGCCGGCGCAACGATCTGTCGTGCCAACAGTCGCACCAAGTGCATAAACACCGCCATCAGACCCACCGTACCTCCTATGCTGGTTGCCTAAACTATTTACTCATAGCAACCATCAAGGCCCTGGTGGCAGCCGGCCTCGACCCCAACCTCCACATCAACCCAACTACACCAGCACAACACCCGAGCTAAATCGGAAGACTAAACTCAGTAGTCCCGCACTCTCGCATCTCTACGCAATTATACCCTGATCATTTCATTGGTTAGTAGCCAGTGGTAATGTGCTCCTGTGGATGTTGGACAGCGACTACTATGGTTAAAGCTGTTTTTCTCTGATACCATCTTAATCTGTCACGCCCCGGGGGTTTCATTAAGCGGAAGACGACCACTGAAAAGATTTAAATTTGCGTATATATATATATATATTGAAACCAAACACCCCCGGTGCGTGCCCAGACCCGCCGCATATACAAATTCACTCTGCGAACGGGCGGAGTTTCCTTTGTATATGCACGGCGTCCTGATTACAACAATCATACAATCATCACTTTAACCACACTAGTTCAACAGTCGAATGCATATAACCATTTTCATAAGTATTACAGAGGCCAACAAATTTTGAAAGGATAAATCCACAAGTTTTAAAAACGGTGCCCACACGGCACCCAGGTTTTTCAAAATGATTTTCGAAGTCCATAAGTCCACAGGGTTTTAAAATGGTGCCCACCTGACACCCAGATTTTTAAAACGGTTTTCGCAATCCATAAATCCACAGGGTTTTAAAATGGTGCCCACACAACACCCAGATTTTCAAAACGGTTTTCGCAATATTTTCTTTTTCTTTTCTTTTGTAGTTTGAAAGCGGCCAATTCGGAAAAGCAAAACAACCACCCACAAGGATAATAAAAGACATCCCGACATCCACATCGACCCCACAAGGGTATCGCAATCCACATAGTAGCTACTAATAGGTAATGAAATGAGCAAAATAAAAAGTAAATACAGTCTATGACCTCAAAGGACCAAAAATGCTCCTGCCACGGCCTCACCATCGCCCTAGCTCTCACCCCCGAAGACACCTGTCACAGCGTGGGGAGTCAGCGACACAAGGTATAAAGGATGAAAAGCAGGAAGACTGTAACTAAAGCAAACCGTAAGAAAACCAGAGTAACCGCCCTCCGCATCGTGCGATCGACGGTGTCCCCTCCCCCTGCAAAACCTGAACCGGGCACCTGCCCCGGCAACCCAGACCGAGCACTAACCTCAAGAAAAGAAAACCCAACCGAGCACCAACCTCGGGAAAAGAAACCCGAACCGAGCACCAACCTTGGGAAAAGAAAACCGAACCGAGCACCAACCTCGGGAAAAGAAAACCGAACCGAGCACCAACCTCGGGAAAAGAAAACCGAACCGAGCACCAACCTCGGTAAACCACGCCGAGCACCTACCTCGACGGGTCGCACCGCTCACACCTTGGCGCCTCAAACCCCCCACCTACGGGGCCCCCCACTACGTCACCTCGTGGATATACACGGGTCATCGACCACTTTTCCGGAAAAGGACACCCTTTGCGGTGGCCAAACCGCGGGTGCGCGTGCTGCAGCCTCGAGCATCGTAACCAAATACGCGAAACCAAACCAATAATAAAAACCATAAGCACTATTAACATTAGTACAGTTAAACGAACAATTGAAGATCATCAACAGCTTTCGAAAAGTCCCACACTAAGTCTCGAACGAAAACCCACAACATGATACACATGAAAATAACGATAGTGTGCATAAAGGGATTCAAAGAGTGTACCCACCTGAAACGCGAAGAAGAAGGTGTGCGGAAACTCCAGTTAAAACGCTCCCACCTTGTGCCCGAAAAGAACTATAGTAAGAAGTATCGTTAATAACATCATCGCGGTCAAAAACACTCAAAAACGGGGCGAAACGGGCCAAAAACGGAGCTTCTGGGCTTTCAGGTTGAAGATCGGTGCACGGGTCCAGGCGTGGACCGGGTCCATGGCGCGAGCCGGCAGCGGCGCAGACCAAGCGCACGCCGCAACGGTAGACCGCTGCGGCATGGGCCGGGCCGCGCACGAGGTGAAGCGCGCACCGGGTCCACGGTGTTGGGCTGGGGAGGCGTGCACCGGGTGCACGCTCGACCGGTGGACCGCGCGGCCTGGCGCACGCATTCGTACGCCGGGTCTGCGCCCCCTGGGCCCGGGAACCGTGGGCCGGGTGCACGCCAGGTCCCGTGGACCGCACGGCCTGGCGCACGCGTTCGTGCGTCGGGTCCGCGCCCCCTGGGCCCGGGAGCCGTGCACCGGGTGCACGCTGGGTCCTGTGGACCGCGCGGTGGCACAGCCGTACGGGTGAACAGTAAACCCTCCGGTTTTGTCTCCCGCGGCTCCGGCGATGACCCCGCGAACACGGCGACTGCGGCGACGACTCCGTGGGCATGATAACGGCGGCGGCGGCCTCCCGTTTAACAACGGCGGCGGCGGCTTCCCGTTACCACCAAACCCACGCGACGTGCGACACCCGAACGACCATCGCCCAACTCTCGACTCCACAGAAATTTCAAACAGGAAAACAACACGATCACTTACCGACCCTGCGTGGAAGAGGAAAAAAGGATCGTCCCTCTCGTCTCCAACGTAAAGCTCTCCGAAAGATGGATTCCCCATTCTTCCTTCTCCTTTCTCGATCGCTCCCCTAATTCGAATTTTCAAAATTCGAACTCTCCCTCTCCGTTCACGTTCACCAAAAGAAAGGAAAAAGGGTCTTCTACAAAAAGGGTACTATTTCTGAATACCTCCAATCAACCCTAGGTCAAGGTCTGACTCAGACTTCCTCAAAAATCGTGCAGATTTCCACGCACGAATCTTAGTGCACTTAGCAGTCACCGGGAGCTTCAAATCCCAATTCCGGGAGATCCGTAAGTCCGATTCCAGATCCGATCGCACCGCCGTTCCTCATTTTGCGAGCTCTATCACCTAAAAGTACCCACAGACCCCGACGGTTAGCCCAGAAATTCTCGAACTTTTAACCCCCCTCTAACAACTAAGAAGATCCAATTAAGACCAAAACGGAAAACCGGAAGGTCGAGGTGTTACCAAAAAGGGGATAAACCAAAAACCTAAATAACGTGAAAAAGTCTGATCGTAGAAGGGTCCCGTTTGATCGCCTCGAAAAGCGTGCTAGCCTCATAGCACGGATTCTGGTGCACAACACAAGGGCAAACGCTTTGACCACCAAACCGGAAGATTCGTAAATCGGAATCCGAATCCGATCGCTTTGCCGTTTTCCATCTTCCGAGCTCAAACGCAGAAAAATACTCACGGTCCAGGCCCAGTCCATTGCAGAAAACAAAGTGAAGAGTCTCCCCCAACAGTCCCGTCATAAAAAGAAGGTATGCAAAGGCATTGGAATGCCAGGACTCTACACTGTGCCTGCTATGCCTGCCATGCCTGCCATGCCTGCCTATGCCTGCAATGCCTGCCTGTGCCTGCCTATGCCTGCCTATGCCTGCTATGCCTGCCATGCCTGCCTGTGCCTGCCTATGCCTGCCTATGCCTGCTATGCCTGCCATGCCGGCCATGCCTGCCTATGCCTGCTATGCCTGCCATGCCTGCCATGCCTGCCTATGCCTGCCTATGCCTGCTATGACTGCCATGCCTGCTATGCCTGCCTATGCCTGCTATGCCTGCCATGCCTGCCATGCCTGCCTATGCCTGCCTATGCCTGCCATGCCTGCCTGTGCCTGTCTATGCCAAGGTCAACAACTCACAATGACCCTGGGACCAGCGTAACCCCAGACGGTTCCCAACAACACTAGCACTGGTCTAAACACAGCTACTAGACTCCACTCGGTCCCCCTGACACGAGTGCAACTGTAAGGCAAATGTCTGTAATAAACCCAATCTAATGCCACCAGTAGAACTGGTACTGCCTGCTGTGCCTGCCAAATCGGGTATGCCAGCATACGCATAACACCGATAGGGGATGGGAGTCTCAAGGACTCGAAGTCTAAAAATCGCACACTCCGGAGTGGCACTCGAGGGGAGCGACCCACACGAGTAAAGTGCCTCAGTAACAAGTATCGTAAATCAACAGGACTGGATCATGACTCTAATCAAAGCGGGAAAGCCCAACCACTAAAGAAAGCCTCGGTCCTCAATCAGATGCAAAAATACTCAAATAGTGGGGAACTCTGTCCACTAGGGAAATCAGATACCCAATCTGGTGCATAAATAAATGTTCGGTCAACCGCCCAATATCTGCGGTTGCCGCAAAGCCCCACAACTAATCCAACCTGTCCCAGACACCAAGTCCCGACTATACTACCCAGAACCCCTGCTCAAACCCGAGCAACACAGACCACCTGACTAACAAAGAAGGAGAAAAGGAATACATGGTTTCTCCTAAGTCAAGTTCCAAAAGTAGTGTAGCAGTAAAAGATGGCCTAACTACATGTCCATACAAGCATGCTTTTGTCCTCAGAAATGATAAAAGTGGGTGAAACATATATTAGCAAAACATGCTAAAGTATTCCCACTATGGTATACCAATCTCACCCAAGTAGGCCATTCCTTGCTTACCTTTCGCTCATTTCGGTTGTACATCAAATATGCCTGCTGTCAGTCATCGAGGGGTGACATCCCCACAAGTGCACTTTTGTTTGCCATAACATAATCATTGCCTTATACAGTTACTGATATTAAGCTTACCCACCTGAAGTGTTCGATCCAAGGCAAACCTGGGGTCGGTGAAGAGTGTAGACGCTCACAGTCCAAAATCTGCCAAAATTGCACCCTCGGTACATGTCGCGCAAGCCGTGGCTCCAAACAACTAAAAGTACCCCGAAATCAAAGTCTACAGATCCATCGGGTCCAGCAACACTTGGAAACACCCCTGGGTATAACAATAAGGTCCAACATTACACTTTTATTCCAAAAATATACCAAGTATACAACATCAGAAAACAGCCCCGAAGATGTTCAGTTTTCACCTACAGAACGGACTCTGAAAAATCCAACAAAATTGCTGTCGCGTTCCACGCGTAGATACCTTCGATACGAGTATCTGCACGTTAAATTCCGAGCCCCGTAGGCCAAGTTACAAATTCCACAATACAGGGCGCTCACAAACACACAACCACACATCTGTATTTCCATGCACAGATAAAGGGCGAAAAATATACCTTCGGGCAAGCCTCAGAAAAATCCAATAAAAATACTGTGACAATCCTCGCGTCGAGTAGATGAAAAAAGTGTACAAGCACGTCGCCATACGATGCCCGGTTGCGGAGATATCGCCGAAAAACCACGCCGCTGTCCAAATCTCCATCACAGAAATGGGGTCACAGTAAGCTCGAACAAACAACTCGAAAAGCATGAAATGAGGGAAAGCTGAAAATACCTAGATCATAGATCTGTCCTTCGCGGATCCAGCGGCGAAGAAATAGCTCGAAAAGGTGCTCGGAGTAGGCCGGGGGAGCTAGCGCACCGAAACGCGACGAAGGGGAACCCAAATGGACGAGCATCGCGCCGCGCCGTAAAAAAGGAAACCTCGATAAGTGTGCCACCAAAAATCTCAAAACTGTGCAGATAGATGTAGCATAGCTCGGGGATCATCTTTGCTGAAGGCGCCACGGTGAGAGGAGGCTCGGAAATGCCGGAAAAAGGGGAAAGAAAGAAGCTCGGATCGCTTTTATAGGCTCCAGGAAACAATTCGGAAAATACCGAACGTGTCCTATTTTCCGGGCGCAAGAGACTTTCGGGCGCGCACTGTAGCAGCCGAATCTACCCTGGGCGCGCACTTTAGCAGCCCGAATCTCTCCTGGGCCTCCACGTCGCCCGCTAAACAGGCGACAGCAACGCCCGCCGCTCACAACGCGACACGTGGCGCCCCCCCAGACGCCGACACGTGGCCGCCCACGCACGGGAACAGCGCGTCAACGCGCCCACGTGCGCCTTGCGCCCGCCGCCTGCGCCTCTGCACGTACGCTTCCCGAGGCGCTCCCCAGCCAGCTCCGTGGACCGAGCGTGCTACACTGCACCAACCACACGCCGCCACGTGTCACCCTCCGGTCCACCGTACACCGCGCCTTTTCCCGTGGACCGCGCCCCCTGCGCCGGCCCAACCGGGATCCGCCACGTGGCCCGCGCCCGCTGCACGCCTCCGCGGTGGACCGCGCACCTGCCCGCGCCTGCACCGCCGCGCTCCGCCGCGCTCCGCCGCGCTCCGACGCGTTCCGCCGCTGCCCGCCGCCGCACGCCGCCGCCGCCGGTGCTGGAACAGTACCAAGAAGCCTCGAAAACTGCGCGCGTCATCCGGGCTCCGAAAAATACAAGTAAATAGTCCATTTTCATCGGTTTCGCGCGCTGAATCCAAATCCGAAGTCCATTTTGCCAAATTCCAACTCTGAAAATTGCCAAAGGCATCCGGAAAGGTGTTCTTGGTCCAAGCTTCGCACTGAGTCCAATTTTAATATCCATTGCGCGCAAAACCACTTCTAAGCATTAGACGGGGCCATCTGATCACCCACGTGATCCATTTAAGCCCGATGTCCCCTAGTTGTGACCAAATTGTGCCCAAACCCCGCCGACGCGCCACTTAGGCCTCCAGAAACTGTAGATGCAACAGTGCTCCATAAGTGGGAATTTCGGGTCTTCACATCCTCCCCCACTAAAAGAAAGTTTCGTCCTCGAAACTAGCTCAAATCCACCAGGAGTCACAAATACCACGGGTAGGTATCCATCAATAACGCCTCCAGCTCCCCAAACACCCCTCACTCCCTGTGATCACTTCCCAAAAACAACAATACCCAGTACGGCATGGCCCGATTGTGCAATTCCCTCAACTCTCGAGCCAGAATTCGCAAGGGGTATCCCTCGTACTCCAAACACTCTTAGCGCTCAAATGGTACGAGTCAATCACGAGCGAGGGATCCAAAAGCAAAACACTCCTGAGCTGAGACGTGAAACAAAACAGGGGCCCCATCAAAAGCTGGGGGAAACAAAATAACCACCAGTGCAACACGCACCAAACCACATCCTGGTGCCAATCTCAACAAGGCGACCCGAAGCATACCCACACATTCATCCAATAAGCTGGGGTCTTCACTCGGTTACTTCCCGATCCAAAATCACCCGAGTGGACTACTCAACTGCGGCTACCCTGAAAAGGGATCCTCAAGAGATACAATCTCATGCCACAGTTGGTCACTCAACATGCCAACATAACCCCAACAGACCCACGGGTCGAAGTCGATCTCTCAACTAATAAAGGACACCCTGACGGGGACCAAACCGTCTGTGAACGGGACTGAAAACAGGCTCAAAAGGCGATCATAATGTTGATGCCCAAACTTGCGGTCAAAAATCTGAACCAGCAATGACAATCCACGTAAATCCCACCCAACATGCTGAAAGCTGTAGGCTTCACTGATGCCGCATGGTAGAACTGTAAACTGAAGCTGAAATCTTATCTACCATATAGTACAGAGCAGAAATGCTGAGTAATCAGGACTGGTAGCCAAGCAGGTAGGGCCTACGCCCAGGTATATCAATCAAAGCTGGAAGTAATAGACGTACAGAAAGGCTCAACGGTGGGATCCAAGCTGCCTGCAAAACAGCGGTTCGTCCTGCCTCAATAACTTGGCTTACCACTTCATCCACACGGGCATGGTAGCACATCCACAAGTGCTCCTCGCGCTCCACATCGCTCTGGGAGTAAATCCAAATATCCTCGGAGGATCTTGTTACCAATCCAATCAAGTACAGCTGGAGCACAATTCCCTAAATCATAAGAGTGGCAGGGCATTAATCAATCCACTCGGCCAAACTATGAGCTCGAGATGCCCTACCGTGTCCCGAACGCCATCTAGACAAGATCCTCGGCTGTCTGATTCTGAGTAGGTACTCGCATCATACAATAACTGCCTGCATATAGCTCCATCAAAAGGTCCTAGATACCACCCGGACCTGTCTACACTCGAACCATAAAAGGACCCTCACAGTCGTGCATCAACGACGTGGCATCACCACCGTGTACCAACGGCGTGGCATCAGGTCAAACAGACCCCTCGATCCATCAGATCCTGCATCTGCGCCATCAGCTCTCTCAGCTCTACAGGCGATATCCAATGTGGTGCTATCAAGGGTGGCGCGGTTCCCCGAACCACGTCAAACGTAATCTCCATCTCCCTAAACAGCGGCATCGTCAACAGCTCAGGTGAAATCACACCCGGGATCTCGTGGGCAACAGAGATATCCTTGAATCCCGGTGCCGCCAAAAAGCACCTCTCACACTGTCGCTAAAGCCTGTGTGCTCTAACCGTCTTAACAACCAAACGTCCTCTCGTCTGCCTCGTAGAAAATCGACGTCCTCTCACTCCTCAGCGAAAATATCCTGTGGCGTTGTGCCAATCACTCTCAAGCACAAGGTCAAGATACCGAACTGCCACGATTACCATTAAGTCTGCCAGTAACTCGCAGTCTCAGCTGCACTGGACATGATCCAAAAGTCTCCTCCACATGCACAACAACAACAGACACCTGTACCTCTAGTGCACGTGGTAATAATTCTGCCTCTAGTCAATGCAGGAATGCAACATGCTCTAACTCCGGCTGCTGTGGTGAAATCCCACCTGCGACACTCGATCCACTACCGTGGCGCCCTCCAACCGGGCGGCACAGATTCATCCGCTCAAAGCAAGTGGTTGTCGCTCAAACTGCCTGAAAATCAGGACTATCCACAAGGGAGCACGACCTCTGTCTCTGATCACATTGAGGCGATGAATAAGGTCCTCCGCAGATAACAAATCTACGCTACCGCTGCGCCACTCCGACATAGATATTGATGCTGCCATCGGGGTCCACCCGATCTCCGGCATCTCGGGAACTCGTTATCCTAGAAAAAGAAATCAGAAATGCCTCTGCCGGCCGATCTGTCCTTCATCACCCGGCGCCAAGCGCCAAAATCCATAACTCGCCTCTGGCGGTAGATCCCTATCCAAAGGAACTGCAACGCCACGCTCCAACCATAACGCCTACTCCAACGAGGCGTCAAAACCTATAACGGAGGGACTGAATGAACTGAAAGGTGTCCTAGCGCAATCCACTCCCAGTCTCACATATCCTATGCGCCTCGTCCCTCGAAACCTGAAGCGCGCAGTTCAACAACTGCATAACCTCTCTGGCACAGGGAGGCTCTCAATTGATCACTCCATCACCACCAACCACGACCCTGCCTCCAAAGGCTCCAAACTCAATCTTACGAGTCGGGGTGGTTCATCTGCCAAATCTGGCTCAATAGATTGATCATGTCCCACAGCTCCTCTGCCGTCAACTATCCACCCTGCCTCGGTGCCTCGGCACTGAACGTTGGCACGGAGGGGATTACTCAGTGCTTCGACAACTGTGTCACCAAGACCAGCTGCTCACTTTGCCGCTGATAAGCCTCTGACAATCCTGTCATCTGGGTCCGGAGTTCTCTGACCTCAATCCGGGTATCTGGCCCAAAACCAACTGCTTAAGCTCAACTGCTATGAGAGGATGCACACGGTCAAAACCCAGCGTCGGGGAGACACCGCTCGCCATGACGAAACCACAAAACAACACAAAACAGCGCTCGACCCAATCCAGCGAAAGTCTAAAGCATGTCACCCGTTCCACAGCATTATGTTGTCTGCAGCCAACATAATCACTTAGGAGAATAAACATGCCAATCTCTCTTCCCGTCCCTTCGGAGAGGTATAAAACTCAATCAGGACTCTCGCTAAAAATCACGACTCTCACGAAGTCAACCAAGGGTCAAACCATAAGCCTAGGGTTTCTAAGTCCACCATGACCTACAACCTAGGCTCTGATACCACTCTAATCTGTCACGCCCCGGGGTCGAAACTGCGACCCGGGCTCGCCAACAGATCTGCCACCTATGCCAAACCTGCATAGGCGAAGCGTCCTACCTGCGAGAAAAGTACTATAGCTAAACAGATATCAGAGCTATAAATAAAAATCTGCTGTATAACTAAAAATCAATCACTGTACAACTGGGAATAATACAATAAGTCTGTCTTCCAAAAATGATAATCATACAATATCCTCATGTACAAGCTCATAGCCCAACCGGGAGATATCTATAATGAATACATCAGTGTACAGTCTCTCAATACATATCATCCTCACTACAACAGACTCTCAAAAGAGGAAAAATAAAACAACTAATCTACTGAAGATCTCCTCTGAAGGGGTACCGCTACTCTCCAAACATGGGTAGGGATCTAGCTCGCGACTCCCTCGCCTCGATCAACAACCGCAGAATCAGCAACACCCGCTAAGACTCTGCAAAACAAAGGAGAGGAAGGAAAAAGAAGGGGGAAAACCCCCAAAGGGTGTGAGAACTACACCAAAAGGGAGTTCTCAGTGGGTACCACCGCCAGTACCGACGGTCTGCCCACCAAGTCCGCAAGAGACAAAAACTAACCAAAGCCGTAAAGACTGAGAAAGAAGGAAGCTGGAGACTCTCAACAGCTATCAAGCCTCTATGCCTGCTAAGCTTGCCTATGCCTGCCGTGCCTGCCTATGCCTGCCATGCCTGCCATGCCTACCTATGCCTGCCATGCCTGCCATGCCTGCCGTGCCTGCCTGTGCCTGCTATGCCTGCCATGCCTGCCATGCCTGCCTATGCCTTCCTATGCCTGCTATGCCTGCCATGCCTGCCTGTGCCTGCCTATGCCTACCTCTGCCTGCTATGCCTGCCATGCCTGCCATGCCTGCCTATGCCTGCCTATGCCTGCTATGCCTGCCATGCCTGCCATGCCTGCCTATGCCTGCCTATGCCTGCCTATGCCTGCTATGCCTGCCATGCCTGCCATGCCTGCCTATGCCTGCCTATGCCTGCCATGCCTGCCTGTGCCTGCCTATGCCTGCCTGTGCCTGCCTATGCCTGCCTATGCCTGCTATGCCTGCCATGCCTGCCATGCCTGCCTATGCCTGCTATGCCTGCCATGCCTGCCTATGCCAGCCTATGCCTGCTATGCCTGCCATGCCTGCCATGCCTGCCTATGCCTGCCTATGCCTGCCATGCCTGCCTGTGCCTGCCTATGCCACGGTCAACAACTCACAATGACCTTGGGACCACCGTAACCCCAGACGGTTCCCAACAACACTAGCACTGGTCTAAACACAGCTACTAGACTCCACTCGGTCCCCCTGACACGAGTGCTACTGTAAGGCAAATGTCTGTAATAAACCCAATCTAATGCCACCAGTAGAACTGGTACTGCCTGCTGTGCCTGCCAAATTGGGTATGCCAGCCCACGCATAACGCCGATAGGGGATGGGAGTCTCAAGATCTCAAAGTCTGAAAATCGCACACTCCGGAGTGGCACTCGAGGGGAGCGACCCACACGAGTAAAGTGCCTCAGTAACAAGTATCGTAAATCAACAGGACTGGATCATGACTCTAATCAAAGCGGGAAAGCCCAACCACTAAAGAAAGCCTCGGTCTCAATCAGATGCAAAAATACTCAAATAGTGGGGAACTCTGTCCACTAGGGAAATCAGATACCCAATCTGGTGCATAAATAAATGTCCGGTCAACTGCCCAATATCCGCGGTTGCCGCAAAGCCCCACAACTAATCCAACCTGGTCCAGACACCAAGTCCCGACTACACTACCCAGAACCCCTGCTCGAACCCGAGCAACACAGACCACCTGACTAACAAAGAAGGAGAAAAGGAATACATGGTTTCTCCTATGTCAAGTTCCAAAAGTAGAGTAGCAGTAAAAGATGGCCTAACTACATGTCCATACAAGCATGCTTTTGTCCTCAGAAACGATAAAAGTGGGTGAAACATATATTAGCAAAACATGCTAAAGTATTCCCACTATGGTATACCAATCTCACCCAAGTAGGCCATTCCTTGCTTACCTTTCGCTCATATCGGTTGTACATCAAATATGCCTGCTGTCAGTCATCGAGGGGTGACATCCCCACATGTGCACTTATATTTGCCATAACATAATCATTGCCTTATACAGTTACTGATATTAAGCTTACCCACCTGAAGTGTTCGATCCAAGGCAAACCTGGGGTCGGTGAAGAGTGTAGATGCTCACAGTCCAAAATCTGCCAAAATTGCACCCTCGGTACATGTCGCGCAAGCCGTGGCTCCAAACAACTAAAAGTACCCCGAAATCAAAGTCTACAGATCCATCGGGTCCAGCAACACTTGGAAACACCCCTGGGTACAACAATAAGGTCCAACATTACACTTTTATTCCAAAAATATACCAAGTATACAACATCAGAAAACAGCCCCGGAGATGTGCAGTTTTCACCTGCAGAACGGATTCTGAAAAATCCAAAAAAATTACTGTCGCGTTCCTCGCGTCGATACCTTCGAAACGAGTACCTGCACGTTAAATTCCGAGCCCCGTAGGCCATGTTACAAATTCCACAATACAGGGCACTCACAAACACACAACCACACATCTGTATTTCCATGCACAGATAAAGGGCGAAAAATATACCTTCGGGCAAGCTTCAGAAAAATCCAATAAAAATACTGTGACAATCCTCGCGTCGAGTAGATGAAAAAAGTGTACAAGCACGTCGACATACGATGCCCGGTTGCGGAGATATCGCCGAAAAACCACGCCGCTGTCCAAATCTCCATCACAGAAATGGGGTCACAGTAAGCTCGAACAAACACCTCGAAAAGCGTGAAATATGGGAAAGCTGAAGATACCTAGAACGTAGATCTGTCCGTCGCGGATCCAGCGGCGAAGAAATCGCTCGAAAAGGTGGTCGGAATAGGCCGGGGGAGCTCGCGCACCGAAACGCGACGAAAGGGAACCCAAATGGACGAGCGTCGCGTCGCGCCGTAAAAAAGGAAACCTCGATAAGCGTGCGACCAAAAATCTCAAAACTCTGCAGATGGATGCAGCATAGCTCGGGGATCATCTTTGCTGCAGGCGCCACGGCGAGAGGAGGCTCGGAAATGCCGGAAAAAGGGGAAAGAAAGAAGCTCGGATCGCTTTTATAGGCTCCAGGAAATAATTCGGAAAATACCGAACGTGTCCTGTTTTTCGGGTGCAAGAGACTTTCGGGCGCGCACTGTAGCAGCCCGAATCTCCCCTGGGCGCGCACTGTAGCAGCCCGAATCTCTCCTGGGCCTCCACATCGCCCGCCAAACAGGCGACAGCAACGCCCGCCGCTCACAACGCGACACGTGGCGCCCCCCCAGACGCCGACACGTGGCCGCCCACGCGCGGGAACAGCGCGTCAACGCGCCCACGTGCGCCCTGCGCCCGCCGCCTGCGCCTCTACACGCACGCTTCCCGAGGCGCTCCCCAGCCAGCTCCGTGGACCGAGCGTGCTACACCGCACCAACCACACGCCGCCACGTGTCACCCTCCGGTCCACCGTACACCGCGCCTTTTCCCGTGGACCGCGCCCCTTGCGCCGGCCCAATCGGGATCCGCCACGTGGCCCGCGCCCGCTGCACGCCTCCGCGGTGGACCGCGCACCTGCCCGCGCCTGCACCGCCGCGCTCCGCCGCTGCCTGCCACCGCACGCCGCCGCCGCCGGTGCCAGAACAGTTCCAAGAAGCCTCGAAAACTGTGCGCGTCATTCGGGCTCCGAAAAATACAAGTGAAGAGTCCATTTTCATCATTTTCGCGCGCTGAATCCAAATCCAAAGTCCATTTTGCCAAATTCCAACTCTAAAAATTGCCGAAGGCATCCGGAAAGGTGTTCCTTGGTCCAAGCTTCGCACTGAGTCCAATTTTAACATCTATTGCGCGCAAAACCACTTCTAAGCATTAGACGGGGCCATCTGATCACCCACGTGATCCATTTAAGCCCGATGTCCCCCAATTGTGACCAAATTGTGCCCAAACCCCGCCGACGCACCACTTTGGCCTCCAGAAACTGTAGATGCAACAGTGCTCCATAAGTGGGAATTTCGGGTCTTCACATATCATGCTCAAAGGAAAACTCAACTAAGAACATGCTATGCATCCACTCGCTCACATAACCCAATCTCAGTGGTTGCCACATCCTGCGCCCCCTAGTGTATCAACCAGGGCGTCACATCGGACTATCTCAGTATCACGCAAAGCGACCTCTAGTGTATCAACTAGGCGCATCAACATCGCATCCGGACTGTAACTCGAGGGGAGCGACCCCACCGAGCTTAACGTGTCCCGTCTGACATAAAAAGCGGCATCTGCAGGCTACAATCCACGATCAAATAGATCGAAAACTTGAATGCCAATATCCCACACTCATGTCTAGGTCGGAGAACACTCCATGACTCAATCTGATATGCCCACAAAAATCCCAAGACACTAGCAACACATCCTCTAAGTCAAATAAGATCCAGTCGGCCCCCAGGCGTGAGGACATATGCTCCCTGAACCCATGCCACCCCTCTAGCGATCTCAAAATTTAAAAACTATTATTAAAAATGCCGATTTTCATTAAAACAGTTTTCTTGATTTTTAAAATGGTCTAGGTGCAAGTATGATGCCAACTAACCATGAAATCCAGTCGCATGTAGTACTAGGAGTATACTAAAAATAATCTAGAGTTCTAATAAATTTTCTGTAATTTTCTAGGCAACTATCAGATTTATCAACTGTAACTCCCAATCTGTCCAAGTACATCTAGAACACACAATTCCTCATATCTTGAAGACAACACGGCATTAATTATTCCATTTGGCCCACAGTGCGCTCATAATGCCCCTACCGGACCCTGAATGCCATCTAGGCAAAGTCCTTGGCTGTCTGATTCCAAGTAGGTACTCGCATCATACAATAACTGTCGGAGTATGACTCCATCAAAAGGTTCTAGATACCACCCGGACCTGTCTACACTCGAACCATAAAAGGACCCTCACAGTCGTGTATCAACGACATGGCATCACCACCGTGTACCAACGGCGTGGCACTAGATCAAACAGAACCCTCGAACCATCAGATCCTGCAACTGCGCCATCATCTCTCTCAGCTCTACCGGCGATATCCAATGAGGTGCTGCCAAGGGTGGCGCGGTTCCTCGAACCACGGCAAACACAATCTCTATCTCCCTAACCGGCGGCATCATCAACAGCTCAGGTGAAATCACACCCGGGATCTCATGGGCAACAGAGATATCCTTGAGTCCCGGTGCCGCCGTAAGAATCTCTCACACTGTCGCTAAAACCTGTGTGTTCTAACAATCTCAACAACGAAGCCTCCCCTCGTCTGCCTCGCATAAGGTCAACGTCCTCTCTCTCCTCAGTCAAAATATCCTGTGGCATTGTGCCAATCAATCTCAAGCACAGGGTCAAAATACCGAACTGCCACAATTACCAATAAATCTGTCGGTAACTCGTAGTCTTGGCTGCACTGGACATGATCCACAAGCCTCCTCCACATGCACAACACTAACAGGAACCTGTACCTCAAGTGCACGTGGTAACAAATCTGCCTCTAGTCCATGCAGGAATGCAACATGCTCTAACTCCGACTGCTGTGATGAAATCACACCTGCGACATCTCAATCCACTACCATGGCGCCCTCCAACCGGGCGGCACAGATTCATCAGCTCGATGCAAATGGTCGTCGCTCAGTCTGCCAGAAAATTCACGACTAATCACAAAGGGAGCACGACCTCTGTCTCTGCTCACACTAAGGCGACGGATACGGTCCTCCGTAGATAACAAATCCACGCTACCGCTGTGCTACTCTGATAGATGCTGATACTGCCATCGGGGTCTACCCGATCTCTGGCATCTCGGGAACTCGTTATCGTGGAAAAAGAAATCAGAAATGCCTCTGCCGGCCAATCTGTCCTCCATCACCCGGCGCCAAGCACCAATATCCAGAACTCACCTCTGGCGGCAGATCCCTATCCAAAGGAACTGCAGTGCCATGCTCCATACACAACGCCTACTCTATCGAGGCATCCAAGACCCAAAATCTGTACAGGAGGGACCGAATAAACTGAAAGGTATCTAGCGCAATCCACTCCCAGACACACACACATCCTATGCGCCTCATCCCTCGAAACCTGGAGCACACAGTTCAACAACTACAAAAACTCTCTAGCACAGTGAGGCTCTCACTTGATCACTCCATCACCACCAACCACGACTCTGACTCCAAAGGCTCCGACTCAATCTTACGAGTCGGGGTGGTTCATTTGCCAAATCTGGCTGAATAGATCGATCATGTCCCCTCAGCTCACCAGCTGTCAACTATCCACCTTGCCTCGGTGCCTCGACACTAAACATTGGCACAGAGGGGGCTACTCGCCCCATCGGTGCCACAGAAATCCCTACCACTGAGGATACTGCAACCGGGTGGCCTCAGAAGGAAACACTGTCGAGCTGCCCGCTGTTCCGACAACTGTATCATCCTATCCGCTGCTCACTCCGCCGACGATATGCCACTGCCAATCCTGTCATATGGGTCCGGAGCTCTCTGACCCGGGCTGCCTATCCTGGCCCACAAGCTGCAATAGGGTGCACACGGGTCAGAACTCTGCGTCAGGGAGACACCGCCCACTGCGACAAACCACACAACAGAACACACAACAAGCACTCGACCCAATCCAGCGAAAGTCTAAGACATGTCACCCATTCCACAACATTATGTTGTCTGCAGCCAACATAATCGCTCAGGAGAATAAACATGCCAATCACTCATCTCGTCCCTTGGGAGAGGTATGAAACTCAATCAGGACTCTCGCTATAAGTCATGACTCTCACGTAGTCATCCTAAGGTCCAACCACAAGCCTAGGGTTTCTATGTCCATAATGACCTACATCCTAGGCTCTGATACCACTCTAATCTGTCACGCCCCGGGGATCGAAACTGCGACCCGGGCTCGCCAACAGATCCGCCACCTATGCGAAACCCCGCATAGGCGACGCGTCCAACCTGCAAAGTACCATCTAACAACTAAACAGATATCAGAGCTGAAGAAAAACTGCTGCAATAAAAACCTGAATCACTGTACAACTGAAAAATAAAAGTACAATATCCATCTCCCAAAAATAATAATACAACAATCCGATCCACCGAAACTGTAATACAAGTAAAAGCCACCTAGACAACATCTATAAATCCAAAAAGGGAGATAACTTAAATAATAAAATACAACTGTTGTAATATCATAGATTTTTTGGTAACGTTTTACCCTCCTGCTAATAAAGATTATGTTTGGAGTAATTGATGTAACGGGTTTACTTAAGTGGATAATTCTGAGGTGCGAATATTTTTCTGCGATAGAGCTCAGAAAACGGAGAATGACGGTGCGATCGGATCCGGATTCCGACTTACGGAACCCCCAGAAAGGGGTGGAAAGGATCGCAATAGCCAGGTGGTGCATCGAAATCCGTGCAAGTGATCGTGCACGCTTTTCGAGGAGGTAAGGGATTATTTGTAGGGAATTATCTTAAAGGAATTATCTCTAAGAAATTATCTTTAGGGAATTATCTCTAGGGAATTATCTTAAAGGAATTATCTTTAAGAAATTATCCTTAAGGAATTATCTTTAAGGAATTATCTTAAAAGAATTAACTTTAATGAATTATCTTTAAGGAATTATCTCTAAGGAATTTTCTCCAAAGATTAATTAAATAATTAATTAATTGGAGATTGAAATCCGACGTATGGATTCTCCGGAATAGGGTTTTGAGGATCGCGGTAACCATAGTGTGCATCGGAATCCATGCAAAAGATCGGGCACGCTTTTCGAAGAGATAAGAAATTATCTCTTATGACTTAATAATTATTAATTAATTATTAATATCCGGATGTGGGTTTAATGTACGTACAAATTATCTCCTTCCGGATAGAAAAGAAAAGAAAAAGGAAACTCTAACCGGAGAGAAAAGAGAGAAAAGAAAAGAAAAAGGAAACCCTAACCGGAGAGAAAATAGAGAAAAGAAAAGGGAAAAAAAGGCGAAACCCTAACTGAAAGGAAACGAGAGGAAGGAACGAGTGAAAGAAAAGGGAAAAAGTGAAACCCTAATCGGAAAGAAACGGTGGGAAAGAATGAGAAGGCGAAAGGACCCAAAACCCTCCCGATGAACGAGCCGAAGCCGGGAGCGTGAACGGATCACCGTCTCCGACGATTAGCGGTAAGCGAGATTTATTTTCGTGTAGTTTCGCTCGGTTTTTGGTTTCGGTCTTTTTCGGAGTCCTAGGGTAGCCGTTTGCTACCCTATGCGTTGCCGCCGCGAAGCCCTAGGGCACCGCCGCGGGCCCTAGGGCATCACCGCCGCGGCCGCGGTATACGCCGCGCGGGGACGGTGCCTGTGCGGCCGTGGCTAACGACGCGCGGGACCAAATTTCCCGTGCGGCTGCGGCTAGGGCATGCCGCGCTGGGCTGGGGCCCGCGCGCCCGCGGCAAGCGCCGCGCGGGGCTGGGGCCCGCGCGGCCGCGGCAAGCGCCGCGTGGGTCTGGCACCCGCGCGGCCGCAGCGCATGCCGCGCGGGGCTGGGGCCCGCGCGGCCGCGGCAAGAGCCGCGCGGGGCTGGCGCCCGCGCGGCCGCAGCACATGCCGCGCATGGCTGGCGCCCGCGCGGGGCCGGCGCCTGCGCGGCCGCATGGCATGCAACGACTCAGGGGTGGCCGCGTCGCCCGTCGCGCTTCGCCGCCACCGCCGTGTCGAGTGGTCATTAGTGTCTTTAAGTATTTGGGCTCGGTTTATCTACCTATATATTTCTAATCTAACCGCGGCTCTTTTGGGGACTACTTCTAGGTCCGGGCGTCGACAGAGAGCAGGGTTCGGTCTTCGGAGTGCAGATTTCGCATAATCGAGGTGGGTAGTTTTGGTTATTACCGGCGTGGTGTCGTTCCCGAATATTCGTTTTGATAAAGTAGACATATTTGGTATTTTGACTAACCCCATAGCATGTGAATCCCTTTTATCGTGTTAATCAAAGCGGCTGCGGTCTTGAGATCGTTATTATGTTAATCAAAGCGGCTGCGGTCGCAGGATCGTCAGACTATTCTGACTAAAGCGGCTGAGGTCGCAACGCTATTATGACACTCATATTGCTTACACTCACACCGGCAGTTTGGCCACTGGGCAGGGTGTATTTTTCCGGAAAGATGGTAAGTTATTTTACCCATGTACCCCACAAGGGGAGGTTAGTGGGGACCCCTCAAGGAGAGGCAACTGCTACTTGGGCAGTGGAGGGGTTGGGGGCACCAAGGAGATGAGTACGGTATTGGGGTTGGGGCCCAAAACATTATGAAAGCTGGGGTAGGTGCCCAGTGCGACTTTCGACAGGGATTTAGCGATACATGAGAGGGGGAGGGGAGGGAAGTAAATGCTCCAGTGATTCGGTGTGTTCTTTCTGTTATTGCATTTACTTATATGTTTCTCTACTTTATCAGTCACTGACAACCCACACTATGACAGGTTCGAATAGGGGTGGGATTCGGGACGACAGAGAGGCATCCATTAGAGGACCCTAGCCATGAGGGCTAGTAAACGATACGTTATTTTCTTTACTTTTGGTTAATTCGTCATACTATGGTTAGTTAAACTGTGATACATATACTGTGGTTGCTGATGGATGTTGGAATGATGTTTCCTATAACTAATTGGTAAATGTAGGATGTGTATTTGCGGCAAGTTTTCAAACGCAAACCCGGTTACAAAAGTGTTTTCAAGGCAGGTGCCGTTTGGGCACTAATTTTAAAACCCGTGGATTTATCCTTTCAAGTTAATGGCCGCCGAAAGAGTTTGCGAAAACGTTTTGGAAAAGCTGGGTGTTGAGTGGGCACCGGTTTACAAAACCCATGGGTTTATGCTATAGGCTGTATGAGATAGCGGTGATGGTATGATTTATTGTATTCTTTCCTATTTGTCTGTCATGGTTGGAATGGTTAAAGTATGTGCTCTATTGGTAACGCCGTGGATATACAAATGAGACTCCGCCCGTTTGGGGAGTGAATTTGTATATGTGGCGGGTCTGATATGCGCCGGGGGCGAGGTCTATTCAAAAAATAAATGGGTACGTTTTCCGCTCTTTTAGAACCTCCGGGGCGTGACAGATTATATGGTATCGGAGAAAACGACTTTAACCACTGTGGCCAGTGACCAACATCCACAGAATGTATTATCACGAGTGACTAACCAAGTTGATAACCAAAGTATAGCTGTGTCACGTATTAGCGTGAGCCGGGGAAAAAGGGGATAGAGTCCCAGTGTTTGTAGATCAAGGTGCTAGACCAATTAAGTCTAGGACTAACTTGGTTTCTTTGTATGCACGGTTAATGGCCCGAAGCCGCTCTTCAATCGATGGTGCAGAAGAGGATACGACAGTTCCGGCAATAGTGGAGAAGCGACTACTCCAACAACGGATTACGCGACATGGCTTAGCGCTTTCCCTTGTGTTAGGAAAGACGAACCCCACACGGCTCGCCTTCACAAGGATGGTCTACATAGCGATACTATTCGGGTAATACCGACGGTGGGTTTACCTGCTTACCGAGAAGTGATCGACTGGACCACTATGGTGGGGCGGGAATTGGCCGTTCCACGCACCCGACAGAAGGATCATGAACCTGCCGGGGGCCGAATACGACCCCAGCCATAACCTGGGAATGACTTTCCCAACGGGAGCCAACCACCCCATTATGTGAAGACGCCACAAGGAATCTGAAACACATCAGACAAGGGAATCGATACATCATGGAGTATCGGCAAGAATATGTAAGGTTGGCCAATTGTGTTTCCTTTGTTATAAGGGATGAAGCTCACAAAGCCCGCCTCTTCGTAGACGGATTGCGGAGCAATATTTTCGAAGTTGTGCAAGCGGTGGAACTTCACACCTTCCAGAAAGTGGTGGATAGGGCCACCCTAGTGGAGCGCGGATTCGTGGTGACGCGCGCCCGACGAGAGGACTCGGAGTACAACAAGGACAAGAAACGACCCCAGCCCTTCTTCGGAGGGGGATTTTCTAGCAGGGACCGGCCTTACATCATATACAGAGGAGCACCCCGGGGGAAATTTTTCGTTTCAGGAAGCACGACCATTGCTTCTAATGTGACAAACTGGGACAGTTCCGCTTTAACTGCCCCGAACCCGGGAATAATTCTTTGGAGTCGCGACACGGATGAGAAGTCTTATGCGACGACACGACAAAGGACGCACTACCCGAGGGAAGTAGTGGCAGGAAAGACCCCTTACGAAGAGTAATGTTGGGCTTTGTTGGGTTATATATAATTGGATCTAAATAGGGGAAAAAAACACCTAGAGGGGGATGAATAGGTGTAAACAATAAACACTCAAAAATCTTAGCGATATAAAACCCAATGCGGAAAAATAAATAACACGCAGAGATTTTTACGTGGAAAACTCCAAACCGGAGTAAAAAACCATGGGACCGATAACACGGTGAAATCCACTAGAATTATAACACGTACAAAGGTGATATACCGTACTCACAGACGACTCAACCTTTTTCCATACGCTCCTAGTTGATCTTCTCCCCTCGCTCCGCAACGCTTCTCGAATCCACGATCTGCGTCCAACGCCGAATCCACGGCGTCCAACGTCGACTCCACGACGTCCGACCGAATCCACGGTCTTCACCTAGTAGCACGCTTCGAATCCACGAACGTACCTCACTCCGAATCCACGAGAGCGGTTGCACCTTGAATCCACAAGGCCACGCGAGTCCACGCGCCGATTTTGGAAAAATCGTTGTTTTTGGGTGGTGATGATCCGCCGAATACTTAGATTAGAAATAGATTGGAAATACCATCTAAGTATTCATTAATTTGATTTTACTCAAAATCTGAGTTTGGAAAACCTAGAATCAAATTAATAATATAGATGAAGAGACATAGAATTAAATCTAGTATTTCCTTTCTTCTCTATATGTAGATTTTTCTATTTCGGTCGTATTTTTTGCTTTTTGCGTCGTACCCTAAAAGATGAATTAAAGGCTCTATATATAGGTTAGAAACCGTTGGAAGAGGATAAGAATCAAAAACTAACCTTTTCTGGAATTTATCAGGACGGCGATCCGGATCGGATTTCGGCGATCCGGATTGTAGTAACGAGACAGGCAGTTTCCAGAAAAACAAAGGTTCGGGATCCGGATCGAAGTGCCTGATCCGGATCGTTCATACAATTCACCAAACACCAATGTTCGGGATCCGGATTGAAATGCCTGATCCGGATCGTTTATATATTTTGGTAAAAACCAGTGTTCGGGATCCGGATCAAAAGAGGCTACAATCCGGATTGAATTTGCGTATGAACTAACACCCTTCGGGATCTGGATCGAAGTGCTTGATCCGGATCCTGAACATGTCCCATGTCTAGTTTTTGATTTTTAAGCAATTAAAAATTCATCCTAGTGTTTCTACACTATAAGAAGTATTCGGATCACCAAAAATAATTAGTTAAACATACCTGATCCTTTTGAATTCTTCTTTCTTGAGATTGAGTTATATGATCCAACCTTCTTTATCTTCAAGCTTCAAGACTTAACCGAATTCACGAAATACGTCAACTCAAATTCCGTAACAATCTCCCCCTTTGGCGGTTTCGTGACAAAACACAAATTCACTCAAGAAAATTCAAAAAGATATTTTTGTTGCTATCACCATACAACAAAAATTTACAATGGAGATCCAAAATAAAATAGATACATGAGTTAAACTCGTAAAACAGACTCTAGACTTAGACATCTGTGCTCTCTACAAAAGAAATCATTCTTGACAAAAGAAATCGTTAGATACCTCAAGAATTTTATGTCATTCAAAACAAACACACACAGAGATGAAGTTTATACTCATTTATACTTACCATGACATTTATATATTCAGATATGTAATTGGATCATAGTTAAAAACCAACATATCTTCTATGCATTCAAAATCCAAATGTCACAAAATTGTTAGTCAACATCAGCTTGTTAGTTATATTACATGCCCAAATAGTTAATCGAATAGTTAGTCAAGGCATGCATTCAATCACAAAAGAAAAACACAAGTTGTGATACTTACCTTCATCGTTCAAAGTTCAGAGTTCACATATCATTCATTGTTCGTTTCTCTCTCCCCCTTTTTGTCACAAAGTTAGCCAAAATTACAAAAGTAATAAGGAGAGTTAAAAAGTTCAAAGTGTAGAGAAAAATGAAAGAGCTAAACTATAAAAATTTGCAAAACAAAAAAAAACTATTAAAAGAAGTCAATCATCAGATTCAGAGTCTTCAGAGCTCGTGCAGCCCATCTTAGAGAACATCTTTTTCACCAGCTTGTTCATTGAATTGACCTTCTTAGTTAAGGTAATATGAGCTGCCGTGATGAGCTCAAGCTTATTTGAAATTCTCTTCTGTTCCTTCGAAATCTGTTCCTGCTCAAAGGATAATCGTTGTTGTTCTTTGCAGATGGATGAGACTGATGCTTCATCCGCTGGTGCGGGTGCTGGTTGTGATGGTGATGCGGAAGTGCCGGTACAGGGTTTCGTTCCGCATGGAGGAACTGGAGTGACATGAGGCAACTTATGAAGGGACTTGACAATGGTGGACTCATCGATCATGCCCAAGCAGTGATGATAAGTTGTTGAACTAATATCAACCTGAAATTTCTTTAAAATCCTCATTATAATTAATGGAAATGGGATTCTTTCAGTGGGATGAGGATGCTCAACATATCTCGTCATTCTATTCCAAATAATGTATGGAATGTTGATATTTAATCCCATTGCCTCTGACGGATGTCCTAAGAGATACAAAAATAGCATTCGATCCCATCTCAAGACTTTCGTCTGCATATTTGGAAGGATATTGTAACATGTGATGAAGTTTAGGAACCGGTACTCAAGACGAAGTTCTTTGGATTCGACAGATTTCTCTGTTGATTGAGTTCCCTCCAAACATATTCCCTTTATAACCATTTGCCACAACGTGTTTGTCAAACTCTTTCCCTTCAAGTAGTTAACTCCTGTCTTGCTGGCTTGCATTCCCAAAACTTCGCCAATCAATTGTGAAGTAATTTTAAACCTTGTGCCTTGGATATTCGTGTAAAACTCCATCGGGCCGTTTTCATTTTCTCGAAGGTGCCGTGCATTTGTATAGAAAGTCCTCACGTGATGCAGACAATATCCAAGCATTTCTGGGAATCGGCATACTTGAATAAGGTTTGCTTGTTCAATCAGAACACCAAACTCAGGGGAGTGGTCTCGTAGAGCCTCAATATTAACATGCCTCTCGCCAATGCATTCACGATTCTCAAATGCCCTTAGGCGATCCGCATTAACTAACACTTGTTCCTCACGGGGTGGAGAATCCGGAACTATTGGTTCGTTAATTTCGAAACCTCGTGCTCGTCCAAAACGTCGAGCCAGTACTTTTCTTTTCATCGAGATAGAGGATGTCATTGGCGCTTTACCTTTTGATGTGTCGAAAGTCTTTTGCTTAGGTTGAACAGGCATTGATTCATCATCCGACAATTTGTCCCAATCTACTTCTTGATTTTCTGCTTCAGCCTCTGAATCGCTGACAAGAAGAAACTCACCTTTCCGTTGAGTTTTCTTAGCTCTTTTCAGTTTGTTTGTTGCTCGAGTGTGTACCATTGCAACTAGCAGAAAGATTATCCATGAAAACGTCATTGTTGCTATTACTTGTGAAAAGAAATCCTGTGAGCAACAACTCAAGAACACGAAAAATTGTCAATTTTCAAAAATTTGAAAGATTGTACCCAAACAATCATTATCATGTAGAAAGACTAAGAATCAAATTAGTTTTGCAAAAAGAATTTTAAAAAAGATCAATCGCATGATTTTGGAAAATTCCCATTATATGCCCTAAAACCGAATTTTTTGAAATCGAAGGCCAAAATTCCGTTTATCATGAGAATACCTAGCATATAATCAAAACTAATCTAGCCAGAGTTCTTATTTCAAAAGAAATTTGATCAAAAACTAATCCAAAACGAAAAAGATACAGAAATTTCATCACGTTTTGAGGAAGAACATGAAAAACTGTGAAAAACCGAGATTTTGATCAATAAAACTTACTTAAAATCGAAGAACTTGAGTTTGTAAGCTTCCAAGACGAATGAACTCTAGAGAGAGAAGCTCTGGAGACTTTGGAACAAAAGATTGAAGTAAAAAGAAATCAAACTCCTTTTGTTCTATATAAAACCCTAGCCGCGATCCGGATCAGTTCGTGAATCCGATCCGGATCGGCTACCCGCAGAGAATACCTGCGTTCAGGATCCGGATCGGCTTGTTCAGTCCGGATCGGCTCCAACTTTTTCATCAGAAAAATTCAGAAAAATTCCACAAAATCCAGAAAAAGTATGTAAGCACTTTTGTGTATCAACTTTAAATGAAAATCATCGTTTCATACAACAAGAAATAGATTATGCCAAATCTATCAATAACATCCAACAAATGAAACGAAAATTTATAAAAATTAAATCCCTTAAAGTTGAACAACTTCAATCACATCTAACATGATCTTATGAGTAATGCCTTTATCAAATCATCAATTTGGTAAAGAAAATGAAATACCAAGATCAATAGATGTTTGAAATCCCAGATAAGTTAGATAATATATCTAGTCAACTTATTGAAGAGAGTGGCTCTTTGAGCATCTTTCATTAAAATTCCCACCTTATACCAACCTTGAAATTTTGACAGAGTCAAGTATTTCAACATGCATTTTATTTAATCAAACTTGAAAAACCTTGCTTGGTATACATGTGGTAGCTGCACACAGTACTCGGACGACCGAGGTGGTAGCTCTTTCCTCTATGTGGTGGTAGTTTTCACACTCCTCATTGGGATGTAACTCTTTCCACATCTTTTGAGCATATTACTTTTCTTTGACTCCCCCTCAATTGGCTATCAATTATTTAAGATATAAAGTATTCAACCAACTATTGATCTCGATTTCATACTCGACTAAATAGTCAAATAAGATAAAAACTATACCAAGAGATCATTGAGAGAGAAATTGACTTTGATCAAAACAAAGATGATTTAATTCACATAAATGATCATTGCATCAAATGAATTATTATGATATCCAAAGCATAATAAATTTCTAAATAAACGAAAAGATGTTATTAAAGTCAATATGACATATACTCAATTAATGTTCTATGTCTAAGCATAGATAATGAACAAAAACACAAAAATAAAACCTAACCTAAACAAGAGTTTCAAAAAGAGGTTATTTCAAGGAAAGCATTCCAATTGCTTTACGCAAATGAATAAAACGTTTTTGATCCAAGGTTTTGTTAAAAAGTCAGCTAATTGATCTTCAGTTGAAATGTAGGAAATTTGAAGAATATTTGATTCAACTAGCTCTCTAAGAAAATGATATCTAAGTTCAATGTGTTTTGTTCTTGAGTGCAACACAGGGTTTTTGAAATGTTTATAGCACTAGTGTTGTCACATAAAATAGTTACCGAAGTTGCTGAAATCCGGAAGTCGTTCAACACGCTTTTCATCCAAATGAGTTGAGTTGAACAACTACCCGCTGAGATATATTCCGCTTCGGCAGTCGAGAGTGCAATGCAGTTTTGCTTTTTACTATGCCATGCAACAAGACAATGGCCAAGATAAAAACATGCACCACTCATACTTTTCCGATCATCCACTGATCCTGCCCAATCGGCATCTGAATATCCTATAATGTCAAGACTTGTTCCCATAGGATACCAAATTCCGAAGTTTACAGTTCCTTTGACGTATCGGATGATCCGTTTTATCGCTTTCAGGTGATCCTCCTTTGGTGCTGACTGATATCTCGCGCAGATCCCAACACTAAAGGATATGTCCGGGCGACTAGCTGTGAGGTAGAGTAGACTTCCAATCATACTTCGATAGAGTTTCTCGTCTACACTATCACTAAGCGATTCACTTCCTAATCCCTTATTGCTAGTTCCCATAGGAGTAGGAAAATCTTTAGAATCTTCTAATCCGAATTTCTTTACCAACTCCTTTGCATACTTGGATTGACACAGATGGATGCCTTCACCATTTTGTTTCACTTGCAATCCAAGAAAGTATGTCAGTTCGCCCATCATAGACATCTCAAATTAGCTTTCCATGGTTTCTGCGAATTTAGAAGCATCATTATCCTTTGTTGCTCCAAATACAATGTCATCGATATAGATTTGCGCAACAATGAAGTTATTTTGATAATGCTTCACAAAGAGAGTCCTGTCTGCTCCCCCTCGAGTATAGCCCTTCTCCAAAAGGTGCTTTGTCAACCTTTCGTACCACGCTCGCGGTGCTTGTTTTAAACCGTAAAGAGCCTTTTTCAAACAAAAAACATGGTTAGGTAGTTTACAGTCTACAAACCCTTTCGGTTGAGCCACATAAACTTCCTCATTTAAAAACCCATTTAAAAACGCGCTCTTAACGTCCATTTGAAAGAGTTTTATTTTAAAGTGACAAGCAATAGCGAATAAGATACGAATGGACTCGAGTCTAGCTACAGGGGCGAACGTTTCATCAAAGTCCATACCTTCTATTTGAGAGTAGCCTTGAGCAACTAGACGTGCTTTGTTCCTGATGATGGTACCATCCTCATTTTTCTTGTTCTTGAAAATCCATTTAGTACCGATCACATTGTGTTGCTTCGGAGGCGTCGTTAATTCCCAGACTTCATTTTGTTCAAACTGATGGAGCTCTTCCTGCATTGCTTCAATCCAGTAGTCATCCTGAAGAGTTTCATCGATGTTCTTTGGTTCGATCATGGAAACGTAACAAGTGAATCCACAAACCAACTGCCTCCGAGTTTTGACTTCTTCTTATGGGTCTCCAATAATGTTTGATTCAGGATGATCCTTGGAGATGCGTAATGTTTGAGGTAATGGAGTACTCGGAGGTACATGAGATGATTCCTGCACATCAGATAAACTTGAAGAACCATTAGATGCATCATTAATATTGGAAGTATTATCATGAGAAGATGCATTTACAGGAGTATCATCATCAAGAGAGATATCAGGGGTAGATTTATCAGATGCAAAGTGGAAACCTTCGTCTACTTTAACATTTATGGATTCTACAATCGTTTTAGATTCCAAGTTAAATACCCGATATGCTCTACTATTTGTAGAATAACCCATGAAAATCCCTTCGTCACTTCGAGAGTCAAATTTTCCAAGATTTTCGCGGTCACGTAAAATGTAACACCGACTCCCAAAGATACGAAAATATTTGATGTTTGGTTTTCTACAAAACCATAGTTCATATGGTGTGTTTAAAGTTCCCGGGCGCAAATAAACTCGATTAATAACATAGATTGCAGTGTTCACAGCTTCAGCCCAAAAATATAACGGTAAATTCCGGCTATGAAGCATAACACGTGCCATCTCTTGTACAACCCGATTTTTGCGCTCGACTACACCATTCTGTTGAGGTGTATAGGGTGCTGAGAATTCATGTTTAATGCCATTGGAAGTGCAAAAATCAATGAATTTCGAAATTATGAATTCTCCACCTCTATCACTTCTAAGACGAATGATCTTTTCATTCTTTTCAATCATAATACGAAGGCAAATCTCGTGAAAAGAATCAAAAGTATCAGCTTTCTCTTTTAAAAATGCTACCCATGAGTATCTAGAGAAATCATCAACCAATAAGAAAATATACCATTTACCTCCCAAGGATGGTTGACGTGTCAGCCCCATAAGATCCATATGCAATAATTCTAAGGGCCGATTAGTACCAATGTGGTTCAGGTTCTTGTGTGCAGTCCTGGATTGTTTTCCCTTTTGACAACCACCACACACAACGTTTTGTTTAAGTGAAAGTTTTGGAACCCCCTTGACCACGTCTTTGTTTGAAATTCTAGCAAGTTCCTTAAAATTTATGTGACCTAGCCTTTCATGCCAAAGTGTTTCATTATTCAAAGAGGCTAAGTTACAATTTTCAGAAATTTTATTGGGAATAACATAACAATTATTTTCAGATCTAACCCCCTTTAAAAAGAAGACATGGTCCTTATCAGTTACAATGCATTCAACAGATGAAAAATTAACTGAAAAGCCATTGTCACAAAGTTGACTGATACTTATGAGGTTAGTCTTAAGGCCATCAACAAATAACACATTATTCAGAATCGGGCCATCTGGAATAGCTACTATTCCTTTTCCAACAATTTTGGAAGACTGACCGTCTCCGAAAACTACAAGTCCTCCGGAGATTTTCTCAAAATTTTGAAAGCAGTTTTTGTCACCGGTCATGTGACGGGAACAACCGCTATCCAGATACCAAGACGAATTATCATATGCATGCAAGGAAATATTTGTAACAAGACAAGGGAAGATTTCACCTTTGCGTACCCAAACCTTTCGAGTTTTGGTGTACGTCGGAAATGATTGTGAAGTTGATACCTTTGGTGAAAGCGTCTTGTTTGATCTATCGCTTTTCCTTGACATCGTCGTCTTGTTTGATGAACTACCGAGGCTCTTTTCCTTCGAATAATTTGCATTTGATTTCCGAGGAATCACCCTTTTGGTAGTCGTTGCAAGAAGTGCTTGAGTTGAGCGTTTGGCTCCCATCTTGCAATTTCTCCTTATGTGCCCTGCAATACCACAACGAAAACATACCTTAGTGCTTGACGATTCCGAAGAGGGGGAAGTAGGTTTGTTGTCGTTGTTTGTCGTCAATTCCAGTGTCGGAGGAGGAGATACCGACTGGGGCACAAAGACTGTCCCAACCGAACTAAAATTGTCTTCAGTTCGATTGTATCCGAGGCCGAATTTGTTTGATTGACCAAGACCAAGAAGCTTATCCAACTTACTCCTTCCTGATGAAAATCGCTGTAAGTCATCCTTGAGTTGGAGAATGGTCTCTGTCATTTCCAATTTTTCCTGTCGAGCCTCGCCGTTGAGCTTCCAGAAGTAATTCGCTTTGTTCACCATATCTACATAATTCTTCTCGAGTTGCTCATTGGACTCTTGAAGGGAAACATTTATTTTAATCAGATTATCCCTTTCCATTTCAAGAGCGTTTGAGAGAGAAGATGCCCTTTTTGCTTCTTCTTCGAGATCCTGCAATCTCCTTCTCAAACTCTTATTTTGCTTTGCCAGTTTCTTTGAATCCCTCAAAAGCTTATGATAGGCAAGAGCAAAGTCTTCACCTTCAGAATTATCCGATTCATCGTCCGTTGCATTCTTTTCAACTTGGGAGGAGTTGGACAATGACTCGGATGTACTTGCCATTAAGCACATGAAGGGTGAAGATGTGGACGCGTGGAACGCCGTTGCGTTATTTTCTTC
The DNA here is from genome assembly GCA_029204045.2 of Tillandsia leiboldiana. Classification (NCBI taxonomy): domain Eukaryota; kingdom Viridiplantae; phylum Streptophyta; class Magnoliopsida; order Poales; family Bromeliaceae; genus Tillandsia; species Tillandsia leiboldiana. Next base: position 23,630,612 of record CM055071.1, read on the forward strand.
ATCACTTGAAGATGACTCATTTGACGATGAGGTGTCATCCCAAGTGACGGCTTGCATCGCTTTCTTCTTGGACGGATTCTTATTTGGACATTCTGTTGAGATATGGCCGTACCCTCGGCACTTGAAGCATTGGACTTGTCCTTCTGAGCTTTTCTTATCCTTAGAAAAATCCTCTTGCTTTCTTGGTTTGAAACTTGAAGAACCTTTGCCTTTCTTCGACTTTACGAAGGATGGAGTTTTTCTTGAGTTACCCCTTCGAAAGTTTCGGCGAAATCTTCTTGTCAAGAGAGCAAGCTGCTTCTCAAAGTCCTCCATAGATAGGTTTACGTCATCGTCTGAGGAGGATGAATCCGCGTCTTCTTCTTTTGTTGTTTTCAACGCTAAACCTGAAGACTTAGAAGATGATGCTTTTCCCGAAGAATAGTTAGTAGGAAATGTCATTTCATATGTTTGTAAAGAACCAACTAATTCTTCTACACGGATTTCGTCCGGGTGTTTAATAGTTTCAATGGCCGTAACCTTGGATAGAAATCTTTCAGGAAGAGTTCTTGTCACGCCCCGGGGGTTCGAATCGCGCGGAAGAGGAGCCACCGATGCCCCTAATTCAGCCATGTATTTTTTTTTTGTGTAAACCAATGCTCCCCGGTGCGCGTCCAGACCCGCCGCATACACAAATTCACTCTGCACACGGGCAGAGTCTCCTTTGTATATGCAAGGCGTCTCAATTACAAAGTGTCTCACAAGGTGTAGCACATACAATCTCTAACCACATCAGTTGGGGTCTCGTTCACATACAACCAAACAACTCACATGATATTCTAATATTCACTTAGAACATAGAGGCTGATGTTTTGAAAGGATAAATAATCACAAGGTTTTGAAAACGGCATCCACACGATGCCATCATTTTATGAAAGACCGTTTGAAAGCCACATAAATCCACAGGGGTTTGAAAACGGCACCCACCCGATGCCGAACTTTGTGAAAACAGTTCACAAACACATAAATCCCACAAGGTTTGTAAAAATTCGGTGCCCACACGACACCCACATTTTAAAAGTAGTTTTCGCAAATGGTTTTCTTTGCTTTTCATTGTTTAAAACGGCCAAGTAAGAAAGAATGCAACAATCATTCGTTTATTCAAAAAGGGAAAAGGCAACATCCACTTCGACCCCACGGGGGTGTCGCAATCCACAACTAGCTAGCATGAGTAATAAAAGAAAAGGGAAAGGAAAGTCACTGTATCTGAAGTCACTAAAAGCCAGAACAGCACTCTCACGGCCTCACCGGTGCCCTAGCACTCGCCCCTGGACGAACCTGTCATGGAGTGGGAAGTCAGTGACTAGAATAAACATAATGAGCAAGAAAGCTAAAATAAAGCAAACCACTGTGACCAGAGCAACCGTCACCCCTCATACACCGTCAACAACGATCATGACCTGCACCAAACATAAACCGGGCACCCTCCCCGGACACCGCACCGGGCCCCTACCCCGGTGCCCCCTCTCTGCCGAGCACCTGCCTCGGCCGCCGAGCACCAGCCTCGGCGTCACCGCTCACACCCTCCACCCATGTGGGCCCCCAATCCTAACGCCACCGTCGCGTGGGGTACACGGGTCAACGTACCACTTTTCCGGAAAAGCACACACTTGCGGTGGCCAAACCGCCGGTGTGAGTGTAGTAACACCAGAGCCTTTTAACCAGATGATAAATCGAATGAAGTAAAAACGGGGTCAGCATTGCTCATAAGGATAACTTAGAAGGGAAAAACACCTTTGCTCACGAAGAATAACTTTAAGAGAAAACACCTTTGCTCATGAGGAATAACTTTAAGAGAAAACACCTTTGCTCATGAGGAGTAACTTAAAGAGAAAACACCTTTACTCATGACAAGTAACTTAAAGAGAAAACACCTTTGCTCATGAGAAATAACTTAAGGGAAACACCTTTGCTCATGAGAAGTAACTTAAAGAGAAAACACCTTTGCTCATGAGAAATAACTTAAGGGAAAACACCTTTGCTCATACTAACACTTTACGTATGTACGCCCTTACCCAATTAACCTTGGCGAAAGTACCCACCTGTGTGTGTCGTCCGGTGCCTGGCACGTCCGCGACCGTGCACCAGTCGCCAACAGCGTCCCGCACTCCTGAAGGAACAAGGGCAAGTCAAGACTTAGAGGTCCGAAACTCACATCGACTCCCAACAGCGTGCGGCGGAGTTCCCCGCACGGCACCGGCCCGTGCGGCGCACACTCCGCCTGGGCACAGCCCCGCGCGGCACCAGCCCGCGCGGGTGACCCACCCGCGGGCGGCCCCGCGCGGCCGAACGCCGCGCGGGCGCGCTGCCCGCGGTGCGGGGCGACCCCGTGCGGCACCAACCCGCGCGGGCGCCCCTCCTGCGGGCGGCCCCGCGCGGCCGAGCGCCGCGCGGGCGCGCTGTCCGCGGTGCGGGGCGAGCCCGCGCGGCACCAGCCCGCGCGGGCGCCCCTCCTGCGGGCGGCCCCGCGCGGCCGAACGCCGCGCGGGTGCACTGCCCGCGGTGCGGGGCGAGCCCGCGCGGCACCAGCCCGCGCGGGCGCCCCACCTGCGGGCGGCCCCGCGCGGCCAGGCGCCGCGCGGGCGCGCTGCCCGCGGTGCGGGGCGACCCCGCGCGGGCGCCCCTCCTGCGGGCGGCCCCGCGCGGCCAGGCGCCGCGCGGGCGCGCTGCCCGCGGTGCGAGGCGACCCCGCGCGGCATCAGCCCGCGCGGGCGCCCCTCCTGCGGGCGGCCCCGCGCGGCCGAGCGCCGCGCGGGCGCGCTGCCCGCGGTGCGGGGCGACCCCGCGCGGCACCAGCCCGCGCGGGCGCCCCTCCTGCGGGCGGCCCCGCGCGGCCGAGCGCCGCGCGGGCGCGCTACCCGCGGTGCGGGGCGACCCTGCGCGGCACCAGCCCGCGCGGGCGCCCCTCCTGCGGGCAGCCCCGCGCGGCCGAGCGCCGCGCGGGCGCGCTGCCCGCGGTGCTGGGCGACCCCGCGCGGCACCAGCCCGCGCGGGCGCCCCCCCTGCGGGCGGTCCCGCGCGCGGCGGTGCGCGCGCGACGCTCCTGCCGCGCGGCGCCCCGCCTGCGGCGGCGGCGGCGGCGGCGGCGGCCCTCTCCGCGAAAACTCCACCCCGAAACGCCAAACAAAAACCTAATGGAAAAACTCACCTTCGATCCGTCGGAAAAAGAGAAGAAGAGGATCGTCCTATCGTTGCCCGGTTGATCCCCCGAGCAAGAAACCTCCATCCCTCTCCCGAAAGTCCCGTCGTCGGTCGTAACAAGAGCGAAAAAGAGGTTGGGTCCCATTTTCTCTTTTTCCCTCTCATAGTGTCTCTCAAAAACCCTAGCCGCCGAACGAAGTAACCTAAGAGGGAAAACCTAAAACCCTAGGTTCTCAAAGGGATTTTAAAGAAGTAATCGAAACAGATCCGGCGGCTAGAGTTACCCTGAGAAACGTGCCGATCGTTCGCACGGATCCCGGGGCGACTAAAAGGGGTCCGAACTTCAAAATTTTATTCCGGGAGAACCGGGAGTCAGAATCCGAAACCGATCGCGTCCCCGTTCTCCGTTTCGCGAGCCCTTCCGCCTAAAAATGTCCGCGAGCCCCGACAGACTCTCCGGAAAAACACCCAAAAATGTCCCACAGTCGGACAGTCATAAGAAGAGGGATAATGGGAAGGGTCAAGAAAGGCCAGGTCTTACACCACTCACCAATAAAAACAAGTTTCGTCCCCGAAACTTAACTCCCGCCTGCGGCGAAGAGGTCCGGGTAGCACTCCCCCATCTTTGACTCTGGTTCCCAAGTTGCCTCTTGCTCGTCTTGATTGCTCCAAGGCACCTTCACGTAGGGGGTTGTCCGACCTCGTAGCTTTTCGATCCTCTCGCGGTTGGGTCCGCACCGGCGCTTCCTCGCAGTTCGGGTTCCCTTTGAGCTCGATTGCAGAGACGTCAAGTACTCGCGGCGGATTGGGGGGAACACATCCGAAGCCTGGATGTGCGGACACGACAGGAACTCGGTCGTGGTTCGGTGGTATGGCGAGGCGGTGGGCCACGGGGCCGACGCACTCCAGAATCTCGAAAGGTCTTACGTTCCGTGGGCTCAACTTGCCTCTCGACCCGAACCGCTTCACCCCTGATCGTCCCAACCAATCGGGGATTTGCAGTGCCTGCCGTACGATGCCTTGTACGGCGCCACCCGGGCGCTCGCCTCGTAGCTGAGGCAGTAGGCGAACTCGACGAGGAGTAGATAGCGTGACCATCCGCCTCCCAAATCCAGTATGCACACTCGGAGCATGTCCTCGAGGATCTGGATCGCCCGTTCGGATTGCCCATCCATCTGGGGTGAAAGGCCGAGCTGAAGTGTAACTTGGCCCCTAGAGCTCGTCGTAGACTCTGCCAACAGTCCGAACGAACCTCGTGTTTCGGCCCGAAGTAGTAGGTGTCGTCATCCAGTGTAGCCTCTCCACTCCCGACGTATACTTGGGTCAGTCGGTTGCGTGTCCAGGTCGTAATCCTTCGGCAATTCTAACCACCGTCTTCGTCGTAGGTTCAGCTCCTTCTGGGTGGAAAGACGCTTAAGGCCTTGGTGGTCCGAGAATACGTTACAGTGGGCACCGAAGAGATAGCGCCTCCTCAGTCTCCGATGAAGACGACTGCGGTAAGCTCCAGGTCGTGCGTCGGGTGGTTCTATTTGTAGTTCTTGGGTTGCCTTGACGCATAGGCTACGACTCTTCCTTGCTGCCTTAGTACTCCTTCCAGTCCTATTCGCGATGCATCGCAGCATCCCTCGAAGTCTTCCCGGGTGTCGGTATGGCAAGCGCGGGTGCTCTCGTTAACCGCTACTCGAGCTCTTCAAAACTTTCCCGGCATTGGGCCGTCCAAAAGGGTTTGACCCCTTTCCGGGTCGAGCGGTTCAAGGGGGGTACACGATCCTTACAGGGCTTCGTCTAGCTCCGGCCAGTCGACGTACGGCCGCAAGCCCCCCATCCTATTCCCGTGCCGGTAGGTCGGCCGTGCACCCAGACGGTGCCTTCAGCACCTTTACTTTTTGCTACTAAGTGCATGGTCCCTAAGTAGGAAAGAAACAAAAGAACGCGCGCCTAGATAGGTCGAGGCCGAATTCGGTTGGTTTCGGATGATAGAAAAAAGAAAGGAAGTTAGAAATCTGAGGACTACGCCAACGGTGAATCTCCGCACCCCTTTCAAAGGCGCTCGTCCCTCCTGAAAAAAAAAAAAAAAAAAAAAACCCGGGGAGAAGAAAAAGGAACACAACGAAGCTATTACTAACGGCGAGACATAACCAAAGCACACAACCAAGAAAAAAAAAAGAAAGAATGGTATAACCCAAAAGATCTGGGGGGGTTAGACGGGGTCAAACAGGGATGGGTTACTCTGGTTCGACGGGTGCCCCAAACTAGAATAAAGTGGTTTAAGTATTACCTGTCGTCACTCAGTCCGGGACGTTGTGTCATCTGCTGGGGCGGCTGGGGTAGTCCGCCCACAACCCCTGGGCCAGCGCCGCACTGCGTGGTAGGGCAGGGTCCTGGTATCGTACGAGTCCGCCAACCGCGAGCCGTCGGGTTGGTCCCTCTGTGGGTCGGGAGCCGCGGAATCCTCCCGTCCTTCCAGTGGTGGCGTTGCGGCTATAGCGGCCTGTTCTTGAGGACACGAAGCGCGGGTGTGATCTGGTTTGCCACAACCATTGCAGTGGGAGTACCTCCAAAGGCAGTTCGTCTCTCGATGCGCCTTTCCGCAGATGACGCAGGGCCCTTGCAGCGATTTCGGGGTTCCCGTTGGCACTTGCCCGCCCTTCCTTGCTTTCTCCAGGCGTTGGTTCGCCCGGTTCTTTGGATTGGGGCTCCCCTGCAGGGCGGGGGTGGCGGCTTTCTCTGCTTCGACAGGTCCCGGCGCCGGGGGCCTAGTGACGGCTGGCTTCTGGGGGCACGTGTAACGCGTGTGACCCGGTTTACCACACCGGAAATAGTGATCATCCCGCCAGGGGCAGCCCATCATTCGATGTGCACCGCCGCAAATGATGCACGGCTTCAATGGGTCGGGCCCCTCCTTCTTCGTTGGCCCAGACTTCGGTCCTACCTTCGGGCGTTTGGTCGCCCGGCTCGTCAGATAGGGGTCCTTCGCCGGGTCAGGGTAGGGGCACCCCTGCCGGGCGTACTCTTGCTCCGCACGCATGGCCAAATTGACCGCATCATGATAGGTGGGAAAACCCGCTGGTGGCATCCCGCGAGGGGTACCGTCCCATGTGCCGTGCTGGAAGTGGTCGACGCTCTCAAGCTCCCGCGTCAGCGTACACAGACGCTCCGTGAGAGTCAGCAGCTGCCCTGCCACATCGCGCAGCTGGTTGCGCAGCAAGCGGTTCGCTCCGGCTGCGGCGTCCATTTCCGTCGGTCGTTGCTCACTGAGCCGGACTGCTATCTGCGTACATAATGAAAGCATACCGATCGTCACAAAACATAGAGACTTAAACTGACAAGGTAACCTGGCTCCCAAAGGGTTCTACTTAATCTCTACCCTCCCCCACGCACACTCGTGTTCTATTTATTTATCCCGTGTTCACTTTATTAATCCGTAGCCAGAGTATTGCGCCCCGTGGATGTTAGGCCCCGACTGTTGTGGTTAAAGTTTACCTCTCTGATACCATCTTAATCTGTCACGCCCCGGGGGTTCGAATCGCGGGGAAGAGGAGCCACCGATGCCCCTAATTCAGCCATGTTTTTTTTTTTGTGTAAACCAATGCTCCCCGGTGCGCGTCCAGACCCGCCGCATACACAAATTCACTCTGCACACGGGCAGAGTCTCCTTTGTATATGCACGGCGTCTCAATTACAAAGTGTCTCACAAGGTGTAGCACATACAATCTCTAACCACATCAGTTGGGGTCTCGTTCACATACAACCAAACAACTCACATGATATTCTAATATTCACTTAGAACATAGAGGCCGATGTTTTGAAAGGATAAATAATCACAAGGTTTTGAAAACGGCATCCACACGATGCCATCGTTTTATGAAAGACCGTTTGAAAGCCACATAAATCCACAGGGGTTTGAAAACGGCACCCACCCGATGCCGAACTTTGTGAAAACAGTTCGCAAACACATAAATCCCACAAGGTTTGTAAAAATTCGGTGCCCACACGACACCCACGTTTTAAAAGTAGTTTTCGCAGACGGTTTTCTTTGCTTTTCATTGTTTAAAACGGCCAAGTAAGAAAGAATGCAACAATCATTCGTTTATTCAAAGAGGGAAAAGGCAACATCCACTTCAACCCCACGGGGGTGTCGCAATCCACAACTAGCTAGCATGAGTAATAAAAGAAAAGGGAAAGGAAAGTCACTGTATCTGAAGTCACTAAAAGCCAGAACAGCACTCTCGCGGCCTCACCGGTGCCCTAGCACTCGCCCCTGGACGAACCTGTCACGGAGTGGGAAGTCAGTGACTAGAATAAACATAATGAGCAAGAAAGCTAAAATAAAGCAAACCACTATAACCAGAGCAACCGTCACCCCTCATACACCGTCAACAACGATCATGACCTGCACCAAACATAAACCGGGCACCCTCCCCGGACACCGCACCGGGCCCCTACCCCGGTGCCCCCTCTCTGCCGAGCACCTGCCTCGGCCGCCGAGCACCAGCCTCGGCGTCACCGCTCACACCCTCCACCCATGAGGGCCCCCATTCCTAACGCCACCGTCGCGTGGGGTACACGGGTCAACGTACCACTTTTCCGGAAAAGCACACCCTTGCAGTGGCCAAACGGGGTCAGCATTGCTCATAAGGATAACTTAGAAGGGAAAAACACCTTTGCTCACGAAGAATAACTTTAAGAGAAAACACCTTTGCTCATGAGGAATAAATTTAAGAGAAAACACCCTTGCTCATGAGGAGTAACTTAAAGAGAAAACACCTTTGCTCATGAGAAGTAACTTAAAGAGAAAACACCTTTGCTCATGAGAAATAACTTAAGGGAAACACCTTTGCTCATGAGAAGTAACTTAAAGAGAAAACACCTTTGCTCATGAGAAATAACTTAAGTGAAAACACCTTTGCTCATACTAACACTTTACGTATGTACGCCCTTACCCAATTAACCTTGGCGAAAGTACCCACCTGTGTGTGTCGTCCGGTGCATGGCACGTCCGCGACCGTGCACCAGTCGCCAACAGCGTCCCGCACTCCTGAAGGAACAAGGGCAAGTCAAGACTTAGAGGTCCGAAACTCACATCGACTCCCAACAGCGTGCGGCGGAGTTCCCCGCACGGCACCGGCCCGTGCGGCGCACACTCTGCCTGGGCACAGCCCCGCGCGGCACCAGCCCGCGCGGGTGACCCACCCGCGGGCGGCCCCGCGCGGCCGAGCGCCGCGCGGGCGCGCTGCCCGCGGTGCGGGGAGACCCCGCGCGGCACCAGCCCGCGCGGGCGCCCCTCCTGCGGGCGGCCCCGCGCGGCCGAGCGCCGCGCGGGCGCGCTGCCCGCGGTGCGGGGCGACCCCGCGCGGCACCAGCCCGCGCCGGCGCCCCTCCTGCGGGCGGCCCCGCGCGGCCGAGCGCCGCGCGGGCGCGCTGCCCGCGGTGCGGGGCGACCCCGCGCGGCACCAGCCCGCGCGGGCGCCCCACCTGCGGGCGGCCCCGCGCGGCCAGGCACCGCGCGGGCGCGCTGCCCGCGGTGCGGGGCGACCCCGCGCGGCACCAGCCCGCGCGGGCGCCCCCCCTGCGGGCGGCCCCGCGCGCGGCGGTGCTCGCGCGACGCTCCTGCCGCGCGGCGCCCCGCCTGCGGCCGGCCCGGCGGCGGCGGCGGCGGCGGCCCTCTCCGCGAAAACTCCACCCCGAAACGCCAAACAAAAACCTAATGGAAAAACTCACCTTCGATCCGTCGGAAAAAGAGAAGAAGAGGATCGTCCTATCGTTGCCCGATTGATCCCGCGAGCAAGAAACCTCCGTCCCTCTCCCGAAAGTCCCGCCGTCGGTCGTAACAAGAGCGAAAAAGAGGTTGGGTCCCATTTTCTCTTTTTCCCTCTCGTAGTGTCTCTCAAAAACCCTAGCCGCCGAACGAAGTAACCTAAGAGGGAAAACCTAAAACCCTAGGTTCTCAAAGGGATTTTAAAGAAGTAATCGGAACAGATCCGGCGGCCACAGTTACCCCGAGAAACGTGCCGATCGTTCGCACGGATCCCGGGGCGACTAAAAGGGGTCCGAACTTCAAAATTTTATTCCGGGAGAACCGGGAGTCGGAATCCGAAACCGATCACGTCCCCGTTCTCCGTTTCGCGAGCCCTTCCGCCTAAAAATGTCCGCGAGCCCCGATGGACTCTCCGAAAAAACACCCAAAAACGTCCCACAGTCGGACAGTCATAAGAAGAGGGAGAATGGGAAGGGTCAAGAAAGGCCAGGTCTTACAGTTCTTAATATTTTTCTTACAACTTTAAATTCTGGAATCTTCTCTCCCAAGTTAGCACATGAGTTTACGATGTCTTGCAATCGTGTATAATAGTCTGTGAAAGATTCATTTTCTGCCATGAAAATAGAGTCAAACTTGCTCGTAAGCATTTGCAGTTTCTGAATCTTCACAAGGTTAGTTCCCTCATGTGTAACTTGAAGAACATCCCAGATTTCTTTCGCAGTCTCACATGCCGAGACGCGAGAGAACTCAGTTTGAGGCAAAACATTAAATAGAGCATTAATCCCTTTGCCATTGTAAGAAGAAAAATCTATCTCTTCCTTGGTCCATTTCGACCTAGGTTTGATGGTGCGAACATCAGCAATAATTTCAGTTGGATTAGACCATCCTAATTCAATTGATTGCCACACCCGTTCGTCGATGGAAATTAAAAAGGCTTTCATCCGTACTTTGCAGTAGGCATAATTTGTTCCATCGAAGAACGGGGGTCTGTTGATGTTTCCACCTTCAACCATTGTTTACAATCCTATTCCCGCTCCGATACCACTTGTTGGGTTATATATAATTGGATCTAAATAGGGGAAAAAAATACCTAGAGGGGGGTGAATAGGTGTAAACAATAAACACTCAAAAATCTTTGCGATATAAAACCCAATGCGGAAAAATAAATAACACGCAGAGATTTTTACGTGGAAAACTCCAAACTGGAGTAAAAAACCACGGGACCGATAACACGGTGAAATCCACTAGAATTATAACACGTACAAAGTTGATATACCGTACTCACAGACGACTCAACTTTTTTCCATACGCTCCTAGTTGATCTTCTCCGCTCGCTCCGCAACGCTTCTCGAATCCACGATCTGCGTCCAACGCCGAATCTACGGCGTCCAACGTCGACTCCACGACGTCCGACCGAATCCACAGTCTTCACCCAGTAGCACGCTTCGAATCCACGAACGTACCTCGCTCCGAATCCACGAGAGCGGTTGCACCTTGAATCCACAAGGACACGCGAGTCCACACGCCGATTTTGGGAAAATCGTTGTTTTTGGGTGGTGATGATCTGCCGAATACTTAGATTAGAAATAGATCGGAAATACCATCTAAGTATTTATTAATTTGATTCTACTCAAAATCTGAGTTTGGAAAACCTAGAATCAAATTAATAATATAGATGAAGTGACATAGAATTAAATCTAGTATTTCCTTTCTTCTCTATATGTGGATTTTTCTATTTCGGTCATATTTTTCGCTTTTTGCGTCGTACCCTAAAAGATGAATTAAAGGGTCTATATATAGGTTAGAAACCGTTGGAAGAGGATAAGAATCAAAAACTAACCTTTTCTGGAATTTATCAGGACGGCGATCCGGATCGGATTTCGGCGATCCGGATTGCAGTAACGAGACAGGCAGTTTCCAGAAAAACAAAGGTTCAGGATCCGAATCGAAATGCCTGATCCGGATCGTTCATACAATTCACCAAACACCAATGTTCGGGATCCGGATTGAAATGCCTGACCCGGATCATTCAGATATTTTGGTAAAACCAGTGTTCGGGATCCGGATCAAAAGAGGCTACGATCCGGATTGAATTTGCGTATGAACTAACACCCTTCGGGATCCGGATCGAAGTGCCTGATCCGGATCCTGAACATGTCCCATGTCCAGTTTTTTATTTTTAAGCAATTAAAAATTCATCCAAGTGTTTCTACACTATAAGAAGTATTCGGATCACCAAAAATAATTAGTTAAACATACCTGATCATTTTGAATTCTTCTTTCTTGAGATTGAGTTATATGATCCAACCTTCTTTATCTTCAATCTTTAAGACTTAACCGAATTCACGAAATACGCCAACTCAAATTCTGTAACAGGCTTAACCCCAGGAGAACCCTTAGAAGCAAATACTTTGTACCTTCCTGCCCAATAAGGATGCGAAGACTTAGTTGTCTTTGGTGTTGGCCATTTATTTATGGGTCAAATAGGTCCAACTTTCTGCCACGAGACAATAGGCCCAGGGGCTAGTGAGTTGGGTTGGGTGAGCCCAATAGGTTGAGTGGGCCGCGCTCCACAATAGACCTAACGGCAAGAGTCCCATCAATAGACCCAATGTACAGGTGGGTTGAGTCCTGTCGAGATCTGGGCGCGGGGTATGCCCGCTTTAAGTGAATCGGTTGCGCACCTCTAAAAGCTTAAGCTTTTGGGGCTAATGGTTAGCGCCCACGATCCGACATTTGTGACTTAGTGGCGTCATTGCTAAGAGAATTCGAGGGGATACTCGGAAGGGATGGGCTTACCGAGTAACAGGTGCTGGTCGATTGAGAGAAACCGAGCGTGCCATCGTGGGGCACACCTGTTCTATTCGTACGGAAGAAGGACGGGAGTCTACGATTGTGCATCGACAATCGGGGAATAGATAAAGTCATAGTATAGAACAAATACGCCTCACCTTGTATTGATGACCTATTCGACCAACTACCAGGAGCGACGGCATCTTCAAAGATTGATCTGCTGTCCGGCTATCGCCAGGTTAGAGTCCGGGGAGATGACATACCAAAACAATCCTTCGAACTCGGTATGGTCATTACGATTTTACTATTATACCGTTTGGACTCATTGTCGCTCCAGCGGTGTTCATGAAAGTGATGAACAGGATCATGGAACCTTTCTTAGACCAGTTTGTAGTGGTCTTTATAGATGACATCCCGATCTACGCTCGCACAGACAAAGAGCACGAGGAACACTTGCGAGTGATCCTCCAGACCCTCCGGTACCAGAAAGTGTATGCCAAACTCAAAAAGGGGTGAGTTCTGGCTCCGCGAGGTAGACTTGCTGGGACACATGGTCTCAGTGTCGGGAATAGTGGAGGACCCGAGGAAGATAGAATCCGCGACCGACTTGGCTCGGCCAACGACGGGGACAGAAATCCGAAGCTTTCCAGGACTGGCGGGGTACTACGGACGTTTCGAGGAAGACTTCTCAAAGGTAGCCGCTCTCGTGAATCGACTAACCCGGGAAGGGGAGAAATTCGTCTGGTCATGTCACGCCCCGGAGGTCTAAGGTTAAGCGGAAAACGCATGATTATTTTTTTTCTTAACAGGCCGACCTCTCTACTGGCGCGTGTCAGACCGCCACATACACAAATTCTCTCCTCAATCGGACGGAGTCTCCTTTGTATATGTACGGCGTCCCATCTACAATTTCGATCCTCAACCATACAGTTATCAGTTCCAAGTAAGAAATAATTATCTACGGATTTTTGCAAACGGTGTCCACCCGACACCCACCTTTTGAAAACACTTACACCTTCTCACTAAAGCGGCTACGGCTTTTAGAAAGGATAAATCCAGAGGTTTACAAAATCTGTGCCCACTCGGCACTCTGATTTGGAAAGCATTTTCGCAACTATTTCATTTGGTCTTAAAACGTGCCGCATTCAAATTCACCGAAAGGTGTCCAATCCACAGTGCTAACTATTTAACTACACAGCATTCAACATGATCCACAGTCTTGCAAATTAAACCAACAGTTAAACTGCAAAAGTAATGAGATAAACCGAATGAACTAAAATAGAAAGCCTCCCATGGCTAAGGTCCTCTCGACGCAGGCTCACCACCATCCCGGCTACTACACCTAGTCAGACCTGTCACGGAGTAGGTAACGTCAGTGACAAACAAAGTAGATGATACAATAATGAATAATAAACTTTAGAGTAAATACGCTGCACCGGAACCTTTCGCTCTCCCTCAACCTGAGTCACCTTTACTTGATTTAATGTCACCGTCACGTCAGGGTAGTCAACGATCTCCCCACGTGACATTCACCTTTCTTACGTGATGCTTTTAACCCCGTTCACGGTGCTAGTGCGGCACCTTTAGCTGTCGTGACGGGGTCCCCACGGGCACCTTCACCTTTGTGGGGCACACGGGTCGTTCAGACCACTTCTCCGGAAAAGTACACCTATGCGGAGGCCAATCCGCCAGTGTACGTGCAGCATCCAAGACTGGATTGCCGGAATCGGCATGTATGAAGCACCGCGACCTCGGTCGCCACCGTTAATTGGTAAAAGAATTACACATGATAATGCGAAAGGTTTAACAATTCATCTACTTTATTGAACCGATTAACGCACTTTATAAGATGACACGGTGCACTTACTGCACTTGTTGCACTTAATGCAAGGGTACCCACCTGGTTACGGGAAGATCGGAGAACCTAGATCTTTCGCACACTCCCGCTGCGCACCTGGAGCTAAGAAAAGTCCACAAGGGTAAACTATAGTCAAAATCACACACTAACATCGCAAAACGGAAGTCCGAATTTATCTCTATGACGTAAACCCTGCAAAACCGTCAAACGCACCACTCGACAGATCCTTGCGCGGCCGTCACCGCCCGCCGAAGCCCCACGCAGCCCAAGACCGCGTGGCGCGCCTCCGCGGGCGGCGCCCGCACGGTTGCGGCCCGCGCGGCGCCCGTGCGGCGCCCGCGCGGGTGCTGCCGGCGCGACAGCCGCGCGGTGCCCGCACGGCAGCCGCGCGGGTGCAAACCGCGCGATGCCCGCGGGTGCGTCCCCCGCGCGGCGCCCGTCCTCGCCGCCCGCGGGCGGCATCCGCCCGCCCGCGGTGTCCTCCCACGCGGTGCCCTATCGGCACCATGCGTCTCCGCCGCTCGTCCCGTGCCTTAATTTATGCGGCGGCGGTGGCGACGGCCGAGGCGACGGTGATACGGGGAGGAAGACAACCGGAAGCTTAAACCAATATATCAAAAGAAAATCCCGAAACGTTGCAACGAACATTATTCACCAGATTGATCGACGGGGGAGTCGTCCGATCGCGTTCTTGCCTCCGGTTCGTTGTTCGGGGTGGTCGATCACCTTCGTTTCCTTCCTCTTCTTTCCTTCGGTTAGGGTTCCGCCTTTCCCTTTTCTTTTTCTCTCACGCTCTCTTTCCGGTTAGTGTTTCTCTTTTTGTGGGATTTTCCCCCATACGTATTAATAAATTCCCATCACCGAGTAACTAATTCCTTAATTAATTAATCCTACGGGATAATCCACCTTTTTAACATCCGTAACCGAATAACAAATTCTATCACCGATTAGTCCTACAAGATAAGTCCACCTTTATTTTAATTTCCTGTCACCGATTAATTAATTCCTTAATTAATTAATCACACGGAATATCCAAGATTCCCCACCGAGTGTGCTGGATATTTTACACGAATTCCGAAGCGCGCTTAAGTCACCGCAATCTTAGAAACCCTATTCCGGGGGATCCGTACATCGGATTCCCGATCCGATCGCACCGTCGGTCCTCCTTTTTCGAGCCCTTTTATAGAAAAATATTCATCCCCCGCACCGACCGTCTTACCGAAACTCGATAATTTTATTTCACTAAAAGAAATACTTAATTAATATGTGAGTCATAATTACACGTAAAAGCCGGATCACAACACCACTCACACTTTAAAACAAGTTTCGTCCTCGAAACTTAAACACAGTTCACGTTAAACAACTCGGGAAAACATTCTCTCATCTTTGACTCCAATTCCCACGTTGCCTCGCGTTCCTCGTGAATGCTCCACTGGACCTTTATGTAGGGGATGGTTCGATTACGCAACTTCTTATCCTCTCGTGCCAAAATCCGCACTGGCGTCTCCCCGACGCTTAAATCCTCCTGCAACTCGATGGTAGAGGCATCCAAGGCGTGAGAGGGGTCGGAGAGGTACTTCCGGAGCATTGAAACTTGGAACACGTTGTGGACTCGTTCGAGGTTGGGCGGTAAGGCTAACCGGTACGCCACCGGGCCTACGCGTTCTGGGATCTCGAACGGTCCCACATACCACGGACTTAACTTCCACTTTAGTCCGAAACGCCGGGTCCCCTTCGAAGGCGAGACTCGGAGCGACACATGTTCTCCCACCATAAATTCCAAGTCCCGTCGCCTGTGGTCCGCGTAGCTTTTCTGTTTGCTCTAGGCGGTCAGCAGCCGTTGCCTAATCAAACGCACCTTTGCCTCGGTCTCCTCTACCAAATCCGGGCCCAAGAACTTGCGCTCACCCAAGTCGTTCCAGCATATTGGAGACAGGCAGCGGCGCCCATACAGAGCCTCGTATGGCGCCATCTGAATACTGGCTTGATAACAGTTGTTGTCGGCGAATTCCACCAGGGGCAGGTACCGAGACCACCCTTCGCCTAGATCAAGCACACATGCCCGGAGCATGTCTTCGAGGGTTTGGATCACCCGTTCCGATTGTCCGTCGGTTTGCGGGTGAAAAGCCGTGCTGAAGTGCAACTTGGTTCCCATTGCTCGTTGCAGGCTCTGCCAAAAGTTCGACACAAATCGCGTGTCCCTGTCCGACGTAATGGACGCCGGTACTCCATGCAACCTCACTACTTCATTGATGTACGTTTGTGCCAGTCGTTCCCGAGTCCACGTCGTATGTATGGGCAGAAAGTGGGCCGATTTCGTCAAACGATCCACTATGACCCATATCGCATCATGTCCTTGTAGCGACCTCGGGAAGCCGGTCACAAAATCCATGGTAATCTTTTCCCATTTCCATTCGGGCGCTGGTAGCGGTTGTAATTTTCCCGCCGGGCATTGATGCTCGGCCTTCACTTGTTGGCACACCAGGCAATGTGCCACGAATCGGGTCACATCTCCCTTCAACTTGGGCCACCAGAAGTTTTGTTTCACATCTTTATATATCTTTGTTTCCCCCAGGATGCGCCGCATAGGGGGCCGTATGCGCTTCCCTCAGAATCTCTTCCTTGAGTTCTGGTAGATCCGACACGCAGATTCGCCCTCAGAATCGCATCGTGCCGTCAGAATTCACCGTGAAGTCACCCCATTGATCGGCGGGTATCCTATCCCGCACCAGTTGTAATTGATCATCGGTCGATTGCCCTTTCAGAATCCTGTCCAGCAGGGTGGGTTTTACCACTAGGGTTAAGAGTTGTGCGACCGTGCCTGCTGGCACCACTTCCAATCTTAATTGCGAAAATTCCGCGATCATATGGTCCTGCCGGGTGATAGCACTCGCACCTACTCTATCTGTCTGCCCCTTGCGGCTCAAGGCGTCGGCCACCACATTCGCTTTTCCCGGATGATAGTGGATTGACAAATCATAATCTTTCAGTAGCTCGAGCCACCGCCTTTGTCGCAAGTTTAACTCCTTTTGGGTGAAAAGGTACTTGAGACTTTGATGATCGGAGTACACATTGCAGTGTGTACCGTACAAATAATGTCTCCATAATTTAAGGACAAACACGACCGCTGCAAGCTCCAGATCGTGCACGGGGTAATTCCTCTCGTACTCCTTGAGTTGCCTCGACGCATAGGCTATGACCTTACCCCGTTGCATAAGCACACCTCCAAGACCGTTTCGCGACGCATCGCAATAAACCTCATCATCCTCCCCTGGCTCCGGTAGGGCGAGAACCGGGGCCTGCGTCAATCTGTCCTTGAGTTCCTCGAAACTCCTCTGACACTGATCCGTCCAGATAAACTTCTCCCCCTTCCGAGTCAGGCGATTTAACGGGGTAGCAATTTTAGAGAAACCTTCCACAAAGCGCCGGTAATACCCTGCCAGCCCCAGAAAGCTTTGCACCTCCGTTACTGTTGTCGGTCGGGGCCAGCCCGTCACCGAATTTATCTTCCTCGGGTCCACAGCGATACCGGACGCCAAGACAACATGCCCCAAGAAGTCCACCTCACGGAGCCAAAACTCACACTTTTTGAGTTTGGCATAGAGTTTCTGATCCCGGAGGATCTGAAGGACTACACGTAAGTGCTCTTCGTGTTCCTCATCCGTATGGGAGTAGATAAGGATATCATCGATGAAGACCACTACGAATAAATCCAAAAAGGGTTTGAACACCCTATTCATCATGTCCATGAACACCGCCGGGGCGTTAGTGAGCCCAAACGGCATTACCGTAAATTCGTAGTGGCCGTAGCGAGTCCGGAAGGCCGTTTTAGGGATGTCCTCACCCTTGACCCTGAGCTGATGGTAGCCGGACTGCAGGTCGATTTTTGAAAATATCGTTGCCCCTTGTAATTGGTCAAACAGATCGTCGATCCTTGGCAGAGGGTATTTATTCTTAATCGTGACCTTGTTTATCTCCCGGTAGTCTATACACAACCGGAGATTTCTGTCCTTCTTCCTCACGAACAGGACGGGCGAGCCCCATGGCGACGCGCTTGGTTTGATAAAGCCTTTGTCCAAAAGGTCTTCTAGCTGTGCCTTGAGTTCCCTCAACTCCGCAAAGGCCATCCTGTATGGTGCCTTAGTGATGGGTTTTGTGCCTGGGGGTAGTTCAATAGGAAAGTCGACCTCTCGTTCCGGTGGCATCCCAGGGAGTTCCGCCGGGAATACATCCAGAAATTCCCTTATGACTGGGATATCATGTCTTACCTGAATTGTGGACTCACGCGACCTAACGATCTCCTGGGCCCTAATTATCCCTTACGTAACCCCCGTACCCTTGCCAAGAATACTAGGGGTCTCCTGTGCTCCGAATCCCGCCCGCGCGCATAGGCCGGGAGGGGTTCGACAATTTCCTAAGGATTTCTTCCCTAAGCCGCACTTGGCACGTCAGGGAGTAGGGAAGGGAAAAAACAATAGGGAGAGGGAGAGAGAGAGAGACAAGAGAGTCGCTCGAGGGTAGCGTGCTTAAGTGTAACCGGTGCTCCTATTAAACAAAGGGAAAAAAAAATAGATATTTACCTGCTGTCACTTGTTCTGGGATGCCGCGTCCTCCACTGTAGTAGTCCGGGGAGTCCGTCCACAACCCTTGGGCCAGCGTCGCACGGCGTGTTGGGCTAAGGACTTAGTGTCGAAAGAATCTGCTGTACGCCGGTCGCCGGGTAAGTCCTCCTGCGGAGCGGGGGCTGCAATGTCCTCCCGTCCTTCCGGTTGTGGCGGCGCGGCAACAGCAGCTGGTTCACGAGGGCAAGAGGCACGGGTGTGGTCCGGCTTATCGCACCTATTACAACGGGCGTACCTCCAGCGACAGTCCGTCACCCGGTGCGCACCCTCACATATGGCGCAGGATCCCAGCAATGGTTCCGGGTCTCCCGTAGGCGCTTGCCCGTCTCTCTGCACTTTCTTCAGACGTTGACTTTCCTGGCTCCTTTGGTTGAGGCCTCCTTGAGGGATGGGGGTGGCAGTTTCCTTTGTTTCGTCGGGTCGCAGCGCCGGAGGTCTAGTGGTAGCCGGCTTCCGGGGGCACGCGTAACGAGTGTGGCCCGGCTTGCCGCATCGATAGCAGTGGTCGAGTCTCCATGGGCAGTCTGTCACCTGATGCGCCCCGTCACATATGGGGCACGACTTCCTTCGCGGTTCGGGTCCCTCTTCCATCATTTGCCCAAACTTCTATCCCGTCTTTGGGCGTTTGGTTGCCCGGTCCTCCTGGAAGGGGTGCTCTACCGGACCGGGGTGGGGGTACGTCTGGCCCCGATGTACCTCGGAGTATCCCTGCCGTGCGCGTGCTCCGGCAAGTTCCTGCTCCGCTTGCACGGCCAAATTAACCGCTTCATGAAAGGTGGGGTATCCCGCGGTTGGTATCCCCCGATGCGGGTCACCTCTAGTGTCGTACTCGTAGGTATCAATGCCCTCAAATTCTCGTGTCATCATGCACAAGCGCTCAGTGAGGGTCAACAGTTGCCCTGCCACGTCACGCAGCTGATTGCGGAGCATGCGATTTGCGGCGGCTACGGGGTCCATTTTAATGTTTAGCAATTGATGACCAAACCCGATCGTTATCTGCGCACAGAGAAAACACGTCAATCCTACCGTTACTGGCCTAGTCTGGCCGTCGTCAGCTGTAAACAGAGAAACCGCGTTAACCCTAAGGTCATCACTCTAGCACCTTGACTTACAAACACACCTACGTTAAGCCCCTTTTTCCCCGTGCTCTCACGTCCTACCGCACCTACACCTTAGTTATCTCATGTCTAATTTGCTTGTGGCATCATACACTGTGGATATGGATCACCGACTACTGTGGTTGAGGTTGTTTTTCTCAGATACCATTTAATCTGTCACGCCCCGGAGGTCAAAGGTTAAGCGGAAAACGCATGATTATTTTTTTTCTTAACAGGCCGACCTCTCTACTGGTGCGTGTCAGACCGCCACATACACAAATTCTCTCCTCAATCGGACGGAGTCTCCTTTGTATATGTACGGCGTCCCATCTACAATGTCGATCCTCAACCATACAGTTATCAGTTACAAGTAAGAAATAATTATCTACGGATTTTAGCAAACGGTGTCCACCCGACACCCACCTTTTGAAAACACTTACACCTTCTCACTAAAGCGGCTACGGCTTTTAGAAAGGATAAATCCAGAGGTTTACAAAATCTGAGCCCACTCGGCACTCTGATTTGGAAAGCATTTTCGCAACTATTTCATTTGGTCTTAAAACGTGCTGCATTCAAATTCACCGAAAGGTGTCCAATCCACAGTGCTAACTATTTAACTACACAGCATTCAACATGATCCACAGTCTTGCAAATTAAACCAACAGTTAAACTGTAAAAGTAATGAGATAAACCGAAAGAACTAAAATAGAAAGCCTCCCACGGCTAAGGTCCTCTCGACGCAGGCTCACCGCCATGTCGGCTACTACACCTAGTCAGAACTGTCACGGAGTGGGTAACGTCAGTGACAAACAAAGTAGATGATACAATAATGAACAATAAACTTTAGAGTAAATACTCTGCACCGGAACCTTTCGCTCTCCCTCAACCTGAGTCACCTTTACTTGATTTAATGTCACCGTCACATCAGGGTAGTCGACGATCTCCCCACGTGACATTCACCTTTCTTACGTGATGCTTTTAACCCCGTTCACGGTGCAAGTGCGGCAGCTTTAGCTGTCGTGACGGGGTCCCCACGGGCACCTTCGCCTTTGTGGGGCACACGGGTCGTTCAGACCACTTCTCCGAAAAAGTACACCTATGCGGAGGCCAATCCGCCAGTGTATGTGCAGCATCCAAGACTGGAATGCCGGAATCGGCATGTATGAAGCACCGCGACCTCGGTCGCCACCGTTAATTGGTAAAAGAATGACACATGTTAATGCGAAAGGTTTAACAATTCATCTACTTTATTGAACCGATTAACGCACTTTATAAGATGACACGGTGCACTTACTGCACTTGTTGTACTTAATGCAAGGGTACCCACCTGGTTACGGGAAGATCGGAGCACCTAGATCTTTCGCACACTCCCGCTGCGCACCTGGACCTAAGAAAAGTCCGCAAGGGTAAACTATTGTCAAAATCACACACTAACATCGCAAAACGGAAGTCCGAATTTATCTCTATGACGTAAACCCTGCAAAACCGTCAAACGCACCACTCGACAGATCCTTGCACGGCCGTCGCCGCCCGCCGAAGCCCCGCGCAGCCCAAGACCGCGCGGCGCGCCTCCGCGGGCGGCGCCCGCCCGGTTGCGGCCCGCGCGGGTGCTGCCCGCGCGGCAGCCGCGCGGTGCCCGCGTGGCGCCCGCGGGTGCGGGCTTCCACGCGGCAGCCGCGCGGGTGCAAACCGCGCGACGCCCGCGGGTGCGTCCACCGCGCGGCGCCCGTCTTCGCCGCCCGCCCACGGTGTCCTCCCACGCGGTGCCCTATCGGCACCGTGCGTCTCCGCCGCTCGTCCCGTGCCTTAATTTATGCGGCGGCGGTGGCGACTGCGGAGGCGACGGTGATACGGGGAGGAAGACAACCGGAAGCTTAAACCAATATATCAAAAGAAAATCCCGAAACATTGCAACGAACATTACTCACCGGATTGATCGACGGGGGAGTCGTCCGATCGCGTTCTTGCCTCCGGTTCGTTGTTCGGGGTGGTCGATCACCTTCGTTTCCTTCCTCTTCTTTCCTTCGGTTAGGGTTCCGCCTTTCCCTTTTCTTTTTCTCTCACGCTCTCTTTCCGGTTAGGGTATCTCTTTTTGTGGGATTTTCCCCCGTACGTATTATTAAATTCCCATCACCGACTAACTAATTCCTTAATTAATTAATCCTATGGGATAATCCCCCTTTTCAACATCCGTAACCGAATAACAAATTCTATCACCGATTAGTCCTACAAGATAAGCCCACCTTTATTTTAATTTCCTGTCACCGATTAATTAATTCCTTAATTAATTAATCACACGAAATATCCAAGATTCCCCACCGAGCGTGCTGGATATTTTACACGAATTCCGAAGCGCGCTTAAGTCACCGCAATCTTAGAAACCCTATTCCGGGGTTCTGTACATCAGATTCCCGATCCGATCGCACCGTCGGTCCTCCTTTTCCGAACCCTTTTACAGAAAAATATTCATCCCCCGCACCGACCGTCTTACCGAAACTCGATAATTTTCTTTCACTAAAAGAAATACTTAATTAATATGTGAGTCATAATTACACATAAAAGCCGGATCACTACAAGTCAACCCAATACCAGAAGAGCTTCGAAGAACTTAAAGACAAACTCACACGGGCACTAGTACTCACATTGTCGCAGCCCAGTGAGGACTACGAGATCTTTTGGGATGCATCTCGAAGCGATCTTGAAAGCGTATTGATGCAACAAGGGAAGGTCATAGCTTACGCATCAAGATAGCCCAAGGATTATGGGCAGAACTACCCTACACACGACTTGGAGCTCGCGGCAGTCGTGTTTGCCTTAAAGCTCCGGAGACATTACCTTTACCGGGCGCACTATAACATGTTTTCCGATCACCAGAGCCTCAAAGACCTGTTTACACAAAAAGGAACTGAACTTATGGCAAAGGCGATGGCTGGAACTACTGAAGGACTCCGAATTGTCCATCCACTACCACCCCGGAAAGGCAAGTGTGGTCGCCGACGCCTTGGCCGGAAAGGACAGACGAGGGAAACGGCATTGAGCACCCTTACCCAACAAGATCGTCTAATTGCAGAGTTCTCGCAATTGAGACTGGAGGTAGTGCCAGCAGGTGTAGTTGGGAAAACATCTGTCCTTGGTGCTGAAGCCTACGCTGAACGAAAGGATCATGGAAGGCCAAACAACGGGCACGCAACTACAACTGGTGCGTGACAGGATATCCTCGGAGCAAAGTGGGGATTTTACGATTGGCACGGATAATGCAATAAGGTTCCGGGGACAAGTTGGCATGCTCGACGTGCCAGAATTGAGGAAAGAAATTCTGACAGAAGCGCATAATGCACCCTATATTGCGCATCCCGGGGGTACAAAAATGTACAGAGACCTGAGGCAGACCTTTTGGTGGCCCAAATTGAAGGGTGAGGTGATGCAATTCGTGGCGCGATGTTTGGTGTGCCAACAGGTGAAAGCGAAACATCAGCGACCGGCGGGGAAACTGCAACCATTGCCCATACCGGAGTGGAAATGGGAATGGATTACTATGGGCTTCGTGACCGGTTTTCCGCGATCGCAACAAGGACTTGACGCGATTCGGGTCATTGTGGACCGTCTGATAAATCGGCCCACTTTCTGCCTATCCATATGAGGTGGAGCAGAGATCGGCTGGCGCAGACCTATATCGACGAGGTGGTGAGGTTGCATGGAATTCCGTCATCCGTAACTTCGGATAGGGACACACGCTTCGTGTCAAACTTCTGGCGGAGTCTGCAGCAGGAACTGGGGACCAAGCTGCAGTTTAGCACGGCATTTCACCCGCAGACGGGCGGGCAATCGGAACGAGTGATCCAGATTCTCGAAGATATTCTTCGAGCTTGTGTGCTAGACCTAGGATGGTCGCGTTACCTACCCCTCGTGGGATTTGCCTATAATAATAGCTATCAAGCTAGTGTTCAGATGGCCCCGTACGAAGCCCTGAATGGGCACCGATGTCAATCGCTTATTTGCTGGGACGACTTGGGGGAGCGAAAGCTTTTGGGGCCAGACCTCGTAGAAGAAACGGAGGCAAAGGTGCGCCTTATCAGGCAGCGGCTGTTGACCGCCCAGGGCCGACAGAAAAGCTACGCTGACCAGGGACGACGGGAATTGGAATTCATGGTGGGGGAACACTTGTTGCTTCGTGTATCACCGTCTAAGGGGACAAGACGGTACGGCATACGAGGGAAGCTAAGCCCACGGTACGTGGGACCGTTCAAAATCTAGGAAACGAGTGGGCCTAGTGGCATACCGGTTGGCCTTACCGACAAATCTTGAACAGGTGCATAACGAATTCCACGTTTCGATGCTACGGAAATACCTATCCGACCCGTCGCACGTCCTCGACGCCTCGGCCGTTGAGCTGCGGGAGGTTTTGAACTCCGAGGAAACGCCGATGCGGATCTTGGCAAGGGAAGAAAAGAAACTTCGAAACCGGACGATCTCCTATGGAAAGGTGCGATGGAATGACCACGAAGAGCGCGAGGCGACGTGGGAACTTGAGATGAAAATGAGGGAGTGTTATCCTGAGTTATTTAGCGAGGGTTGAGGTTATGTTTCGGGGACGAAACTTCTTTAAGGGGTGAGTGGTGTAATATCACAGATTTTTTGGTAACGTTTTACCCTCCTGCTAATAAAGATTATGTTTGGAGTAATTGATGTCACGGGTTTACTTAAGTGGATAATTCTGTGGTGCGGATATTTTTCTGCTATAGAGCTCCGAAAACGGAGAACGGCGGTGCGATCGGATCCGTATTCCGACGTACGGAACCCCCAGAAAGGGGTGGAAAGGATCGCAATAGCCAGGTGGTGCATCGAAATCCATTCAAGTGATCGTGCACGCTTTTCGAGGAGGTAAGGGATTATCTCTAGGGAATTATCTTAAAGGAATTATCTCTAAGAAATTATCTTTAGGGAATTATCTCTAGGGAATTATCCTAAAGGAATTATCTTTAAGAAGTTATCCTTAAGGAATTATCTTTAAGGAATTATCTTAAAGGAATTATCTTTAAAGAATTATCTTTAAAGGAATTATCTCTAAGGAATTATCTCCAAGGATTAATTAAATAATTAATTAATTAGAGATTGAAATCCGACGTATGGATTCTCCGGAATAGGGTTTTGAGGATCGCAGTAACCGTAATGTGCATCGGAATCCGTGCAAAAGATCGGGCACGCTTTTCGAAGAGATAAGGAATTATCTCTTATGACTTAATAATTATTAATTAATTATTAATATTCGAATGTGGGTTTAATGTACGTACAAATTATCTCTTTCCGGAGGGAAAGGAGGAAACCCTAACCGGAGAGAAAAGAGAGAAAAAGATAAGAAAAAGGAAACCCTAACCGGAGAGAAAAGAGAGAAAAAGAAAAGAAAAAGGAGAAACCCTAACCGAAAGGAAACGAGAGGAAGGAACGAGCGAAAGAAAAGGGAAAAGACGAAACCCAAATCAGAAGGAAACGGTGGGAAAGAAGGAGAAGGCGAAAGGACCCCAAACCCTTCCGACGAACGTGCCGAAGCCGGGAGCGTGAACGGATCACCGTCTACGACGATTAGCGGTAAGCGAGATTTATTTTCTTGTAATTTCGCTCAGTTTTTTGCTTCGGTCTTTTTCGGAGTCCTAGGGTAGCTGTTTGCTACCCTATGCGTCGCCGCCGCGGAGCCCTAGGGCACCGCCGCACGGCCCTAGGGCATCGCCACCGCGGCCGCGGTACACGCCACGCGGGGACGGTGCCCGCCCGGCCGTGGCTAACGACGCGCTGGACAAAAGTTCCCGTGCGGCCACGGCTAGGGCATGCCGCACGGGGCTGGGGCCCGCGCGGCCGCGGCAAGCGCCGCGCGGGGCTGGCGCCCGCGCGGCCGCAGCGCATGCCGCGCGGGGCTGATGCCGGCGCCCGCGCGGCCGCAGCGCATGTCGCGCGGGGCTGATGCCGGCGCCCGCGCGGCCATGGCAGGCACCGCGCGGGGCCGGTGCCCGCTCGGCCGCATGGCATGCAACGACTTGGGGGTGGCCGCGTCGCCCGTCGCGCTTCGCCGCCACCGCCGTGTCGAGTGGTCATTAGTGTCTTTAAGTATTTGGGCTCGGTTTATCTACCGTTATATTTCTGATCTGACCGCAGCTCTTTTGTGTAGGTTTTTATAGGATCCACAAGGATCTAAATAGGTACTATCAAACAACTAGAGGGGGGGGGGTGAATAGGTGTAATACTTAAAAACTCAATCTCAGTGCAAAATAAAAACCAATGCGGAAAATAAAAACAGCACACCGAGATTTACGTGGAAACTCCAATCCAGGAGAAAAACCACGGGACCAACACGCAATAACAATCCACTAAGAATAGAAGAATAACAAGGTGATTACCAACTCCACGGACTCAACCCCTCCTTCAGCTTCTTCGGACCTTGCGCTGACCGGTTGGATGTCCACGCAATAACAATCCCTAAGAAAAGAAGAATAACAAGGTGATTACCGTCTCCACGGATTTAACCCCTCCTTCAATTTCTTGGACCTCGCGCTCCACCGATTTTGCACGTCCACTGCACACGTTCGAATCCACGAACGCCACTCGAATCCACGAGCACACGTTTCGAATCCACGAAACGCCTTTAGCACACCGAATCCACGATGCCACGTCGAATCCACGACGCAAACTCAGTCGATAAGAATATTGACTTCGATGGTGATCCTTTGCTTAGATTCTCATTGAGGAACCGTAGAAAAAATCTCTAAGCAAAGATTAGATTAATTCGACAAAAGATATGTTCTTGAAAGAACCGTCGAATTGACCTAAAAGAGGCTATGAAGAAGATCGATAAAAACCTAGCCTCTAGGGTTGCTCTCAAGTGTTTTATAAATTGATCGGCCGTAGCTCCCACGTTTTTGAGAAACCCTAAATGTCTATTTATAGTTTAGAAACCTTTGGAAAGAGATAAGAATCAAAATCATACCTTATCTGGAAATTTTCAGGACGGCGATCCGGATCGGATTTACTGCGATCCGGATCGTCGTAACGAGATTGACGATTCCAGAAAACCAAGGGTTCGGGATCCGGATTGCAAGGTCCGATCCGGATCGTTCATGCAATTCAGCAAAGTCCCATGTTCGGGATCCGGATCGGAATGGCCTAGGATCCGGATTGAAATTGCCAATGAACAAGTACCCTTCGGGATCCGGATTGCAAGGTCTGATCCGGATCCTGAACATGTCCCATGTCCAGTTTTTTATTTTTATGCAATTAAAAAATCATCCAAGTGTTTCTACACTATAGGAAAGTATTCGGATCACCACAATTATTTAGTTAAACATACCTGATCCTTTTGAATACTTTCTTCTTGAGATTGATGTAACTGATCCACAATTCTTCAACTTCAATCTTCAAGACTCAAGACACTGAGTGTCAACTTGAGCTCTTGTTGAATCTTCTCTAAGTCTTTGATTGCTGATTGACAATTTGATCCCTTTAAGACTCCGACTCAACTCACTGACTTGACTCACGAAATATGCCAATACCAAAATGCCGTAACATTTTGGGGACTACTTCTAGGTCCGGGCGTCGACAGAGAGCAGGGTTCGGTCTCCGGAGTGCAGATTTCGCATAATCGAGGTGGGTAGTTTTGGTTATTACCGGCGTGGTGTCGTTCTCGAATATTCGTTTTGATAAAGTAGACATATTTGGTATTTTGACTAACCCCATAGCATGTGAATCCCTTTTATCGTGTTAATCAAAGCGGCTGCGGTCTTGAGATCGTTATCATGTTAATCAAAGCGGCTGTGGTCGCAGGATCGTCAGACTATTCTGACTAAAGCGGCTGAGGTCGCAACGCTATTATGACACTCATATTGCTTACACGCACACCGGCAGTTTGGCCACTGCGCAGGGTGTATTTTTCCGGAAAGATTGTAAGTTATTTTACCCGTGTACCCCACAAGGGGAGGTTAGTGGGGACCCCTCAAGGAGAGGCGATTGCTACTTGGGCAGTGGAGGGGTTGGGGGCACCAAGGAGATGAGTACGGTATTGGGGTTGGGGCCCAAAACATTCTGAAAGCTGGGGTAGGTGCCCAGTGCGACTTTCAACAGGGATTTAGCGATACATGAGAGGTGGAGGGGAGGGAAGTAAATGCTCCAGTGATTCGGTGTGTTCTTTCTGTTATTGCATTTACTTATATGTTTCTCTACATTATCAGTCACTGACAACCCACACTGTGACAGGTTCGAATAGGGGTGGGATTCGGGACGACAGAGAGGCATCCGTTAGAGGACCCTAGCCATGAGGGCTAGTAAACGATACGGTATTTTCTTTACTTTTGGTTAATTCGTCATACTATGGTTAGTTAAACTGTGATACATATACTGTGGTTGCTGATGGATGTTGGAATGATGTTTCCTATAACTAATTGGTAAATGTAGGATGTGTATTTGCGACAAGTTTTCAAACGCGAACCCGGTTTCAAAAGTGTTTTCAAGGCAGGTGTCGTGTGGGCACAGATTTTAAAACCCGTGGATTTATCATTTCAAGTTAATGGCCGCCCAAAGAGTTTGCGAAAACGTTTGGAAAAGCTGGGTGTCGAGTGGGCACCGATTTACAAAATCCATGGGTTTATGCTATAGGCTGTATGAGATAGCGGTGATGGTATGATTTATTGTATTCTTTCCTATTTGTCTGTCATGGTTGGAATGGTTAAAGTATGTGCTCTATTGGTAATGCCGTGCATATACAAAGGAGACTCCGCCCGTTTGGGGAGTGAATTTGTATATGTGGCGGGTCTGATATGCGCTGGGGGCGAGGTCTATTAAAAAAAAAATGGGTACGTTTTTCACTCTTTTAGAACCTCCTGGGCGTGACAACTGTGTACAGTGAAACCCACAATCCGGGTTGTTACATCTATCCCACTGTAGAAATCTACACTGGTAGGGATCTATCTCGCGACTCCCTCGCCTCGAACCGTCAACCAAAGATCTGCAACTCCCACAGCAGACACTGCAAAACAAAGGGAGGAAAGGGAAAAACAACAATGGGGGTGAGAACCACTAGTAAAACCAGTAGCCTCCCCCTATGGGTAAAGCCTCAAACCCCGACGTACCCACAAAGTTTACTAGAGGCAAAAGGAAAGAAAGAGTGGTAAGCAATAGAGACTGCTGGAAAAAGGAAACTTCCACTACTTTGCCTCTAAAATGCCAAGCTAAAAGAATAGCTACATATGTGCACTAGAATATAAATGCCGGCCTGATTCAACCCAATCCATACACCAGTAAACACTGGTACTGCCTGCTATGCCTGCCAAATCGGGTATGCCAGCCTACGCATAACACCGATAGGGGATAGGAGTCTCAATGACTCAAAGTCTGTATATCGCACACTCCGGAGTGGCACTCGAGGGGAGCGACCCACACGAGTAAAATGCCTGAGTAATAAGTATAATAGTAGTATAAATCAGCAGGACTAGATCATGACTCTGATCAAAGTGGGAAAACCCATCCACTAAAGAAAGCCCGATCCCACCAATCTGATGCACTGTAAATACCCGGTCGGCCGCCCAAAGTCCGCGATCGCCGCAATATCCCACAAATCCCCCAAATCAAGCTCGACCTGTCATCCCTAGTCCGATGTACAAGTCATCATCCGGTCAACCGCCCAAAGTCCGCGGTAGCCGCAACACCCTGCCCTCAAGCCAGCCTGTCCCAGATCCCAAGAATCTGACTACACTATCCCAAACCCCCTGCTCGCACCCGAGCTATAATTACCCAGAGTCTAAAATGAAAAGGAGAAAGGTATAAAGCATGGTTTCTCCTAAGTCAAATTACAACATGATAGTGTAGCAGAAAAAGGTGGCCTATCTAGATGACCATACAAGCTTGCAAATGTCCCAAGATGATAAAAAAAAAAACAGGTGTCGATGTTCTTACATTTATTAGAGCATGCTATTCCAAAATATTGATGATTGCATAAGAACATTAAGTGCAACATAGCCTATGCCTGCTTATACCACATGCACGATGCTCACAAAGTACAAAATAAAGAAGTGCCACACCTAATCAACATCATATAAGATGGTACCACGCTTGTCAAACCTCACATTCATACATGAATATGCTTAGAATCATTTAACATTACTTAAACATAGAGATTCAATCATGCATCACCAATGAATAGTCTTGTTACGGAATTTGAGTTGGCGTAGTTTCGTGAAAGGTTAAAGTCTTGAAGATTGAAGGTGAAGAAAGTTGGATCATTTAACTCAATCTCAAGAAAGAAGAATTCAAAAGGATCAGGTATGTTTAACTAAAGATTATTGGTGATCCGAATACTTCTTGTAGTGTAGAAACACCTGGAAGAGTTTTTAACTGCATAAAAATCAAAAACTGGTGTTCGGACACGTTTAGGATCCGGATCAGAGCCAGCAGTCCGGATCCCGAAGGTAGTTGTTTCATACATTACTTCAATCCGGATCGCAGCATCTCGCGATCCGGATCCCGAACGTTGAGTTCTCAGAATTGTATGAACTATCCGGATCAGGCATTCCGATCCGGATCCCGAACGATTGTTTTTCTGGAAACCGTCTTTCTTGCTACTGCAATCCGGATCGCCCATATCCGATCCGGATCGCCGTAAGTCAAAATTCCAGAAATGTTAGGTTTTTGATTCTTATCTCCTTCCAAATATTTCTAACCTATAAATAGACCCTATGACTCTTTTTCTAGGGTTAATCCAAAAAGGAACATAGCCGTCATATTCATATATCATTTTATACGGCCTAAGATCCACATATAGAGAAGAAAGGAAATCATTAGAGAATACTCTATGTTTCTTCATCTATATTGATTAGTTTGATTCTAGGTTTTCATACTCACATCTTGAGTTGAATCAAACTAATGAATACTTAGATGGTATTTCCGATCTATCTTTGATCTAAGTATTCGGCGGATCATCACCACCCAAAAACAACGATTTCCCCAAAATCGGCGCGTGGATTCGCGTGTCCTTGTGGATTCAAGGTTCAACCGCTCTTGTGGATTCGGAGCGAGGCACGTTCGTGGATTCGAAGGGTGCTATTGGGTGCAGACCGTGGATTCGGTCGGACGTCATGGATTCGACGTTGGACGCCGTGGATTCGGCGTTGGGCGCAGATCGTGGATTCGAGAAGCGTCGCGGAGCGAGCGGAGAAGATCCTCTAGGAGCGTATGGAAAAGGTTGAGTCGTAAGTGTGTACGGTAAATCATGTTGGTATAAGGTGGGTTTTTAAAGAAAGATGCTCAAAGAGCCACTCTCTTCAACAGATTGTCTAGATAAATTATCTACCATATTTGGGATTTCAAACATCTATTGATATTTGTATTTCATTTTCTTTACTGAATTGATGATTTGATAAAGGCATTACTCATAAGATCAAGTTAGATGTAATTGAAGGTGTTCAACTTTAAGGGATTTAATTTTTGTAAATTCTCGTTTCATTTTTCGATATTATTGATAGATTTGGCATAATCTAATTCTTGTTGTATGAAACGATGATTTTTGTTTAAAGTTGATACACAATTGTGCTTACATACTTTTTCTGGATCTTATGAAATTTTTCTAAATTTTTCTGAAGAAAAAGTTGGAGCCGATCCGAATCGGGCAAGGTGATCCGGATCCCGAACGCAGGCTTCTTCCTGCGGCTGGCCGATCCGGATCGAAATCTCGATCCAATCCGGATCACGGCTAGGGTTTTAATAAGAACAAGAGGGTTTTGATTTCTTTTACCTTAATCTTTTGTTCTCAAGTCTCTAGAGCCTCTCTCTCTAGAACGATTGCACCTTGGAGCTTTTCAAACTCAAGTTCTTCGAATACAAGTAAGTTTTTTTGATCAAAATCTCAGTTTTTCACCGTTTTTCTTTTTCCTCCTCAAACGTGATGAATTTCTTGGATCGATTTCGTTTGTGGATGGTTTTTGATCAAATTTCTTTTGAAATTAGAACTCTGGGTAGATTAGTTTTGATTATATGCTAGGTATTCCCAAGTTAAACGGATTTTTGGTCTTCGATTTCAAAGAATTCGGTTTTAGGGCATATAATAAGGATTTTGGAAAATCATGCAATTGATCTATTTTTAAAAGTCCTTTTGCAAAACTAATTTTATTCTTAGTCTCTCTAACATGATTATGATTGTTTGGGTACAATTTTTCAAATCTTTGAAAATTAACAATTTATCATGTGTTCTTGAGTTATTGTTCACAGGATTTTAAATCTATTAAGCACTTGCACCAATGGCGTTCGCCTGGATAATCTTCCTTTTGGTAGCAATGGTAGGACCTAGTGCGTCTTCTATAAAAAGAGAACAAGATGACTCAAATCAAGAAGAGACAAAGAAAGTTTGTCAAAATGATTCAGAATCAGATGAAGAAGACTAGGAAGAGATTTGTGAACAAGCACAAAAAGCTATTGACAAAGAAGATAGGTTGTACTTGAAGAACAAGAAGCTGATGAAATCTTCCTCAACAACCAAGCAGTACACTAGGCGAAAGAATTCGAGGGGAACTGGAATTCAGATTGATAGACCCCTCGCCAGAGCTCGCTCTCTTCCTAGAGAATCTCCATGGATTGAAGGTCAAGATGCACCGTCTGGTTCTATACTACATCCTTCAACGTCCTGGAGACACACAGCAAAAGCGAATGTAGGGTCCTCACTTCGACAAGAACAGTGAAGATCGTCTGCTGAACAAGACAGCGTGTCTACAAATCTCAAACAGATTATCTCTGAGCAACATAAGATGAAAAGAAAGGTCTCCAGAATGTCAAAAATGCTTCAAGCGATTTTGAAGAAGTTGGATTGTACCAATCCCACTAGTTCGGATTCAGACTGACTTAACTTTCTTTCTAATCTTTTTGTGCAGGAGTTCAGTTTTTAGGACTTACTCTTAGTTCTAGTTCTTACATTTCGGGACAATTTTTAAAATTTTTAACTCTCCTTAAATTTTTGGTAATTTTGGCTTTGTTTGTGACAAAAAGGGGGAGAAAGTTTAGAGAGAACTTGAACAATGATTGAACAATGATTGATGTGAATGTGTGAACATCAAGGTAAGTATCACTTCAACTTTGACTTTGGTGAAAGGTAAGTATCACAACTTTGGTTTTTATCTTGTGATTTGTTGCATGTTCCTACTAACTATTCGACTAACTTTTTGGACATGTATTATTACTAACAAGTTGTTTGATTACTAACAAAGCAAAGTTATGACATTTGGAATTTTATTGCTTAGAAGATATGTCAATGCTTGATTGTGATCTTATTACATATCTGAATTACTCAATGTCATGGTGAGCATAAACTCTATCTCTGTTAGGTTTTGAATGCTAAATATTCTTGAGGTATCTAACGATCTCTTTTTGTCAAGAATAATTTCTTTGTGCAGAGAGTACAGATGTCTAAGTCTAGAGTCTATTTTAGGAGTTTATCTCATGTTTTTAAATTTTTGGATCTCCATTGTAAATTTTTGTTGTATGGTGATAGCAACAAAAATATCTTTTTGAATTTTCTTTAGTGGATCTGTGTTTTGTCACGAAACCGCCAAAGGGGGAGATTGTTACGGAATTTGAGTTGGCGTAGTTTCGTGAAAGGTTCAAGTCTTGAAGATTGAAGGTGAAGAAAGTTGGATCATTTAACTCAATCTCAAGAAAGAAGAATTCAAAAGGATCAGGTATGTTTAACTAAAGATTATTGGTGATCCGAATACTTCTTGTAGTGTAGAAATACCTGGAAGAGTTTTTAACTGCATAAAAATCAAAAACTGGTGTTCGGACATGTTCAGGATCCGGATCAGAGCCAGCAGTCCGGATCCCGAAGGTTGTTGTTTCATACATTACTTCAATCCGGATCGCAGCATCTCACGATCCGGATCCCGAACGTTGAGTTCTCAGAATTGTATGAACGATCCGGATCAGGCATTCCGATCCGGATCCCGAACGATTGTTTTTCTGGAAACCGTCTTTCTTGCTACTGCAATCCGGATCGCCCAAATCCGATCCGGATCGCCGTCCGTCAAAATTCCAAAAATGTTAGGTTTTTGATTCTTATCTCCTTCCAAATGTTTCTAACCTATAAATAGACCCTATGACTCTTTTTCTAGGGTTAATCCAAAAAGGAACATAGCCGTCATATTCATATATCATTTTATACGGCCTAAGATCCACATATAGAGAAGAAAGGAAATCATTAGAGAATACTCTATGTTTCTTCATCTATATTGATTAGTTTGATTCTAGGTTTTCATACTCACATCTTGAGTTGAATCAAACTAATGAATACTTAGATGGTATTTCCGATCTATCTTTGATCTAAGTATTCGGCGGATCATCACCACCCAAAAACAACGATTTCCCTAAAATCGGCGCGTGGATTCGCGTGTCCTTGTGGATTCAAGGTTCAACCGCTCTCGTGGATTCGGAGCGAGGCACGTTCGTGGATTCGAAGGGTGCTATTGGGTGCAGACCGTGGATTCGGTCGGACGTCGTGGATTCGACGTTGGACGCCGTGGATTCGGCGTTGGGCGCAGATCGTGGATTCGAGAAGCGTCGCGGAGAAGATCCTCTAGGAGCGTATGGAAAAGGTTGAGTCGTAAGTGTGTACGGTAAATCACCATGTACGTGTTTTAATTCTAGTGGATTTCTGCCGTGTTATCGGTCCCGTGGTTTTTTACTCCGGTGATGGAGTTTTCCACGTAAAAAATCTTGCGTGTTATTTTTATTTCCGCATTGGGTTTTTTATCGCAACGATTTTTGAGTGTTTATACGTTTACACCTATTCACCCGCCTCTAGGTGTTTTTTCCCCTATTTAGATCTACATTACATATAACCCAACAAGTGGTATCAGAGCGGGAATAGGGTTGTAAACAATGGTTGAAGGTGGAAACATCAATCGACCCCCTTTCTTTGATGGAACAAATTATGCGTACTGGAAAGTACGGATGAAAGCCTTTTTAATTTCCATCGACGAAAGGGTGTGGCAATCAATTGAATTAGGATGGTCTAATCCAACTGAAATTATCTCTGATGTTCGCACCTTAAAACCTAGGTTGAAATGGACCAAGGAAGAGTTAGATTTATCTTCTTACAATGGCAAGGGAATTAATGCTATTTTTAATGCCTTATCTCAAACTGAATTCTCTCGCGTCTCGGCATGTGAGACTGCGAAAGAAATCTGGGATGTTCTTCAGGTTACACATGAGGGAACTAACCTCGTGAAGATTCAGAAACTGCAAATGCTTATGAGCAAGTTTGACTCTATCTTGATGGCAGAAAATGAATCTTTCACGGACTACTATACACGATTGCAAGACATCGTAAACTCATGTGCTAACCTGGGAGAGAAGATTCCAGAATTTAAGGTTGTAAGAAAGATCTTAAGAACTCTTCCTGAACGATTTCGCCCAAAGGTTACAGCCATTGAAACTATTAAACACCTGGATGAAATGCGTGTAGAAGAATTAGTTGGTTCATTACAAACATATGAAATGACATTTACTACTAACAATTCTTCTGGAAAAGCATCCTCTTCTAAGTCTTCAGGTTATGCGTTGAAAACAACTAAGGAAGAAGACGCGGATACATCCTCCTCAGACGATGACGAGAACCTTTCTATGGAGGAATTTGAGAAGCAGCTCGCTCTCTTGACAAGGAAGTTTCGCCGCAACTTTCGAAGGGGTAATTCAAGTAAATCTCCATCCTTCGGAAAGTCGAACAAAGGCAAGGGTACTTCAAGTTACAAGTCAAGAAAGCAAGAGAACTTCTCAAAGGATAAGAAAAGTTCAGAGGGACAACTACAATGCTTCAAATGTCGAGGCTACGGCCACATTGCAACGGAGTGTCCCAACAAGTATCCGGCAAAGAAGAAGGCGATGCAAGTCGTCACTTGGGATGACAACTCAACGTCAAATGAGTCGTCTTCAAGTGATGAAGAAAAGAGCTCCACGGCATTCCACGCGTCCATATCTTCACCCTTCATGTGCTTTATGGCAAGTACATCCGAGTCATTGTCCAACTCCGCTGTTGAAAAGAATGCAACGGACAATGAATCGGATGATTCGGAAGGTGAAGATTTTGCTTTAGCCTACCACAGACTTTTGAGGGATTCAAAGAAACCGGCTAAGCAAAACAAGGGGTTGAGAGGGAGATTGCAGGATCTCGAAGAAGAAGTAAAAAGGGTAACTTCTCTCTCGACCGATCTTGAAGTGGAAAGGGATAATCTGATAAAAGGAAATGTTTCCCTTCAAGAGTCCAATGAGCAACTCGAGAAGAACTATATAGATATGGTGAACAAAGCAAACTACTCCTTGAAGCTCTACGGCGAGGCACGACGGGAAAAATTGGAAATGACAGAGACCATTTTCCAACTCAAGGATGACTTACAGTAATTTTCTTCTGGAAGGAGTAAGTTGGATAAACTTCTTGGTCTTGGTCAAACAAACAAGTTCGGCCTCGGATACAATCGAACTGAAGACAATTTTAGTTCGGTTGGGACAGTCTTTGTGCCTCAGTCGGTATCTGCTCCTCCGACACCGGAGTTCACGACAACCAACGACAACAAGCCTACTTCATCCTCTTCGGAATCGTCAAGCACAAAGGTATGTTTTCGTTGTAATTTTGCAGGGCACATTGAAAGAAATTGCAAGATTGGAGCTCAAAGATCAAATCAACCACATCTTGCAACTGCTACCAATAAGTTCACTCCCCGGAATTCAAAGAAGGACTTTTCAAAAGAAAAGAACGTTGGTAGTACTCCAAACAAGACGATGACAAAAGAAAAAGATCAATCATACAAAACGTCTTCATCAAGGAAAATTTCTCAACCATTGCCAACATACTCCAAAACTCAAAAGGTTTGGGTATGCAAAGGTGAAATCCTTCCTTGTCTTTAATCGTTCTACGATTAAATGTTGTGTAGTTTATGTAGACTATTTTTTTCTTTCTTTTGGCCGACCCGTCAACTATCTTTGGGAGGTAAATGGTATATTTTCTTATTGGTTGATGATTTCTCTAGGTTTTCTTGGGTAGCATTTTTAAAAGAGAAAGCTGATACGTTTGATTCTTTTCATGAGATTTGCCATCGTATTATGATTGAAAAGAATGAAAAGATCATTCGTGTTAGGAGTGATACAGGTGGAGAATTCATAAATTCCAAATTCATTGATTTTTGCACTTCCAACGGCATAAAACATGAATTCTCAGCACCCTATACACCTCAGCAGAATGGTGTTGTTGAGCGCAAAAACAGGGTTGTTCAAGAGATGGCGCGTGTGATGCTTCATAGCCGGAATTTACCGCTACATTTTTGGGCTGAAGCTGTGAACACCGCTGTCTATCTCATTAATCGAGTGTATTTGCGCCCAGGAACTTTAAATACACCATATGAGCTGTGGTTTAGTAGAAAACCGGATATCAAATACTTTCGTATCTTCGGGAGTCGATGTTACATTTTACGTGACCGTGAAAATCTTGAAAAGTTTGACTCTCGAAGTGACGAAGGGATCTTTTCGGGTTATTCTACAAATAGCAGAGCATATCGAGTATTTAACATCGAATCTAAAACGATTGTAGAATCTATAAATGTTAAAGTAGATGAAGCTTTTCACTTTGCATCTGAAAAATCTACCCTCGATATCTCTCTTGATGATGATACTCCTGTAAGTGCATCTTCTCATGATAATACTTCCAATATTAATGATGCATCTAATGGTTCTTCAAGTTTATCTGATGTGCAGGAATCATCTCATATACCTCCGAGTACTCCGTTTCAACAAACGCTACGAATCTCCAAGGATCATCCTGAATCAAACATCATTGGAGATCCACAAGAAGGAGTTAGAACTCGGAGGCAGTTGGTTTGTGGATTCGCTTGCTACGTATCTTTAATCGAACCAAAGAACATAGATGAAGCTCTTCAGGATGACTACTGGATTAAAGCAATGCAGGAAGAGCTCCATCAATTTGAGCGAAACAAAGTCTGGGAATTAACGAAGCCTCCAAAGCAACATAATGTGATAGGTACCAAATGGATTTTCAAGAACAAGAAAAATGAGCATGGTACTATCATCAGGAACAAGGCACGATTAGTTGCTCAAGGCTACTCTCAAGTAGAAGGTATAGACTTTGATGAAACATTCGCCCCTGTAGCTAGACTCGAGTCCATTCGTATACTATTTACTATTGCTTGTCATTTTAAAATCAAATTATTTCAAATGGACGTTAAGAGCGTGTTTCTAAAAGGGTTTTTAAATGAGGAAGTTTATGTGGCTCAACCGAAAGGTTTAGTAGACCATAAACAACCTAACCATGTTTTTCGTTTGAAAAAGGCTCTTTACGGTCTGAAACAAGCATCGCGAGCATGGTACGAAAGGTTGACAAAGCACCTTTTGGAGAAGGGCTATACTCGAGGGGGAGCTGACAGGACTCTCTTTGTGAAGCATTATCAAAGCAATTTCATTGTAGCACAAATCTATGTCGATGACATTGTATTTGGCGCAACAAGAGATAATGATGCTTCTAAATTCGCGGAGACCATGGAAAGCGAATTTGAGATGTCCAT
This sequence comes from Tillandsia leiboldiana, assembly GCA_029204045.2. Lineage (NCBI taxonomy): Eukaryota > Viridiplantae > Streptophyta > Magnoliopsida > Poales > Bromeliaceae > Tillandsia > Tillandsia leiboldiana. The sequence goes on from CM055071.1 coordinate 23,668,504, forward strand.
GATGGGCGAATTGACTTATTTCCTTGGATTGCAAATTAAACAAAATGATGAAGGTATTCACTTGAGTCAATCCAAGTATGCAATGGAGTTGGTTAAAAAGTATGACTTAGAAAATTCGAAGGATTTTCCGACTCCAATGGGAACTAGCCACAAGGGACTTGGAAGTGAATCACAAAGTGAGAATGTAGACGAGAAACTGTATCGAAGTATGATTGGAAGTCTACTTTACCTCACGGCTAGTCGCCCGGATATATCCTTTAGTGTTGGGATTTGCGCGAGATATCAATCAGCACCAAAGGAGGTTCACCTGAAAGCGGTGAAAAGGATCATCCGGTACATCAAAGGATCAATTAATTTCGGAATTTGGTATCCTATGGGAACTAGTTTGGATATTGTTGGATACTCAGATGCCGATTGGGCAGGATCAGTGGATGATCGGAAAAGCACGAGTGGTGCATGCTTCTATCTTGGCCATTGCCTTGTTGCATGGCACAGTAAAAAGCAGAATTGCATAGCACTCTCGACTGCCGAAGCGGAATACATTTCAGCGGGTAGTTGTTCAACCCAACTCATTTGGATGAAAAGTGTGTTGAGCGACTTCCGGATTTCAGCATCTTCGGTAACAATTCTTTGTGACAACACAAGTGCAATTAACATTTCTAAAAACCCTGTGTTGCACTCTAGAACAAAACATGTTGAACTTAGATATCATTTTCTTAGAGAGCTAGTTGAATCAAATACTCTTCAACTTTCATATATTTCAACTGAGGATCAATTAGCTGACTTTCTAACAAAACCTTTGGATCAAAAACGTTTTATTCACTTGCGAAAAGCAATTGGAATGCTTTCCTTGAAATAAACTTCTTTTTGAAACCTTTGCTTAGGATAGGTTTTGTTTTTGTTTTGTTCTGTTCATTATCTATGTTTGTACATAGGACATTAATTGAGCATAGATCATAATTGCATCTTTTCACACATTTAGAAATTTATTATGCTTTTGCCATCATAATATTTCACTGTTGCAATGATCATTTATGTTAATTAAATCATCTTCTGAGTGATCAAAGTCAATTTCTCTCTCAATGATCTCTTGGTATAGTCATTATCTTATTTGACTGCTTAGTCGAGTATGAAATCGAGATCAATTTTTGGTTGAATACTTTATATCTTAAATAATTGATAGCCAATTGAGGGGGAGTCAAAGAAATGTAAAATGCTCAAAAGATGTGGAAAGAGTTACATCCCATGAGGAGTGTGAAAACTACCACCACAAGGAGGAAAGAGCTACCACCTCGGTCGTCCGAGTATTGTGTGCAGCTACCACATGTATACCAAGCATGGTTGTCCAATTTTTTGATTAAGTAAAATGCATGTTGAAATACTTGACTCCGTCAAATTTCAAGGTTGGTATAAGGTGGGTTTTTAAAGAAAGATGCTCAAAGAGCCACTCTCTTCAACAGATTGTCTAGATAAATTATCTACCATATTTGGGATTTCAAACATCTATTGATCTTTGTATTTCATTTTCTTTACTGAATTGATGATTTGATAAAGGCATTACTCATAAGATCAAGTTAGATGTAATTGAAGGTGTTCAACTTTAAGGGATTTAATTTTTGTAAATTCTCGTTTCATTTTTCGATATTATTGATAGATTTGGCATAATCTAATTCTTGTTGTATGAAACGATGATTTTTGTTTAAAGTTGATACACAATTGTGCTTACATACTTTTTCTGGATCTTATGAAATTTTTCTAAATTTTTCTGAAGAAAAAGTTGGAGCCGATCTGGATCGGGCAAGGTGATCCGGATCCCGAACGCAGGCTTCTTCCTGCGGCTGGCCGATCCGGATCGAAATCGCGATCCGATCCGGATCACGGCTAGGGTTTTAATAAGAACAAGAGGGTTTTGATTTCTTTTACCTTAATCTTTTGTTCTCAAGTCTCTAGAGCCTCTCTCTCTAGAACGATTGCACCTTGGAGCTTTTCAAACTCAAGTTCTTCGAATACAAGTAAGTTTTTTTGATCAAAATCTCGGTTTTTCACCGTTTTTCTTTTTCCTCCTCAAACGTGATGAATTTCTTGGATCAATTTCGTTTGTGGATGGTTTTTGATCAAATTTCTTTTGAAATTAGAACTCTGGGTAGATTAGTTTTGATTATATGCTAGGTATTCCCAAGTTAAACGGATTTTTGGTCTTCGATTTCAAAGAATTCGGTTTTAGGGCATATAATAAGGATTTTAGAAAATCATGCAATTGATCTATTTTTAAAAGTCCTTTTGCAAAACTAATTTGATTCTTAGTCTCTCTAACATGATTATGATTGTTTGGGTACAATTTTTCAAATCTTTGAAAATTAACAATTTATCATGTGTTCTTGAGTTATTGTTCACAGGATTTTAAATCTATTAAGCACTTGCACCAATGGCGTTCGCCTGGATAATCTTCCTTTTGGTAGCAATGGTAGGACCTAGTGCGTCTTCTATAAAAAGAGAACAAGATGACTCAAATCAAGAAGAGACAAAGAAAGTTTGTCAAAATGATTCAGAATCAGATGAAGAAGACTGGGAAGAGATTTGTGAACAAGCACAAAAAGCTATTGACAAAGAAGATAGGTTGTACTTGAAGAACAAGAAGCTGATGAAATCTTCCTCAACAACCAAGCAGTACACTAGGCGAAAGAATTCGAGGGGAACTGGAATTCAGATTGATAGACCCCTCGCCAGAGCTCGCTCTCTCCCTAGAGAATCTCCATGGATTGAAGGTCAAGATGCACCGTCTGGTTCTATACTACATCCTTCAACGTCCTGGAGACACACAGCAAAAGCGAATGTAGGGTCCTTACTTCGACAAGAACAGCGAAGATCGTCTGCTGAACAAGACAGCGTGTCTACAAATCTCAAACAGATTATCTCTGAGCAACATAAGATGAAAAGAAAGGTCTCCAGAATGTCAAAAATGCTTCAAGCGATTTTGAAGAAGTTGGATTGTACCAATCCCACTAGTTCGGATTCAGACTGACTTAACTTTCTTTCTAATCTTTTTGTGCAGGAGTTCAGTTTTTAGGACTTACTATTAGTTCTAGTTCTTACATTTCGGGACAATTTTTAAAATTTTTAACTCTCCTTAAATTTTTGGTAATTTTGGCTTTTTTTGTGACAAAAAGGGGGAGAAAGTTTAGAGAGAACTTGAACAATGATTGAACAATGATTGATGTGAATGTGTGAACATCAAGGTAAGTATCACTTCAACTTTGGCTTTGGTGAAAGGTAAGTATCACAACTTTGGTTTTTATCTTGTGATTTGTTGCATGTTCCTACTAACTATTCGACTAACTATTTGGACATGTATTATTACTAACAAGTTGTTTGATTACTAACAAAGCAAAGTTATGACATTTGGAATTTTATTGCTTAGAAGATATGTCAATGCTTGATTGTGATCTTATTACATATCTGAATTACTCAATGTCATGGTGAGCATAAACTCTATCTCTGTTAGGTTTTGAATGCTAAATATTCTTGAGGTATCTAACGATCTCTTTTTGTCAAGAATGATTTCTTTGTGCAGAGAGTACAGATGTCTAAGTCTAGAGTCTGTTTTAGGAGTTTATCTCATGTTTTTAAATTTTTGGATCTCCATTGTAAATTTTTGTTGTATGGTGATAGCACCAAAAATATCTTTTTGAATTTTCTTTAGTGGATCTGTGTTTTGTCATGAAACCGCCAAAGGGGGAGATTGTTACGGAATTTGAGTTGGCGTAGTTTCGTGAAAGGTTCAAGTCTTGAAGATTGAAGGTGAAGAAAGTTGGATCATTTAACTCAATCTCAAGAAAGAAGAATTCAAAAGGATCAGGTATGTTTAACTAAAGATTATTGGTGATCCGAATACTTCTTGTAGTGTAGAAACACCTGGAAGAGTTTTTAACTGCATAAAAATCAAAAACTGGTGTTCGGACATGTTCAGGATCCGGATCAGAGCCAGCAATCCGGATCCCGAAGGTTGTTGTTTCATACATTACTTCAATCCGGATCGCAGCATCTCACGATCCGGATCCCGAACGTTGAGTTCTCAGAATTGTATGAACGATCCGGATCAGGCATTCCGATCCGGATCCCGAACGATTGTTTTTCTGGAAACCGTCTTTCTTGCTACTGCAATCCGGATCGCCCAAATCCGATCCGGATCGCCGTCCGTCAAAATTCCAGAAATGTTAGGTTTTTGATTCTTATCTCCTTCTAAATGTTTCTAACCTATAAATAGACCCTATGACTCTTTTTCTAGGGTTAATCCAAAAAGGAACATAGCCGTCATATTCATATATCATTTTATACGGCCTAAGATCCACATATAGAGAAGAAAGGAAATCATTAGAGAATACTCTATGTTTCTTCATCTATATTGATTAGTTTGATTCTAGGTTTTCATACTCACATCTTGAGTTGAATCAAACTAATGAATACTTAGATGGTTTTTTCGATCTATCTTTGATCTAAGTATTCGGCGGATCATCACCACCCAAAAACAACGATTTCCCCAAAATCGGCGCGTGGATTCGCATGTCCTTGTGGATTCAAGGTTCAACCGCTCTCGTGGATTCGGAGCGAGGCACGTTCGTGGATTCGAAGGGTGCTATTGGGTGCAGACCGTGGATTCGGTCGGACGTCGTTGATTCGACGTTGGACGCCGTGGATTCGGCGTTGGGCGCAGATCGTGGATTCGAGAAGCGTCGCGGAGAAGATCCTCTAGGAGCGTATGGAAAAGGTTGAGTCGTAAGTGTGTACGGTAAATCACCTTGTACGTGTTTTAATTCTAGTGGATTTCTGCCGTATTATCGGTCCCGTGGTTTTTTACTCCGGTGATGGAGTTTTCCACGTAAAAATCTTGCGTGTTATTTTTATTTCCGCATTGGGTTTTTTATCGCAACGATTTTTGAGTGTTTATACGTTTACACCTATTCACCCCCCTCTAGGTGTTTTTTCCCCTATTTAGATCTACATTACATATAACCCAACAAGTCTAAGGCTCCACAACCTTCATTGATCTCACATAGGATGAACATAGGATGTAGGAACAACATCCAATCTCATTTGGAGGAAAATAGGAGTCATGAACAATGCTTAGTCTCATAAGGAATAGGCCTCAACTCACAATGATAACCATCTTTTCATGAATGAATTAGAAATCAAAGGCATAGGTCATTCTCACATCAACTAGATAAATAACCAACATTAGCACCCATTTTCACCTAAGCTAGATCAAAATCAGCTAATCATTCCCTCATAGATAAATTATGAATCAACATCTATTTCCAACATCACATATTGTAGGATAAGGATCAACAACTATAATTCATATCACCAAGTGGAGACATTATTCTCATATAGATAAGTCAAGAATCATTTAACATATAACCTCTCATGACATAGGCTCAAGAATCATCAACAAGATCACCCTCACTTACCCTTGATAGCCATTCACACTTAGCCCATATGACATTCACGTAAAGTCATAATAACCCTTCTCACATAGCAACCATGTCCTTCACATAAATCAACCAAAATCATTTACATATAACTATCACCATCATTCTCACATAATAATGTTAACCATCTTTTCACAAGGTGTAGGTTAAAGATTAATTTTCCCAAATACTCTCACATAGCCATAACTTTAAGGATGATCGCTTACAATCGCTTCATATGAGATAATGCAACATCAATCAAACTATTCATTCACTCGTGTATACACAGAGGATCAAATAACATAATCTAAACATCGATATCCAAGCATATTATACCAAGGAGAAGAGAACAACAATCAACTATGCCATGAGTGAAACCAATAGCCCGAGTGGGTAAATCGTCGTTTTCGGCAAAGCACAACCACCCACCGAAACTTGACGATCCGATGCCCGATCTGGCTGAATTTTGGCGTGAGTAATCCTTATCCTCCCAGGAGTCCGATGCCGCAAAAATCATCCAAATCCGCCTCACGAATTGGGCGCAATCACTGAAACAATGCACACTACGCACTCAAATTCCAGAATTTCAGCAAGTGCAACAAGGTTAAATAAAAAGTATGTGCAACCTCAAATACCTCAAAATGAAGTCTCCAACAGTAAAACAAAGATCTCCTCTTTCATACAAATATCTTCAAGTCCTCAAAAATCCACCATTAATTTCCCTTAACATTCAAATGAAGCAAAAATCACATTGCTGCCCAAAAACTGTTAACATAAACTTGCTAGCATTTCAAAGCTTAATTAGAGGCTTTTCCAAAGGGATTTATCCACAGATCACAAAAGAGAATTTGCTCACCTTGAAGTTAAGAAGAAGTCCCAACTTGAATTTCTAAAAAAGACCTTGTATCCACAAGGTTATCTGCATTCCAAGGTGCATTGCTCAAATCCAAACTAAAACAGGGACTGCAGTAATCCATATAATAGCATTTGGAAAGATCATTAAATTTACCTAACCAAACGTGCTCCAAATCCTGCAAGAGAAATACCATTGGATTCCTTGTTGAGAGTAAATACAAATTGAGCTAAAGAACTCCAAATTTCATGCTCGGATGAAGGAGAAAACCCATAAACACTTTGAACTATCCACCAAGTTCCATCTGTGCACGAATACAGCAAGGTGTTCCAAATATTATACATAAACCCCAACAAAAGCTCAGATCTAGGGAAAATGGTACTTACCAATATTATAGATATTCGAGTCCTGGAAATTTTTCCGCAAAAAGCATCCAAAAAAACCACTCCTACAATTCAGAAAAGCCAAAATACTAAAGGCTGCCCAAAAATCCAGATTGAAACAAAGGGTCCCAAAGATGGCCCTAAAACTCTGTAAAAACATGCGATCTGAGGGGAGAGTTGAATAGAAAGATTGTAGCCTTACCTCTCATGAAAACGTAGAACCAAAAATGAGCTCAAAATTACAAGAAATAAGTCCTGGGGAATTTTCGCACTGAAACGCGACGGAGAGGTTCACAAACTGCAACAATGGTGGTGCTTGCCTCATGGAGAAGATGATGGTGATAAAGCCTCTATAATCCATCTCTTTGCTGATGAAGATGAAGGAGGGTTGCCAATAAATCCTCTGTAGAAATCCCAAAAGTTGGAAGCTTCAAAAGTGGGAGAAGGAGGAGGTAGAGGAGCTTAAGTAGGAGGAAGAAGAAGAAAGAAGAAAAGACAGAGGAGGAGAGGGTACTGTGCGGTGCACAGTACCGGGCCAAGCCCGCACTCGGCCTAGCCCGCCCGCAGGCGGGGGCACGTGGCGCCCATCCGGGCGCTCCGCCCCTAGGGCAGATGGCCCGGATGGGGCCACGCCCGACGCGGCGCCCGCCATTGGCGTGGCGCCGCGTGTCCCCAGCGCGGGGACGCGCAGTGCGGCGCGGCGCACGTGGGTGCGCTCTGCCCAACGCAGGCGCACCGCATGGCCCACGCCCGCCTCTCCTGTGCCGCCGCGTGGAGGAGCCGACGGTCGCTGCGCCTGGTGCACGTGCCCTCCTGTGGACCGGCCGCCAGAAAATGATCCAATAAGCTCCAAAAATGCCACCTTTTGCTGTTTTCGCGCGCTGAGTCCAATTCCGAGGTCGAAAATTCCAAATAGTGTAACCAAATAGCCATTTTGATCGGTTTTTCGCGCTGAATCCAAATACGGTGTCCGTTTTGCCCGAAACCACCTTTATTTTTCGACGAAACTCCTCATGAAGCAATCTTGATCCATTTCTCGCACTGAGTCCGTTTCTTGGGTCCGATTTGCGCGCAATCAACACTATCCATAGAAATAGGCCTCCATAAGCTGTCGATCACACTGTAATGACCACGAAGATCCGGGTCTTCACAGGGCTGCACGACTAAAGACATAAATCTAGCAGAGACCCCAGGGGACACAACCTCGAGCTCTAACCGCCTCATCTGCTCAAGTAATGGCGCCTCGTCGGTAATCATCAAAGATAGGCTCTGTACTGCTCTCCTGCTCAGGGCATCAGCAACCACGTTGGCCTTGCCAGGATGGTAGAGTATGTCCACATCGTAGTCCTTTAACAATTCTAACCATCTGCGGTGCCTCAAGTTGAGCTCCTTCTGTGTAAACAGGTATTTCAAGCTCTTGTGGTCGGTGTAAATCTCGCAGTGCTCCCTATACAGGTAATGGCGCCACAACTTCAGTGCGAAAATCACCGCAGCTAGCTCCAAGTCATGGGTAGGGTAATTCTTTTCATAATCCTTAAGTTGCCGTGAAGCATAAGCGATTACCCTACACTCCTGCATCAGCACGCAACCAAGTCCACTGTGCGATGCATCACTATAAATCACGTATCCTTTCCCCATAACAGGGAGGGAAATGATAGGAGCCGACATCAATCTGTTCTTTAATTCCTCAAAGCTCCTCTGGCAATCCTCACTCCAAATAAATTTAATCCCTTTACGTGTCAGACGAGTGAGGGGTGTGGAAAGTTTCACAAAACCTTCCACAAACCGACGGTAATATCCGGCCAAGCCCATAAAACTGCGAACCTCTGATACCGTCGTCGGTCGGGGCCAATCCCGGACTGCCTCAATCTTCGCCGGGTCTACTGCCACTCCTGCGGCTGAAATCACATGGCCCAAAAAGACAACCTCCCGAAGCCAAAATTCGCACTTAGATAACTTGGCATACAACTTCCTCTCTCTCAGAAGTTGCAGCACGATCCTCAAGTGCTCCTCGTGCTCCACATCACTCCGGGAATAAACCAGGATATCATCGATGAATACTACGACAAACCGATCCAGGTAAGGTCAAAAAATCCTGTTCATCAAATCCATAAAGCGGCAGGGGCATTAGTCAATCCAAAAGGCATGACGGTGAACTCATAATGCCCGTACCGTGTCCTGAATGCCGTCTTTGGGATGTCCTCGGCCTTCACCTTTAATTGGTGGTAACCAGACTGTAAATCAATCTTGGAGAAGACACAAGACCCTTGCAGCTGATCAAATAAATCATCAATGCGCGGCAAAGGGTACTTGTTCTTGATGGTCACCTTATTCAACTCTCGGTAATCTACACAAAGGCGAAGTGAACCATCCTTCTTCTTCACGAATAGCACCGGCACTCCCCAAGGCGATACACTTGGTCTGACAAAACCTTTGTCCATTAAATCCTAAAGTTGCGCCTTTAACTCCCGCAGCTCAGCCGGTGCCATTCGGTAAGGAGCCTTAGAGATTGGCGCAGTTCCTGGGACTACGTCAATCAAAAACTCGATCTCCCTATCCGGCGGCATGCTAGTCAGCTCCGGTGGAAACACATCCGGGAACTCGTGGACGATAGGGATATCCGCGAGTCCCGGTGTCGCCGTAGGCTCCTTAACCACACAAGCCAAAAAGGCCACGCATCCACTGCGCATCATCTGCCTCGCACGAGAAGTCGAAACTACTGAGGCGAAGAAAGCACTCTAGCACCCTCTATACACAAACACCTCCTGTGTCACGCCCCGGGGGTCGAAACTGTGACCCGGGCTCGCCAACAGATCCGCCGTCTGTACGGAAACTGCCGCACAGACGAAGCGTCTATCCTGCAAGTCAGATCTAGAGCTATAACATGTATCAGAGATGAAATAAAACTAGTAGCTAACCAAAACACTCTGAACATCTGAAATAGAAAATCGCCACTAATACACCAATCCTCAATACAGGTCTCACAAATAAATGAATAAAATACAAGCCTCACCAATCTCTCAGCCTGTCCAGTACAAAAGTAGAATCATAAAGCTAACAGGGTACATCTACCTCAGACTCTCAAGCTGGTAAGGAACTAATAGGCCACGTCCTCACCTCGGTCTGCTGTCTCCGCGCGAGCCAAGCCGGAATAGCGACCTCAGGAAACCTGTCACCGCAGCGGGTGTGAGATCTACTGCAGAAGGCAGATCTCAGTGGGTACTGTCCCAACATCCACGGTATGCCCACTAAGTCTACTGGAGCCAAAACAGATAGATATGCAGATAGATAGATAGATAGATAAGCTGAAGGAAAACTACAGCTAATATGTCTCAAACATAATGCTCAAAAGGAAACTCTATCATAAACATGCTATGCATACTCTCACTACTGCTAAAATGCCTCAGTATCAATGCTCAAAGAAAAAACCATCTAAGAACATAATATGTAACCATCCGCTCATAACACCCAATCTCAAAGACTGCCAAAACTGGCTCAGTCCAGCCTGCGCCTGTCGTCTAGGAACGCACCTGCCCACTACCACGCATCCACAAGAGGACGTGTCATGCCCCGGGGTCGAAACTGCGACCCGGGCTCGCCAACAGATCCGCCACCTAAGCCAACCTGCATAGGCGAAGCGTCCTACCTGCAAGAAAAGTACTACAGCTAAACAGATATCAGAGCTATAAATAAAAATCTGCTTTGTAACTAAAATCAATCACTGTACAACTGGAAATAATACAACAAAGTCCGTCTCCCAAAAATAATAATCATACAATATCCTCATATGCAAGCTCAGAACCCAACCGGGAGGTATCTCCAATAAATACACCAGTGTACTGTCTCTCGATACATAATATATCCTCACTATATCAGTCTCTCAAAAGAGGAAAAAGAAACAACTAATCTACTGAAGATCTCCTCTGAAGGGGTACCGCTACTCTCCAACGACGGGTAGGGATCTAGCACGCGACTCCCTCGCCTCGAACAACAACCGCAGAATCCGCAACACCCGCTAAGAATCTGCAAAACAAAGAAGAGAAAAGAAGGGGAGGGGGAAGACCCCCAACGGGTGTGAGAACTACACCTAAAAAGGGAGTCCTCAGCGGGTACCGCCACCAGGCCCGACGATCTGCCCACTAAGTCCACTAGAGGCATAAGATAACCAAAGCAGTAAATACTGAAATAGGAAAGCTGGAGACTCTCAACAGCTACCATGCCTCTATCTAAATGCTCAAAAGGGGAGAACCAAATAATGGTATGCAACCACTATCACATGAAGTGCACAATCGACCCAATCGAGCTGACTGCCACATCTGGTCCAGTCATACCTGCGCCCACCTACAACCACCTCCCGCTGACGGGCAGGAATTACGTAGGGCGTCCAAACGGACTAACTCGCTACAGAGTAGTGGCTCATGCAGGCTATAGTCAAAATCCACGCTCTCACTCAGAACGGATAACTCAAGATCACCAAGCCTCTCGCACAATGGTCCACAACTCACAAAGACCTCGGGACCACAGTCCCCAAATAGTTCCCAACAACACTAGCACTGATCTAAATACATGTGATGACCTGGATCTCTGCAGAGCTATGGTGGAGTCATTGGTGACATCTGGGGAGCCTGTACTGTGTGTTGGAGGTGTTTGTGCACCAATTGGACACAAGTGGCGGACTTCGGGCTTATTGGATCACGTGGGTGATCGGTGGACTCCGTCGGATCTTTAGAAGTTGTTTCGCGCGAAGCGGATATTAAAAATGGACTCAGCACGAAGTTTGGACCAAGGAACACCTTTCCGGATGCCTTCGGCAATTTTTAGAGTTGGAATTTGGCAAAATGGACATCAAATTTGGATTCAGCGCGCGAAAACGATTAAAACGGACTACCACTTGTGATTTTTGAGCACCGGTCACTGTTCATGCCGGAACAGTGTTTTCGGCCGCCGGCGGGCAGCGGCAGAGCACGGCGGACGGGCTCGGGCAGGCGGCGGAGCGGCCGCGGGCAGGCGCGCGGCGCTCGGGCAGGCGCGCGGTCCACGGGCCGTCGTGCACCAGGGGTAGGACACGTGGCATGTTGAGATTGGTCGGTGCAGTGGACTTGGATCACGGAGCTGGCGGGCGCGGTGCATAGACCGGTCTGGACACGTGGCGTCTTGCGGTTGGTGGGCTCACGAAGGCTGGGTCCACGGAGGTGCACCGGGGTGCCTCGGGATTCGCGCCTGGCAGGGGGCGCAGGCGGTGGGCGCAGGCGCACGTGGGCGCGTTGACGCGCGGTTCCCGCGCGTGGGTCGCCACGTGTCGACCTTCCGCGTGGGCCACGCGGCGGGGCGTGAGCGGGGGGTTCGGCTGTTGCCTGTTCGCGGGGCAACGTGGAGGCCCAGGAGCGATTCGGGCGCGCACAGTGTTGGGCCGGACCCAACACTGTAGCCGCCCGAAATCCCGAGCGCCCGGAAAAAGGGACATGTTGGGTATTTGTTGATTTGTTTTTCCAGCCTATAAATAGGCCCCTGTTCAGCAGTGAAGAACTCTTTCTCAGTGCGGATTTTTGCAGTGCCACCTTCACGAGATTTCTTCATCTCCCAGAGCCGGATCTATCTGCAGATTCCTGGATTTTTCTGCGGCACACATCCCAAGGTTTGCATTTTTACGGTGCGGCGCGACGCTCGTTCGTTTGTGATCTTCTTCGTCACGTTTTGGTGCGAGGACTCCCCCGGCTTACTCCGACCTCCGATTGAGGCGATTCTTGCGCCGTTGGACTCACGACAGGTAGGGCTTTGATCTTCGTGTTTTGAGCTCCTCCTCATTTCGAGTTTATCTTGGAGTTCCCCGAGCTTCCATTTGACCCTTTTTCTTGGGCGTAGTTTTGGACAGCACTGTGGTATTTCGGCCATATCTTTGCGCACAGGCAACGGATTGGGGTGATTTAAAAAGCGTTTTACATCTACACATCACGATGAATATCCCCAAATTTTATTGGAATTTTCTGAATATTTTTCGAAGGTGAGAAATCTCTGTTTACAGGAATTAGTGCTACAGTTTTTGAGAGCAGTTTATTTCGGGGTGGTTCCCTTGTCGGATTTGTTTCTCAGTGTAGGAAACTCGGATTTGAGCGTGCAGGTACTTGTTTCGTCGGGTTCGTCGCGAGGATCATGACAGTATTTTGCTTGGATTTTTCCGAGCATTTTTCGTAGGTGAAAACAGGGAAACTGTGGACTGTTGTATTTGGGACAGATTTTGTGTGAGCATTGTTTGTTATTTATGTATGTTCTTTTGGGAATTTTGTACAGTGATCGCGGCGGCTTATCGGTTTGGGCGAGAGCACTATTTGGACTTGGAATTAGCGATCGAGGTGGGTGGTTGTTGTTTACCTCTATTTTGACATGCTCACTAGGAATATTAGAGTGATCCCTTTATTTGGACATGCGTGCTTAAGTAATATAAAATTGTGAGCCTATCATATGGAAAATACTATTGTGGATATCTGATAGTGGTTGGGACTTATACATGTTGGTATGGATGAAATGTTAGCGTTTAACCTTGCATGTGGATTGGAATATTTATTTTGGACTATATGATTATCCTGTTAGTGGTTGGTACTATTTGAGGTTTTTATGACATGCATAGGTGGATAGCGATGCTTTATTATGGAACATGGATTATAGACATGTGTGGTTGGATAATATTTTAGCATGATGGTTATATCTATGCGGAGCCATTAATTGTTACACATGTGGAACCACTATTGGTCACCTTTTTCTTTATTTCCTTGAGAACACTTGCATGCTTGTATGGACATCTAGATAGGCCATCTTTTATCACTACACTTTCATGCTGGAACTTGACTTAGGAGAAACCTTGTTTGCTTCTTTCTCCTTTTCGTTTGTCAGGTGGTTTTTGTTGCTCGGGTTTGAGCAGGGGTTTGGGATAGTGTAGCCGGGGCCTGGATTATGGATCATGGGTTTTGGCGGCGACCGCGGATATTGGGCGGTTGACTAGATGTCGGTTATAGGACATCGGTGATAGGGCATGATTATGGACTAGAGGGTTTGGTGGCAACCGCGGATAGTAGGCGGTTGACCAGATGTCGGATGTGGGACATGATTATGATTGTGGGTTATTCCGGCGACCGCGGATATTGGGCGGTTGACCGGAGGTCGGTTGTTAGACCTGGTCGTGGATTGTGGGGTATTGCGGCAATCGCGGATATTGGGCGATTGACCGGATGGTTACTCATGCATCTGATTGGGAATCAGTTTTCTTTTAGTGGAGGGGTGTGTTCCACTGGGGCTTTATAGTTGTGATCCAATCCTGCTTTTATCACACCGGCGCGGTTATTGCCCGGTGATGCTTTTATCACACCGGTGCGGTTATTGCCCGGTGATGCTTTACTCGTGTGGGTCGCTCCCCTCGAGATCCCCTCCGGAGGCCGGGGCCAGACAGTTATGGACAGTTTTGCTATCACATCGGCGCGGCTTATTTGCCCGATGATGAGGGCGGCAGCAGGAATGTTGCTATCACATCGGCGCGGCTTATTTGCCCGATGATGAGGGCGGTACAGATTGCGTTCATCTGGGACGGTTGGTTATTGTTGCATACGGTTATTCCAGTCTAGGACTGCATTTTAGAGGCATAGTAGTGGTAGATTTCCCTTTTGCAGCAGTTTCATTTCTTACCACTCTTCTTTCCTTTTTGCCTCTGGTAGACCTAGTGGGTGTGTCAGAGTTTGAGGTTTTACCCACTAGGGGAGGCTACTGGTTTACTAGTAGTTCTCACCCCTATTCTTCTTTCCTCTTTTTCTTCTTCCTTGTTTTGCAGTGTCTTCTGCGGGTGCTACTGGGCTTTCAGCGGCGGGTCGAGGAGAGAGGACGGCTGAGTAGGTAGATCTCGAGGCAGGATGAGCGAGTTAGCTGGACTGTTGGTGTACCCAGGTTTCCTAGACGGTTGTACTTTTACATTTGGGACTGGCTTTTGCCAGCAGGTTGTATTTAATTTGGTGAGCTGGGAGAGACAGATGTATCATTTATACAGATGTATTGTATTTTATTTCCAGCTTCAGTCTGAGATATATTAGTTTTAGTTCAGCTCTGTTTTTATTGCTCTTTTATTATTATCTCTTATATCTGAGCAGGTTTGGCGCTTCGTGTACACGGGAAATACCGTGTGCATGGCGGATCTGTAGACGGGCCCGGGTTCTGGTTTACACCCGGGGCGTGACAACACAGCTACTAGACTCCACTTGGTCCCCCTGACACGAGTGCAACAAGAAGGTAAATGTCGGTAATAACCCAATCTTGTGCCACCAGTGAAACTGGCATTGCCTGCTCAGCGAAATCTGCACACATGGCTCGAAACCGCGGGATCGGCCCACATGGCTCGCATCCCAAAATCATCAATCGACCGGTACCCGTCACGGTCTAAAGCCTACTCCGGAGTGGCACTCGAGGGGAGCGACCCACACGAGTATAGTATCTCAGTAACAAGTATCTCTGTATAGTAGGACTTTGATCACAAATCTGATCAAAGTGGGAAAACTCAACCACTAAAGAAAGACCCGACCTCAATCAGATGCAACTAAACGATAAGTGGGAAACTCCATCCACTAGAGAAGACTGATACCCAATCTGGTGCATAGATAAGCATTCGGTCAACCGCCCAATATCCGCGGTTGCTGCAAAGCCCCACAACTAATCCAACCTGACCCAGACACAAAGTCCCGACTACACTACCCAGACCCCTGCTCGAACCCGAACAACACTGACCACCTGACTAACAGGAAGGAGAAAGGAAAAGCATGGTTTCTCCTAAGTCAAGTTCCAATAAGTAGTGTAGCAATAAAGGGTGGCCTAACTATATGTCCATACAAGCATGCATTTGTCCTCAAGAATGATATAGAAAGTAAACCACATGCCTACACATGATCATAATCCTCGATTATAATAACTCCTCAGAGTGAAAATCCGCACATAGCTACAAAATCCTGTCCCAAAGTATAAACCAACCACACGAAAGGCTATGTGCTAACATGGCATGTTACATAATCTCATAGGGTAACATTATCCTAGGTAAGCTTACACTAATCATCAACATAGATGTCCAAATCATGCAAGTCCTCAGTATACCTCATAAATACTATTCTTGCAATCCTTTATACAATTATCATTATCAAGCTTACCTACCTTACAAACATAAACCATGTACCCTAAACATGCATGCATCCTAACATACAGAATTAGAGAACCGTCCACTGGTTCTGGAAACAAAGCACCCACCTGAAGCGCTTTCCACAGGCAAAGCCGAAGTCGGTGAAGTGTGTAGACGCTAACAGTCCAAAATCTGCCAAAATTGCACCCTCGGTACATGTCGCGAAAGCCTTGGCCCCAAACAACTGAAAACACCCGGAATCCACTATGTCCAATTTTCTCCAGTTCCAACAGGTCCAGCAACAAATGCAAACACCCCTGGGTACAACAATAATGTCCAACATTACACTTTTATTCCAAAAATATTCCAAGCATATACAACATCAGAAAACAGCCCTGAAGATGTGAAGTTTTCACCTATAGAACGGATTCTGAAAAATCCAACAAAATTACTGTCGCGTTCCTCGCGTCGATACCTTCGAAACGAGTACCTGCACGTCAAATTCCGAGCCCCGTAGGCCGAGTTACAAATTCCACAATACAGGGCGCTCACAAACACACAACCACACATCTGTATTTCCATGCACAGATAAAGGGCAAAAAATATACCTTCGGGAAGGCCTTAGAAAAATCCAATAAAAATACTGTGACAATCCTCGCGTCGAGTAGAAGAAAAAAGTGTTAAGCACGTCGCCATCCGATGCCCGGTTGCGGAGATAAAAATCCGGCAAGGTGTCGCTGTCTAGAAATTCCATCAGCAGCAAAGGGGGTTAAAAACGTACCTAGAACCCCAAACAAAGCTCAAATCTGAGAAAAGTGGACAATAAAAGAATCGTAGATATACCTCTCGCGAATCCAACGCCGAAAAAATCGTCTGAAAATACTGTAGGGGTAGCTCTGTGGACCTCTCAGACCGAAATGCGACGATAACAGGCCTGCGATGAAAGTATGCCGCTCTGTGCTACGATGCCGAAGTCGTCGACGCCGCGCCTTCTAAAAATTCCGAGCTTCCTCCACAAGATGTGCGACAAGGTGAGCAACAAATTTTGTGAAGGGTGCACTAGCGAAAGAGCTCGGGAAAAGGCTCTACACGGTGAGCAAAGGGGACTATTTATAGGCTCAACCCGAAAAGATCCAAAATTCCCGAAATTGGGCTTTTGGGCCGACTTTCCGGGCGCCCGCAGGAACCGGGCGTGAACAGTGTTGGGCCGAGCCCAACACTGTAGCTGCCCGAAAGGCCCAGGGCCCGCCACGTCTCACCCGAACAGCGGACAGCCTCACCGGCCATCCGCTGCTCGACACGTGGCGCTCCGCGGTGGCGACGCGTGGACCGCACTCGGTCAACAGTCGCCCACGTGCGCGCCTGCGACGCCGCCTGCCACCCCTGCACGCACACGACCCGAGGCGGCCTGCACCCGTTCCGTGGACCGCGCGCACGAAGACCAGCCAACCATAGATCGCCACGTGTCCTCCCCCCGGTCCACCGTACACTCGCTCAAATTTTTCGTGGACCGCGCCCACAACACCAATGAGTCAGAAGCTGCCACGTGGCCTGCCCTCCAGTGCACGCTGGCCCGTGGACCGCGCACCTGCCCGCACGCCTGCCCGCGCGCTGTGCGCTGCCCTCGCCTGCCCGCCGCCGCGCTCCGCCGCTGCCCGCCGGCGCTGGCGCCGCCCGCCGCCGCCGGAACAGTAACTCTGCCTCGAAATCCGTGCCGGGTCATCCGAGCTACGAAAAATGCAAGCGAATAGTCCATTTTCATCGTTTTTGCGCGCTGAATCCAAATCCGAAGTCTATTTTGCCAAATTCCAACTCTAAAAGTTGCCGAAGGCATCCAGAAAGATGTTCTTTTGTCCAAACTTCGCGCTGAGCCCAATTTTAATATTCATTGCGCGTAAAACCACTTCTAAGGATTCGACGGGGCCATCTGATCACCCACGTGATCCATTTAAGCCCGAAGTCCCCCACTTGTGTCCAAATTGTGCACAAACCCCGCCGACGAGCCACATAGGCCTCTAGAAGCCGTAGATGCAACAGTGCTCCATAAGTGGGAATTTCGGGTCTTCACAGGACGGGATTTACGTGGGGCGTCCTAAACCGACTATCTCAATCTCACACAAAGTGACCCCTTGGTAACTCGGCCAGGGGTATCAAGCGACCACTAGTATATGAACTAGGCGCATCATCATCTCATCATCAACACGCACCCGGGGCGTAACTCGAGGGGAGCGACCCCAACGAGCTCAAGTATCTCATCTATCTCAATAAGCGACATATGCAGGCTATGGCCCACGATCAATTAGATCGGCAACTCGGTGCTCAAAAGCACAACTCAGTCGGAACAAGACTCCATGACTCAATAGGAAAATACCCAAATCCTCACATAATCTGTCGGAGAACCCTCTACGACTCGATCTGGTAATGCACAACCCCAAAACTCTCATTACTAGTTGGAGAATCACCTCCACTATCAAATCAGTGTTACACAACTCATGGTCTAGAATAATCTCATCAGAAGCTCAAACTCAAATGACACTATAACTCCTCTCAAAACTCGAAAAGAAACCCCTCGGCCCCCAGGCACGAGGTCAGAAACACCCTGAACCAATGCCATACTTCTGGCGAATTCCTGATTTAAAAACCACATTTAAAAAGTCGATTTTTCCTTAAAACGGATTTTCTCGATTTTTAAAATGATCAGGGTGCAAAATAAATGCCAAAAGAACATGCAGTCTAGTGTCATAGAGTATTAGGAGTCTACTAAAAATGATCTGGGGTTTCCACGAATTTTATAGAAAATTCCAAGCAAATATCAGATTAAAGACGGTGAAAATAGCATGATAATTATGATTAAATTGCATTCAATAGCTTTAAAAGGCATTCCACACATTTTGGAGAAATTCCAACCCACCTGGAACGCTTTTCGCAGGCAATCGCTAAAGTCGGTGAAGTGCTGGAACCTCGAACTGACAAAACCTCAAAAATCGTGCCGCAAATCCCGAAAAAATCCCCAGAAGCTCATTTAATTACCCTCGAGTCTTCACAAAATTCTGCGCGCAATCGGCTCACTCCTCGGCCAAAAATACAGTGCAGACAAGGCTCAACTTCACCACTATCCATCAACAGCAAGCTCACTACATACAACAAGTCCACCATCAGTTACAGCTTCCCAAAGCACCAATGAATACTAATAATTAAAGTCCACAGCTCATATACACTTCTCACATAAATCCTTTAATACAAAGCTACAAGCCCAATAGCAAATAGGTAATCCTCAGCACACACAAACACACTAATTTGTCCAATAAGTCCTTCACAAAACCACCCCAAATCAAACACATATGCTCACATAAATTATTCTCTAAGCTCCATTTATACTCTCAATCAGCTCCAATTGCACACAATTAATTAAGTCCACATATACACAATCCCTTAATTCCACCCTTACACACTACTATTGTTTATAATTTAATTCCATTAAAAAATCAGCACACTAAGGTACATGCTCACACAAACACACACTGCCAAAAACTCTCAAATTGTTCCTCAATGTGCAAGATTCAAAAGTGAAAATCCATTTCAGCTCAATAATCCCAAAACCGCAAAACCA
Organism: Tillandsia leiboldiana; assembly: GCA_029204045.2. Lineage (NCBI taxonomy): Eukaryota > Viridiplantae > Streptophyta > Magnoliopsida > Poales > Bromeliaceae > Tillandsia > Tillandsia leiboldiana. Next base: position 23,687,957 of record CM055071.1, read on the forward strand.
ATCCAAAAAAATCCAAGCTTGGGAGAAATCTGACAGTTTACCTCACGCACGGCCGACGCGCGCCCGGCTCCGCCTATTAGTTGTATGCCCCAAAAGCCTATCAGGCTGACGCATTTTATTATATGGGACATATTTGTACTTGATCTTTATTATAATTTGGGCATTTTATGCCATTCATGTTTGATGTGTCCATGAATCGTCCTTTGATTTAATGAGATGATAATGTATATTCTTAAGAGTTAAGAATTTGAGATACATATTATTAGTGATTAAGTCATAAATGCTCTCAATCGGAGGATCATCATGGGGACGATGACTGATCCGGCAAGATTGATGTATGTGTCGCTCTCTTTTAGGATGACGAGTCTCAAGTCATTAGTGTGGGGGCACTGGAGCGAACGTGCAGTTGGTTGTTATAGAACAAGGGCACTGAGCGTGACCAATTACGAATAGTTACTTGGATGTCTACTCTTTCGTCAGTAACTGATTCGATGTTGCAGTGGTACAACTGATCCTTAGACCTACGACACCACGACCATTCAGTATGAGGCTACTGTAGTTTGACTATGCAAACTCTGATCCTAGTGACGGGTCTTAGTAGTATATGTTGGCTGCAGTCGGTTCATATTAGGAATGGGTGTTTGTTTACAGGGGATCTATCGCTCTCGGTAGAGAGATAATTAGTCCTATGCTATTTGTAAGGCAAAGCTCAGAAATCCTCGGCCGGGGTAATATGGTTCATGGAAAGGTGTTTCCAAGAGTAACCATATGAGCTTGTGTCCTATCAAATTTGTCATATAACGGGTGATGGGGTTTGACGAGTATTCCATGACCTCCACTCAGTTGGGACTATGCGATAGAAGGATTGTATTGTACGGTAACTGCACCTTGAGGTTCAGTCCAATATTCACTTCTGACTGGATTGCCATTATATGCTGCTAGGCGTCACTGGTGGATTGTGGGAACCAATAAGAATAATTATAGGCATATAATTATTATACGATGGAAGAATCAAAAGTGTTTGATCCATCAAAAGGAGTTTCGATGATGATGTCGATGGGGATCGCATCATATCTCACTACCAGACAGAATTGAACCTATTAGGTCACACACATAAGGAACCGCGCATGATCGATATTAAGGAGATGATAAAGAAGTTTATAGAGTGGATTAATTATAATCACAATACTAAAGTTTACTAATTTATTAGTAAAAGGACTAATTTGCAATTATTGTAAATTAGAGGTATTTAAGTGCAAAAGTTGCATGGTGTATTTACTAATCGTTAGTAAATATTTTGAGGACTTATGTGTAAATGTTACACACGAAGGATAATGGATTATCCAATCGGATTAGGATTCGATTAAGGATAATGGATTATCCAATCGGATTAGGATTCGATTAGGATTAGGATTAGGGTTTTCTCATTATAAATATATGTTATATGTGACATATTAAAAGAGAAAAAAAAAGGAATATGAAAACCCTAGCCGCCTATCCTCTTCCTCAAGTCCTCCACAATTAATCGTTCTCGATCTTCGGAAGATTGCTAGCACAATTAGAAGATTGATTCATCCTCCTTACATCGACGCAAGAATTAATTCGTGATCGGATCGCGAATCAAGGCGATCGATTTTTCGATCAAGGGCGTGATTCCGTGTGGACACAAGTAGAGGCCGGGTGCGTGCGCGGCTATCAAGGACGAACAATTTTTACCAACGATCATCGGCTTCGCGGTGATCTCGACCCGCGCAAGGTAAAAATTAAATCCTAATTGATAAGATCAATTAGATTACCTTTTTACGATCTAAAACAATACATGAGGTGATCTTGGTTTAAGAAAATTTTAATTGCGTTTCTTTCTTCCGCTGCGTATATCCGTATTTTTCTTACAGTGGTATCAGAGCCACCCTCATCGTTTGTTTTAGATCTAATCTCTTTTTCGATGTTGATTGGGTTTTCTGGAACAATCGAAATAAAAAACAATAAAGATTGTTTTTGAATATACTGTTTTGATTGTTTTGTAACACTAATTAATTAGCATGCGGTCTAGGTGCTCTAATTAATTAGCTACGACCATGCATGCGGTCAAGGTCATGCGACTACGGCCATGCTTGCGGTCAAGGTGCTCTAATTAATTAGCATGCGGCCATGCATGCGGTCAAGGTGCTCTAATTAATTAGCATGCGACTACGGCCATGCTTGCGGTCAAGGTCAACGTGCTCTAATTAATTAGCATATGACCGTAGGTTATATTGATGACATGCAAGCTCTAATTAATTAGCATTGTTAGAGTATAGCAACACTAATTGATTAGTTCATGGCTTTCATTGCACGTGCTTGCCGCAATGTGTTTTGAACGCATTTACATGATATGATCATGAGCGCCTTGTGGTTGCTTTGTGCAAAATCGTAATTTAAAATTAATTCGAAACTCAATTAATTAGAAATCGAATTAGAGAATTTTATTTTATATTATATGCCTGTGATGTGTATGAGGTGATGATCATGGATAGCAACCTTGTGATGATGTGAATGAGTGTAATTTAATAAGGACCCAGTGTTAGATTTATTTTGAGTGCCTGCGTGCACCAATTAAATTATGTAATTTGGAGACCTGCGTGTCTCATTATTATTATGGGTTGTATTGTATTGTTGCAAAAATTAAACGGTAAAAGGGTAGTTCTAGGTTCCATGACGTTTTGTTTCATTCAAGAGTTGATGCGGTGCAGATCAAGTTTGGACCAAATATTGATCGAGGGAGCCGACAAGAGTTGATCTACTCCAATCTGATCAAGATGCAGAGCAAGTTTTTGTGTGTAATACCCTCTGACCCGATTCCGGCCTGGTGGCTTAGGCCCGAATCAAATTAAAATCCATGATCATCACCGGTAGTTATTTTTCATATATATATGCGATATATGTGTGCATATGATGCGATGTTTTGCATGAGATGTAAATTTATAATGAATTAAAACTGATGAGATAACAAATCTCCCTAAATAAAATATTAAGTTAATGGTGTTATGAACCCATTAGTGGCCTTCCATCGTTGTAGGGTGTGGGCGTCTCTTTAGTGTTGATTGATGCACCCGGATACGGGGGTCAGTTGCATTAGGGAGCCGCAACCATTCTATTGGCATGAGATGCTATGTGGTAAGAAAGGGGTTGAATCCAAGAATCTGTCAGGATGAGGATTCAATGATTTTTTTATTTGCATGATGAACGGTGGGTCTAACTTAACCAAAAGATAAGGCCAAGAATCTGTTAGGATAAGGCCCATATTTTTGGAGGCCAAAGATAAAATTGCGATTTGCTTGAGAAGCATTGAACAAGAGTTGTTCACTCATTTCTTTACTCATTGCCAAGAATCTGTTAGGATGAGGTAGTGTGCAAATAGATGGGACCGCAATTCCCAGTAGAAACTTTTAGTAAAGTTTCCGTTTTCTCCACTCGGGGAGTGTGGAGATTCGCTAAAATTAGTGGGAGGCACCGTTTAGATTTAATGACCCTAATCAAAATGGATTATGATTAAGTACACAACTAATTAGAATCTTAACCATCTGCAGAAAATGTCCGCCTCTAACCCACTTGTCAGAATACTTGATACTAATCGCTTAACTGGACCAAATTTCACCGATTGGCTGAGGAATTTGAGAATTGTTCTCAATTCTGAAAAATTAGCCTACGTGTTGGACACGGAGGCTCCAGCAGTGCCCGCAAATCCAACAGCTCAACAGAAAGATGCTAGAAATAAATGGACTGATGATGACATGAAGGTAAAATGCTACATGCTTGCGTCTATGAGTAATGAGTTGCAATGCCAGCATGAGCACATGGAGAGTTCTGCTGACATCTTGCTTCATCTTAAAGAGTTGTATGATGAGCAAAGTCGAACAGCTCGTTACGAAGTGTCAAGGCGACTGTTCAGGACTAAGATGTCTGATGGTCACTCAGTCAATAATCATTGCTTGGCGATGATTAAGGACATTGAGGAGCTTGAGAAGCTCGGAATGACTATGGACGCAAAACTTCAAATTGATTTGATCTTACAATCATTACCTGATTCATTTTCTCAGTTTATTTTAAATTTTCAAATGAATAAAATTACTTGCACTCTCGCCGAGCTGTTGAATATGTTGGTCACGGCTGAAGGAATGCTAAAAGTCAATAAGGGCTCAGTTTTGGCTGTTGAACGGGCTTCCTCCAAAAGAAAGTCTAAATGGAAAAAGAAGAAGCCTGCAAAGAAGCCAAAAACTGACACTGTCAATGTAAATCCCAAAAAGAAGGCCGCCAAAGGAACTTGCTTCCACTGTCAAAAGGATGGCCACTGGAAGAGGAATTGCCCGGACTATTTGGCTAGCCTGAAGGACAAGGTGAAGAATAAAACTTTGGAAGGTATGTCCGAGATTCATATCATTGAAACTACTTGCTTATCGGTTTGTTCTACTTTTAAATGGGTCATTGACTCGGGATGCACCTCGCATTTGTGTATTTCAATGCAGGCGCTAAAGAAAAGTAGACGACTTAGGGATGGAGAGATTACCCTACACGTTGGAAACGGAGCAAGAGTTGCTGCTGTTGCTGTAGGGACTTATCCTTTATGTCTACCGACAGGAGTAGTTTTAGAACTTAGAGATTGTCTTTATTTTCCTAGTGCGACTAGAAACCTTATTTCTGTTTCACGTTTGGTATTGGACGGTTATAAGTTTATTTTTGAATCAAACATTTGTTCAATTTATTTAAAAAATAATTTGATAGGTTGTGGTTCTTTAATAGACAATCTCTATTACTTACATATGGATGTTAGTATGAATACAGTTGACAATGGCATGAATGAGAATACTATTGGTTTTAAAAGACCTAGAGAGAAGGTAAACAAAACATACTTGTGGCATCTGAGGCTTGGTCACATTGGAGAAGATAGGGTTAACAAGCTGGCTAAGGATGGTATCTTAGGATCCTTACTCCCTGAACCATACCCAGCTTGTGAATCATGTCTTCAAGGAAAAATGACTAAGTCTCCCTTTGTTGGACAAGGACAGAGAGCTACCGAAGTACTCGCCCTGATACATACTGATGTATGTGGCCCATTCGATGTGTCTGCTTGGGGCGGCTATCTCTACTTTATTACCTTTACTGATGATTATTCACGATATGGGTACGTGTATTTAATTAAACACAAGTCTGAAGACTTTGAAAAGTTTAAAGAGTTTAGACAAGAAGTAGAAAAGCAAATGGAAAAACGGATTAAGGCTCTTCGATCCGATCGAGGAGGGGAATACCTTAGCACGGATTTCTTAACGTACCTCAAGAATAATGGTATTGTCTCTCAATGGACTCCTCCTGGAACACCAGAACTGAATGGGGTGTCTGAACGGAGGAATCGAACTTTATTAGATATGGTTCGATCTATGATGAGTTTTACAGATTTACCTACGTCACTTTGGGGTTATGCACTTCTTACGGCTATTTATATTTTAAACAGAGTACCTTCCAATTCTGTTCCCACCACACCATATGAGATGTGGCACGGTAGGAAGCCAAGTTTTACTCACATTAAGACTTGGGGGTGTCCGGCTTATATTAAGAAATTAAAGACGGACAAATTGGAAAGCAGATCAGTCAAGGGAAGATTCATTGGTTATCCCAAGGAATCACTTGGATACAATTTTTATCTCCCAGAAAGTCACAATGTGATTGTGAGCCGACATGCCTTCTTTCTTGAAAATGAATTTATTTTAGCAGGAGGCAGTGGGAGAAAAATAGAACTAGAGGAGAAAGTCTCTTTAGAATCGAGCATTCCAAGAGCCCTTCCTGATAACTCTGTGATACCAGAGATTACATTGCCACCTCGCAAGTCTAGTAGAATCTCTCATCCTCCTGATAAATACATGGGATTATTTATAGAGGACATGGAGGAAATGTTCCTAGTGGGAGACAAGGATCATAGAGATGATCCTAAGACTTATAGCGAGGCGATGTCAGACATCGACTCCGAAAAATGGTTGGAAGCCATGAAGTCTGAAATAGACTCAATGTACTCCAATCAAGTTTGGACTTTGGTTGATCCACCGGAGGGTATTGTACCCGTTGGATGCAAATGGATCTTCAAGAGAAAGATTGGTTCTGATGGAAAGGTAGAGACCTATAAAGCTAGGCTGGTAGCAAAATGTTATAGTCAACGCGAAGGCATTGACTATCAGGATACCTTTTCACCTGTAGCCATGCTTAAATCCATCAGAACTCTGCTTGCTATTGCTGCACATTATGACTACGAGATCTGGCAAATGGATGTAAAAACTGCTTTCCTGAATGGATATCTTGAAGAAGAAATCTATATGGAGCAGCCTTTGGGTTTCACTACCAAAGATAGAAGTCATAAAGTGTGCAAGCTTCAACGATCCATTTATGGGTTGAAGCAAGCTTCTCGGAGTTGGAATACTCGTTTCAATGATGCAGTCGAATCGTTCGATTTCATCAGAAATGAAGAAGAGCCGTGTGTGTATAAAAAGGTTAGTGGGAGTGCTGTTACTTTCCTCGTATTGTACGTGGATGACATACTCCTAATTGGGAATGACATTCCTATGTTAACATCGGTGAAGTTATGGTTATCCAAAGAGTTTTCTATAAAAGACCTTGGAGAAGCATCTTATATCCTAGGGATAAAGGTCTATAGGGATAGACCTAAGAAGTTGCTTGGTTTATCGCAAGCTATGTACATAGATGAAGTGTTGAAAAGGTTCAGCATGGAGAATTCCAAAAGGGGTATGGTACCTCTAAGACATGGAATTCACCTCTCTAAGACTATGTCTCCTAAGACACCTGAAGAGAGAAGTCGCATGAGCAGGATCCCTTATGCTTCCGTAATAGGGAGTTTAATGTATGCGATGCTATGTACTCGACCTGATATTGTGGTGACCCTGATCCCCGTGTTGCTTCTCCCATGAACCACGGTGTAGAACACCTGGTGTTGGTGTATCTGGCCCATAGTGCATCAAAGGGATGCCACAAATGGACCCTGTGTGATATCCACAGCTGGATTGGCCTTCGGCTGCATTTGCCACATTTTCGGAATTGTTTTGGGCGAAACAGAGGTTGGATTTGGATTCAGCGCGGAAAAATGCTTGAAAATGGCTTTTTGTTTGCCAAATTCTGAGTCCGGATGCCCAAAAAGGACTCCCGAAAAATTTATTGGATTTCTGGTGCATGGGGGAGCCGTGGACCGGCGGGGGAGCCACGTGGCAGGCCCTGATTGGCCGGCGCACGCAGCTGGGTCCACGGAGCGCAGGGGAATGGGCCGGGGTGCACCGCGGGGCGCGTGGACCGGCGGGTGTCCACGTGGCAGCGCCTGACAGGGCGGCTCAGGTGCGCTCGGTCCGCGGGTGCGTGCGGGGAGGCGTGGACCAGGGGCGCGCCACGTGGCAGCACCCGGTTGGCGGTGCGCACGAGCGCGCTGTCACGGGGTCAGCTTTTTCGCCTTAACATTACCCCGTGCGGCGCTCAAGTGTCGCACACCCGAGCCAGCCTTCCCGAGTCCCCTTGCCACGGACACGCCCTCGAACTTAAACAGCGGGATCAAACTCAAGCATTAACCAAGCATGCTCCTCCACGAGCCAGACTGCCCGGCGCCGCGCCTTACGTCGAACCCTTTGTCGAACTCCGCGAGTTCCGAACAAACAGCCCCGCCACCGAGGCTGGCCTTCAAGCCGAGTATATTCCGCCTAGCCGGACAGTCAGGCTCGTGGAGGAGCATGCTTGGTTAATGCTTGAGTTTGATCCCGCTGTTTAAGTTCGAGGGCGTGTCCGTGGCAAGGGGACTCGGGAAGGCTGGCTCGGGTGTGCGACACTTGAGCGCCGCACGGGGTAATGTTAAGGCGAAAAAGCTGACCCCGTGACAAGTGGTATATTACGCCTAGCCGGACAAACTCTCCTCGAGAGTGCTACTTAACCGAATGCCCCTGTGCCTCCGAAGCAAGCATTCAGAACAATACAAGTTCTCACAACTTAGTCCATTTGAATGGGCCCGAGCGAGTTGCCCTTGCGCGTTCCGCTCGTCTGCTTAACCGAGCGACCCGTCCCACGCATCTCGCCCGTCCGCCAGCCCATTGCCTTGCCAAGGCGCCGCGCACCCCGCAACTCCCACGACAGGATCCATAGTCAGGTCGGGCATGTCCCGTTCCGCCGGCCACCTAGTTCCGTCATCGCTCCCGATTCGGTCCGAGGTCCGCTTCCCGAATACCCCACACTACTTGTTCCCGCGTGTGTTCCCTTCGCAAGGGTTTGCCAACCTAGCGACATTCTCCCCGCGTCGCCAACCCCCTAGCACCTCCGTTGCACGACCATGCTTGGCCGCCAACACACTCGGCCCAGCATCCAAGGTTGCTTGACGGATGCCGCTCACAATCGAATCAGCCTCGCTACGCTCCGCTAGCCATTCGGCACCTCCATTGCCCGACCATGCTTGGCCGCCAACACCCTCGTCCTCTCCATGGCTCACTTAACGAAAACCAGCATCGATTGCCTCCTCTTACTTCGTGGCCGCGCCGCACGAATCCCGCTCGGCACCAACTGCCTTTGCGAGCCTTGCCCATTACGGCGGACCGACCGTTCCCTCGCCTTGCAACCTTCGTAGGCCTCGCGCCTCACGAATCCCCGCTAGGCACCTACATGCCTTCGCAAGCCTTGTCCATTGAGGCGGACCAACCTTTCGCAAGACTGTCCCTCATCCGCTCGTTCGCTCCACTACAGAGATCCGAAACGGCATAGGTAGTGCAAGCGAACCTAGAGGCAAAACCTCTGGGCCACCCCGCTCCGTATGCCGTCGACCTCGTGTCTTTGGCATTACCCTAAGCACACGTGTGCTCAACGACCATCAAATCCCGCTCACACGAACTTAGGCTTGGCGACTTCGCTCGCCAAGGGATGGCCTATGTCCTATAGGCCAAACGGGGGAGTCGGGGCCACTTCGCAGAGTGTCCAACCCCTCCTCTACAATAACCCACGAGGCATCCACCCCTTTGGCACCCCGGGGGTAACAAAGGTGCTCACCGAGGGGTACGTTTTGAAACCCCGCATGCGGCACCATTTTCATGGTCATGGCATGGGCCATTGCTAGGGAATTGCCTCCGTTTGGTTCGCCCGCGGCTCAACCCTGACGGATTGTCCCAACTTCGCAAACCGCACTCTGTCAACCCAAATGCCTACCAAATGTCATCCAAAAGTGGCCCCCAAGGATGTCACGGTCGAACCAACACGATCGACACGTGACAGACTCCCCCACCCAAGTTATCGACGCCCTCGTCGATGTCCATCTGTTCTCCAGCTTCTTTGATAGCTGCCACCACTACTCCAGATCAGAGCCGCCCTCGGCCTTGGCATCGCATGCCACACTGACCTACCCTGAGCATGTCCGCTACCCAACGTGACGCTTCCGGTGCTTCCAGCTTGGTTGATAGCTGCCAACCACTACTGCCCAGATCAGAGCCGCCATCGGCCTTGGCATCGCATGCCACACTGACCCCCCTTGAGTATGTCCGCTACCCAACGCGTTGCTGAAACTCCTTGGTCCTCTCGACCAAACCTAGATCAGAGCCGCTCCCGGCCTTGGCATCGCATGCCACGCTGACCCAATACACTGTACAAACCTTCTGTCCCCTTGAGTTGAAGCTCCCCAGCTCCGGATGCCTCCCCCGCACCACAAAACTCCTCCACGGAACTAGAATGTTAACCTTGTCGTCTGCCTCACGACAATCCCGATGCACTGGCCTTCTCTGCAACTCGGTCCTTCTCGAGGTGCTACTCGGCCCTTCTGTCCCTTTCGCCCCTACTTCACCCAAGTCTCCTGCAGCTAGTAGCCAACCGTTGTGCCTCCCATCGCAGGGAAATCCATTTCCAGCTAGCGATCTCTTCCCAGAACGCTACCGGACCAACTAGTGCACTCGGTATACTCCGCGAATACACCCATTCCAAATGTTCACGAGTTCCTTAGAAACATCAATAGAGTGGCCCTCCCTCGCTCCCTCCGAGGTCAAACTCCAAACGTCCCAACGTCTTGGAGCGTCCAACGCGAATCAGCTCGCAGCTCGGCTTCGCTTCTCCACCTCGAAATAACACAATAGTACCTAGGGTTCACCACACCTTGGAACACCCTAGACACAAACTGTGTCGGGCCAGATCACATCCAACCCCTCCAA